>JAJHSJ010000016.1:29189840-29454851 GCA_021015155.1 Magnolia officinalis | reverse complement strand
GATGCACTTTAACGTGTGTAACAATTTTCTGTCGGATGTCCCACTAAACGATGATAACGGCAAAAGTTTCTTTCTCGGGTTCTTGTCACATCTTCAGGGCGTTTCGGTTCCGGTAATTCCAGGGTACCTGCTTTTAACAATTGTTGCATCATAGGCACCACGTCCTCTCTGTCAAACTCAAATCCTTCATGAGAATCGAGCATTCTAAGCTTTTTTCCACCGTATTTGTCCCTTGATTGATTCCAGTTTTCTTTTCCTTCCGGCTTTTGTCTCTTGAGCCCTTCATCTCTTGATTTTTCTTATCCCGATCGATGGTGTTGACGGTTGTCCTGCCAAGTATTCTTCTGACAGTTTCATGATGAAATGCTGGCATCTTACGAGTCATTAATTCCAATGCATGGGCTTTGGTAGCCAAATCGCGAAAGGTTCCGATATCAGCGCTGGTGAGTCCGAACGCAATTCCTGTCTCCATAGAGTTCAGACACATTTGACTTGTTCCTTTTCTTCTGGCAACTGCCTACACGATGCCCCCAGTGTTTTCCATCTGTCTATGAATTTTTCAACTGGTTCTCCTTCTCGCTGTCGTACTGAAGCTAACTCTGTGATGCTAACATCGCGTTCTGACGAGAAGAAGTTTGACATGAAAGCATCTTGCATTTCTTCCCATGTGCGTATAGATCCCGGTGCTAAATTTGAATACCACCTGAAAGCTTTACTTGTCAATGATGATCTAAATAAGCGTAAACAGTATTGAGGTATTGTGGAGAAGTTTCCCATGCTGGTGATAAATGCATCAGGTGTTCTTCTGGTGATCCTTCCCCATTAAATTTCTGGAAATCTGGATGCTTAAAATTGGCTGGAAATGGAACATCCTCTACTCTCTCGGGTAGGGTGTTCGGTATTTGAAACGACCGGTATTCGCTCATTCTCTTTCTATTCTGACTGCTTCTTCGACGACTTGTCTTACATCATCTTGCGTTATAGCCCTTGCTGCTGGAACTGATCCTCGTGATCCTATCTCTTGCGGACGAGAGCCTTCAGGTTGGTTCTCTTGTCCATTCGTTGCTCCCATCATGGGTGGAGCCACTATCTGGGCTACATTATGTGCCAGAGTTGCCAGAGCTTCTCTGAGGTTCCGGCATTCATCCATTAGCACTCTTTGTGCCTCTGCCATTTGATCAACACGTTCTTCAGTAGATGGCCTATTTCCTTGACCCGTTTCTGCCATATATACTGCAGCCTCTTGACTGTTTGTCGAAGTCATTTTTTGAGTAAAACGAGAATATGTTGACATAACAGGACTTATAAAGAGGGGAGACATTGGAGTCTCATTTGACTCTTGTGTACTTCCCGTACTTTTAACCGATCGAGGTGATACAGTTATGGGCGAGCTTGTTTGAGGTGACACAGGCATCGGTGATCCTATCATCAGTGCTTTGCCTTTCTGCGGTTCTGTCCATTTGGTCTTTGGAGCAACCAAAGCTGGAAAATTATGCAACGAAAACTGCGAAGTAGTTTGTTCGGGATAAATTGCCGGAGGAGCGAGCTCAGGTTTTCTTCTAGCTATGCTGCGCGTGACCGGTCCCTCAGTTCTTGGTACAAGTACTTTCGCTTTGCGGTTCTTTAAAGTCTTTGCTTTTGTCTTCTTGGACAGGACCAAAGTCCAATTCTCATCACTTTCTTGTGGTTGAGGTGAGACGGAAATAACTCCCACTGTTGCTTGAGTCGCTTTGCGCCTGCTTGTAGTGCTTGCTTTCGTATGCTCAGGAGTTTGGTTCGGCGCATATTCAATTATAAATCCGGTAGCGGTGAATCGGAAGTTCACTTTTCTCGCAACGTTAGCCATTAGCAATGTAGTGTGATTGAATTTGGGTACCTTCAATAACAAAACATTCATGAAATTAATATATGGAAGATTAAGTAAACTATCTTAGAGATGAAGGGGAGGATGTTCCCACTGAGAGTCGCCATTTTGGCGTCTAGAAGACGCCAAAAACAGTAATGAGAGTCTTGCAACTTTCCAATGTTAGTGTTAAATAAGATATAATTCCCCAGTGGAGTCGCCATTTTGTTTCGACAAGAAAACAAAAGTATTCGATTTGGGAATTATCTTATTCAATCATAACAATGAGATAATTACAGATAAACAATCATCACACTTCATTGATTCTGAATTCATTTACATCCTCAAGTATCCCTTGATTCTAAGATATTTTACAAAGAATTCATTGCAAGTTACAGTTATCGTAGTTAAATATAAATTTCGGCAGCATAACAGCGCCGATCTTAATCATCTCCTATGACTTAGGAGGAATAGATAAATCGACCAATTGTCTTCAAGAGGATGGAGATTCCGGCAGCATAACAGCGCTATTTCAGTCATCTCCTGAAACTTAGGAGGAACACGCCTTTTCGTCGATGATTCTTCCTTTTCTCCTGAACAAGAAGAACCTGAAGACTTGAAGACTCTAGCCATCCTAACAGTATAACAGCCCATTGCTGTTATAGACTGTTCAGCAGTCGGTTTGCGCGGGTCCGCGCAAACAATATGCTTTGCGCGGGTCCGCGCAAACTATATCAACCCAGTGCCGCTTTGCGCTGGTCCGCGCAAACTTCAGGAGTCCGATACTCCTTTGTGCGCCGTCGCGCAAAGTGCAGGAGTCCAATACTCCGCACCTTCTGTCTTCTCTTTCGTCTTTCTTTCACTTCTAAAATCTTCGAACCCCTTTTGAGAGGAGGAACGGGGTATTTATAGACACTTTCTTCAATGGAAATCTCTGTTCTGGTCGATGTGGGACAAAATAATCAACCAACCTTTTTTATCCCACCGCCATATACTTTGCGCGGACACGCGCAAACGATATGCTTTGCGTGGTCCCGCGCAAACTATCAGTCCCCGCGCAAACTGTCTTCATAATCTCCCACGCAAACCGTTCACTTTGCGCGGTCTGGCGCAACCATTTCACTTTGCGCGAACCCGCGCAAAGTGGTCTTGAAGCTGATTTCTTGATCTTTCAAATTGATTTCTTGATTTTTCTCGTCTTCGCTTCCTTGCTTATTTTATGCCTCAACACACACTTCAGCGTGGTCATTTCATTCGTATCACATATTGCATAACATTCGCAGGCATATGACATTTTAGGTTGCTATATTTCTGCACTTATATGGCCTATATGGACTTAGTAGGATTTGCATATTGCATTGCATCATCGGCATTTGATATTTGGTTCTCTATGATTCTGCATTTGCATAGCCGATCTACATTGCATATTCTGATATTGTACGATTTATAGACTTACAGTATTTTCATCATTGTATGATTATGGCGTTGTATTTGTGTGCTTGACACTTATCTTCCGCACACACTTTCACCACCATCTAAGCTTTCTATAAGCTTATGCACGATAGATGCGTTCAGGTGGCGTAGGTTGCAGCAGCGTTGAGCTTGGAGCATGTAGTGGACCTCTGGAGCTTTGAATTTTGACATATGTATTTTCTTTTTAGCATTGTATTCAAATGTTTATATTAGTCGATATGAGATGATGATGTTGCATTTGTGATTTGGGTAAACTTGTGGTTATGCTTATTACGAGTAAATGTACATTGAAAAATCCTCCTTGTATGATCCCAGGATCGGAATCCGGTGTATGGACGTTGGGAGCCGAGAATGGGGTACTACGGAGGCTGTCGGCACCGGATTCGGCGATTGAGAATTTTATGAACCCGGTTTCCGGGTTTGGGGCATGACATTGGGTCCTCTAGAGCTCATGTTGGGCTCAAGTTGCCCTCAACCCAACCCAACCTACGAGCTCACTACAGCTTGGGTTTGGATCAACTGGCCCAACTTGAGATGGGGTCAGGTTCACTCAGGTAGTCAGGGTCTTGGGGTTGGGTTAGGGTTTAAAAAATACGACTTGATACGCGGGGCAAGTATGAAATTCAGTAGGGCAAACATGAAAATGAGTGGCGCAAACATGAAATTTAGCGGGGCAAACTGAAATTTGAGCGGGGCAACTTGGGGTTGGGTTAGGGTTAAAAAAATATGACCTGATACGTGAGGCAAGAATGAAATTCAGCAGGGCAAACATGAAAATGAGCAGGCAAACATGAAATTCAGTGGGGCAAACTGAAATTTGAGCGGGGCAAACTAGGAATTGAGCGGGGCAAGCATGAAAATGAGTGGGGCAAGCATGAAATTGAGCAGGGCAAACTGAAAGTTAAGCGAGGCAAGTATGAAATTGAGTGGGGCAAGCATGAAATTGAGCGGGGCAAACTAGAAATTGAGCGGGGCACACTAGAATTAAGCGGGGTAAACATGAAAGTGAGCGGGGTAAACTTGAAATTGAGCGGGGTAAACTAGAAAATCAGAGGGGCAAACATGAAATTGAGCGGGGCAAACATGAAATTGAACAGGGCAAACTAGGAATTGTGCAGGGCAAACATGAAAATTAGCGGGCAAACATGAAATTGAGCGGGGCAAACTAGTAATTGAGTGAGGCAAGCATGAAATGAGCCGGGCAAACATGAAATTGAGTGGGGCAAGCATGAAATCCTCGTGCTCTTCAATCTACTAGCTAAGGGACCACACATGGTATCCCATTGGATAACGAAACTTTCTTGCATCACTAATGAAGTTCAAAACAAGATCAATCGAACCTCAAACAGGATTTTAAGACATTTACTTGTAGTCATATCAGTCCATAGAAGTCTAAAGGGATGGAAATTAGCTAATCAACTTTAGTATATGAAAATTTTCAAATTTCGTTGTGAATCAATGGTAGGTTAATATCATTCCTTGCCTCTACAACTGAACCATACAACTAATAGGCAAAACTTAGGAAAATCCCACTATTTGGCAGTTTGGAATTAAGGTTATTACCACGGATACGTATAGTTCCGACACTTGGCTCATCTTCGAAATGCAGAATACAATGCCAGTCTCTAATTCTCTAGCCTTAGTTAGTGGATATCTAGAAGAGATTCTGGTTATTGGAAGTCTCAGATAGATGATGTGGAAATTGCCATTAATGATCTTAATTCTGATATATGGTAGCAGATGAGGCTGAAAAATGTATAGTAGTTGGACATTGAATGATTAAAAGCATTAACCACCTCTGTTGCTTTTCTACATATACACAAGATTCATAGGCTGAAAAATTGCCATTGAGTTCGTGTTTTATGTTCGGTTAGTAGAGAAGGACAAGCTCTTTATACTAGATGACCTACAGCTGAAGAAAATTCCAAGTAAATTGTACGAGGTTTACAGTAATCTTAGAGTGCAGAAAATATCCAGGTATGTGTATTTCAGTCCGAGTTATTTCTCTAATCACAATAACCTTGAGAGGGTTGATCCGAGGGATGGGTTGATTGCAAAAGGGCTGATTAAAACTATATTGGGTTATCTTGCTGGCATAATGATTTCAAGACCAGTAAGATAACCCAATAAAGTTTTAATCAACACTTTTGCAATCAATCCACCCTCGGATCAACCCTCCCAAGGCTATCGTGATTAGAGAAGGAACTCAGATTGAAATGCACATACTTGGAAATTTTCTGCACTCTAAGATTACTGTAAACCTCGTACAATGTATATTCATCGATGAAATTAATACAATGTATATAATACAACATCCCTCCAAAATTCCTCCCATGCCCTTGAAAAATATCATCTACAGACTAGAGACAAGCAATCATATGCTATTGACTTCCTCCAATTGGCGGTGAGTTTTTTGCATGTTTGTTCCCGCCAAGGTGAGACCGCTACACAAAATGTCGATGAATTTCAATACGAATATGCAGCAGTCAAAACCATTGTCCTGCTTCGGTGCCGATTCATCGACTCTGACGGTCTACTTCTTCCCTTCAAGCATTGTGCTGTCTCCAGTGGCATAAAAGAGAATGGAGAGTGCATCAGCCATCTTCTTCATCTTCTACTTGTACTTTATTAATGGATTTGTGCTTAAGCTATCCACAATAACTATTTCTCTTTCTCTAGGATAGATGACCAGCAAAAACCAATGTGCATTTTCATGATTTATGAGCGCATACACCTATCCATAATTCAAAAAATAATATATTAGTCAAAACATGATAGAACACATAACAGTCAGAGATAATGTTCTATAACGAGTGCATTACCCGATCATAACACCAAATCGCTTTGGCGTATAGTTTATCTCGCTGCTTGGCAATTGCGTAGGTCTTGGTCAGCTCACCTATTAGCGAGGCCCATTCTGACACCGATTTGGAGGCCCGGTATGCGATCAAAACCGGCAAACACCCTTCAAGGCTTTGTTATTACAAACATGATCAAAGTTCAATACATGTAAGAAAATAAAAAAGAAAAACAGATTAAGGATTGCCAAGTTAAACAGTTACCGTAAAATACGTAGGACAGAACTTGCAATCCTGAGGATATGCTATTGAATGGTCATTATGCCTTTTCTCAAGGAACTCGATGTATATGTCGATAGCCTAATCAATAGGATAGTACAATTTAACCATAAATTAATATAACAATTAATTATATGTCAATCAATGCATATATAGAATAATTAGTAATGCTTACGTCGCAATCAACTCATGCATCCTTCATCCATATTATACTGAACCATTTTCCCGCTGCCATGTCCTTGTTTGCTTCATACCAGTCCCCTGCCTTTTTCACTCCCTGCACAGATAGTATCCTAAATGGATCCATCTGTAGAGGAAATGGTATCGGAGAAGTAGCAAAAGCTGTTACTTGCACTGGTTCAAGAACCGCTCCAGGGGTTGTATCGAATGCAAACAGGGACAAGTACGGAGAAACCTTGTAATATGACGACTTCGGTAGCCTTTTGGTTCTCCTTTGATAAATGGGATGAGAAATGGATGCATCCAATACATTACCTTCGACATTACTATACGATTGCACATCCAAATCCCCATGTCCAAGTTTTTTCTTCAATATCATTTACTTTCCCTCTCTTCCTCAACTCCTCACCCTCCTCCTCCATCACAAAACGTCCCCTCTGTGTACGACTATCTTCCTTCTCCTTATTAAACTCCTCCCTCTCCTTTGCTAACTTTTCCTTATCCTCAAAAAATAAATCCTTCTCCCTCTTCAATTGTGCTCTATCATTTAACTCCTCTCTCTCTCTCTCTCTCTCTCTCTCTCTCTCTCCTTCTTCAATGCTTCTTTCTTTTTTAGTAACGTCTCCCTCTCATTAAACCTTGCTTCTTTCCTTCTCAACTCTTCCCTCTCATTTCTCAATTCGTCCCTCTCCTTCTTCAATTCCTCTCTCTCCTTCTTTAACTCTTCCCTCTCAATCCGAAATTCCTCCATAAAAACAACATCTTCATAATACCCCCCCTCGGTCCCTCTCCCTCCACACCTTTCTCATCGTTATCATCTGACTCGTCATCCTCCTCATGATCAATCTCATTACCCTCCTCATCATCTTCCTGGGTTTCAGTGAGATACAAAATGTAAAGATGGATATGTAAGAGGAAGGATACCTTTACAATGGCAGAAAAAATATAGTTCAGTTTTCATAACATCTCACCTGAAAACTGTTACACACCGTGCGAACGACATTCATTTCCCATTCTCGTAGCGTCGGTTCTAATTTCATTATTACTGATGTCTACAAAAGAACAAAGAGTAATGTTAAATATGAAATTGTAGCGCTTTAGTTGAAGTGGGAATATGCCAAGATGTCCTAGAGGGGGGTGACTAGGACCTTTTTAATATTTTATGATAATTTAAAACCTATCAACCCTATCCTGAAAAAATATGCAAGTATCAGGATTTCTTCAAAATAACTCTAATGGATTCTAAGCCAAATAGAGGATCCAATCACAAAACTATTCAAAGGATAAACAAGATGCATAACATAGTTCATGATGGATGTGACTGTGTGTGAGGTGTGATTCTACTTAGTTCCAGATAATCATGTGCACATGCAATATGAGAACAATCAGAGAAATCACACAAATAGTAGAAGTAAATGGCAATCTTAAACACAACCATTTTTATAGTGGTTCGACTACGTGTCTACTCCACTTTCGGCGGACGCACTCAACCCTTTAGTGCACCGGATCTCACTAGTGGAGGTTTCAAATCAGGTTCACCTCAAACCAGTACATCCTATTCTAGGCTGTCTCTAACGTGTCTCCACGACATAAGTTTATACCCCACACAGGAGTAAGGGTTAACACACAACACCCAGGTTTTAGGCCACATAGGCCAAGGATCCACACAAGGAACCTACTAGTTTATGCTCCCATGAGCAAGGGTCAACACGCAACACCCAAGTTTTAGACCACACAGGTCAAAGACCTACACAAGGACCTAAGTTTATGCTCTTCACAAGCAAGGGTCAACACACAGTACCCCCATGTACACTCCCGTTGGAGGCCTCCTATGAGGACTTGAAAGGGGTGAGAAGCACCTTTGACCCAATCCTACAGAAGGAATGATCACAAGGGTTGTCTGGACTCTAATGACTTACAGATAAGTAGATGAGACACATTAAGCACGTTGATGAAGATCTCCTCCTTTGATGATGAAGAATCTTCAGCTCCCTTGAACCGCAACTCAAATGATGCTACAATGTAAGGCAACGGGTTGGGTCAAGGTTATGATGGAATCCTACTCTATTAAATGTTTTCATATATTAGAAACAGAGTGATTCCAATCATCTATGCATTCAAGGTATCCTAGCTCAATGATTTGCCATTAAGATGGTAGCTGTAGGATCCTTGAATGCGGAAGTTCATTCCCCAATCCACTCTATTGAATATCCATGATGAGGGTGGATTGGAGGATGAACTCCAATGAGAGAAAATGCTTAAGGTATAAGATCTGGATTTTAAACGCTCAAAAACTCTATCTATTTTCTCTCAAAACAACCAAAGGCAAGCTCTCATTAAATAAGCAAAAAGTTCCAACGGATATAAAACAGTCATATTTTTTACAGAGTTCGATATCATCGAGCAAGGTTTGATATTCTCAATCGTATACTCTCGATAACATTAAATGGCCGCTCGATGATACGAACTCAATCTGTCAAACGCTTTTGAACCTTTTTTCCAACTGGTCGAGGGAATCGAACACGCTTCGATGTCATCGGATTTCGAACTCTAATTTTATCGAAACGAGGTTCGATTCCTCAACATTTGAAAATGAGAGAGCAGATGCCTTTGAAACAAAACAGGTATATGATACGATCGAGCATCCCTCAATATGATCGAAATTTGAATATTGATGATATCAATAACTGTGTCGATTCATCGATATTTTAAAAGAAATTTTCCTATAAGCTTACTGGACAGTTTATGTCTTATTTCGATGACATCGACCTGGTCTCGATATGATCGATATTTGAATATCAATTTTATCGAGAGATCCTCGATACTTGAATGATTTTACCTAAAAACTTACTGGACAGATTTGTGTCCCAATCCGATATCATCGAAGGTCTATCGATATCATCGAAATTTGAATTTCGAAGATATCGAGGCTCTCTTCGATATATCGAGACTCACATGATTTGCCTTAGTAGAATATTGGACATAACTGACCAGATGTCGATTTTATCGAGACGTCTCGATGGACTTGAGATTCAAATTTTGATGATATCGAATAGTCCATCGATTCATCGATAATTCATTCCAGAGTTCTTTGTAGTTACTAGACATTCAGAAGTCCTCCATTCGATAATATCGAGATAGTTTTGAGGACATCGATAACAGGGTTCAATTTCATCGAACCACGTGTCAATAAATCGACAAAGGCAGAAAACTTAGAAATTTTTCTAATTTTACAAATTAATTTTCTTACCAAAAACCCTAAGATGTTCTATCCATTTTTAAGGGTTTCATTTACCTGGTGTTTTGGGACATGGGATGTGAGGCTAAGGTTTACCTTTGACGAGTTCGGGCATACATCCTGTTGAGGCAGACGCTTGAACAAACTTCCTATGGGGCTCACTTGTCTTGCTGACTCAACACTCACGCTAATTAACAAACCAAGGCACTTTCAAATTAAAAAAGCGTATATGTCAAGTTAAGCAAAGTAAATGCCAGAGATATATATAAACTTACAGCTTTACTCTCGAAAATAGCATGTATTCTGTTGTACCTCCAACCCTTCCAACCTCGATATTGAATGAAGCGTGGAATTTGATGGGGAACATACGAAACAACACACTCTTGTAGGGCCGATAATATCTTTACTGCCCATACCTTTTAGAATGAAATTGCACCAGGTTAAAAATCCAAAATTGACTATAGAGGGAAAACATATAGAAAATAAAAGGTGTTCTTACTTATAGAGGAAGGACGCAACTACATACAGTGTACCGAGGGGAACTTGATGCGGCAACGAAAAATTAAATTCCTTGCAACATTGTATAGTATCCCAAACTACCCCAGGGATAGCTATAGAAATCATCTAGCGAGTCCACCAGGTGAATATAATCCGTGTTGCACTTTGATTCCCCTAAGAAAGCACTCAACAACTAAAAGTAGGGCAACCTTCACGACATCCTCATGCTTATTGGTGTCAACTAATCTCTCAAACACGTCCATTAGGTGCTTCTTTAATACTAGAGATTCTTTGAAGTATTTGTCTCTTAATGTACTCGTAGTGCAACGATTTCTCGGTACAGTAAGATCTCCAGTCTTAAGACCCGTAATGAGATCGAAGTCCATCTTGGTAAACTACAATCATCTTCCCCTGATCTCAAATACTAGATCACCTTTGTATCTTAGAAAAAGAAGGTGAAATAGAGCCCCTATAAATCTAAAGGATGTAACCTGTAATAGAAACGAGAAAGGGGATTGTTTAAACAAATTTAGTTGACTTTCGTGCTTCTCCACTCCACCCTTACCTTGTCAAACCACCATGTCAGTGTACACCTATATGTTGGGTTAGAGATTATGGCAGAATATTTGTCACTTGCAAAGATGAATTGAAAAGCATATCAAACATAAAATTCACAAGATGAACATAATGTACAAAATCAGACATAATTGAAAATAATGTAACATTTCATTAATTTGAACAAGCTTTATATGAAATAGAGAGAGAAATTGAGCGAGGAAATACCAGAAATTGTGCGAGACAAACTATCAACATAAGCAAGACAAACTAGAATTTGAGTGAGGCAAACTGCGAATTGAGTGGGGAAAACTGGATATTGAGCAGGGCAAGCTAGATATTCAATGAGGCAAAATACCAGAAATTCAATGCGTAATCTCAGCATTCAACGTGTATTCCTGAATAATCTCATTTTTTAATTATTCAACTATTGTATTTTACCAAGTTCAACGCTAGCCAGATTAGTGAACATTTATATGTTTTGATGCAACAACAAGATGTTATTTGTAACAAGTAGTTTTGTTGGTTGGTTAATTGGTCACATTTTCTTCATGAAATGGGTTGGATTGGTATTATTTTAGATATGACAAAATAATTCTATTAGATCTAATGTACTTATTTGATCTAATAAGTACCTTGTGTCAGAATTGAGAAATTCTATGCCTCGAATCTTTAGTATTCTTTTATTTATCACCTGTGTCTATTATTTAGGTAGAATACCGTTGCCTATTGTCACTAAGAATCTAAAACAAACCTAAGAAACGGAAGAAAGGGGGGAAAGTTTGGAAGAAACAAACGTTGAAATAGAAACAACTTCCGAAACGATGGGGATTAAATAGGAGCAAGAGGCCTCCACAAAAGAAGACCCTTCCCTTTGTTTGGAAGAAAATGAGGATCCAGACAAACTATATGGGAATCAAGGGTATCAAGAAAATTAGAAGTTGGAAATACTTAAAGAGAATAGAGACCTCTTCTGGATTGAAAAACCTCTTGTGACTCTTATTTTTAACTATAAATGATGGAATTGTCCATTGTGATATATAAAAAACGATCGCTTTAAGGAAACATTGAGCGGGGCAAACTAGAAAATTGATCGAGGGAAACATGAAATTCAGTCGGGGAAACATGAAATTCAACGGGGAAAACATGAAATTCAGTAGGGAAAACATGAAATTGAGCGGGGCAAACTTGAATTTCAGCGGGGGAAACATAAAATTGAGCAGGGCAAACTAGAAAATCAGCGGGGCAAGCATGAAATTGAGCGGGGCAAACTAGAAAATCAACGGGACAAACTGAAAAATCAGAGGGGTAAACATGAAATTGAGTGGGGGAAACTAGAAAATCAGTGGGGCAAACATGAAATTGAGTGGGAAAAACATGAAATTGAGCGCGGCAAACTAGAAAATCAGTGGGGAAAACTAGAAAATCAGCAGGGAAAAAACTAGAAAATCAGCGGGGCAAACATGAAATTGAGCGGGGCAAACTAGAAAATCAGCGGGGTAAACGTGAAATTGAGTGGGGGAAACATGAAATTCAGTGGGGTAAACTAGAAAATCACTGGGGAAAACTTAACAGATAATTTCATAGCTTGAGCCCAAAAATCTAAACATATCCAATGTTCAAATGGACCGCACCACATGAAAATTTAAAATTGAACTTCTACTGTTGATCATTTCTTAGGGGCCAAAGAAGTTTTGGGTCAAGCTTATAATTGTGTTTTCTATTAATCCATGTCTGTATGATCCTATGAATAGGTTTGATAACAAATAAACATCACTGTTGGGCCCACTACGGTTTCAACGGTGGAAATCATTATGCCCACTGTTTCCCATGATGTGATCCATTTGATCTTTTGATATGCTTCAATTTGGGGCTAAACCCCTTAAATTAGATGGAAAAATAGATGGAAGGCGTGGATATACTACATACATTCAATGTGGGCCCAACTAAGTTTACTTAGTACGTTGGGAGCATACTGACTAACTCAGTACGCAATCCGATTACGCTTGCTACGCCCCACAATGATGTTTTATTTGTAATACATCATGTTCATCGGATTATGTAATACCCCTTCGTTTTGATTGGATTATGTATACACCGAAAGCCCATATGCAAGCTTAAAATGTACCTGTGGTGCGTGATTTCTTCACTGGACTGACCATTTTCAGAAGAAGATAAAATGCTGATGTACAGGGAGGATGCAATCTAATGCTGTTAAGGAAGCGGGCCCCACAATGATGTTTTGTCTTTCTTACTGGAAACAGAGTGTAACGCCCTGAAAATTGGGGGTCGAGCATAAACTCAACTCCCGAGTTCCAACGCATCACTTATGCAACATAGATAATGATGATTTAATGTTGTCCGTATTAGTGCATTAAACATGAGTGGGATTAAGCCAAAACAACATATCATACTCTAGAGACAGTTAAATTTCACAAACGGAAGACTTAGATATATAAAATATATAAACTGTTGTAAGTCTCCAAAGTGTGAACATGTTACTAGGTTAAATATATCAATGTATACTCCAAAAATGAACAAAAGGAATATACATGGGCGTTTCAAAAGTGCAAACTAAAGTAATCCCTGTACTCCCGTCGATCAGAAGATGGTCTACATATACCCGCCTGATAACTGTATAAGGAGAAACCCTCCTCGTCATCATAGAAGTCCGGCTCCGCTTCGCAAGCATCACCATCATCTGAAACTCAAACAGGGTCTGGTTGGTGTGTACTACACCATCCCGTAACGTGGGAGTGAGTGATCAACTCAGTGGAACAATAAAGTAAAGGTTAACATGTTATCAATTCAGTCAAAGCAGTAATGATAAAGCAATACAACAATCAAGTCCTACGTACTCTTGTTAATGCAAGAATGATATGAATGACATGATGCATGCCCTCACCTACGCTCCCTCAGCGACTTCATCTCACGTTCGCGTATGAACAACACTGCCTCAGTGCTTGACCTGCAACGCCTAAACGCACGCGTAATGCGGTGCATGCATATGATTACCAAGTTCTTATTAGTCCTTTTCATACAGCAGGGTTGGGAAACTAAGGTACCTCCCTTATATCAATACCCAAACAATGATCCATTCTAGGGTCGTCAATCCTAGTAAATCTCATACGAAGTTGCGGTTCTAGGTCACTACCACCAACGCCCTACCAACTGACAGTCTATTTTTAAAGGCACGTCACCGACCCGACTGGGGACCACAGCCAGGCTGCGATGGGGTAGTCCTAACTTATACTCTCATTGCTACGAAAGGGTAGTCGCCTCTACGTAGACTCAGAGTACGCTCGAGGTCACTACACAGGGCACGTTTAGGGCTGCCAGGGCTGTTGCACGGAATCGTTACACCACTCCCCCATCACCCATCACGGCTTTGTCATCAAAACAGTGTAGGCCGACAGCTCGAATACAGTGTCCCATACCACTGTATTTGGGTCACAAGTCTGGGTTGCTCACTGGTCACTACGGGGAGGCTCGTCGCCCCAGCGTAGACCGACAGCTCGACCACGGTGTCCCATACCACCATGTTCGGCTCATGAGTCTTAGCGGATCGAGCTACCAAGGTTAACGGGGTTTCATTGGTAAGTTTGGTACCCTAGGTTCAAACAGTAGTATCCAAACATGGTGAACATACAATGGCTAATCGGGTTATTAGACAAGTTCAACTGGTACGAGCGTATGCTGAAGTAAACGACAAGGTACCACTGTCGACAACCATCGTACGACTCAGATTCATCGAACGTGTCTTTTGTGGTGAAATGACCTCAGCCACAAAATCAAGGCCTGTTACCGATTGCCTGGACTATACAATAGCCCCAATCACATTCAATTATAACAAAATATCCTAGAAGATAGTTAAAGCAGTTATGAATCAAGATTGCAAATCATATCATCAAAGGTCAGATAATGTCCGCTTTAGGGCTGCCAGGGCTGTTGCACGGAATCATTACACCACTCCCCCATCACCCTTCATGGCTTTGTTTCTTTTGTATTTTATGGAATACAACTTAAACATGAATTTATACATATGCATTACATAGATAAACAGACACCATAATATACGGTACATGGAGGAAATCATACACATTGTTAGGGTAGTTGAGAATCCTATCTCAACGCCCAATTAAGAAGAATTTATAAGCACTTACTCATACAGACATTTTTTACATACACTTAGTTTGCACATTACATCATACATGGTATGTAGTAGTTTGAATACGTATTAGGGCAAGTCCTTTCGTCAAAGGATTGCCGCCTATACAATAAGCACATATCCATGATGGTTAGTCGTGGCGTACACTAATGCATAGTTTATACTCACTTAGACATTTTCACAAACACTTAGGCTACAAATTGTACATACACGACGTATGTTAATATAACAGGTATTAGGCTAATCCGTTCACCCAGAAGTTGATACACATACATCTAGCATACATAGACAACAATTAATCATGGCAAGCACAAATCCGTATTTCATACGTATACGGGATTTCTACAAATACGAGAAATACAATATATTCAACATAGTTAACGTATATCTGAAAAATGAAACGGACAACACTTTGTACATGTGCAATAGCATCCACGTCAGTAATATATCATTAACTGACATTAAAAGCCTTGAAAACCATAACCTATACGTTTAAAGTCCGCACCTTACGCCGTAGACGCGAAACGAAATCAGTTTAGACACTAAGTCTTTGTCAACGGCACCATGACAACCTACAATAGGGAATAGGTTAGCTATTCCACCATCTGTTCTATTTGAATCTCTACAATAGGTTAGGGTTAGGATTTCTTACCCAAATACGGCGTTGGAAACACCGGAAGAGCTACACGGGAGTGGTGTTTCAGCAGGTGGATTAGCAGAAAAGAATCCCCACTTCTCTCTCTCTTTCTCTGTCTTTTCTTTCTTCTCTCTCCTAAGGTTTTCCAAATTCGTATGGGATGAGAGAGTGAGGGCTTAAGGCCCTTATATAGGCCCAAAACTGATGGGAATGGCCCCAGGGCTAAGGTATACTTAGGTGATGTTCAAAACCAGTCTGTTTCGACTCAACAGAGCATTTTCGGAGCCCCCCTTGAGCCAAAGGTCGGACTTAAGCTCACTGACCTTGGATCTAGGTCGAGTTAAGTTTTCTGTCCGATCGGATTTACAGATCGCCTGTGGCGGACCAGTTTCAGTTCAACGGTCCACGATCACCGATCAGGGCCATAAGTACACTGCCATGTATGAGAAATTTCTCCTGATCCGAGGGTGTATTTGGGTCAGATTCTGACGGTCTGATTGCTTATATTCGGCCCACAAGCGACAAGTCTCAGATTCGAATTAATTTATAAAGGAAACCACGTTTTCTCACACTCTTCGCTCCGGGTTCAAGCGAATAGCCTGAGGACACTATCTAGACTTGATTTCTGAGATGATTGTCAAGCCCAGTTAGGCGATCCTACGCGTTTAGTCTCGTGGTCATCGGACTTTCGACGTGCAGTCCAGATCCGATACGGAGTTTCAATGTGCTCTTGAGAGCAACTGGGTAATGAAATTGATCCTAGATTTTAGGGTATCCTAGCGTCACTGATTCTACAAGTTTTGGGTCTTGCAGATCGTATTTAAAGTGGATCAAGCAGATTTCGTAGCAAATCTAGTTTAGCACTTAGGTAATGCTGTCTAATTCCTAAAGGATTTGGTCCTATTTGATTTTCTGCCTGAGGTGGTACTTGGGTCTTTGCAGTTTGTAAATAAAGTGATCCAAGCTACTAATACTTACCTAAATCACGCCGTAATTACAACATAATAAGGTCCTAGGGCAGTTCTACATCCAAGGGCGTCCATTGCTAAGTTAGGAAAAATCTGGGATGTTACACAGAGTGAGGAAAGGGGTGAAAGAAACAAAAGTAGCGGTGGAAAGGGGTGAAAGAAACAAATGTAGCGGTGGAAAGGGGTGAAAGCAACAGAAGCAGCAGTGGAAAGGGCATAGTGAAAAGAGGTGTATTTTTTTCATGAATTTGGGTGTCCGCACATGCAGGTCTAAGTGCTTATATGGATCAGGGCTTCAAAGATACGAATGACTTCATGTGGTGCTTGCTAAATTTAGCGACTTAGTCTATCATGGAATTACGTGAGGCAAGCATGAAAATTGAGCAAGACATGCATGAAAGTTCAGTGAGACAAGCTAGAAATTGAATGAGCCAATCATGAAATTTGAGCAAGGCAAACTAGAAATGGTGCGAGGGAAGCATAAAAATTCAGCGAGGCAAGCTAGAAATTGAGGGAGGGAACCTAGACATTGAGCGAGGCAAACATAAAATTGAGCGGGGCAAACATGAAATTGAGCAGGTGTGAGGCCCGTATCCTAGACCGTACCGTTCCGTAGGCTTCTGTAGTCCTCTCGGTCGAATTTCGGCCACCCGCGATGCGTAGATAGCAGTTCAACCTGAGACTTGCACCCTTGCGACCACGCCGTCACTGCGGTTCCGACGCCGCGTCTTGCACGCCGATGCGATACCCAGGCCAGGAGCTATGGGCCTGCATTTAGTTCTAGGAAAACGCCGCGCATTTGCAAACCTAAGAGAACATGTCCCATCAATCATGTCAAGTACATATCCCATCCCCAAGTACAAGCAACCCCTAAAGTCAACTCTTTCTCTTTCTCCACCCATCCCTTTTCAAAATACACCTATCACTCTCCCATCACTCCATTTATCACCCATCCCTTACATCATCTCTCTCTCTCTCTCTCTCTCAAACCATTCTCCCAAGCAAGAGAGCAACAGTCCATGGCTTTCCAAGGAGAGGAAGAAGCTAGGTGTGGCCCACCTCCCTACCACCCAATCCCAACCCTCCAATCTCCATCATCCTCCATTAAAGTGGTAGCAAAGGTGTTAGGCACTCCATGGAGCCCAGAAGAAGCAAGAACGGTGGGTGATTTCATAACTTCCACCATTGTTTTTATTGTGATTTGAGGGCTTACATATGGTGGGACCCATCTTGATGTATGCATTGTATAGGGAGGGCCCATAGTGGCGGGCTCCCTCCCCTTCTCACGTCTCTCTATCTCTCTCTCTCTTTATTATGATGGGTGTGGCCCACTTGATCCATGCCGTACAAAACTGATGGGCCCACCTGATGTATGCTTTTCATCCATGTCATCCAACCGTCCAAATGCTTTGGGCGGTGGGGCCCCTGATTTGTGTTCCATCCATGCTGTCCATCTTAGATGTTGGATGAAGGAAAAACATAAATGTCAGCTGATCCATTACGGGTGGGCCATATCCACGTGGGACCTACCACGATGAATGTGTTGTATCCTCACCGTCCAATCCATGGACGGTGGGAGCTAATGGGATGGAGTACATCTCTCTAGCTATATAACTGCTGCAGAGATGTCAGTATGTTATGTGGGTCTGACCATGGAGCTTATGTTGTATTCACATAGCCATTCTATGTGGGACCCACACGTGTTGTATGTGTCTTATATCTACACCGTCCAATGATCCAGACAGTGGGGACCACCTGGACGTATGGATCCATGTTGTTCACCTGTTTTGCATTCATGTCATCCATCTATTTTACATCCAGCTGTCCAATCAGGTGGGACGCTGCTGGATGTGTTTCATCCTTACCGTCCAACCATCTATAGATGGCCCACATAATATATATGTTTTATCAATATCGTCCATCCATCAGCAGATAGCTACTGGACTGACATCAACAAGTTCTATGGGTCCCACGTGATGTATGTGTTATAACCAAACTGTCCAAACGGTGGGACCCACCTGCTGGACTGACGTCAACAAGTTCTATGGGTCCCACGTGATGTATGGTTAAATCCAAACCGTCCACCCACCAGCTCTATAGCTGCTGTTTGATGATGCCAGCAAGTGTGGTCTGATCATGAGTTGTGTGTTAGATCTAAACCGTCCAACTGTTGG
This sequence comes from Magnolia officinalis, assembly GCA_021015155.1. Classification (NCBI taxonomy): domain Eukaryota; kingdom Viridiplantae; phylum Streptophyta; class Magnoliopsida; order Magnoliales; family Magnoliaceae; genus Magnolia; species Magnolia officinalis. Next base: position 29,436,040 of record JAJHSJ010000016.1, on the reverse strand, counting down.
ACGATCTTGTCTTAAGGCTTGAGACTAAAAATAAGACAAATCTATCTATCAGATGGACCACATCACAAAATTAGTGGAGGATTGACGTCTATCATTGAAATTGTTTGGAATCCCAGCAGTTCTGGATCAATATGAAATTTGTCTTTCCTCTTAATTCGGGCCTTTGTGACCTTATAAATAGATTGGATGGAAAATAAACGTTTAGGTGGGCCCGTGAATTGTTAACAGTTAAAATCATTATCTCCACTGCTATTTGTGGTACGGTCCAAATGATCTTTCAATATGATTCATTTTTGGGAAATGCTCTAGAATGATTTTTACAATAAATGAATGGTGTAGATGAACCGGATAGGTTGGTGAGCCCGTTGGTGCGACACACGTGATGCGGCCCACTTGATGTATATGAGGCTCATTGTTGAGGCCCATTGTGATGTATATTGGCCCGTGCGAGAGGCCCATTATGATGTATATTGGCCCATATGATGAGGCCCATTATGATGTATATTGGCCCATATGATGAGGCCCATTATGATGTATATTAGCCTGTATGATGAGGCCCATTATGATATATTTAAGGCCCATGGGATAGGGCCCATTGTGATGTATTTATGACCCATGTAATGAGGCTCATTATGATGTATTTGCGGCCCATGTAATGAGGCCCTTTGTGATGTATGAGCATCCCATGTGATACGGCCCGATGTGATGTATATTAGGCCCTTGTGTGAGGCCATGGGCCCACTATATGTTTAGCTCTATGTGGGCCACTCCTTGGGAGCAATGTTGGTTAAATGTCCACATTGATGGGCATTGATGATTAAATGTCCACATTGTGACCTTCTCTTAGGCCTTGTTAGGCCCATTCTTATCGATGTCAATTATCGATGATGATTATTGGTGCCGATTATCGATGTTAATTATCGGTGCCGATTATCGATGCTGTATAGATGGTGACTATTGATGCGGATTATCAGTGCCGATTATCGAGGCCGATTATCGATGTCGTTTATCGATATCGGTTATCGATACTGATTATGAGTATATCACAGCATAGCATCATGATACATGCCTATATGCATCATCTGCATGTTTGTTATGAGATGTGGATGACTGTTGTATATACTGCAGGGCAAATTGTTTATCGGACTCCCTGATAGGCGGAGTCGTCCCACATGAGCGCACGGTATGCGCAGGATTGATGCATTATTGGAATGTGTGGCTCATGCATCTCGCATTTTGTGATATGACCACCGTACGTCTTAGCGACATTAGGGTCGTAGCCTCCACAGGCATATCGTGGATGGCTAGATGGGACACCGAAAATGTTTGGTTATAGCATACAGGCGTCATAGATGTCCCTGAGTGAAAATTCTAAAACCTCCATGGCCAAGAGACGCCCCAACATCTGGACCGAGTGGACATATATATATATATATATATATATATATATATATATATATATATATATATATATATATATATATAAGGGCCGTATACCAGTAGGCCGCGTCTCCCACTGTGTCGTGGTCGGTTGGGAGGGGGTGTGACCTTACCCGCCTGAGTGAGGAGGCAATATCTAGGTTGAGTTTGACCAGCTTGAGGAATGAGTCTGCTATCGACGAGCCGGGCCCGATATTGGTAGGCGGATAGTGAGGTCTCTCTACTTATCCAGTTGTGCGCTCAGATAGGGGCGGTAAGCTGGTGTAAAGTGTGATAGACCCTGGTGATGATCCTAGAGATGTACGGTACTAATATGTGGACTTATTGAGCAGGAGTTGTATACTCACTCATTCATTCATTCACTATCCACTCGGGCTGGTGGTGCGTAACTATTCGTTTCGAGTACCTTCACAATAATGAGGATTTTGGTTGGAGCGCGTGACTAACCCGAGATCAGGAGTTTACCACATTGAGTCTGACTATCCAAATTTAGGTATGGGACTGGTTTGGATAGAAGGTGGACCCCGTAGCTTGCGATACTACGTACTATCATCCTGACTTCACACTCCAGCTTGGTCATTTCATTCGCATTGCATATTGCATTGCATCCTCAGCACATAGCACTTGGTTTACTGTGCTTCTGTATTGCATAACCTAATTAAGGTTGACGGTATTCGTGGACTCGGTATCTGATATTTGGCTTACTATGTCTCCATATTGCATAGCTAATCTACATTGCTTCCTTGGTATATGATATTGGCCTATTATGTTTTTACATCGCATAGCTTGGATAAGGCTGATGATATTTATGGACTTACCAACATGTTTCCGCATTACTCTGATATTGTACGATTTATGGATTGCCAGTATTTCGACTTACTCTGATATTTATATACTTAGCAAGTGCAACGCACACACTTACACCACCCTCTAAGCTTTCTATAAGCTTATGCACGATAGATGTGTGCAGGTGGCGTTAGGTCGCAGCAGCATTGAGCTTGGAGTATGCATCTGTCTTCTGGAGCTTTGATTTTCGATATATGTATTTCCTTTTTAGCATTGTACTTAACTGTTTACATTAATGGATATGTAATGATGATGTTGCCTTTGTGATTTGGGTAAACTTGTGGCTATGCTTCTTATGAGATAAATGTACACTGAAAATCCTCATTGTAGGATTTAAGGATTGGAATCTGGCGTGTAGGCGCTGAGAGCTGAGAATGGGGTACTACGGAGGCTGTCGGCACCGGATTCGGCGATCAGAAATTTTGTGAGCCCGGTTTCCGAGTTTGGGGCGTGACAGCGGGGGAAACCTGAAATTGAGCGGGGAAAACATGAAATTAATCGGGGCAAACTTGATTTTCAGCGGGGGAAACATGAAATTTAATAGGACAAATCATGAAATTCAACGGGGGAAACATGAAATTCAGCAGGAAAAACTGAAAATGGAGAGGGGCAAACATGAAATTGAGCGGAAAAAACTGAAAATTGAGCGGGGCAAGCATGAAATTCAGTGGGGGAAACATGAAATTCAGCGGGGCAAACTAGGAATTCAGCGGGGCAAACTAGAAAATCAGCAGGGCAAACATGAAATTCAGCGGGGCAAACTAGATAATCAGCGAGACAAACATGAAATTCAGTGGGGCAAATTAGAAAAGCAGCGGGGAAACATGAAATTCAGCGGGGCAAACTAGAAAATCAGCGGGGGAAATATGAAATTCAATGGGGCAAATTAGAAAATCAGCGGGGTAAAATTACCAGATAATTTCATGGCTTGAGCCCAAAAATCTAAACGTATCCAATGTTCAAATGGACCACACCATATGAAAATTTTGAATTGAACATCTACTCCTGATCATTTCTTAGGGGCCACAGATTTGATAACAAACAAACATCAATGTTGGGCCTACTATGGTTTCAACGGTTGAAATCATTTCCCATGGTATGATCCACTTGATCTTTTGATATGCTTCAATTTGGGCCTCAACCCTTAAATTAGATGAAAAACGGATGGACGACATGGATAAAGTACATACATTTAATGTGGGCCCAACTGAGTTTAAAATATACCTTTGGTGCGAGCTTTCTTCACTGGACCAACCATTTTCAGAAGAAGACAATGCTGATTTATAGGGAGGATGCAATCCAATGCTGATAAGGAAGGGGCCCCCAAAAAATGGGTTATTTGTCTTTCTTATTGAAATGGAGTGAGGAAATGGGGTTAAAGAAATGACAGTGAAAGAAGCAGTGGAAAGGGCAGTGAAAGCAACATAGTGAAAAACGAGGGGGTATTTTCATCCTCAAATTGGGTCTCCGCACGTGCAGGTCTAAGTTGGTATGTTAAGTTTGGTTTGCTTCATAAAAACCACAGGATAAAAGGTGGGGTCCACAGTCGTAAAATTCTCACGGATTGGCTACTCTCCCTTACACTAGCCTCGTGGCTGGTGGTTAGTGCTTTGTGGGCCCCACCATGATGTATGTGTTTCATCCTTTCCGTTCATCCATTTTTACAGATCATTTTATGGCTTGATTCCAAAAATGAGAGGTATATAAATCTCAGGTGGACCATGCCACATGAAAACAGTAGTGATTAGATATCCATCATTAAAATCCTCCTAAGGTCCACTGTACTGTTTATTTGACATCCAATATGTTGATTTGGTCATACAGGCTCAAATGAAGGGAAAAAACAAAAATCAGCTTGATCCAAAACTTTTATGGCCCCAAAATGTTTTTTATTGGTCAATGCTCATTCAACACTTTTCCTGTAATGTGGTCCACTTAAGATTGGGATATACCTCATTTTTGGTCTCATACCGTCAAATGATCTGTAAAAATAGATGGACGGCATGGATGAAATACATACATCATGGTAGGCCCCACGGAGCACCGACCACTAGCCATTGGCTGGTGTCAGGGGGAGTAGCCAATCCACTTCCGTCAGTGTTATTGAAAATTTTGAGGACTCTTCACCTGCAGCCGACTGCATTCTAACTTCTCATGTAAGATGTGGATCAGATGGTGATGATGTGTTTGGTGTTGTGAGGCCACTGTGATGTATGTGTTTTATATCAACATTGTACGTTTGTTGTTCCAACTCATTTTAAACAGTGAACTCAAAAATAAAACAGATTTGAAGTTTAAGTGGACCACACCACGAAATTAGTGGGGATTGAATGCCCACCATTTACAACTTCTTGGGGCCACAAATTTTATGGATCAAACTTATATTTGTGTTTTTACTTCATCCAGGTCTGTGTGACCTTTATCAACAGATTGAATGACAAATAAACATTCTAGTGGGCCCTAAAAAGGTTTCAATGGTGGGGTGTCATTATCCTCGTTGTTTTTTGTGGTGTGGTCCACTTAGCTTCGGATATCCTTCATTTTTTGTTTCATGACCTAAAATGAGGAAAAACTAATGGACCAGATGGATACACACACACACACACACACACACACACACACACACACACACACATCAAGGTGAGCTGCACATCACCCAACACATCACACACCACCATTTGGGTGGTGTAGGCAACACCACCTAATTCACGTCCTACGTGATTCTGGTGTACCACAGACCACAGAGAGAAATTTACAATTGTACAACCCATTTATGGCCCATTTACCTTTTTAAGCCCACTTCTTTTTACCTCTCCAGAATAAGCCCCATACGTACGAACGGCTTCCCAAAGGTCGAAAATGCCCCTCCTATATCAATTTCACTCCATTATCTCCTTTATGCCCAAATACAAGTCCAGACTCACCTGTATCATCCCTATTTCTTATTTTCACCCATTTTCTTCTCTAAATCTCCATATATTCTCCATCATACTATCACGTTACATCTTCCATGTCGCATTCTACTCAAGCCTAAGTGCATTCTTTTTCTGAGAGGATGCCAATACATTGATAAACGTGAAATCTTGAAGACCTTTCTCCGAAGAACATGTTTCACATCAATGCACTCTTATTCGTTTTCTCGAACATGGATTTTACTGAGTGTTAGGGAGTGATTGGAGTTCGCGGTAAATTACCTTGAAGTTTAAATTCTCTGTAAATTCTTAAGTGTTTACGTAGAAGTTTGTGGTCAATTTTCAGTGGTCAATTTCATGCATTGCTAAGTCAATTTTACGTGGCTATCCAATAAACTCAAAGAAGTTCGTGGTCAATTTCACTTAGTTCCTAGCCAATATACTCAATTGATCGGTTAACTTCATGCACTACTCGGTCAATTTCACGCATTTTACTAGTCAAATTGTAGTGCATTTTTGTAATACGATTGTCAAATTGTAGTGCATTTTTGTAATACGACTGGTCAATACCACAAGTCAAAGCAGGGGTGGCACTCGCCGCAGGTGGAGGGACGAGTGCGGTCGTCAGATCAGGAGCCTCCGAAACCGGAACAACAGACTGAGGAGGGGGGAATAGGTGGGGGAACCAGAGCAACTGGAGCCTCTGTAACTGGAACAACAGACTGAGGAGAGGGGATAGGTGAGGGAACTGCAGCAACTGGAGGTACAGGCGCTACGGGCTCAACGGGGGGAGCAGGCCGGATCGAGACCTTAGGAATATGAGCCTCAATAATGGGAGTAGGATGTGCTCGAGTAGGATGAGTACCTCGGTTGCCTTGTCCATGGGCACCACGACCACAGGCGCCACGACCACGGGTGCCACGACCACGCGGCATCTTCTACAAAATAACGATGACGCAAGGAATTAGGACAATTATAGGCTCAATATGGAGCGAAAGGAAGAATCTCGGGACACTACTTATCCTATGTTCTTGGCAGACATGCGATGTTATCCTGAGTTATTCCAGAAATACTTGTTATGCTCTGATACCAACTCCTGTCACGCCCCAGACTTGGTAACTGGAATCACAAGGAACCCGATGGCCGGTTCTGGCTATAACAGCCTCCATAGTACCCCATTCTCGGCTCCTGAGGCAGGTTCCGATCCTGAGATCCTACAAGGAGGATTTTTCATAACAATATAATCATTACCAATACGAGCATACCCAAGATCACAGCAAGAACATCTGAGGATAACAAAGGCACACATCGCAAAATCCATTATAAATTTGAACTTTTACAATCATCCATAAGGTCCAAAAGGACATACATGAGACAAAAAGGAAAGCAAAGAAAGGTCGGCAACACTGGAGTCCTCAAATACTTAGCTCTACTCCATGCTCTGTTGCTAGGACGCCTGCTTAGAATCTCCTGCACGCATCAATCGTGCATATGCTTATAGAAGCTCAGAGGGTGGTGTAGGTGTGTGACAATAGTGCACAGAAGAATAGTAGGAGGTACAAGATGAGAAACATTCTCAATGAGGATATAACCAGCCTTACCAAGGCTTATCATGAATACGATGCGATGAGTATTGGACGCCATACTAAGGCAGTGCATGAAGGGGCTTACACAGCCAATGTTAATGCAATGCAAGTAATGCCAGTGCTCATATCCAAACAACAAGTCAAGTACATTTTCAATCATAAGAAAATCACAGGGATCCATTACACTATTGAATGACTTCCGTTCTACAGACCCCGCACAGTCAAACGAGCATAAGAGACCTCACTAACCGCCTGTGGACAGCCAATCACCAGCAAGGCTTGACGGTAGCAGACCCATTCATGAGCTGGTTAGACTCAGCCTAGCATTGTCCCCTATACCAGGCAGGTAAGGCCACACCCCTATCCAACCGACTACACGATAGTGGGAGTCGTGGCCTAACGGTATAAGGCCCTCGTGGGTTCATATATTCCACCCGGTCACGGCGTTGGAGCATATCCTTCGTACCATGGAAGTTTTGGAAATTTCACCCATGGGCATCCTATGCACCCGGTATGATCGACTAATATTTTCGGTGTTCACACATACGATCATCTACGAATATTCCTGTGGAGGCAAGGCTCTGATGAAGCAAGGGCGGATACCCACATGCTATGCAAATGTCAGATGCATGAATCACACAATCACTCATGCATTAATCTCAAGCATCCATCATGCTCCAGAGGGGAAAACTCTGCCCCTCGGGGAGATACCAACATACCCTACACAATGGCACAACCATAGCCAATCATACCTCAACCAAGCATGCATATGATGAGTATGAGAGTGGGCCATGAAGATAAATAGGGATGTCAATGAGGTGAAGATGAACTCTCTACTTGACCATGAAAGGTCTAGGTACTAACCAATTTCCTCATAAGGAATACAACCTCTAGTGGGGGCCCATTTACCTGGGGTAGCCCACGAGATAAGGAGAACAATGATATGGGCCTAAATAGATGAGACGGGCCTAGTAAGGGTTTATGGTGGGCCTTTAACCACCCATAGAAGCCCATGGGCCTACCTTAGGGCCACCAATGTGGACATCCAACCACAATTGGTCCCCAAGAGGTAGCCCATCTCTAATTGATCACGGATCAAGGCCCAAGGCCCACACAACATTAGAAATAAGAAATGGGCAGCCATAAACATACCACATACACTCATGCTGGGCTTCAGAAAGGCGGCCCAAGGCCTATCTAAAACATGGGTCCAGGGAAAACACACATAGCCCAACCCATACATACCACTATGGGCCCATAGGGGAAGGGTTAGGGCCCAACATAAAGGCCATTAATCTCATATATTGTGGTGGCCTAATGGGCAGCCCATTGCTCAAACCACATAGACAAATGTCATGCTCTTAGTCAAGTAAGGTTGGGCCTATAATCCGGCCCAAGTATAAAATTGATTTGGTGGGCAACCAAAGGCCCATCTACTTGTGTAACCTGGCCCACTAGCCCAACACAATAGTATGGTAAAAGAAAATGGTCCAAGAGTATTCTACAATATAAGGGAGCAATAAATGCCCAATTTCCTCAATATGGTGAGCCCCATAATCATGGCCCCAATGGGCCCTAGAACATCAGGTATGGGACCCCAACTAATCATACACAAAGCCCAATGGGCTGGGGCCCAAAAGTTCTGTCAGGAAATTTCTGCAATGCATGTTGCTGTCCTAAATTTGGGAACTCCATTAAAGTGGGTCTAGGGCTTCTATAACTCTAGGAATTGAGGGCCAAGGTCCCTTATCATGTATACAATGAGAGAAAACCCAAAAAGGTGGCCCACCATCAGAGGAAACATTTTTAAATTCTAGTTTTTATCAAGGCATATTGCTGGACAACACAGTAGAAAAATCTGGCAGTCCAATCATCTTGGGCCATTCTTTTGGATACCCAAATGGGGTCAGTTGGGGCTGAAATTTTACAGAGTGATACTTCCATAGGTGAGCCACACCTCCACAAAATGTCAGAATTTTTGGATATTCCTAAGTATTTTAATTAATTTAAACAAAACAGTGTGTCCAAAAAATTGGACGAACCTGGACGTCCCAACGTGGTGGGCAAGTCCGGCCCCTGCCACGGTGTGAATAAAGGTCCATTGACAATGAAATTTGGTAAGTAAGTCCTAACATGAGTGGACCACAACTTCATAAAATTTTAAAATTTTTGGACATCTAAAAATATTTTAATTTATTTAAAGAAATTAATCTATCCTGAAAATCGGACTGATCTGGACACCATATTGTAATGGGCTGTTCCAGCCACCACCATGGTGTGTGCAGGTGTCCATTGGACCTAAAATTTTTTAGGTGGGTCCTACCATGAGTGGACCACCTCCCTGTAAATTTTCATAATTTTTAGACATCCAAAAGTATTTTAATAAATTTTATAATTACAACCTATCTAGGGTGGAATGTTGCTGGAACAGTGCAGAAAATCCAGACTGTCCACCTCACTTGGACCACACCTTTGGGATCCTAATGAAGGTCGTATGAGGCTGAAATTTGGGGACATCAAGATGATATTCTAACCTTTCAAACAAGTATATTCTATGGGTACAAAAGTTTCCCCAATTAATCCCAAATTCAATCTCATAGTCCAACAAAAATCTGTCCAGAAAATTTCTAGGCAGCAACATGCACATGAAATAAAATGAGCATAGGAACCAAAATAATAGGAAATCACCCTATGGAATTTGATTTGTGGTCCACCTTAGTGAGCCCCACAAATATCCATACCTAATCCATACCATAAAATCCATTGCATATGTCCAAAAAAGGAGCAAATGAGGCACCTATGTTCATAGAGTGGAAGACATGGGCTTCCACTCTCTTTGGATGGTCTGGATACTTACAGGCCATAAGGTGGGCCACACACATCTGAGAATAATAGATCAACAAAAGAATAGTAAGAATCGGCCACAAGGGAAGGGGCTCCGCCACATTGAGGCCCTTTCCTTCATCACAAACCACACATATCACTATATTGATGGGATTATAAGATCTACCCATGCATGCATCTTCTAATCAAAATCCAATGGTGGAGATGACATCTCCACCAAGGATCAAGGGTCTAGATGACCCACAAACCTATAAATCAATGGCAAATCTCATGATGGGGTCCATGGAGAATGGCCCCATCATGGCAATCATGCATGTATAAAGTGGGTTGTTGGCCACACTCATGGGGTCATGTAGGACGTCTACCATTGATTAGTGGGTCCTACATACTCCCAATCAAATGAAAAAGGTTCATGTAAGGGGAAAGGAAAGTGACTAATTCCATGAATCACCCACCTTGAATCTTCAAGATTCTCCTATCTCCAAACTCCTTAAGCTCCAAGGGTTATAGATCTATGGTTGAGATCATGTTCCAAGGGCTAGATGATGGGGGATTAGAGGGAGAAGGGGCTGGAGAAGAGAAGGAGATGGAAGGGAAGTTGTAACGCCCTGAAATTTGGGGGTCGAGTATAAACTCATCTCCCGAGTTCCAACGCATCACTTATGCAACATACACAATGCTGGTTAAATGTTGTCTGAGTTAGTGCAATAAACATGAATGAGATTATACCAAAACAGTAATTCATACTCCAGTTCAATTGTATCAAGGCAAGCGGAAGACTGAAATTTTATATTCAAGTATGTAAAGTAACAAAATTTTCTGAACTCCAGAGTATGAGTACTAGCTGAGTACCAATATACATGTATTGTTTCTAAGTCAAAAACCAAAATACAATCCTCAAAAGAGGCCCTGAGAATCCCGCGATGCAGCCGGCCTAAGCAAAGCCGTCAGAGTACTGCATGAAGGAGAACTCCTCCTGGTCCTCATCAAAGTCGGGCTCCGGCTCCTGAACCAAGGTACCATCTACACCTGCGACAGAGTCTGGTGGGTGTTGCAAACACCGTCCCGTAACGTGGGAGTGAGTAGCTAACTCAGTGGAACAATAAAGCATAAGTTAACATGTTATCAAATCAATCAAGCAGTAATGATAAAGCAGTACAAATCAAGCATTTCTAACTACTCTTGTTAAGTGCAAAAATGATATGACATGATGCTGTATGCCCTTGCCAAACCACCCTCAAGCGACATCATCTTACGTTCGCGAATGCTTACTCCCTCAGTGTGCCACATCTACAAAGCACATGCGGTGCGATGATGCTCATGATTACCAAGTTTTTTTTATTAGTCCATTTCAAACAGCAGTATTGGGAAACTAAGGTACCTCCCTTGTATCATTTCCCAAACATGATCCATTCTAGGGTCGTCAATCCCAGTTATTCTCATACGATATTATAGTTTGAGAAGCGTAGTGAAGGCATCGCAAAGGGCTCGTCACCCGTCAGCGCGGATACAGATCTCACCGTATGCGGCTCAATTGCTGGCCGTCAGCTCGAGTACAGGTCTCACCGTACTCGACTCCATCACTAGCCGTCAGCTCAAGTACAGGTCTCACCGTACTCGGCTCAACTCATACTCTAGTTGCTGTGAAAGACTCGTCGCCAATCACAGACCCTTGGAGTGTACTCGATGATACCACGGAGGCCTCGTCGCCCGTCAGCACGAGTACAGATCTCACCGTACTCGGCTCTCGCCGAAGTATCGACATCTCGAATACAGTGTCCCATACCACCATATTCGGCTCACGAGTTTGGTTGCGCAATGGTCACTACGGGGAGGCACATGGCCCCAGCGTAGGCCGACAGCTCGACCACGGTGTCCCATACCACCATGCCCGGCTCATGCGACTTAGCGGATCTAGGTACCATGGTTAAACGGAGATCGCCACTGGTAAGTTTGGTACCCTAGGTTCAAGCAGTAGCGACCAAACAGGGTGAACACACAAATACACTTCGATTTAGTTGGCGAGCCCAACTAGCTCGAGCGCACCACAAGTTGAGCGATATGGAGCGCAAAAGCACTCCATGTGGCCAACCACTATCGCCAACCGAAGTACGACTCGGGTTTGCCAGACACGTCCTTTGTGGCGACATGAATCTCAGCCACAATCGCAAGTCTGGTACCGAATGTTTGGACTATATACATAGTCCCAAACTCAAACAGTTTTCATTAATAGCATGTGAAGTAAAGCATGATAAACAAGCAATACAAGCATGTTAGTAGGCATGTTATAAAGCATGAAGTAAAACATGAAGTAAAGCATGTTGCAAAGCATGTTGTAAGGCATGTGATAAAGCACTATCCCCATAGGGATACAATTGTGTACGCATTACAAGTGAGTGGTTGCGGTGAACCACCGCATGGAGGGGATCCTACATGTCTCTAAGGGAGTCAGAAATCCCATATCAGCGCCTATCTAAGGCACTAATACATAAACATGTACTCATACAAGCATTTGCACAAACACTTAGAATACACTATTCCAACATACATGACGTATGTTAGCCAATTTCGTGTTAGGGCTGTCCCTTCGCCACGTGAGTATTTTACCCATGTATATCGTAATCATACAGCAAATAATCATTACAATTACATTTCCAAAATCCGCACGTATGCGGTATTTCTAGAATACGCAATTTCAACATACATGACATTTACACATGAACATGTATTTTTGCGATTCCTTTCGCCAAACTAGCATTTTATCCACATATGATATAATCAAACATTAAATAAACATGTCAAACATTTTCCCAACAAAAATATGTATACGGTATTTCTACGTATATCTAGAGTATGTGAAATTCCATATTCTACATCACTAATCGAAACAGGAAACGGAAAGCACTTTGTACATGTGCATTTGCATGCAGATCATGAATCTATCATTATCTGACATTGAAAGCGTTGACAAAGCGTTGAAAAACGTAACTTATACACTTAAACTCCTCACCTCAGCCCTTGGAATTCCAACGAATCAGCAAGGGTATTGGAGCTTCCGTATACGGGAGTTTCTTAGCCTAAAGAGCGTAACCGATTAGCTTTTTCATAACCTACCACTATCCAACCTCAAATCAGACCTAGGGTTAGGGTTTCTTACCTTCAAATGGGATGGACACCGCCGGGAAAACACCTGGAATAAGGCGGTGTAGGCCGTGTGATGAGTGGAAGCAGCAGGAGGAAGATCGGCTTCGAACTCCAAGCCTTTCTCTCTCTTTTTCTCTCTCTCTCTAAGGGTTTGCTTCCAAATTCGTATGGCTGTGAGAGGGGCTGTTCTAAGCCCCTTTTATAGCCAAAGTCATGTCCAAAATAGACTCAGGTTCAAGGGTGGCTGCATATATAGGCAGCTCGCCACTTTACAAGCTCAAAAGGGATGTTCTGGTGGCCCTCCTTGAGCCAAACGTCAGACTTAATCTCACCATCTATGGATCTACGTGGGATTACGTTTTCGACTCGATCGGATTCCCAGATCGCACGTGGCGGACCACTTTCAGTTCAACGGTCAGTGGGCCACGATCAAAAATTCTGAGTACATGTAAATGTTCCTGAAATTTTTCTTAATCCGAGGGTGTAATTTGGTCTGATTCCGACGGTCAGGTTGCTTAATACTGACGCGCAACCGAATGATGCCAGATCACTATTCCAGATATTTATTTTGGGATGGAATTTGTGTTTTTCACACTCCCTCGCTCCGGATCGAAAAGAATGGCCGTGGGACATCGGAATCATCTGATTTTTGAGATGATTGTCAAGCCCAGTGGGGCGGTCCTGGTTCCTTAGTTTCGTGTTAATCGGACTCCCGATGTGCGATCTAGACCTCATACGAAGTTTCGTTTCAGTCCCGAGAGCAGACGGGTAATGAGTTTGGCTCTAGACTTTAGGGTAACCTAGAGTCACTAATTCTGCAAGTTTTGGGTCTTGCAGATCGTATTTAAAGCGATCCCAACGGATTTCATGGCTAACCGAGTTTAGTACTTAGTTAACTTTGTTATATTTCTAAAGGATTTAAGCCTACGTGATTTCTGGTCGAGGTGGTACTCGGCCCAATGTACGGAAATTTACAGGTCGTTACAGAAGTTGCTAGAAATTTTAGTAATGGAGGGAAATGAGAATAAAGAGAGAGAAAGAGAGACCATAATGAGTTTGTAAGAGAATCCATCATTACCATAGGGAGGAGTTTACAAAGTTGTAGGTTAGACTAGGCCTCTTGGTGGTGTTTGTAGTTGGTGGTGTTAGTTCCATGTAATTGTGTAGTATGTGAGTAGTGTACCTTAGAACTTGTGTCAAGGGTGATGGTGGTCCACATGCATTCCACTTAAGTGGGCCACATGATCATTGGTCATATAATGAAATGTACACAACTTTTGATCTACATATCGGATTTATGCGCGAGACGCGGTGTTGGAACCGCAGCGACGATGCGGTCGCAATGGCATAGGTCTCGGGTCAATTTGAATCGGGTCTACATGACCGAACTCAAGGATGACTGCAAATACTATCTAAGGGTCGTGGGTCGCCGAGATTCGACCAGTAGGACCGCGAGACCATGATGAATAAGATGCATACTCACACACACATGCACACATGCGAACTCAGGTCGGGTCTCACAATCCTACCCACTAATAAGAAATTTAATCCCCAAAATTGACCAATGCAGGACAAAATGAAAAGCAAACACCATCATCATATAACAATCATCAAAAGAGAAGGTAATACAATTTGTATATATCAATCAATAAACAAATGAGGATAATGCCCTCTAATCTCGGCCTCGCGTTCCCAAGACGCCTCGGCCTCCGAATGATGACCCCATTACACTTTTACTAAGGGAATGACCTTGGTCCTGAAGACCTGCTCCTTCCGATCAAGAATACGAATTGCCTGCTCAATGTTGGAAGCATCCTCACGGACCTCTGGTGGTTGCCAATCAATCATGGGAATAGTGTCCGACCCACATTTCCTCAACAAAGAAACATGGAACACGTCGTGGATTGCTGACAACTCAGGGGGTAAGGCTAGCCTATAGGCAACAGTGCTCACGCGCTCGGTAATCTTAAAAGGTCTAATAAATCTCGGGGCGAGCTTGCCCTTCACACCAAAATGAACCACGCCCTTCATAGGCGAGACCTTGAGATATACCATGTCCCCGATCGCGAACTAGAGGTGTCGATGCCGACGATCAGCAAAACTCTTCTGCTGGCTCTAAGCTGTGCGCATCCTCTGCCTGATAACATCAATAACTTCCGACGTCTGCAGCACAAGCTCGGGACTTAAGAGACGACGCTCTCCAACCTCGGTTCAACAACTAGGAGATCTACACAGTCTGCCATAAAGTGCCTCAAAAGGAGCCATGTTGATAGTCGCCTGATAACAGTTGTTGTACGTGAACTCGGCGAGGCGCATATGCTCATCCCAACTGCCTGCAAAGTCGATCACACAAGCTCTGAGCATATTCTCAAGGATCTGGTTGACCCTTTCGGTCTGCCCATCCGTTTGTGGATGATAAACGGAGCTGAGACGCAAAGTGACCCCCAGCGCCTGCTGGAAACTCCTCCAAAACTGAGACATAAATTTAGAGTCTCAGTCTGAAACGATCGAAACTGGGACACCGTGCAGTCTCACTATCTCTTCAATAAATATCCTCACCAACCTGTCTATAGACCAGGAAGCACGCACTGGAATGAAATGAGCTGACTTCGTTAGACGATCGATGATAACCTAGATGGTATCATGACCGCGCTGAGTCCTCGACAAACCTGCGATGAAGTCCATCGATACGTGCCCCCACTTCCACTCTAGAACGCTCAATGGCTATAAGGGACCAGGGGGTCTCTGATGATCGGCCTTGATATGCTGGCATGTGTCACACTCGGCCACAAAACATGCAATCTGGCGCTTCATCCCCTGCCAGAAGTACTGCCTCCTCATATCATGATACATCTTCGTTGAGCCCGGGTGGATAGTAAGTCTTGATCAGTGTGCCTTGGTCATCAGATCACGACGCAACTCTGGCATGTTCGGGACACACAATCGGCCTCTGAAGCGTAATCCACCATCGGAACCAATCTGCCAGTCTGACTGCTCCACGAATGCGGCCTCTGCTCGGTACTCCTGAAGTGACTCGTCCGTCTGCTGAGCTTCGATCACCCTAGTCACCAAAGAGGGTTGAATCGATAAGCTTGAAAGCTGAACAATGGAAGACTGCAGGCCGAACTCAAAGTCATACTCTGAAACATCCTCGAGCATCTTCCACTCTCGCACCATCATCTGTGCCACCAGGCCTCGTGGCTGACGGCTGAGCGCACCTGCCACCACGTTTGCCTTGCCTATGTGGTATTGAAGGTCAAAATCATAGTCTTTCAGCAACTCCATCTATCGCCTCTGTCGCAGGTTCAACTCAGACTACGAAAATAGATACTTCAAGCTCTTATGATCCGAGAAGAGCTCGAACCTGACCCCATATAGATAATGCCTCCACACCTTCAGTGCGAAGATAACTGCTTCAAGCTCCAAATCATGAGTAGGGTAGTTTAGCTCATGGACCTTAAGCTGGTGCGAGGCATGCGCTATTGGCTTGCCGTGCTGCATCAGTACAACACCCAAGCCAATTCTAGAGGCATTAGTAAAAACAATAAAATCCTCACTCCCATCAGGAAGAGTGAGAACAGGAGTAGACATGAGGCGATCCTTCAAATCCGTAAATACCTCTCACAAGCGTCACTTCAGATGAAGTCGGCGCCCTTCCGCGTCAACTGGGTCAGCGGTGCTGCATTACGGGAGAAACCTTCGATAAACCGTCGATAATATCCCGCTAGACCAAGGAAGCTGTGAATCTCGGACACGTTTGTGGGCTGGCCCCACTGACGCACTGCATCAACCTTCGAGGGGTCCACAGCGACACCCTCTCTCGTCACTACGTGATAGAGGAACTTCACCTCCTCCTGCCAAAACTCGCACTTCTCTAGCTTCGCAAACAGCTGGTGGGCACAAAAGGTCTCAAGCATAATCCGTAGGTGCTCAGCATGGTCCTCTCAGGTCTTCGAATATACAAGAATATCATCAATGAAAACCACCACGAACTGATCGAGGAACGGTGAGAAAACCTCGTTCATCAGCTGCATGAATACGGCGGGCGCATTGGTTAGTCCGAATGACATGACCAAAAACTCAAAGTGACCATAGCGTGTCCGGAAAGCTATCTTCGGAATGTCCTCCTCTCGGACCCAGATCTGATGGTAACCAGATCGCAAGTCTATCTTGGAAAAATACTACGCACCCTGCAATTGATCGAACAGATCATCAATATGGGGAAGCGGGTATCGGTTCTTGATGGTAACTGTGTTTAGCTAGTGATAGTCCACGCAGAGCCGCAACGAACCATCCTTCTTCTTCACAAACAATACCGGGGGTCCCCAAGGTGAACTGTTGGGATGAATAAAACCGAACTCCCGGAGCTCATCCAACTGCTCCTGCAGTTCTCTCAACTTTAACGGCGCCATCCGGTAGGGGGCCTTCGAGATAGGCACGTCACCGGGCACCAAATCAATATGGAACTCCACCTGCCGACATGGCGGTAAACCCAGTATCTCCTGAAACACATCCGGGTACTCACAAACAACTGGCTGCTGCTCAATTGTAACATCCCGGATTTTTGCCAACCTGGGATTAGACGTCCTTAGGAAATGGGTCGATCCTAACACCTTATTAACTTGTCAGAACTGAATCCCACAGTCTAAAATCGCTCCTTAACCCATGTCCTTCACAAATCCCACCCTTCACCACCTTGTTCTTTAAATTTTCTAAGTACTTTCATATCAGACACTATCTTAAAGTTTAGGTGATGATGAACAATATTTAAACTAAACATTGCTACAAAGGACTAAGTACCACCTTAGACCGAAATCACCCAGGACTAAATCCTTTAGAAATTAGGCGAGAATTAGCCAGTGTTAAACTAGAGTCCCTATGAAATTATCACCAATCACTTTAAATACAATCTGCAAGACCCAAAACTTGTAGAATCATTGACGCTAGGTTACCCTAAAATCTAGGATCAATCTCATTACCCGGTTGCTCTCGGGAGCATCTCGAAACTCCGTATCAGATCTGGACCGCACGTCAAAAGTCTGAATAACACGAAGTTAAGGAGTTAGGACCGCCTTGCTGGGCTTGACAACCATCTTGGAAATCAAATCCAGATAGTGTCCCAGTGTAATTCGCTTGAGTCCGGAGCGAGGAGTGTGAAAACACTTGATTTTCTTTACAAATAAATATCTCAAATAGTAATCTGGCACCTCTCGCTTGCGGATCAGTTTTAAGCAAACAAACCGTCAGAATCAGACCAAATTACACCCTCGGATCAGGAGAAATTTCATACACATATCCATGTATTCAGAATCTCCGATCGAGATCCGCTGACCGTTGAACTGATACTGGTCCGCCATTTGCGATCTGAAATCCCGACCGAAACGAAAACTTAACTAAACGTAGATCCGGTGTCGGTGAGCTTAAGTCCGACCTTTGGCTCAAGGAGGCCCGCCAGAAGTCCTCCGTTGAGCTGGAAAAGTGCCACTTTGGTTATAACCTAAGTATACCTTGACCACAAGTCTATTTCGGTGAGTTTTTAGGCTATATAAGGACCTTAAACCCTCTCTCATTGTAGCCATACGAATTTGAGAGAAACTCTAGAGAGAGAAGGGAGAAAAGAGAGAGAAAGTGAGAGAGAAGTGGGAGAATCTCCTTGCCACTCTTCCCTGCTGCTATCCATGCTCAACCGCACCATTCTTATCGCTTTCCCGGCGATTCCGACTTCATTTCTAGGTAAGAAACCCTAACCCTAATCTGTTTTGGGGTTGTATAGGTTGTAGGTTATGATATAACTAACCTATTTTGTTCTATAGGTTACCAAACTGCTGTATACGAAAGCTTAGCAAACCTATTGAATTCGTTACGATTCTACGATAAAAGGTGCGGACTTTAGGTGTTTAGGTTATGGTTTTCAACGCTTTCAATGTCAGATAATGATAGATTCATGATCTGCATGCAATTGCACATGTACAAAGTGCTGTCTATTTTCCGTTTCGATTAAAGATGAAGAATATGGAATTTTACGTACTCTAGGTATCTGTAGAAAGTACCGTATACATATAAATTTTGGAAATGTGTTTACCATAATTATTTATTGTATGAATATATTATATATAGACAAAATACTTGTTTGGTGAAAGGGCTCGCCCTAATACATGTTTTGCTAATATACACTATGTATGTTGAAATAGTGTATTCTAAGTGTTTGTGAAAATGACTGAATGAGTATAGAATTCTCATTCGTGCTCGCCATGACTAATTGTCATGGATATATGATCGTTGTATAGGCGATACCTCCTTTGACGAAAGGATTTGCCCTGAATCACGCCACGGCTACTATACGCTATATATGTTGAAATGGGTAGCCCAAGTGTTTGTGAAAATGTTCAAATGAATATGGAACTTAGATTCCTACTTTCCATGACTATCCGTCGTGGGTGTACGTGTGTTATGATTGGGGCAACTCCCTAATGAAAGGATTTGGCCTAATGCCTATGTGATCAACATATGTCATGTATGTTGATGTATGTATTTTAAAGTGTTTGTTGAAATGTCTGAATGAGTAATAGTTAGTAAATTGTAATGTTTAAGGGTGTTGAGATATGATTCTCAACTTCTTTAACTATGTGTATGATTTCCTTGGATAGCTGTGTGATTAGGAATTTAATATGTACAAACTCATGCTTGTGTTGTGCTTCATAACATGCTCAAATGATTGTATGATTTTATCTATGTGATGCGTTGGAACTCGGGAGTTGAGTTTATGCTCGACCCCCGATTTTCAGGGCATTACAAGATGGTATCAGAGCATGATTTGGATTAAACCGGACCTGGGTTATGGTCACACGATGCACTCTGACGCACTCTGACTTAGGAGGGAGCGACGGAACATAGAAACAGTCATAGGTATCCCGATTTCGCCAATTGGCAAAGTTCATTGAAAACGAACGCCGAAATCGAGTCTGTATTCAACCATGGTCGCACGGGTCAACCTTAAAACATTCCTAGGCCGTCTATTAATGAGTCTAGATTACAATCCACCTCACCCCAACCGTTGACAATCGGTAGAATACGGGATAAGCGTGATGATGATAACTACTCCGAATCCTTGGAGCTTCTCTGGACTCCTCATAGAGACTTCTCGAATCCATGAGGAAAGAAAGCAGAAAATAGAAATAAATTCTAATACATTCGAAATTGATTAATGAATGACTAAAAACGAGTTCACAACCCTTTAAATAGGGATACCAAGTAATGGGAAAGAAATCAAAAACAAACTACAACTAAAACTCCTAGAATTCGCGACTTACTATAAGGTCGTGATGTCTATTAGTGCGCAAGGTTTTCGGCCAAAAATAGTAAGTGTCCTATTTGGCTTCACCAAACCGTTCTCCTAATTATTCTAAGCTCTTTTCACAATGGGCGTAACTCTTAAAGCCCAACAGAGGAAGAGTAATCAAACTAAAACTACTATTTTTAGTAAAACGAAATTGAAACAGGGAAATGACAGTCAATCGGGGGATTTTTTTCACAATTCCGGGCTGTGCAACCCAGCATAGCGGGTTGGTTGGCTTCATTAGCTCGTTCTACCCCAAATTCATATATTTTACGTCAGATAACTCATTACGGATTGCAAGATACATCCGATTTGCCCCGAAACTACCCGTAATGGAGCGAATCGGGGTCGGGGGCCTACCCACATTAATCTAGGGGTGCCCAGGGTGGGACCCAGGGTTTTTTTGGGGCCTAGGAGATAGGAGGGTCTTGCCCATGGGGCCCCCCTCTAAATCTGGGCCATTTGTCGGCGAGGCCCTCGCCAGGTCAGTGAGGCCTCGCCGGTTTTTTTGCTGCGCCGGGCCGGCCGTCGGGGCCGATCGTGTTTGGGGGCTTGGAGAACCCCTTGGTGTATGGGCCATTCACTAAACCTCCCCTATGGCATACCTCCTTCACAAATCACCCCCCCCCCAAGCTCTCTTTTCTCTTCCAAGTTGTTGTTTTCTCATTCAAATCTCCCTTCCATCTACCCATTTCGTCATTCCCTGGCCAAACACGCACACTATCACCGTTTTCTACCATAGCCAACTTCCAACCTCTCCGTTCTCTCTCATTTGGGCTCTTACATGCCCCACTTGTGATTCAAAATCGTGTAGCCTTCTAACCTATCCCATTCCTCCCTTTTACCTTCTTCATTCCCTGTCACTTGAGCTTCTACAAACATCTGTTGATGCTCAAACTTGTGGAGAAACAAACCTCCAGCCCTTACTCTCTCTCCCCTTCACTTTTCATTCACTTTCCATGGCCCTTTTCGAATTCGTTACGGCCATTTTTGCGCTTTCCAACACAAGGCTCATTTTCCAAAGTCTATAAACTCAATTTTAATCCCACCCACCCTCCTACCAAACATACCACTTCTAATCCCGAAGTGGGATTAGCCATGCTGTCCCATTTAATACAACTTAAGATCACTGGCCAAATAGGCCCATAGAGTTTGGACCTAGAGCGGTGCTTCGACAGACCTGACAGTATAGGAAATCCAATAAATTAAGAACGTGAACTCTAGAACCCCCTTAGTTGGTTTGAGCATATGTGAAGTGCTCGAGCATAGCTACATTCATATTCGGGCAACTCAATTCCAAACAAACAAACAAACAATTTCCTTTATAAAAAATGGTGTAAAATCATCTAGTGTATAAGCATAGACTTTGGATTACAACTAGGGGATTACGCTACTCATACGTTGCGACTAGGCACTAAAGACGAGGAAACTTATATCTCCTTTGGATTTAATGTTAGATCAAATCAATGCATCCCTTAGAATTGCCTTCTCGAGGACTTATTACAACCGGGAACACGGAGTAGAGAAACGATATATATCAGCGAGGTATTCACGGTTTGAATTGAATTCTCAATTCTGGTAGTTACCAATGAACTCTATGCTCTGATCAAGCAGAGAGTCGGGATTAACTAGGATTCAGAACTGATACGACAATTTTCTGTCTTCGCGAGGTAGAAGGTCCATGTATCCGATTCTGACCCACTACACAACTTTCCTTCCGTGTTGGCTCGACCACTTACAACCAAAAGTTTATAACTTCGTCTTTGAGAAGTGTAAGAATACATAGCTAATAGAGATTTTTCCTTTTAGGCCTAAGGAATTTCCCAAGTGAGCAACAGACAGTTAGGAATTAGGTCCCAATTCACATGTCATGTTGGCATACATATTGTGCATATGAACGTAGAAAGATAGCCTGGCTTGACATGAGTACATAAGATAGGTCGGGACCGTGATGATAGTCCTCCTTTGGTAGACTTAGGCATCTGGCCTCAAACTCACACCTGCCCCTGAAATCAACCATATTACCCATCATTTTTAGCTCCTTTCGATACACATAGGTACCAATGCCATAATACACATCATCGATGAAAAGAAGACCAATGTAGTGGGAGACCGCATCCCATTTCATGTCAAGGATAGGTCTTAAATTACACCTTGTTCCGATATACGGAGCAGGACATAAATCTTGAGCCTTGAGGGTGAAAATAAATTTTTAAGGGGGGTAGAACATTATGAGCCCAATCTAGTTAGGTCACCTATTACACCTCTTTGATCTGGGTGGCGCAGCGGAAGCGTGGTGGGCCCATAACCCACTGGCCTAGGATCGAAACTGTGCTCGTTGAATATGAACATTATAGAAGCCCTAGCAAGTTCTACTATGAGAAACCGTTTTAGGATGATCTAGTATGATTTGATTCACCATTTCCTTGGACATAGATAATAACAAGGACTCTCTTAGACTAAGACCTAAAGCGCAACCTTAGACATAAACAATTTGAGCCTTTCAATGATGAACATTCCCTACGTTTCTAGAGTGATCGGACTACGGAGTTACTGAAATATAAACTGCGAAACATTCGCAGTTTGACCCAATTATCAATCCTGGGCGACTACCAACGGACTCACTGCTGACGAGCAGAAGACCAGGATCCACCAGGATTCGGAAGGGATACGATGAGCTTTCTACCCTAGTTCGGTAGATGATCGATGTATCGGGATCAAGCCCACTATAACCGTCTCTCCGTGTTGGTCAAACATTGAAAACAACCATCTTACTCAAAAGTGTTGGGAATCGTCATCAAGACTCCTAATAGGTAAAGAAATAAATTGTAACAAACCATCAGGATATGGGAAATGGATAAAGAAATAAGTTTTAAGGGGGGTAGACTGAAAGGATCCAGGCTAGTATATACCCTACCATGCGTAGAAACTTGAAATCAATAAAACTTAGGCAAAAGAAATAATTAAAATCTTCCCTTATTACCCTTAGCCAATTTCGGGGACGAAATTTTATTTTAAGGGGGGTAGATTGTAACATCCCGGATTTTTGCCAACCTGGGATTAGACGTCCTTAGGCAATGAGTCGATCCTAACACCTTATTAACTTGTCAGAACTGAATCCCACAGTCTAAAATCTCTCCTTAACCCATGTCCTTCACAAATCCCACCCTTCACCACCTTGTTCTTTAAATTTTCTAAGTACTTTCACATCAGACATTATCTTAAAGTTTAGGTGATGAAGAACAATACTTAAACTAAACATTGCTACAAAGGACTAAGTATCACCTCAGACCGAAATCACCCAGGACTAAATCCTTTAGAAATTAGGCGAGAATTAGCCAGTGTTAAACTAGAGTCCCTGTGAAATTATCACCAATCACTTTAAATACGATCTGCAAGGCCCAAAACTTGTAGAATCATTGACGTTAGGTTACCCTAAAATCTAGGATCAATCTCATTACCCGGCTGCTCTCGGGAGTATCTCGAAACTCCGTATCAGATCTAGACTGCACGTCGAAAGTTCGAATAACACGAAGTTAAGGAGTTAGGACCGCCTTGCTGGGCTTGACAACCATCTCGAAAATCAAATCCAGATAGTGTCCCAGTGTAATTCGCTTGAGTCCTGAGCGAGGAGTGTGAAAACACTTGATTTTCTTTATAAATAAATATCTCAATTAGTAATCTGGCACCTCTCGCTTGCGGATCAGTTTTAAGCAAATAGACCGTCAGAATCAGACCAAATTTGTAACAGCCCGGATTTTTCCCAACCTGGAATTAGACGTCCTTAGGCGATGGGACAATCCTAACTCCGGTTTAACTTCACAAACACTCAACTCAAGGGTCTTAAGTCCCTTTTCAAATCATTTTCTTCACAAATCTCACCTTTCATTACCTCGTTCCTTAAATCCTTCTAAGTACTTTCACATTAGACACTACCTTAAAGTTTAGGTGATGAAGAACAATACTTAAACTAAACATTGCAACAAAGGTCTAAGTACCACCTCAGACCGATATCACTCAGGACTAAATCCTTTAGAAATTAGGCGAGATTTAACTAGTGTTAAACTAGAGTGCCTGTGAAATTAGCACCAATCACTTTAAATACGATCTGCAAGACCCAAAACTTGTAAAATCATTGACGCTAGGTTACCCTAAAATCTAGGATCAATCTCACTACCCGACTGCTCTCGGGAGCATCTCGAAACTCTGTATCGGATCTGGGCTGCACGTCGGAAGTTCGATTAATACGAAGTTAAGGAATTAGGACCGCCTTGCTGGGCTTGACAACCATCTCGGAAATCAAATCCAGATAGTGTCCCAACGCTATTCGCTTGAGCTCGGAGTGAAGAGTGTGAGAAATGTGAAATTAATTCAAAATAAAATATCTTGAATAGTAATCTGGCACGTGTTGCTTGCGGATCAGTTTTAATCAACCAGACCGTCAGAATCAGACCAAATTGCACCCTCGGATCAGGAGAAATTTCATACACATTTACATGTACTCGGAATCTCTGATCGAGATCCGCTGACCGTTGAACTGAAACTGGTCCGCCACACGTGATCTGGAAATCCCATTGAAACGAAAACTTAATAGAACGTAGATCCGGTGTTGGTGAGCTTAATTCCGACCTTTGGCTCAAGGAGGCCCGCCAGAAGTCCTCCGTTGAGCTGAAATTGACCCGCTTTGGTTATAACGTAAGTATACTTTGACCTGAAGTCTATTTCGGTTAGTTTTTAGGCTATATAAGGACCTTAAACCCTCTCTCATGGCAGCCATACGAATTTGAGAGAAAACCCTAGAGAGAGAAGAGAGAAAAGAGAGAAAGTGTGGGAGCAGTGGAAGAATCTCCTTGCCACTCTTCCCTGCTGCTATACGTGTTTATCCGCCTCGTTCTAATCGCTTTCCCGGCGATTCCGGCTCTGTTTTTAGGTAATAAACCCTAACCCTAGACTGATTTGGGGTTTTGATAATTGTAGGTTATGAAATAGCTAACCTATTTCGTTCTATAGGTTGCCAAACTCCGTTACGATTCTACGACAAAAGGTGCAGACTTTAGGTGTATAGGTTATGGTTTTCAACGCTTTCAATGTCAGTTAATGATAGATTCATGATCTGCATGCAATTGCACATGTACAAAGTGCCGTCTGTTTTCCATTTCGATTAAAGATGAAAAATATGGAATTCTACATACTCTAGGTATTTGTAGAAAGTACCGTATACGTATAAATTTTGGAAATATGTTTGACATGATTATTTGTTGTATGAATATATTATACATGGATAAAATACTTGTTTGGCGAAAGGACTCGCCCTAATACATGTTTTGCTAATATACACTATGTATGTAGAAATAGTGTATTCTAGAAAATACCGTATACGTATACATTTTGGAGATGTATTTTCCATGATTATTTGCTGTATGAATATATTATATATGGATAAAATACTTGTTTGGCGAAAGGATTTGCCTTAATACATGATTTGCTAACATACACTATGTATGTTAAAATAGTGTATTCTAAGTGTTTGTGAAAATGACCGAAGGAGTATAGAATTCTCATTCGTGCTCGCCATGACTAATTGTCATGGATTTATGATTGTTATATTGGCGATACCCCTTTGACGAAAGGATTTGCCCTAAATCACGCCACGACCAAAATACGCTATATATGTTGAAATGTGTAGCCCAAGTGTTTGTGAAAATGTTCAAATGAATATGGAACTTGGATTCCTACTTTCCGTGACTATCCGTCGTGAGTGTATGCGTATTACGATTGGGGCAACTCCCTAGTGAAAGGATTTGGCCAAATGCCTATGTGTGATCAACATATGTCGTGTATGTTGATGTATGTCTTTTAAAGTGTTTGTTGAAATGTCTGAATGAGTAGTAGTTAGCAAATTGTAATGTATATGGGAGTTGAGATATGATTCTCAACTTCTTTTAACTATGTGTATGTTTTCCTTGGATAGTTGTGTGATTAGGAATTGAATATGTACAAACTCATGCTTGTGTTGTGCTTCATAACATGCTCAACTGCTTTTATGATTTTATCTATGTAATGCATAAATTTAAATTCATGTTTACGTTGTATGATCCGTCATGGGTGATGGGGGAGTGGAGCAACGATTCCGTGCAACAGACCTGACAGCCCTAAACGGATAATACCAGACCTTGATTGTATGAGTTGAATCTTGATCCACTACTGCTTTATCTATCTGCAATTGATTGTGTTTGGGGCTATGATTATAGTTCAGACAATTGGTACAGAATTGAATTCGTGGTTGTGATTCATTTGCCACGTGAGATGTATTCGAAGAACTCGAGTCGTACTTCGGTTGGCGATAGTGGTTGGCCACGCGAAGTGCTTATGCACTTCACGTCGTTCAACTTGTTGTGCACTCGAGCTAGCCGAGCTCGTCAAGTAACCCGATCTGTCTAATGTATGTTCACCATGTTTGGTCACCACTGCTTGAACCTAGGGTACCAAATTACCAGTGAAATCCCTTTTAAACATGGTACCTCGATCCGCTAAGACTCATGAGCCAGGCATGGTGGTATGGGACACCGTGGTCGATCTGTCTGCCTACGCTGGGGCCACGTGCCTCCCCATAGTGACCAGTGAGCAACCAGACTCGTGAGCCGATTATGGTGGTATGGGACACTATATTCGTGTTGTCGGCCTACATTGATAAGGTGATGGGGGAGTGGTGCAACGATTCCGTGTAACAGCCCTGGCAGCCCTTTGTAGTGACCTCGAGCATACTCTGAATTGCAGTGAGACGACGAGTTTTGCCGCAGTGTATAGAGTATGAACTAGGCCTGTATCTGTATAGTGATGAACCGTTAAAAGGGTGATGGGGGAGTGGTGTAACGATTCCGTGTAACAGCCCTGACAACCCTTGTAGTGACCTAGAAAACACACCATCGTCTGAGATTAACTAGGACTGACGACCCTAGAATAGATCATGTTGGGGAATGATACAAGGGAGGTACCTCAGTTTCCAATCCTGCTGTTTGAAATGGACTAATAATAACTCGGTAATCATGCTCATCATGCATTGCATGTGCCTGGAAGATGTGGAGCACTGAGGGATGAAAGCATGCCGCGAACGAAGAGGGTGTCACATGAGGGAGTATGTCAGTGAGGGCATACATCATGTCATTCATACTTGCATTAATAAGAGTAGTTAGAATTGTTTGATTTTACTACTTTATCATTACTGCTTGACTGAATTGATAACATGTTAACCTATGCTTTATTGTTCCACTGAGTTGATCACTCACTCCCACGTTACGGGACGGTGTTCCGAACACCCACCAGACTTTGTCTGATTGCAGATGGCTACGCTACTCCTTAGGCGGAGCCGGACTTTTGTGACGACGAGGATGTTTTCTTGTATATGTGGTTTTCGGGCGACTTCATGTGAGCAATGCCTTGATCGACGGGGTTATAGGGATGTTGACTAGATGACACTACACATTTGGTATAATTTGTTGTAATTCATTAACCTGGTAACATTATCACACTCCGGAGACTCACCACTATTTTTATATATTTTATATATCTATCACAGTCTTCCGCTTGCAAATTAACTGTCTCTGGAGTATGATATACTGTTTTGGCTTAATCTCACTCATGTTCACTACATTAATGCAGACAACATTTAATCATCATTATCTATGTTGCATAAGTGATGTTCTGGAACTCGGGTGTTGAGTTTATGCTCGACCCCCAATTTTTCGGGATGTTACAAAATTACACCCTCGGATCAGGAGAAATTTCATACACATATCCATGTACTCAGAATCTCCGATCGAGATCCGCTGACCGTTGAACTGATACTGGTCCGCCATTTGCGATCTGGAATCCCGACCGAAATGAAAACTTAACTAAACGTAAATCTGGTGTCGGTGAGCTTAAGTCCGACCTTTGGCTCAAGGAGGCCCGCCAAAAGTCCTCCGTTGAGCTGGAAAAGTGCCGCTTTGGTTATAACCTAAGTATACCTTGACCACAAGTCTATTTCGGTGAGTTTTTAGGCTATATAAGGACCTTAAAACCTCTCTCATTGCAGCCATACGAATTTGAGAGAAACCCTAGAGAGAGAAGAGAGAAAAGAGAGAGAAAATGAGAGAGAAGTGGGAGAATCTCCCTGCCACTCTTCCCTGTTGCTATCCATGCTCAACCGCACCATTCTTATCGCTTTCCGGCGATTCGGACTTCGTTTCTAGGTAAGAAACCCTAACCCTAATCTGTTTTGGGGTTGTATAGGTTGTAGGTTATGAAATAGCTAACCTATTTTGTTCTATAGGTTACCAAACTGTCGTATATGAAAGCTTAGCAAACCTATTGGATTCGTTACGATTCTACGATAAAAGGTGCGGACTTTAGGTGTATAGGTTATGGTTTTCAACGCTTTCAATGTCCGACAATGATAGATTCATGATCTACATGCAATTGAACATGTACAAAGTGCTGTCTGTTTTCCGTTTCGATTAAAGATGAAGAATATGGAATTTTACATACTCTAGGTATCTGTAGAAAGTACCGTATACGTATAAATTTTGGAAATGTGTTTGCCATGATTATTTGTTGTATGAATATATTATATATGGATAAAATACTTGTTTGGCGAAAGGGCTCGCCCTAATACATGTTTTGTTAATATACACTATGTATGTTGAAATAGTGTATTCTAAGTGTTTGTGAAAATGACTGAATGATTTTAGAATTCTCATTCGTGCTCGCCATGACTAATTGTCATGGATATATGATCGTTGTATAGGTGATACCCCCTTTGACGAAAGGATTTGCCCTGAATCACGCCACGGCTACTATACGCTATATATGTTGAAATGGGTAGCCCAAGTGTTTGTGAAAATGTTCAAATGAATATGGAACTTGGATTCCTACTTTCCATGACTATCCGTCATGGGTGTACGCATGTTATGATTGGGGCAACTCCCTAATGAAAGGATTTGGTCTAATGCCTATGTGATCAACATATGTCTTGTATGTTGATGTATGTATTTTAAAGTGTTTGTTGAAATGTCTAAATGAGTAGTAGTTAGTAAATTGTAATGTTTAAGGGTGTTGAGATATGATTCTCAACTTC
This sequence comes from Magnolia officinalis, assembly GCA_021015155.1. NCBI lineage: Eukaryota > Viridiplantae > Streptophyta > Magnoliopsida > Magnoliales > Magnoliaceae > Magnolia > Magnolia officinalis. Next base: position 29,406,817 of record JAJHSJ010000016.1, on the reverse strand, counting down.
TTTAACTATGTGTATGATTTCCTTGGATAGCTGTGTGATTAGGAATTTAATATGTACCAACTCATGCTTGTGTTGTGCTTCATAACATGCTCAAATGATTGTATGATTTTATCTATGTGATGCGTTGGAACTCGGAAGTTGAGTTTATGCTCGACCCCCGATTTTCAGGGCGTTACATCAATACTCTTTGCTACAAAATCCTCAACAAACGAAGCCAAGAAACTAGATAACGAATCTCTTCTGGGCTCGGCGACGAACTAGAATACCGGCAAGCAAGGAATATGAAACGTAACCGTCCTCGCGGCACAGTCTAATACGACACGATACTCCATAAGCCATTCCATACCCAGAATCACATCAAATCCTGCCATCGGCATCATGAATAGATCGGCAGGGAGGAACATCTCACCCACTAACACCGGGCAAGAAGGACAGCGACGGGTCAACACAATAGACTTCCCCATGGGAGTCGAAACGGTCAAGGCCTCAGACACGGCCTCTGACGGAATACCGGTCGATTGACAAAACTGCTTGGCCAGAAAACAGTGGGAAGCGTTATAATCAAACAAAACATGAGCAATACAATCAAAAACAAGAAGAGTACCCTCAACGACTCCACCGATCGATGACTGCGGGTCCTGGCCTGGCGCCTGGTGCGTAGAATAAAAGTGGCCCTGAGCTGGTAGGGGAAGCAACCCGAAAGACTGAGGGTCTTGAGTCTGAGCCTGCTGGGCTGCTATACATACTGGACCTAGGGATCGAACAACATACGGATATCCCCTCTGCTGGTGTTGCGGCTACTGTTGTCTCTGCTGTTGCTGTCTCTGTTGCTGCTGTCGCTGCTGAGGAGGTCTGCCTGGCTGCCTCTGCTGCTGAGGAGGAGCCCTAAGAGCGGCGGGTGGAAGCTGAGCTCTTTACTGTTGCTGAGGAGGACAAGGAGGAGGCAACTGCGGTGACCTCTGCTGCTGAATGGGGAGAGGGCACTCGAGCCTCAGATGCCCGGCCTGTCCACAACAGAAGCATACACCAGAAAAGGGGCCGAAAGATGAAGCGGTTGGAGGTACTGATGATGATGAAGAAGCTACTGTCTGAACCGCAGGCTGCTGAAATCCTGATCTGCCCCTCTATCTCTACTGACGGTGCTGCCCGGAACTCCTGGCTGGTGCTCTTCTCTTTCGGTCTCCACCGGAACTTTGCTCTCTTGACCTCTGGGTCATAGCCCAGTCTTCCTCATAAAACAGTGCCCGATGGACGACCTGGTTAAATGTCTCCAAACAGTGCCCTACCACATGGCTACGAAGGGCAGGGCGCAAACCAGTCACAAAACAACGGGCTCTCATCTTCTCATCACTAGTGAGATAAGGAACAAATCTAGATAAGACCAAGAAACGGGCCTCATACTGAGATACAGTTATATCGCCCTACACTAGGGTCTCAAACTCGATCATCCGTTGGATCTGAACATGCTCAGGGAAGAACTTCTGGTCGAAGCGGGTCACAAACTCCTCCCATGTCCAAAAGAACTGAGCCCCGACCATCCTGGACATGGATGACCACAAGTGACAGGCCTCACCCTGAAGAAGGTAGGTGGTAAGGGATACTCTCTAGCCCACAAGATACTGTATAGTGTTAAAAATCCTCGCAACCTTAGTGCGTCAAGCCTCAGCTGTAAAAGGGTCAGGATCACCACTAAACCTCGGGGGATCATGCTGTCGGAACTTTCGGGCTATCTCACTAGCATGCGGTAAGTCAGACTGCCCGTAAACCTCAGTGGTAGCTAGCTGACGGGTCTACAATACGGTGCCAACCAGCTGCATCAGCTACTGGAAATGCTCAGCTCCTATAGGTACTGTCAAAAAAGCAGGGGCGGCACTCGCCTTAGGCGGAGGCACGAGTACGGTCGTCGGAGTAGGAGCCTCTGAAACAGGAACATCAGACTGAGGAGAGGGGAATAGGTGAGGGAACCGGAGCAACTGGAGCCTCTTAACCAGAACAGCAGGTTGAGGAGAGGGAATAGGTGGGGGAACTGCAGCAACTGGAGGTACAGGCGCTACGGGCTCAACGGGGGGAGCAAGTCGGATCGGGACCTCAGGAATAGGATCCTTAATAATGGGAGCAGGATGTGCTCGAGTAGGATGGGTACCTCGGGTGCCTCGTTCACGGGCACCACGACCATGGGCGCCACGACCACGGGTGCCATGACCACATGGCATCGTCTACAAAATAACGACGACGTAAGGAATCTGGACAATTATAGGCTCAATAAGGAGCGAAAGGAAGAATCTCGAGACACTACTTGTCCTATGTTCTTGGCAGACATGAGATGTTATCCTGAGTTATTCCAGAAATACTTGCTATGCTCTGATACCAACTCTTGTCACGCCCCAGACTCGGTAATCGAAATCACAGGGAACCCGATGGCCGGTTTTGGCCGTAATAGCCTCCATAGTACCCCATTCTCGGCTCCTGAGGCAGGTTCCGATCCTAGGATCCTACAAGGAGGATTTTTCATAACAATATAATCATTACCAATACGAGCATACCCAAGATCACAACAAGAACATCTGAGGATAACAAAGGCACACATCGCAAAATTCACTATAAATTTAAACTTTTATAATCATCCATAAGGTCCAAAAGGACATACATGAGACACAAAGGAAAGCAGAGAAAGGTCGGTAACACCGGAGTCCTCAAATTCTCAGCTCTACTCCACGCTCTGCTACTACGACGCCTTGAAAAGGCCTAGCTATATGTCCTAGAGGGGGGGTGAATAGGACTATGCCAAATAAATGTTATAATAGCGGAATTAAAAAACAATATGATAGCCAAAATAAATCACAATGCAAGAAAGTAAAACAACCTCAAAAATCTGATCTTAAGGGATTGATACAAATGTTATTCTAAGGACAACCTTTCACCAAAAACCAGAGTTTATGGTAGGACAACCTAATTTCTAGAAAGATCTTTGTCTCAAATCTCAAACCAAAGAGGAATACAGAATTAAGCACAAATTGAAATAAAGTGTAATCACAAATGTATTGTTCTAGGGACAGCCATACACCATAAAAATGGCAGGGCAACCTTGCTGGAACAACTTTAAAGGAAATTTAAATTCAAGTAGATAAAGGAATAGCAGAAAGTAAATTCTAAATTATTACAAAATTCCCACAATGCTTGAATTAAACGATTACAACATTTACCACCACACATACATCCCACAAATGAATATTAGAGATTAGAAATGTAAATCATTCAACCACAACACAAGGGATTATAGTAGTTCGCCTGTGTGTTCACCAACTGTTAAACAATAGCCACACAGAATGTTACTCCACTCCTAATATCCTCACACAGGGGATATTAGCGTTCACTCACAAAATAGGTTTTATCAGGTTCACCCAAAACCTTTACAATTGTGTCTTTGTCTGTGGGCTTACACAATAAAAAAACCCCACTTCTGAGTTTTCCTGGCTCTCCTCAGATAACCAATACAACAAGATTTTTCTGGCAAATCTTGAAAGAAACCAAAACAGAAAGAATTTTACAATTAAACGTAAAATACCTGATTAACTCCTTCGTTGTAGCAGCCCGGTAGAACCAAATCAGAGTAAATGATTGAATGTTCAAGTTCAATGTCCAGTACTCAATTACAATGGTTCTAGTTCTAATAGATTTTAAATTAGACCAAATAGGGCTTGTCTTAATTGATTTTGATTCCAAAGAAAGGGAATAACAATTCCTCTTATCAAATTAGATTGGAATAGCAGAAACAAAATCAATTAAATAAAGCTAAAGAAAGAGAGTATAAAATAAGCACACTTAGCTTAGATGGAGCACAAAATTACTTCTCAGAAGTTTGACAAAGATTGGCTTGAATGGATTAATTGATTGCTTTTGTTCTTCTGAGTTTCGTGCTCTATTTATAGGTAAGCAGATCGCATCTTCGACTGGTCTAAGGAACTCTTCGACTAGTCAAAGAAATAACAGATTTGAAAAAAATCGGGCGCGATAAGCTTTGACCGTTCTACGACTGGTCGAAGGCCTCCTTCGACTGGTCGTAGGTCACCTTTGACTGGTCGAAGATCTCCTTCGACTGGTCGAAGACCTTGTAAATTATCGCTGGACTTTGAATCGAAGATTTACGATTGGTGGTAGAAGCAGTCGACACTGTTCCTTCGACTGGTCGAAGCCTAACAGAATTTATCCGAATTTTGTAACAAACTTACCACTGATCGTGGAATTTCTTGAACTGGTCGAAGCAAAGCTAGGACTAGTCGAAGAAAGCCTAGGACAAGTCCCCGAACTGCCCAAACACAAGTGTCATATACATATGACTTATGTATCCAAAATGGCCTACTTCTAAGGTCAACCTATGGTCATTCAAACCCCAATCAAGAAGTAAGGACATTGAAAACATTAGGAACGAGTGACCTAGAAGTTTAAGTCTTGAAGTCTTGATGTATCTCAACCTCGAAAGTGACTTGAGTTCTATACGAACTACATGTACTCTTCTTGAAGTCTTGTATTCTTGAGTCTTGTCTTAAGAGCAATACTTGAAGTCAAGGTTGATCTTTGTACTTGTAATCTTTGTTTGTTGTGAGCTTTGCTTGTTTATGAATGTTGATCTTTAGAAAGAGCTTCACTAATGCAAGTTATATAACAGTGTTTTTGTCACCACTAATTTGACAACATACAGGGATATAAACTATAACACTTACACGTCTGCCTAGAATCTCCTGCACGCATCAATCGTGCATAAGCTTATAGAAGCCCAGAGGGTGGTGTAGGTGTGTGACAATGGTGCACATAAGAATAGTAGGAGGTGCAAGATGGGAAACATTCTCAATGAGGATATAACCAGCCTTACCAAGGCTTATCATGAATACTATGCGATGATTACTGGACGCCATACCAAAGCAGTGCATGAAGGGGCTTACATAGCCAATACTAATGCAATGCAAGTAATGTCAGTGCTCATATCCAAACCACAAGTCAAGTACATTTTCAATCATAAGGAAATCACTGGGTTCTATTACACTGTTAAATGACTACCGCTCTACAGACCCCGCACAGTCAAATCACCAGCAAGGCCTGACGGTAGCAGACCCATTCACGAGCTGGTCAAACTCAGCATAGCAATGCCCCTTACACCAGGCAGGTAAGGCCACACCCCTATCCAACCGACTACACGACAGTGGGAGTCGCGGCCTAACGTATAAGGCTCTCGTGCGGTCATATATTTCACCCGGTCACGGTGTTGGAGCAGATCCTTGATACTATGGAAGTTTTGGGAATTTCACCCATGGGCATCCTATGCACCTTGTATGCTCAACTAATATTTTCGGTGTCCACACAAACGGCCATCAACGAATATTCCTGTGGAGGCAAGGCCCTGATGAAGCAAGGGCGGATAACCACATGCTGTGCAAATGTCAGATACATGAATCACACAATCACTCATGCATTAATCTCAAGCATCCATCATGCTCCAGAGGGAAAAACTCCACCCCTCGGGGAGATACCAACATACCCTACACAATGGCACAACTATAGCCAATCATACCTCAACCAAGCATACATATGATGCGTATGGGAGTGGACCATCAAGATGAATAGGGATGCCAATGAGGTGAAGATGAACTCTCTACCTAACCATGAAAGGTCTAGGTACTTAACCAATTTCCTCATAAGGAATACAACCTCTAGTGGGGCCCCATTTACCTGGGGTAGCCCACGAGACTAAGTAGAACAATGATATGGGCCTAAATATATGAGACGGGCCTAGTAAGGGTTTATGGTGGGCCTTTCACCACCCATAGAAGCCCATGGGCCTACCTTAGGGCCACCAATGTGGACATCCAACCACAATTGGTCCCTAAGAGGTAGCCCATCTCCAATTGATAACGGATCAAGGCCCAAGGCCCACACAACATTAGAAATAAGAAATGGGCAGCCTTAAACATACCACATACACTCATACTGGGCTTCAGAAAGGCGGCCCAAAGCCTATCCAAAATATGGGTCCAAGGAAAACACACATAACCCAACCCATACATACCACTATGGGCCCATAGGGGAAGGGTTAGGGCCCAACATAAAGGCCACTAATCCCATATATTGTGGTGGCCTAATGGGCAGTTCATTGCTCAAACCACATAGGCAAATGTCATGCTCTTAGTCAAGTAAGGTTGGGCCTATAACCCGGGCCAAGTATAAAGTTGATTTGGTAGGCAACCAAAGGCTCATCTACTTGTGTAACCTGGCCCACTAGCCCAACACAATAGTATGGTAAAAGAAAATGCCCCAAGAGTATTCTACAATATAAGGGAGCAATAAATGCCCAATTTCCTCAATATGGTGGGCAACATAATCATGGCCCCAATAGGCCCTAGAACATCAGGGATGGGTCCCCAACTAATCATACACAAAGCCCAATGGGCTGGGGCCCAAAAGTTCTGAAATAACAAAGGGGACAATAATGTACAGGAAATTTTTGCAATGCATGTTGTTGTCCTAAATTTGGGCACTCCATTAGATTGGGTCTAGGGCCTCTAAAACTCTGGAAATTTAGGGTTAAGGTCCCTCAACATTTATACAATAAGAGAAAACCCAAAAAGGTGGCCCACCATCTAAGGAAACATTTTTGAATTATGGTTTTTATTAAGGCATATTGCTGGACTACACAGCAGAAAAATCTGGCAGTCCAACCATCTTGGCCCATTATTTTGAATGCCCAATGGGGTCAGTTGGGACTGAAATTTTATAGAGTGAGACTTCCATAGGTGGGCCAAACCTTCAAAAAATTTTAGAATTTTTGGATATTCTTAAGTATTTTAATTAATTTAAACAAAACTGTCTGTCCAAAAAATCGGACAGACCTGGACGTCCCAACGTGGTGGGCCAGTACGGCACTCGTCACAGTGTGAACAGGGGTCCATTGACCCTAAAATTTGGTAGGTAGGTCCTACGATGAGTGGAACACAACTCCACAAAATTTGAAAAAATTTTGACATCTAAAATTATTTTAATTTATTTAAAGAAATCAATCTATCCTGAAAATCGGACTGATCTATACACCATATTGTAATGGGCCGGTCCAGCTACCACCATGGTGTGTACAGGTGTCCATTGGCCCCCAAATTTTGTAGGTGAGTCCTACCATGAATGAAACACCTCCCTGTCAATTTTCATAATTTTTAGACACCCAAAAGTATTTTAATAAATTTTAGAATTACAACCTATCCAGGGTGGAATGTTGCTGGAACAGTGCAGAAAATCCAGACTATCCACCTCACTTGGACCACACCTTTGGGATCCTAATGAAGGTCGTTTGGGGCTGAAATTTGGGGGACATCAAGATGATATTCTAACCTTCTAGAAAAGTATATTCGATGGGTATAAAAGGTCCCCCAATCAGTCCCAAATTCAAGCCAAAATTCCAACAAAAATCTGTCAAGAAAATTTCTGGGCAGCAACATGCATATGAAATAAAATGAGCATAAGAACCAAAATAAGAGGAAATCACCCTATGGAATTTGATTTGTGGTCCACCTCATTGGGCTCCACAAATATCCAGACCTAATCTATACCATAAAATCCATTGCATGTGTCCAAAAAAGGAGCAAATGTGGCACCTATGTTCATAGAGTGGACAGACATGGGCTTCCACTCTCTTTGGATGTTCCGGATACTTCCAGGCCACAAGGTGGGCCACACACATCTGAGAATAATAGATCAACAAAAGAATCTAAGAATCGACCACAGAGGAAGGGGCTCCGCCACATTGAGGCCCTTCCCTTCATCACAAACCACACATATCACTATATTGATGGGATTACAAGATCTACCCATGCATGCATCTTCTAATCAAAATCCAATGGTGGAGATGCCATCTCCACCAAGGATCAAGGGTCTAGATGACCCACAAACCTATAAATCAATGGAAAATCTCATGATGGGGTCCATGGAGAATGACCCTATCATGGCAATCATGCATGCATAAATTGGGTTGTTGGCCACACTCATGGAGTCATGTAGGACCTCCACCATTGATTGGTGGGTCCTATACACTCCCAATCAAATGAAAAAGGTTCATGCAAGAGGAAAGAAAAGAGACTAATCCCATGAATCACCCACCTTGAATCTTCAACATTCTCCTTTCTCCAAGCTCCTTAAGCTCCAAGGGTTATAGATCTATGGTTGAGATCATGTTCCAAGGGCTAGATGATGGGGGATTAGAGGGAGAAGGGGCTAGAGAAGAGAAGGAGATGGAAGGGAAGTTGCTGAAAATTTTAGCAATGGAGGGAAATGAGAATAAAGAGAGAGAAAGAGAGACCATGATGGGTTTGTAAGAGAATCCATCATTACCATAGGAAGGAGTTTACAAAGTTGTAGGTTAGACTAGGCCTCTCGGTGGTGTTTGTGGTTGGTGGTGTTAGTTCCATGCAATTGTGTAATGTGTGGGTTGTGTACATTGAAACTTGTGCCACGGGTGTTGGTGGTCCACATTGTCACGCCCCAAACTCGGAAACCGGGCTCACAAAATTCCTGATCGCCGAATCCGGCGCCGACAGCCTCCATAGTACCCCATTCTCGGCTCCCAGCGCCCATACGCCAGATTCCGATCCTGGGATCCTACAAGGAGAATTTTCAGCATGAATTTTTTTTTTGTAATGGAGCATAACCACAAGCATAACCAAGACACAAAACAACAACACCACATATCCACTATATCAAAATCTTTTAAGTACAATGCGGGAAGGAAAATACAATATAATGATATCAAAGAAAACTCCAAAAGCTCCAGAAGACTGCTGCACGCTCCGAGCTCAACGCTGCTGCAGCCTAACGCCACCTGCACGCATCTATCGTGCATAAGCTTACAAAAGCTTAGAAGGTGGTGAAAGTGTGTGTAAGGCGAGTGCCAAGTGTACAATATCAGAGTAATGCAGAAATATGCGGTAAGTCCATGAATGCTATCAGCTATACTAAAGCTATGTAATGCAAGGCATGAATGCTGTCGGTCATACCAAGACCATGCGATGCGAGGCCTATGTAGCCAAATGTCATAAGCGAGATGCAAAGCAAGTGTGCCAGTACTCATAAGTACACATATCAGTACAGTTCCTCTCTGGATATCACCGGGGTCTAATACACCTCACACTGACTGCCTCCTCCCTAGCTGCACAGTCAAGCAAGTGGAAGAGACCACACTATCCGCCTGACCAGTAGTCTGCCAATACCTACCCGGCTCGTCGATAGCGGACACATTTGCGAGCTGGTCAAACTTAGCCTAGCTTATAGCCCCCTCACTCAGGCGGATAAGGCCACACCCCCTTCCAACCGACCACGACACAGTGGGAGACGCGGCCTACTGGTATTCGGCACTCGGGCGCTCGTGTATCCACTCGGTCTAGACGTTGGAGCAACTCCTGGTACCAAAAAGGTTCTGGGATTTTCACCCAAGGACATCCTACGTGCCCACAATGCTAGAGCCAATATTTCCGGTATCCGGTACGACCACCCACGATGTATCTGTGGAGGCTACGGCCCTGATGTCGCTAGGGCGTGCAGTGATCAAGTCACATCATACAAACATGCAGGAATCTCACGCGTACCACGCGATCATGTGGGGCACTCCGTCTCATAAGGAGTCCCGTAAATGTCTCAGCCCAACGGCTTATGCTATGATCAAACATTCCTCATATCAAGCATACAAATGATGCGTATGGGTATGAATCATGGAGCTATACTAAGCATGTTATAAAGTAGTGAACTATCAACAATTGTGGGCCTACTAATGGGCCCTAGGGAGAGTTATAATGCGGACATTTAACCAACATTATTCTACAATGTGGGCGTCAAACCAACATTGCTTCCACGGCATGGCCCGCACTAAAATATTATTACACAAACCATGGGAAATCACACATTGCAATGGACCTTAGGTACATCCCATTGGGCTTTAAATACATCAAATGGGTCATATCACATGGGCCTTATATTTATCAAGTAGGCCACATCAATGGGCCGCACCAATGGGCTTTATGTACATTGCAATGGGCCATATCCCCAAGGGCCTTTGAATACATCACAATGGGCCTTGTAACATAGGCCTCAAATACATTGAATGGGCCCCCTCACATGGGCCTTATAAATATTAAGGTGGGCCTCAACAACAGGCCACAAATACACATCAAGGTGGGCCTCAATAACGGCCACAAGTACATCGAATGGGCCTAACCATATGGCCTTATATATATGCACTAAGGTGAGCCTAATCACATGGATCAAATGGGCCAAACCACCATTAAAATTTTTAAGGCCCACTATACTGTATATATTACATAATATAATATATATAAATGATATATATAATATATGCAATATAATATATACATGTACATATATATATATATATATATATATAGAGAGAGAGAGAGAGAGAGGGAAAAGGTGCAGTGAGCTCCAGCAGACGAGAAGCTCCCTTGAGGTCGAGCTGAGTGAGCCCCGTCATGATGTGTTTCGATCATCAACACCATCAGTCAGATGCACCATTCCATCGTGAGCCTAGGCCTCAAAAATCGAGTCAATCCGTGACTTGTGTGTGCCACACCACATTCAGAAGCGAGAGGTGTCGGGCACCACTAAAACTTTCATAACCATGGCCCACTGAGGTGTGGTTTGCAAATCCAGCCCATCCAGTAAGCGTGTCCACATGCATGAGGGTTCAGAGCAAGTTTCAGGCGCATGCAATTTCAGGTGGGACCCACCGTCCAAGGCAGTGGACGGTGCAATAAAACACATACATTAAGGGGTGGCCCATCGTCCAGCCTTCTGGACGGTGTGGACCAGCACATGCATCACGTGGGGCATACTGGCCGTCCAGCAAGTGCTGGATGGCATGAATAAAACACATGCATTATGGTGGGTTCCACCGTCCGCCTGGACGGTGGATGTAAAACACATTCATCAATGTGGGGCCCACTGTAATGTTTATTTTCCATCCAACCCGTCCATAAGGTCCCGCAGACCCAGATGGAGGGTGAACACAAATTTCAGCTTGATCCAAAACTTCTGTGGACCCAAAGTGGGTTTCAATGGTATATGTTCAATTCACACTGTTTCCTCTGGTGTGGGCCACCTGAGCGTTGGATCGAGCTGATTTTTGGAAGGGACCCACCTCAGGGGGTGGTCCACCTCATGGACGGTGTGAATACAAAATATACATCATGGTGGGGCCCACGGCTAGAGCCGTGGGAGCCCTGGCGTCCGGCCGCCCGCCAACGCCTCTGACACAGCAGCAGCAATGCTGCTGTGATATATTTGTTTTTTTTTTTTTTTGAAAAACGGTTTTTCCGCGGTTTTTCAGGCGTGGGACCCGCTTCAGCCGAATCCACCTCGGCCATTGGTTTCCATGGCCAGAGATGGACCCAACAAGTCCAATATCGGGTGTATTTTGGTATGTAGGAGAACTTTAGGTGCGTTTAAACGGTGAAAACCACTGTTTTCAAGAGTAGGGCCCGCCCAAAAGTCGGATTGACTTCCCATTTCGGCTCAACGCCTAAAATGAGTTTGGGAAAAGGATGGGCGGCTTGGATTGGATACAAACATCAAGGTGGGTCCTATACAAGTGGACCACTCCCAATGCCTTGAAAAAGGCTAAAATTTGTGTATTCCTTTCAAACGTCCAGAGAGTCCCTGGACTCTCTTTTCTCTGTTTTTTTTTTTTTTTTTTTTTGCTTAGGCATGCAATGCCTTTAAGGTGCATCCTCTGTATGTGGGCCACCACATGGTGAGGTGGTGTGGTCACCATACATATGTAAAGTGGGCCCCACCTTTAGATGGTTCGGATCCAATACATGCTCCATCGTGGGGTCCATCCAAGTGGGCCATACAATCATATCATCACAAGGAAAGGAGGAAAAAGAAAAAGGAGGGAAAGAGAGAGAAAAAGAGTGGGACACACGTGTGATGGAGGGACCCCGACACTATGGGCCCTCCCTTGCATTCCATCATACATAGAAAGGTAATCAAAGTGGGCTATTGGCCACATCATAGGGTCCCAAGTGAGATCCATACCATTGATCGGTAGGTCTCACTTGGCCCACCTAAGAAAGCATGAAAACTACCCTATCAAAGCACCCACCGTCGATCTTCTTCGGTCCGTTGGAACGCCAACCTTCTTGTACTCCTCTTTGACGGTGGAGATGAGAAATCAAGGGCTAAGATGAGAGGTTTTGGGAAGGGAAAGGTGGGCCACACAAGGTCATTTTTTCCATGGAAGGCTTGGACGTGGGAGCTCTCTTTGCTCTTGGTGTTGCTTGGAAAATAGTGTAGAGAAAGAGAGAGATAAGGAGAGAGAGTGATGTGAGGTGAGTGATGGATGTGAGTGATGGGTGAGGGGATGGATTGGTTGACTTTTGGGCTTGCTTGACTTGTGGAGAAAGGAAGCATGGGTGCTTTGTACTTGACATGAAGTGATGGATTGATTGATGGTATTGATTGATTGATGGGATTGATTTGATTGATTGGATTGATTTGACATGTTGTAGAGATTCTCTCGGGATCGTAAAAGCGCGGCGTTTCTTCGAAATAAACGTCGGCTCACATCTTCTAGTCAGGGTATCAGATCGGTGCGTGAGTCGCGGCGTTAGAACTGCGGCGACAGTGCGGTCGCAATGATACAGGTCTCGGATTAAACTGACTCGAATCTAAAGGATACGACTTACGGTCGTGCGCAACATCGATTATCAGTCGCGGATTGCCGGACTTCGAAGGAAAGGATCGCAGGATTCATCGGAACAGTACGAACTAGGATACGGGTCTTACAGCTCTCCCCACCTAATAAAAATTTCGTCTTCGAAATTTACACTACCATCACAACTAAACGTAACTCATAAGAAAATAGGAAACATATCATCATATATAGTCAAAACGCAGCATAACATCATAATCAAAACACCTACGAGATAGGGATAAAGCCCATGAATCTCAAGCTCTAACTCTCAAAACGCATCATTCATCAGCAATCTAGCAAGACGGTGCAGGGGCCAAGTCACACGAATCGTCGACGGTTCCTCCTGATGTCTGAGGATCTTGCTGCTGCTGTTGAGGAAGGGAACACTCGCTCCTACGATGCCCTATCCCACCGCACCCAAAGCAAGCACCAGAGAACGGTCTGGGTGGCAGGGGCTGCCGAGGGTGGGGGCACTCCCAGATGCGATGCCCCGTCACACCACATCTGAAGCATACACTTGAGGACTGACGTTTAGGTGGTGTAAATGCTCGAAAGGACGGACGGTTCTTATGTCTATGTGGTCGTCGACAGCGCTGCACCTGGGAGCTACCGGAGGGGTCATTCCTATTCCGGTCTCCTTTCTGAAGAATAGCGGTCATTGCTTGCAACATCTGCAATAGCTGGTCCGCACTTACGGAGGTCGGTGCTGCGCTAGACTCGGATGGGGGTGCAGAAGTCTCAGCTGGGGGAACAGGAATCTCAAGCGAGGGAACGAAAGTCGCTCGGGTCACTCTCTTGGGTGCCATGTCCTACAGGAAGGAACAAGGGCATATCATCCTTGGGAACTCTCGAATGCACACATGATAGGGAGCTATATCAGGGAGTTTCTAAGTTATTCGAACTCGGGGGTCTAACCATTCTAAGTTCTCAACAATCACACAGTGTAGTGTAGCTATCAGCAGATATGTGATGTTATCCTCAGGTATTCCCAGGTTATGCTCTGATACCAACTTCTGTCACGCCCCAAACTCGGAAACCGGGCTCACAAAATTCCCGATCGCCGAATCCGGCGCCGACAGCCTCCGTAGTACCCCATTCTCGGCTCCCAGCGCCCATATGCCAGATTCCGATCCTGGGATCCTACAAGGAGGATTTTCAGCATGAATTTTTTTTTTTTTGTAATGGAGCATAACCACAAGCATAACCAAGACACAAAACAACAACACCACATATCCACTATATCAAAATCTTTTAAGTACAATGCGGGAAGGAAAATACAATATAATGATATCAAAGAAAACTCCAAAAGCTCCAGAAGACTGCTGCACGCTCCGAGCTCAACGCTGCTGCAGCCTAACGCCACCTGCACGCATCTATCGTGCATAAGCTTACAAAAGCTTAGAGGGTGGTGAAAGTGTGTGTAAGGCGAGTGCCAAGTGTACAATATCAGAGTAATGCGGAAATATGTGGTAAGTCCATGAATGCTATCAGCTATACTAAAGCTATGTAATGCAAGGCATGAATGTTGTCGGTCATACCAATACCATGCGATGCGAGGCTTATGTAGCCAAATGTCATATGCGAGATGCAAAGCAAGCGTGCCAGTACTCATAAGTACACATATCAGTACAGTTCCTCTCTGGATATCACCGGGGTCTAATACACCTCACACTGACTGCCTCCTCCCTAGCTGCACAGTCAAGTAAGTGGAAGAGACCACACTATCCGCCTGACCAGTAGTCTGCCAATACCTACCCGGCTCGTCAATGGCGGACACATTTGCGAGCTGGTCAAACTCAGCCTAGCTTATAGCCCCCTCACTCAGGCGGATAAGGCCACACCCCCTTCCAACCGACCACGACACAGTGGGAGACGCGGCCTACTGGTATTCGGCACTCGGGCGCTCGTGTATCCACTCGGTCTAGACGTTGGAGCAACTCCTGGTACCAAAAAGGTTCTGGGATTTTCACCCAAGGACATCCTACGTGCCCACAATGCTAGAGCCAATATTTCCGGTATCCGGTACGACCACCCACGATGTATCTGTGGAGGCTACGACCCTGATGTCGCTAGGGCATGCAGTGATCAAGTCACACATATGCGAGATGCATGAGTCACACCATACAAATATGCAGCAATCTCACGCGTACCACGCGATCATGTGGGGCACTCCGTCTCATAAGGAGTCCCGTAAATGTCTCAGCCCAACGGCTTATGCTATGATCAAACATTCCTCATATCAAGCATACAAATGATGCATATGGGTATGAATCATGGAGCTATACTAAGCATGTTATAAAGTGGTGAACTATCAACAATTGTGGGCCTACTAATGGGCCCTAGGGAGAGTTATAATGCGGACATTTAACCAACATTATTCTACAATGTGGGCGTCAAACCAACATTGCTTCCACGGCATGGCCCGCACTAAAATATTATTACACAAACCATGGGGAATCACACATTGCAATGGACCTTAGGTACATCCCATTGGGCTTTAAATACATCAAATGGGTCATATCACATGGGCCTTATATTCATCAAGTAGGCCACATCAATGGGCCGCACCAATGGGCTTTATGTACATTGCAATGGGCCATATCCCCACGGGCCTTTGAATACATCACAATGGGCTTGTAACATAGGCCTCAAATACATTGAATGGGCCCCCTCACATGGGCCTTATAAATATTAAGGTGGGCCTCAACAACAGGCCACAAATACACATCAAGGTGGGCCTCAATAACAGCCACAAGTACATCGAATGGGCCTAACCACATGGCCTTATATATATGCACTAAGGTGAGCCTAATCACATGGATCAAATGGGCCAAACCACCATTAAAATTCTTAAGGCCCACTATACTGTATATATTACATAATATAATATATATAAATGATATATATATATATAATATGCAATATAATATATATATATATATAGAGAGAGAGAGAGAGGGAAAAGGTGCAGTGAGCTCCAGCAGACGAGAAGCTCCCTTGAGGTCGAGCTGAGTGAGCCCCGCCATGATGTGTTTCGATCATCAACACCATCAGTCAGATGCACCATTCCATCGTGGGCCTAGGCCTCAAAAATCGAGTCAATCCGTGACTTGTGTGCGCCACGCCACATACAGAAGTGAGAGGTGTCGGGCACCACTAAAACTTTCATAACCATGGCCCACTGAGGTGTGGTTTGCAAATCCAGCCCATCCAGTAAGCGTGTCCACATGCATGAGGGTTCAGAGCAAGTTTCAGGCGCATGCAATTTCAGGTGGGACCCACCGTCCACGGCAGTGGACGGTGCAATAAAACACATACATTAAGGGGTGGCCCACCGTCCAGCCTTCTGGACGGTGTGGACCAGCACACACGTCACGTGGGGCCTACTGGCCGTCCAGCAAGTGCTGGATGGCATGAATAAAACACATGCATTATGCATTATGATGGGTTCCACCGTCCGCCTGGACGGTGGATGTAAAACACATTCATCAATGTGGGGCCCACTGTAATGTTTATTTTCCATCCAACCCGTCCATAAGGTCACGCAGACCCAGATGGAGGGTGAACACAAATTTCAGCTTGATCCAAAACTTCTGTGGACCCAAAGTGGGTTTCAATGGTATATGTTCAATTCACACTGTTTCCTCTGGTGTGGGCCACCTGAGCGTTGGATCGAGCTGATTTTTGGCAGGGACCCACCTCAGGAGGTGGTCCACCTCATGGACGGTGTGAATACAAAATATACATCATGGTGGGGCCCACGGCTAGAGCCGTGGGAGCCCTGGCGTCCGCCCGCCCGCCAACGCCTCTGACACAGCAGCAGCAATGCTGCTGTGATATATTTGTTTTTTTTTTTTTTGAAAAACGGTTTTTCCGCGGTTTTTCAGGCGTGGGACCCGCTTCAGCCGAATCCACCCCGGCCATTGGTTTCCATGGCCAGAGATGGACCCAACAAGTCTAATATCGGGTGTATTTTGGTGTGTAGGAGAACTTTAGGTGCATTTAAACGGTGAAAACCACTGTTTTCAAGAGTAGGGCCCTCCCAAAAGTCGGATTGACTTCCCATTTCGGCTCAACGCCTAAAATGAGTTTGGGAAAAGGATGGGCGGCTTGGATTAGATACAAACATCAAGGTGGGTCCTATACAAGTGGACCACTCCCAATGCCTTGAAAAAGGCTAAAATTTGTGTATTCCTTTCAAACGTCCAGAGAGTCCCTGGACTCTCTTTTCTCTGTTTTTTTTTTTTTTTTTTTGCTTAGGCATGCAATGCCTTTAAGGTGCATCCTCTGTATGTGGGCCACCACATGGTGAGGTGGTGTGGTCACCATACATATGTAAAGTGGGCCCCACCTTTAGATGGTTCGGATCCAATACATGCTCCATCATGGGGTCCATCCAAGTGGGCCATACAAGCATATCATCACAAGGAAAGGAGGAAAAAGAAAAAGGAGGGAAAGAGAGAGAAAAAGAGTGGGACACACGTGTGATGGAGGGACCACGACACTATGGGCCCTCCCTTGCATTCCATCATACATAGAAAGGTAATCAAAGTGGGCCATTGGCCACATCATAGGGTCCCAAGTGAGATCCATACCATTGATCGGTAGGTCTCACTTGGCCCACCTAAGAAAGCATGAAAACTACCCTATCAAAGCACCCACCGTCGATCTTCTTCGGTCCGTTGGAACGCCAACCTTCTTGTACTCCTCTTTGACGGTGGAGATGAGAAATCAAGGGCTAAGATGAGAGGTTTTGGGAAGGGAAAGGTGGGCCACACAAGGTCATTTTTTCCATGGAAGGCTTGGACGTGGGAGCTCTCTTTGCTCTTGGTGTTGCTTGGAAAATAGTGTAGAGAAAGAGAGAGATAAGGAGAGAGAGTGATGTGAGGTGAGTGATGGATGTGAGTGATGGGTGAGGGGATGGATTGGTTGACTTTTGGGCTTGCTTGACTTGTGGAGAAAGGAAGCATGGGTGCTTTGTACTTGACATGAAGTGATGGATTGATTGATGGGATTGATTTGATTGATTGGATTGATTTGACATGTTGTAGAGATTCTCTCGGGATCGTAAAAGCGCGGCGTTTCTTCGAAATAAACGTCGGCTCACATCTTCTAGTCAGGGTATCGGATCGGTGCGTGAGTCACTGCGTTAGAACCGCGGCGACGGTGCGGTCGCAATGATACATGTCTCAGATTAAACTGACTCGAATCTAAAGGATACGACTTACGGTCGTGCGCAACATCGATTATCAGTCGCGGATTGCCGGACTTCTACGGAAAGGATCGCAGGATTCATCGGAATAGTACGAACTAGGATACGGGTCTTACACACATGCATTCCACTTAAGTGGGCCACATGATCAATGGTCATATAATGAAATGTACACAACTTTTGATCTACATATCGGATTTATGCGCGAGACGCGGCATTGGAACCGCGGCAACGATGCGGTCGCAATGGCATAGGTCTTGGGTCAATCCGAGTCGGGTCTACATGAACGAACTTAAAGATAACAGCAAACACTATACAAGGGTCGTGGGCCACCGAAATTCGACCGGTAAGACCACGAGACCATGATGAATAAGATGCATACTCACACACACACATGCACACATGCGAACTCGGGTTAGGTCTCACACTACGATTCAAATTTCCAATAAGACATTCATTTCATGGTCAATTCACTTCATTTCATGGTCAATTCCATGCATTTTACGGTTAATTCCATGCGAATCCCCTTCACTTCACGGTCAATTCAATTCATTTCATAGTCAATCCCCTTCACTTCACGGTCAATTCCATGCATTTCACGGTCAATTCCTTTCGCTTCACGATCAGTTCCATGCATTTCATTGTCAATTCTCTTCATTTCACGGTCAATTCCCTTCACTTCACGGTCATTTCAATGCATTTTATGATCAATTCCCTTCACTTCACGGACAATTCCATGCATTTCATGGTCAATTCCCTTCACAAAAAAAATGCATGGAATTGAATACGTGGACCCCACTGTAATGTATATGATATATCCACACCGTCCATCTATTTTATTATAACATTTTGAGCATCAGACCAAAAATGAGGCTGATCCAACACTCAAATGGCTCACACGAAAGGAAACAATGACCTTAATTCTTATACTATTGAAAGTTATTTCCTTAACTGGGCCCACGTTGAGGTGTTTTCATCATCTAACCCATTCATAGGGTCACATAGACATGAATAAGGGGAAAACACAAATATTAGCTACATGCAAAACTTTTAAAGGCCCCAAAAAGTTTTTAATGGTAGGTGTTCGATTCCCGCTGTTTCCTATGGTGTGGTCCACTAGAGCTTTGGATCTGCCCCATTTTTTTGCTCATGCCCTAAATTCAGCTAGCATAACAAATGAACGGTGTGGATATGTCACATACATCACGGTGGGCCCCACATTGATTTTGTAAATTTCTCGATTTAAGTGTTAAAAAAGTAAGTTGTTACATCTACATTGGGAAAGATGTGGTAATTACCTAGGTGAATAATTGTTACCCATTTACATGGTAATTACAATTGAGCCCAAAAATCAGACACACACTCACTTTGCACTCATTTTCAATCACTTCAAGATCGAGAAGTGAGTGAAATTTAATGTGAAGTGAGTGAACCTACCTAAGAAGTGAGTGAAATTGACTGCGAAGTGAGTGAAAATCATCGCGAACTGAGTGACAAACTTGATAACTTTGAAAATCTGACCGCTAAGTCGATCGTATTTGAGATAGTACAACGGTGGATTTCATACTACTCGGTCAAATCTGAAATGGCGGTAAAGACCGCACTAGTTGAAGAAGGAATATGCCAATATGTCCTAGAGGGGGGTGAATAGGACTTTTTAGAATTTTTATGATTTATTTAAAAATCCTATTTCACTAATCCTATGAAATATGCAATTATCAGGATTACTCAAATGTAACTCTACTGGCTTCCAAGCCAGATAGAGGATCCAATCACAAACTATTCAAGATATAACAATACGCAGCTTAGTTTAAGTTGGATATGACTGTGTATTTGTGTGAGGTGTGATCAGATATATAAATATGAATGCATTAACATAAATCACACACACAGAAGAGCAATCACAAACAAAGTCATTTTTATAGTGGTTCGACTACTTGTTTACTCCACTCCCGGTAACCGCACTCAACCCTTGAGTATACCGAATTTTACTAAGGAGGTTTCATAGTAGTTCACATCAAACCTAAGGTTTTAAATCAGGTTCACCTTCAACCTTTACAACCTACACTGAGGCTGATAGTTTATGCTCTCACGAGCAAGGGTCAACACAACGTACCCAGATTTAAGCACACTGGCCAAGGATCTTCTATAAGACCCTACTGGAGGTTTCTACACGGTTCACCTCAAACCTGATGTTTCACAGCAGTTGACCTCAAACCTAAGGTTTTACTAGTTCACCTTCAACCAGATGTTTATGCTCTCCACAGAGCAAGGGTCCACATAACCCACCCACAATGTACATTCCCGCCAGAGGCCTCCTACGAGGACTTCAAAGGGCGAGAACCACTTATGACCCAATCCTACAAAGGAATGATCACAAGTGTCCTCTTGGACTCTAGATACATACAAATAAGTTGATGAGTCTCGATAAGCACAATGCCGAAGATCTCCTCCTCCTTGTTGATGAAGAGTCTTCTGCTCCCTTGATCCGCAGCACAAAATGATGTACCAATACTAAGCTTCGGGTTGGGTCAAGGTCAAGATGGAATCCTACTCTCAAAATGTTTTCCTATCAGGAAGATAGAGTGATTCCAATCTTATGCATTCAAGGCATCCTAGCTTAATGATTTACCATTAAGTTAGTAGTTGGAGGATCCTTGAATGCGAAAGTTCATTCCCCAATCCACTCTATTGAATATCAATGATGAGGGTGGATTGGAAGATGAACTCCCTTGAGAGAAAGGGCTTTGGGTATAAGATATAAGTTGAAACACACAAAAGCAATCTCTTCTTTCTCTACCAGTAAAAAAAGAAAAGTCTCTCTTTAAATAGGCAAAAGGTTCCAACGGATATAAAACGGTCACATTTATGATAGAGTTCGATATCATCGAGCAGTGTCGATATCATTGAGCGTATACTCTCGATAACATCGACGGTCCGCTCGATGACACAAACTCAGATGTCATACGCTTTTGAAACCTTTTGCCAGCTTGTCGATGCGATTGAAACAGGTGTTGATGACATTGGATTTCGAACTCCGATCCAATCGAAACTGGGATCGATCTATCGACATTTGAAGCATGAGAGAGAATGGCTTAGAAATATTTCAGGTTTCTATGATATGATCGGGGGTCGGTCGATGTCATCGAAATTTGTATATCGATGATATCGAAGGCAGTGTTGATGCATCAATAAATCCAATAGATTTATCATTAAACTCGACAGATTGTGTCCAGTTTCGATGCGATCGACTCAGCCTCGATATCATCGACATATGAATATCAATTTCCTCGAATGACCCCTGATCAATGTTAAAAGCAACCTGAAATATCTGTTGGTAGAAATGCGCGCTCACTATCGATATCATCGATGGACTTTCGATCTTATCGATATTTGACTTCAGATCATATCGGAAGAGCATCGATATATTGAAAGAATTTGAGATTTTCATTAAAAAACAGGGGCGCCGAAAATATGCCTGTCGATCTTTTCGAGCTACTTTCGATGAGCTCGAGATTTGAATATCAATGATATCGATAGGTGTATCGATACATCGATAATTCGTCCAGATATGTTGTGAAGTTGCTGGACGTATTTGGTCCTTTTTTCGATGGTATCAATGAAGCATCGAGGACTCGATAGTGCAGGTCGATCATATCGAGGGTGTTTCGATAAAATCGACAAGGCAAGAAAAACTTAGAGATTTTCCTGTTTTGAAAAAAGTTTTCTCACCTTAAAACCCTATGATTTCTAACTTGTTTTTAAGGGTTTTCTTCACCTGGTGTTTTGGGTCATGGGATGTGAGGCTATAGGTTTACCTGTGGCGAGCTTTGCACACATCCGGTTGATGTAGACGCTTGAATTGATCTTCCTATCAGGCTCTGTAGACGATCTGACTTAACACTCACGTAACTTGACAAACCAGGGCACTTTCAATCTCCCCCTTTGTCAATTACGTGACAAAATCCCTGAAACACCCTAGAATACTCTAGACAAACACACCATAAATTGTGTGTACATGTTTTTACACAATTTTACAATTTCTAGCCCATGTACACAACCAGTAGCTGCTCCCCCTGACTTGTAAACTCCCCCTTTCTTGTTGCAGCTTGCTCCCCTTAACACCTGCACAACATCTAACAGATATACAATTTTCCATTCGGGGTGTTTGCAAATGTTCTCCCCCTTTTTGTCAGTCATTGACAAAGATAGATAAAGTGATATTGACTGTAAAGTGAATTACTTGGGAGAACCGAACAGGAAGAAGCAGAACAATTGATGTATAATAGTTAACTCAATTTAAGCAAACATCAATTTTAGAATTTATGAATGCACAGTAGATAGAATATTCATTAGAGATATCACATGCATTCCATATCAGAAACTAGATAAACCAGGGGAACTCAAGACATAATCATGGCAGTAAAGATATGAATTCTATTCAGCCATATCTAGAACATTAAAAAAAAAACATACTACCACAGATGACAGTACATTACACGTTTATCCTAACAGAACCAATCCAAAAACAATATGTTTAATCCAACCATGGACATGTACAATTTAAAAAAAAAAAAAAAAATCAGATTCTCCGGATTAGTTAGTTATCACATACACTCAGACTAGCATAGAATATTAAAAAAAAAAAAGTACTAATATTTGTACGCAGCGATATGAGTAAAGTGTAGGTGATAGCATGCAATGAATCATCATCATGGAGCGGAGTGAGACGGTGATGTGTCGTCTCGGTGACAAGTTATCACGTCCACCAATTGTTGGATGGTTTGTCGCACACTTAGCACCATCCATTCCAGGACAGTAAATCTCTCATTCATTGACTCCCTGAGCTGAGAGAGATCATGTTAAATGGCACCAAGCTTGTCTGGATGGGGCTTAAACCTCTTTACATGCCCAGGTGTTGACGTTGATGGAGCATGTTGATGTCTAGAAGCAGCTTGTAACGACCTGTAAATTTCCGCACATTGGGCCGAGTACCACCTCGACCAGAAATCACGTAGGATTAAATCCTTTAGAAATATAACAAAGTTAACTAAGTACTAAACTCGGTTAGCCATGAAATCCGTTGGGATCGCTTTAAATACGATCTGCAAGACCCAAAACTTGCAGAATTAGTGACTCTAGGTTACCCTAAAGTCTAGAGCCAAACTCATTACCCGTCTGCTCTCGGGAATGAAACGAAACTTCGTATTAGGTCTAGATCGCACATCGGGAGTCCGATTAACACGAAGCTAAGGAACCAAGACCGCCCCACTGGGCTTGACAATCATCTCAAAAATCAGATGATTCCGATGTCCCACGGCCATTCTTTTCGATCCGGAGCGAGGGAGTGTGAAAAACACAAATTCCATCCCAAAATAAATATCTGGAATAGTGATCTGGCATCATTCGGTTACGCGTCAGTATTAAGCAACCTGACCGTCAGAATCAGACCAAATTACACCCTCGGATTAAGAAAAATTTCAGGAACATTTACATGTACTCAGAATTTCTGATCGTGGCCCACTGACCGTTGAACTGAAAGTGGTCCGCCACGTGCGATCTGGGAATCCGATCGAGTCGAAAACGTAATCCCACGTAGATCCATAAATGGTGAGCTTAAGTCTGACGTTTGGCTCAAGGAGGGCCACCAGAACATCCCTTTTGAGCTTGGAAAGTGGCGAACTGCCTGTTTTGGACATGATTTTGGCTATAAAAGGGGCTTAGAACAGCCCCTCTCACAGCCATACGAATTTGGGAGCAAACCCTTAGAGAGAGAGAGAGAGAGAAAAGAGAGAGAACGGCTTGGAGTTCTTAGCCGATCTTCCTCCTGCTGCTTCCACTCATCACACGGCCTACACCGCCTTATTCCAGGTGTTTTCCCGGCGGTGTCCATCCCATTTGAAGGTAAGAAACCCTAACCCTAGGTCTGATTTGAGGTTGGTTAGTGGTAGGTTATGGAAAAGCTAATCGGTTACGCTCTTTAGGCTAGGAAACTCCCGTATACGGAAGCTCCAATACCCTTGCTGATTCGTTGGAATTCCAAGGGCTGAGGTGAGGACTTTAAATGTATAAGTTACGTTTTTCAACGCTTTCAATGTCAGATAATGGTAGATTCATGATCTGCGTGTAAATACACATGTACAAAGTGCTTTCCGTTTCCTGTTTCGATTAGCGATGTAGAATATGGAATTTCACATACTCTAGATATACGTAGAAATACCGTCTGTGTATTTTTGTTGGGAAAATGTTTGACATGTTTATTTAATGTTTGATTATTTCATATGTGGATAAAATGCTAGTTTGGCGAAAGGAATCGCAAAAATACATGTTTATGTGTAAATGTCATGTATGTTGAAATTGCGTATTCTAGAAATACCGCATACGTGCGGATTTTGGAAATGTAATTGTAATGATTATTTGTTGTATGATTACGATATACACGGGTAAAATACTCACGTGGCGAAGGGACAACCCTAACACGAAATTGGCTAACATACGTCATGTATGTTGGAATAGTGTATTCTAAGTGTTTGTGCAAATGCTTGTATGAGTACGTGTTTATGTATTAGTGCCTTAGATAGGCGCTGATATGGGATTTTCGACCCCCTTAGAGACATGTAGGATCCCCTCCATGCGGTGGTTCACCGCAACCACTCATTTGTAAGGCGTACACAATTGTATCCCTATGGGGATAGTGCTTTATCACATGCCTTACAACATGCTTTGCAACATGCTTTACTTCATGTTTTACTTCATGCTTTATAACATGCCTACTAACATGCTTGTATTGCTTGTTTATCATGCTTTACTTCACATGCTATTAATGAAAACTGTTTGAGTTTGGGACTATGTATATGGTCCAAACATTCGGTACCAGACTTGCGATTGTGGCTGAGATTCATGTCGCCACAAAGGACGTGTCTGGCGAACCCGAGTCATACTTCGGTTGGCGATAGTGGTTGGCCACACGGAGTGCTTTTGCGCTCCATATCGCTCAACTTGTGGTGCGCTCGAGCTAGTCAGGCTCGCCAACTAAACCGAAGTGTAATTGTGTGTTCACCCTGTTTGGTCGCTACTGCTTGAACCTAGGGTACCAAACTTACCAGTGGCGATCCCCGTTTAACCATGGTACCTAGATCCGCTAAGTCGCATGAGCCGGGCATGGTGGTATGGGACACCGTGGTCGAGCTGTCGGCCTACGCTGGGGCCATGTGCCTCCCCGTAGTGACCATTGCGCAACTAACTCGTGAGCCGAATACGGTGGTATGGGACACTGTATTCGAGCTGTCGATACTTCGGCGAGAGCCGAGTACGGTGAGATCTGTACTCGTGCTGACGGGCGACGAGTCCTCCGTGGTATCATCGAGTACACTCCAAGGGTCTGTGATTGGCGACGAGTCTTTCACAGCAACTAGAGTGTGAGTTGAGCCGAGTACGGTGGGACCTGTACTTGAGCTGACGGCTAGTGATGGAGCCGAGTACGGTGAGACCTGTACTCGAGCTGACGGCCAACAATTGAGCTGCATACGGTGAGATCTGTATCCGCGCTGACGGGTGACGAGCCCTTTGCGATGCCTTCACTACGCTTCTCAAACTATAA
Source organism: Magnolia officinalis (assembly GCA_021015155.1). Lineage (NCBI taxonomy): Eukaryota > Viridiplantae > Streptophyta > Magnoliopsida > Magnoliales > Magnoliaceae > Magnolia > Magnolia officinalis. Next base: position 29,381,263 of record JAJHSJ010000016.1, on the reverse strand, counting down.
TATCGTATGAGAATAACTGGGATTGACGACCCTAGAATGGATCATGTTGGGAATGATACAAGGGAGGTACCTTAGTTTCCCAATACTGCTGTTTGAAATGGACTAATAAATAAAACTTGGTAATCATGAGCATCATCGCACCGCATGTGCTTTGTAGATGTGGCGCACTGAGGGAGTTAGCATTCGCGAATGTAAGATGATGTTGCTTGAGGGTGGTTTGGCAAGGGCATACAGCATCATGTCATATCATTTTTGCACTTAACAAGAGTAGTTAGAAATGTTTGATTTGTACTGCTTTATCATTACTGCTTGATTGATTTGATAACATGTTAACTTATGCTTTATTGTTCCACTGAGTTAGCTACTCACTCCCACGTTACGGGACGGTGTTTGCAACACCTACCAGACTCTGTCGCAGGTGTAGATGGCGCCTTGGTTTAGGAGCCGGAGCCCGACTTTGATGAGGACCAGGAGGAGTTCTCCTTCATGCAGTACTCTGACGGCTTTGCTTAGGCCGGCTACATCGCGGGATTCTCAGGGCCTCTTTTGAGGATTGTATTTTGGTTTTTTTGACTTAGAAACAATACATGTATATTGGTACTCAGCTAGTACTCATACTCTGGAGTTCAGAAAATTTTGTTACTTTACATACTTGAATATAAAATTTCAGTCTTCCGCTTGCCTTTATACAATTGAACTGGAGTATGAATTACTGTTTTGGTATAATCTCATTCATGTTTATTGCGCTAACTCAGACAACATTTAACCAGCATTGTGTATGTTGCATAAGTGATGCGTTGGAACTCGGGAGTTGAGTTTATACTCGACCCCCGAATTTCAGGGCGTTACACAGCTCCTTCAGTCATCCCAGTCCCTCCCATAGGGGCGTCACCAGACCTGCCTTCTTCCTCAACTTGAATTCCTTCCTCCTGGGGCTCCTCAGGGTATTTGTGAAACCCCATATCCATCCTTTGGATGTTGCTTTTGTTGAAGGATTGGAGTGGAAGAATTTGATCATTTGTAGTTTGGAACCCTATGGTATTACAGATTGTATTGATGATCCAGGGATATGGTAGGAGAATGTCCCTAGCCCTATGATAAGCGTACACCAACTAATACATAATCAGGGTAGGCAGACAGATCTTGACCCCATCGGTGATTGAATAGATTATCAAAGTCATGAACCCAGTGAGGTCAGCTCTGTTGGAGCCTCTGAAATAAATATTTGAAGCAAGAATACCATGCAGGACCAGATAACGTGGTTCCATGAACTTGACTTTCAGGGCGTTCCCTTGGTACCACTCGACATCACGATTATCGCAGAGAAATTTAGTGACCTTGGACCGAACTTCAGGATCTTCCATGTCTATATCAGGGATTCCTACAGGAGATAAGATAAGATTGAATATTCCTTCAACAGACCCTGGAATGATCAGCACATCATCACCATCTATAGTTATGGAGATGGATGAAGGATCAGAAGGCAGCAAAGAAATGGTAAGTTCGTTCAAGCTGATATGATCCTCCAAAGTCGAGAACTGGTGACCAATCTATGGCTGAGAATAGAGGTTCCAGATTATATGGAATCAAGCAGCTTCTGTCGACTTTCCTTTTGAGAATAACTTTCCTTCCTATAAATCTTGTCAAGACAGGATTGACTTGCACTGGTGGAGGTGTCTGCTCTTCTGACTGGGACCCACCATGTTTTGAGCGTTGCTTTGTGGGGATCCCACGTACAGAAGCACTTGCTTTAGCCTTAAAAGCAAGCACCTTTTGTCGGGAGGTTTTCAAAGATTCCCCCTGTCCAGATGCTTTCCCTTTGTCTTTTCCCATGGGGACAACGAATTTAAAAATTTGGGGAAAGAGGACAAAATTCTTCTTTTAATGAAACGAAAAATACCCAACCAAAAGTGAGAGAAACTCTGGAATTGACTGAATGGAAGGATAGTACCCGTTTTCGAGAAGTTTCTAGGACCCACCACTGGTCTTCTGACCGTCGATTCGAGCAAAAACAAAGACAAACGGCTTTTTCCAGAAAAATAAGATTTTTCCGCTCGATCGCCTTTTATCGAGCGCCAGACTTCGATTTGATCGAACACTCTTTCGATTTTATCGACGATCCTCATTCGATGTTTATCGATAATAGTTTCGATGATATTCTCGATCAAGTGACTTTCCACATTTTGAAGGGACATCGATAGTATCGACTCTTTATCGATTTGATCGAGAATGCTCATGACAATTTGACAGACATATCAGACATGAATGTTTTTCAATTTTCAGCCTTCAGATGATTCTTCAATATACTATTTAGTGTTTCTATGAATCAGTAGTATACTCAGCAAAATTATGTACAATTACTGTACACATCAATATTATAAACATTTGAATGTTTATATACAAAACATGGAGGTAAAGTACCTCAGATGTATCATTGACAGCTCAGCAAAAACATTTCCTCATTTTAGCACAAGTTCAGATTCTGATGCATGATCTGAACTAATTCTTTCTTATCCATTTCATTTTGTTAACCGATTTGAGTGGTGGAGCAAGGGCATTGCTTCTATCCATATCCTTGAGATGACTTTTGAAGTTCTGTATTTCATTGGTTGATAATTCTTTAACATGATTCTGACCAGAGTTAGGTTTAGTCCTACTAGGTGTTATGCATTCAACCTTATAATGAGCTGAATCACCACACAAATGACATACTGGAGTTGTTCTGGTTTTGCTTCCAGAAGCAGCAAATTTTTCAGATCTAGGTGCTGCATTTCTAGCCTTTGGCTTAAATTTTTCATATCCTAGGCCGCTTTTATCCTTTCCAGGTCTTCCCATTCCCAACAGTTTTTCTATCTTTTCACCACTCTGGGAAAACTTGTAGTTTATCTTGGCCATTTTCTTGGATTCTTCTAGATCAAACAGGAGTGTATGATTTTCATTACAAAGAAGTCTATTCTTATTTTCTAGTAGTTCAACATGTTTGTTTAGTTTATCAGACTCATTTTCAAGAAAGGTATTAATTCGTTCAAGTTTATCATTAATTGTGTGTTGATTTCCAATGTTTAATCCAAATCTTTCGGCAGCAACTTTCTTTTGTTCTCCACTATTCCGAGTCTTTTAAGAGTGTTGATGCTATGAATATAAAGTTGATTATAGGCATCTTGCAGTTTATCCTTTTTTATTTCTTCTTCTTCTTTTCCATTGTTGGATGAAGATGATTCCATGGCTAGCTATTTTTTCTCATTCTCTGATTTAGTGGGAATGATTGAAGTAGTGGAAACCATGAGTATTTTCAAAGATTTTTTATCTCCACTACTTTCTGAGTCACTAGATTCTAAATTTGACTCCTTAGTATCATCCCACATGGCAGCATTACCTTGCCATTAGTTTTTCTGTTTGGGCATTCGAATGATAGGTGTCCATACTCCTGACAGCATAGCATTGTGGTTCTTTGGTTCTTCTACCAAATTTGCCTGTAGAAGATTTGTTGTTCACCTTTCTTCCTCTGGAATGCCAGCCACGATTTTTCTGAAAGAACTTCCTGAATCGTTGTGCTAGCGAGGCCACTTCCTCATCTTCATCTTCATTTTCGCTCTCACTGTCCTCTTTTAATGTTTTCTTTGAAGTTTTTAGGACAGTTGTTTTGGATTTAGGGATTTGATCCAAAGTTTGTATGGAACCTACCAGTTCTTCTATTTCATCTCATCTATGTTCCTACACTCCTCAATTGTTGTAACCTTGGAATTATATCGTTTCGGTAGGGATCTTAGAATTTTCCTACAAATTTTTGGTACCAGAACTTTCTCTCCCAATCCACCCATGGAGTTGCAAATGATATTCAATTTAGTGAAGAACTCCATAAACGTCTCATGCTCTTCCATTCTGAGACCTTCAAACTGTGAAGTTAGAAATTGTAGTTTTGACCTCTTCATAGTACTTGTGCCTTCATGGGTTATTTCCAATAGATCCCATGCTTCTTTGGATGTCCCACACATACTTATCTGATTGAATATATCCTGGGACACGGCACAGTAGATGGCATCATAGCTTTTTCTTCAGCGGTCTATTTTTCCTTGTCGAACACCGTCCACTTTTCTTTGGGTTTGGGCTTTGTGATTGTCGTGTCACTATCAAGTACGATTAGTTTGGTTGGTGGCACATATCCATTTTCAACTATATCCCAAACATCATGGTCCAAAGATCTCATAAAGTAGTGCATCCTAGCCTTCCAGTAGGCATAATTTGAGCCATCAAATACTTAAGGTCTAGTGACTGATGAGCCCTCTCCTTTGGCCATATTCCCAACTTCAGTCAAGATCACTCTCTAAGCGGTGAAGCCCTTAAAGAGAAACACACTCTGATACCAATTGAAATGGCGGTAAAGACTGCACTAGTTGAAGAAGGAATATGCCAATATGTCCTAGAGGGGAGTGAATAGGACTTTTTAGAATTTTTATGATTTATTTAAAAATCCTATTTCACTAATCCTATGAAATATGCAATTATCAGGATTACTCAAATGTAACTCTACTGGCTTTTAAGCCAGATAGAGGATCCAATCACAAACTATTCAAGATATAGCAATATGCAACTTAGTTTATGTTGGATATGACTATGTATGTGTGTGAGGTGTGATCAGATATATAAATATGAATGTATTAACATAAATCACACACACAAAAGAGCAATCACAACCACAGTCATTTTTATAGTGGTTCGACTACTTGTCTACTCCACTCCCGGTAACCGTACTTAACCCTTGAGTGTACCGGATTTCACTAAAGAGGTTTCACAACAATTCACCTCAAACCTAAGGTTTTAAATCAGGTTCACCTTCAACCTTTACAACTTACACTGAGGCTGACTATTTATGCTCTCACGAGTAAGGGTCAACACAACGCACCCACATTTAGGCACACTGACCAAGGATCTTCCATAAGACCCTACTGGAGGTTTCTACACGGTTCACATCAAACCCGAGGTTTTACAGCGGTTGACCTCAAACCTAAGGTTTTACTAGTTCACCTTCAACCAGATGTTTATGCTCTCCACAGAGTAAGGGTCCACACAACCCACCCACCACGTACACTCCCGCCGGAGGCCTCCTACGAGGACTTCAAAGGGCGAGAACCACTTAAGACCCAATCCTACAAAGGAATGATCACAAGTGTCCTCTTGGACTTTAGATACTTACAAATAAGTTGATGAGTCCTGATAAACACAATGCCGAAGATCTCCTCCTCCTTGTTAACGAAGAGTCTTTTGCTCCCTTGATCCGCAGCACAAAATGATGTACAAATACTAGGCTTCGAGTTGGGTCAAGGTCAAGATGGAATCCTACTCTGAAAATGTTTTCCTATCAGGAAGATAGAGCGATTCCAATCTTATGCATTCAAGGCATCCCAGCTTAATGATTTACCATTAAGTTAGTAACTGGAGGATCCTTGAATGCGGAAGTTCATTCCCCAATCCACACTATTGAATATCAATGATGAGGGTGGATTGGAGGATGAACTCCCTTGAGAGAAAGGGCTTTGGGTGTAAGATATAGTTGAAACACACAAAAGCACACTCTTATTTCTTTACCAGCAATAAAAGCAATTCTCTCTTTAAATAGGCAAAAGGTTCTAACGGATATCAAATGGTCACATTTATGACAGAGTTCGATATCATCGAGCAGTGTCGATATCATCGAGCGTATACTCTTGATAATATTGACGGTCTACTCGATGACACAAACTCAGATGTCATACGCTTTTGAAACCTTTTGCCAGCTTGTCGATGGGATCGAAACAAGTGTCGATGACATTGGATTTCGAACTCCGATCCAATCGAAACTGAGATCGATCTATCGATATTTGAAGCATGAGAGAGACTGGCTTAGAAATATTTCAGGTTTTTATGATATGATCAGGGGTCGGCCAATGTCATCGGAATTTGCATGCATATCGATGATATCGAAGGCAGTGTCGATGCATCGATAAATCCAATAGATTTACCATTAAACTCACTAGATAGATTGTGTCCAGTTTTGATGCGATCTACTCAACCTCGATATCATTGACATACGAATATCGATTTCTTCGAATGGCCCTCGATCAATGTTAAAAGCAACCTGGAATATCTGCTGGTAGAAATGCGCTCCCACTATCGATATCATCGATGGACTTCTGACCTTATCGATATTTGACTTCAGATCATATCGAAAAAGCATCAATATATCGAAAGAATTTGAGATTTTCATTAAAAAACAGGGGCGCCGGAAATCTGCCTGTTGATAATATCGAGCCACTATCAATGAGCTCGAGATTTGAATATCAATGATATCGATAGGTGTATCGATACATTGATAATTCGTCCAGATATGTTGTGAAGTTGCTAGACATATTTGGTCCTCTTTTCGGTGGTATCGATGAAGCATCAAGGACTCGACAGCACAGGTCGATCATATCGAGGGTGTTTCAATAAAATCGATAAGGCAAGAAAAACTTAGAGATTTTCCTATTTTGAAAAAAGTTTTCTCACCTTAAAACTCTATGATTTCTAACTTGTTTTTAAGGGTTTTCTTCACTTGGTGTTTTTGGTCATGGGATGTGAGGCTATAGGTTTACCTGTGGCGAGCTTTGCACACATCCGGTTGAGGCAGACGCTTGAATTGATCTTCCTATCAGGCTCTGTAGACGATCTGACTCAACACTCACGTAACTTGTGAAACCAGGGCACTTTCAAATTCCACCTTATACATGTGAATACTAAACGAATTATATTATTGTGTTTGTTTTCAGAAAATGGCTTCGGTAATGATCATATCCTCATATGGTGGGGAGTTAGCGAAAATAATCGATACATGTATAAGGGTGGTTACTCGAAACCTATTGCCGTGGGAGTTGACACTACATATGAACAACTTGTATTGAAAATGCACCGAGTTGCAAAGACTAGACTTGAGCATTACGATACAAGGTTGAAAGTACTGTACCCTTGCACAAACGAATCAGCCCCTCCAACTATAATTGAAGACAATGAAGATGTGAGAATGTTCTTGGCAACACAGCTGAAGCATCCAGATCACTACATCCCTCTATTCATCGAGACAACGCAACTAGTTAATGAGGCAGTACTCGAAGACTCGGTGGCTTACAGTGCATTCGAACATGATGCCCCAGCTATTGTAAGTTTGGGTGAGGAACATGGATGGAAATATGAATATATGACATCACCTTCATAGGTTCCTCTAAGCAACACTCCAATACCCGAGCCGTGCTCAGACATCAAACTTCATGACAAGTCAAGTGAGGGCGTCGGCTGACGTGAATCTCAGAAGTGAATATACGACATCACCTTCATTTACAAGAGTAGACTTGCCCTCAACATCCAATGCTAGAAACGTAAGTGGAAGCAACATTCCATTGCCCGAACAGGCTCGAACATCGGACTTCACCATCAGGCTTCCCATTGTACCTTTCGAGGATGCTGGTTACACCAATGCAGACCTGTCACTGTATTCATATCCACTTGATGACCCGATTGATATAGTCGTTTGCCAAACATTTAATGATAAGAGCCGTGTAAGTATGTTTTGAGCCAATTTGCAATTCGCAACAACTTTCAAGTCCTGTATTCCACATCCAAGAAATTCACCATGGAGTGTATGGAAGATAAGTGTGAATGGAGGGTACACGCATCTAGGGTGAATGAAGCGGGGATATTCAAGATTAAGACTTACAGGTCCGTTCATACATGTGGAATGTCATGGATGAAGTGTGATCATCGGCAAACAAGCAGTAAGTTGGCCAGTGAACTGGTTGTCAATCACATTGAGCAGTGCCTAGGGTTATGGCCGAAGGACATTATATTCACAATGCAAGAGAAGTATAATATTCTTATTAGCTATCAAAAGGCATGGTGCGCTAAAGAGATTGCAATCGATCGCGTAATGGGGTCTTATGAAGACTCTTACAAAGAACTCCCGATGTACTTGCACGAGTTGAGGATGGTGAACCCAGGGACAGTGACTGCCTTTCTTGTGAATAAACAGAGGATGAGGTTCGAGAGATGTTTTGTTGCACTCGAACAGTGCATCAAAAGTTTTCAAACATCTTTGCGAAGGGTCTTGGCCGTTGACGGGATGCATCTAAAAGATAAGTACAAGGGTGTTTTGTTCGTCGTTATGGCTTTGGATGGCGACAATCATATCTTTCCAGTCGCTTTTGGTATTGGAGAATCAGAGAACAACAACAGTTGGAACTGGTTCCTTACCTATCCCAGCGATTCGTAAGGGGATTGCCTTAGTCTTGTGATCATATCAGACCAGCATAAAGGTCTAATGAAAGAAGTTCCCCAGGTCTTCCAAGCAGCTATCCATGGCTACTGCATGTACCATATATACAGAAACTTGGTGGACACGTTCAAAGACAAGTCGTTAGAAATCTACTACTGGCAAGCTGTAAAGACTTGTAGGAGGGCTGAGTTCGAAAAGTTATTTCATGATATCGAACTTGCCAACCCCCCGGTACATGCATGGCTGAGGGAAATAGGGTATGAAAAGTGGACATCTTCGTACTTTCCAGGAAAAAAGATTCAATTTGGTCACTACAAAAATAGCTGAGTATGTTAATGCTCTATTCAAAGAAGCACGAGAATATCCCGCTACTATGCTGATAGAGACGGTCAGAATAAAAATTCAAGAGATGTTCTATAAGAGAAGAGAATTAGCATCATTATTCGTTGGACCCTTAACACCATGGGCCGAGAAATAATTAAAGAATCTCATACCGAAGGCACGAGATATTCGTTGCCATGCAATTTCTCGGGATGAATACTATATTGTGGGAGACTACAATAATACTGTCAAGCTCAATGAGCTTTCATGTACATGTCACAAGTTTGAAGTAAAGGGATACCCTTCTTTTCATGTTCTTTCAGCATGTATAAACAATAATCTTCCTCATTATTCATATTGCTCCTTGTTGTACACAGCGAGGAATTACCATATCACGTATGAAGATTCCTTGTACCCAGTACAAAATAAGAGTCAATGGGAAATTTCTTCTGGATTTAAGGAGTATTGTTGAAGTATCAAGCCCCCACTATAGACGAGATCAGCTGAAAGACCGAAGAAGGCACGGATCCTTTCTCATGGAGAGGAACGAACGAAAAAAATATGCGGACGTTGCAAACAAACAGGGCATAATAGTCGGAGTTGCAAATTTCCAACACCTCTGGAATAATGTAATTTATAGTGCATTTTTTGTAATACGACTATGAATGTTATACATTTTTTGTAATATGACTGTGAATGTTATACATTTCTTGTAATACATATGTCAATGTTATACATTTCTTATAATACATATGTTGCTTTATTTGAAATTACTAATTTCTTACCACTACGATTCAAATTTCCAATAAGACATTCAGTTCACGGTCAATTCCATGCATTTCTTGGTTAATTTCCTTCACTTCACGGTCAATTCCATGCAATTCATGGTCAATTTCGGCCATTCCCCTTCACTTCACGGTCAATTCCATGCAGTTCATGGTCAATTCCATGCATTTCACGGTCAATTCCCTTCCCGGTCAATTCTATGCATTTCACGGTCAATTCCCTTCACTACACAGTCAATTCCATGCATTTCACGGTTAATTCCATGCATTTCACGGTCAATTCCGGCGATTTTGCTTCACTTCATGGTCATTACCATTCATTTCACGGTCAATTCCCTTCACTTCACAGTCATTTCCATGCATTTCACGGTCAATTCCCTTCACTTCATGGACAATTCCATGCATTTCATGGTCAATTCCCTTCACTTCACGGTCATTTCCATGCATTTCAAGGACAATTCTGACTATTCCACTTCACTTCATGGTCATTTTCATGCATTTCACGGTCAATTCCCTTCACTTCACGGTCAATTCCATGCATTTCACAGTCAATTCCCTTCACTTCACAGTCATTTCCATGCATTTCACGGTCAATTCCGGCGATTCTGCTTCAATTCACGGTCATTTTCATGCATTTCACGGTCAATTCCCTTCACTTCACAGTCAATTCCATACATTTCATGGTCAATTCCCTTCACTTCACGGACAATTCCATGCATTTCACAGTCAATTCCCTTCACTTCACCGTCATTTCCATACATTTCACGGTCAATTCCGACGATTCCACTTCTCTTCACGGTCAATTCCATGCATTTCACGGCCGCATCCGACTGATGCATTAGTGAATTGAATTCCAACTACCAGTCTTATAAAGTGGAAATAACCAAACTGTAGTTTTCTACCTTTGCATTCATGAATCCCCAAACTTGGCTCCAATTGCAATTGTGTTACTCTCAAGTTGAAGTAAAGAAGGTAGCATGAATCCGAGGGCTATTTCCTCGTTGTCCAACATCATTAATTTTTGTCATTTCCTCTTGATGAATTTGAATGTTCCCGATTCAGTACACTTGTGCATCCAAACATAGCCCAGGAGTCTAGGATTATTAGTTCATTACAGTGAATGGAAATGTTCAGAAGCAAAACTGCCTGCTTATTAGCTTCTCAATCACCAGGTAGAAGGTAGCATCAATCTGAGGGCTATTTGTAACGACTCGAGATTTTTCGTACAATGGCTGAGTACCACCTCGACCAGAAAGCACTTAGGATTAAATCCTTTAAAAATTTGACAAAGTTAACCAAGTGCTAAACTAGATTAGCCATGAAATCCGTTGGAATCGCTTTAAATATGATCTACAAGACCCAAAACTTGTAGAATCATTGACGCTAGGTTACCCTAAAGTCTAGGATCAAACTCATTACCTGACTGCTCTTGGGAACACTTTAAAACTCCGTATCAGGTCTAGACCGCACATCGGGAGTCCGAACACTATGAAGTTAAGGACTTAGAACCGCCTCGCTGGGCTTGACAACCATCTCGGAAATCAAATCCAGACAATGTCCCACGGCTGTTCGCTCGAGTCCGGAGCGAGTGAGTGTGAAAACCCTTGTTTTCTTTACAAAATAAATATCTTGAATAGTGATCTGGCACGTGTCGCTTGCGGACATTTTATAAGCAACCAGACCGTCAGAATCTGACCCAAATACACCCTCGGATCAAGAAAAATTTCACAAACATTTACATGTACTTAGAATTTCGGATCGAGATCCGCTGACCGTTGAACTGAAACTGGTCCGCCACACGTGATCTGGGAATCCGACTGAAATGAAAACTAAATTTACCTAGATCCATGGTCGGTGAGCTTAAGTCCGACTTTTGGCTCGAGGAGGCCCGCCAGAAATCCTCCGTTGAGCTGAAACAATGCCGCTTTGGTTATAACCTAAGTATACCTTGACCTTAAGTCTATTTCAGAGAGTTTTTAAGCTATATAAGGACCTTAGAACCCTCTCTCTCACAGCCATACGAATTTGAGAAAAACCCTAGAGAGAGAAGTGAGAAAAGAGAGAAAGAGTGAGAGTTGTGGGAGAATCTCCCTGCTACTATTTCCTGCCACTACACTAGCTGCACCACCTGGTTCTTGTCGCTTTCCTGGCGATACCGACTCCGTTTTGAGGTAAGAAACCCTAACCCTAAATCTGTTTTGGGGTGTGTGGTTGTAGGGTATAAAATAGCTAACCTATTTCATTCTTTAGGCTCCCAAACTACAAAATACGGAAGCTTGGCAAACCTTGCTGATCCGTTGCAATTCTACGGTATAAGGTGAGGACTTTAGGTGTATAGGTTACGGTTTTCAACGCTTTCAATGTCAGATAATGATAGATTCATGATCTGCATGCAATTGCACATGTACAAAGTGCTGTTTGTTTTCCCTTTCGATTAAAGATGTAAAATATGGAATTTTACATACTCTAGGTATACGTAGAAATACCGTATACGTATAAATTTTGGAAATGTGTTTGCCATGATTAATTGTTGTATGAATATATGGTATATGGATAAAATACTTATTTGGCGAAAGGATTCGCCATAATACATGTTTTCTTATATACACTATGTATGTTGAAATTGTGTATTCTAGAAAATACCGTATACATATAAATTTTGGAGATGTATTTGTCATGATTATTTGCTGTATGAATATGATATACATGGATAAAAACTCGCTTGGCGAAAGGATAGCCCTAATGCATGTTTTACTAACATACATCATGTATGTTGAAATAGTGTATTCTAAGTGTTTGTGAAAATGCTTGTGAGAGTAAGTGCTTAGATGTTAGTGCCTTAGGTAGGTGTTGAGATGGGGTTCTCAACTACCTTAGAGACATGTATGATTTCCTCCATGTGGTTGTTTACTCTAACCACTTACTTATGAAATATATGTGTTTGTATCCCTATTTGTATAGTGCTTTATAATATACTTTATAACATGCTTTATAACATGTTTTATAACATGCTTTATGACATGCTTGTTAACATGCTTGAATTACTTTGTTTATTATGCTTTACACCACATGCTATGAGTAAGGGTTGATTGAGTTTGGGACTATGTCTATAGTCCAGACATTCGGTACCAGACTTGAGATCGTGGTTGAGATTCATGTCACCACGAAAGATGTGTTTGACGAACCCAAGTCGTACTTTGGTTGGCGATAGTGGTTGGCCACACGAAGTGCTTCTGCGCTTTATATCGTTCAACTTGTTGTGCGCTCGAGCTAGCCGAGCACGTCAAGTAACCCGTTATGTCTTATGTATGTTCACCATGTTTGGTCGCTACTGCTTGAACCTAGGGTACCAAACTTACCAGTGGGAATCCCGTTAACCATGGTACCTCGATCTGCTAAGACTCATGAGCCGGGCGTGGTGGTATGGGATACCGTGGTCGAGCTGTCGGCCTACGCTGGTTCACATGTCTATGATGGCTGAGGAGGATGTTGATCGGCTGACACGTTCTCGTGGACTATGGTTATGAGGCCATGACCCGAGATGCAGAGCAGGCCTTTCTTAGGTAAGAGGCCTCTCATCGACTCTTCCTCCAGGGTTGTGGCGCCAGTAGTTCCGATGCGGCGCCTAAGAGTGACCCGTTCTTTCTGTGGGAAGCTGGGTCATCCCGCAGAGAGTTATTTTTCACGTATGAGGGCTAGCGGGTTCTCACCACCATAGAGGCTGGATCGCCCTCACCCTCAGGCCATATCAGCTCCACCTCTACAGACTGCCCCTGCTCATCCTTCCTTCCGACCTCATGTATCACGCTTCAGGCCGCCTCAACGGCCCATGGTACCTCAGCCTAACCGATCTCAGCAGGCGAGTGTTCATGCGCTTACACCAGAGGAACCAGAGACGGCACCTGTGGCCTTCGAGGTCACTGCGCATGTTCAAGGTACTCCTGTCTTTTTATTGGTGGACACTGGGTCCACTACTTCCATCATTTCATGTGCGATGGTTAAGCGTCTAGCTTTACATACTACTCCCACGAAGGGAATAAGACTCACTACGGCTACTGGGACTTTTTCGGATGTCGCACGGTTATGTGAGGGTTGCTCCGTGGATTTGGGTAGTAGGACAGTGCTCGTCGACCTTATTATTGCTCCACTGTGGCACTACGACATTATCCTCAGTATGAACTGACTCACTAAGATGAGGGCAGAGATAATTGTGATACTCGGGTCGTGACGGCCTATGGATCTGATGATACAGCTTTCACGTTTCCAGTGCAGGTCAGTTGGCCCTGCCGTGTTAAGTGTTATACTGTTTTGTTAGCGCCGATTGATGGTCCGACATTAGAAGATACGCTGGTGGTTCGGGAGTTTACAGATGTGTTTAAGAAGATTCCTGGTTTGCCACCTCGGCGCGAGATCAACTTCACCATTGATCTTACGCCTGGTGCGACACCTATCTCTTTGCCGACTTATCGTATGCCTCCATGTGAGATGGAGGAACTGCGGAGACAGATTGACGAACTAGTAGAGAAGGGTTTCGTAGGAACTAGTGTGTCTCCTTGGGGAGCACCTGTATTATTTGTGAAGAAGGACGGGTCACTACGGTTGTGTATTGATTACCGTAGGTTGAACCAGGTCACTGTGAAGAACAAGTGTCTTTTGCCCAGGATCGATGATCTGTTTGATCAGTTGAGGGGGGCGAAGTATTTTTTGAAGATTGATCTGCAGTCGGGGTACCACCAGTTGCGCGTCAGAGATGAGGACGTGCAGAAGACGGCTTTCAGGACGTGCTTTGGGCACTACGAGTTTCTAGTGATGTCGTTCGGCCTTACGAACGCACCGGCCGTGTTCATAGACCTGATGAACCGGGTATTTCGGCCATTCCTATACCGATTCGTCATCATCTTTATTGATGACATTTTGATATACTCTACGAGTCGGGAGGAGCACGAAGAGCACCTGAGAGCGGTGTTGGATACGTTGAAGAAGAACCAGTTGTTCGCACAGTATAAGAAGTGCGACTTCTGGCAGGAGGAAGTCAAGTTCCTCGGACATGTGGTTCCAAGGATGGGATAGCAGTGGACCTTGCTAAGGTAGCCGCGGTTCAGGATTGGCAGCAGCCTGGCTCGGTTACGGAGGTGAGGAGTTTCCTTAGTCTGGCAGGGTATTATAGACGCTTCATTCTGGGTTTCTTGAAGATTGCCAGGTCGTTGTCTCAGTTGACACGGAAGGACCTGAAGTTCGCCTGGAATGAGAAGGCGGAAGCAACTTTCAAGGAGCTGAAGGACAGGTTGACGTCCGCCCGTGTTAGTATTGCCAGAGCAAGGGGTTAAGTACACGATATACACTGACGCGTCTCGCGTTGGTTTGGGTTATGTCCTTATGCAGAAGGACAGGGTGATTTCGTATGCCTCGAGACAATTAAGGAAGCACGAGGAGAATTACCCTACACACGACCTGGAGTTGGCAGTTGTCATCTTTGCATTGAAGCTCTGGAGACATTACCTCTACGGAGAGGAGTTCAAGCTTTTCTGCGACCACAAGAGCCTTAAGTATATATTCACGCAGCGAGACTTGAATATGAGACAACGCCGATGGATGGAGACCTTAAAGGACTTCAAGTTCGAGGTTTCCTACCATCCTAGCAAGGCGAACCTTGTAGCAGACGAGCTGAGCCGCAAGAAGGCTATAGCATTTGCGGCTCCGTTGATGATAGCAGAGTGGGACATGGTTGAGTTCGTGCGGGACTTCGAACAGAGACTCATCGTGGAGGAGCCATTTGAGTGTGTTGCGCACGTACGAGTACGACCACTTATTGATGACAGGATCATTTAGGCCCAGAAGGGGGATGTGCGGTTGTCTGAGCTTTGAGAGCAAGCTAACGACGCCGAGGATTCCGAGTGGAGAGTTGGTTCTAATGGGGGTCTACGATTCCGTGGCCGCCTATGTGTTCCTAATATTCCTGACTTGAGACAGGAGCTTCTCGAGTCTGCTCACAATACGAAGCTCGCGATGCATCCTGGTAGCACGAAGATGTACCAGGATATGAGACGGTCATATTAGTGGGATAACATGAAGGCCCACATCGCTGAGTTCGTTTCTCGTTGTCTAACATGCCAGCAGGTCAAGGCAGAACATCGCCGACCTCCTGGACTGCTTCAGCCCATGCCCATAGCTGAATGGAAGTGGGACTTCATTTCCATGAATTTCATATCGGGGCAGCCGAAGACGAGGAAGGGACAAGATTCCATTTGGGTGATTGTGGACCGGTTGACCAAATCGGCCCATTTTCTTCCTATCAGAGTCACGAACTCTGC
Source organism: Magnolia officinalis (assembly GCA_021015155.1). NCBI lineage: Eukaryota > Viridiplantae > Streptophyta > Magnoliopsida > Magnoliales > Magnoliaceae > Magnolia > Magnolia officinalis. Next base: position 29,365,565 of record JAJHSJ010000016.1, on the reverse strand, counting down.
AGACGAGCTGGCTAGATTGTACATCAAAGAGATCGTCCGTCTGCATGGAGTTCCTTTAGAGATCGTGTCGGACAGAGACACTCGGTTCACATTTATCTTCTGGACTCGTATCCAGGAAGCGATGGGTGTGAAGTTGAAGTTCAGTACGACATTTCATCCTCAGACTGACGGGTAGACAGAGCGGGTGAATCGGATTCTAGAGGATATGTTGCGAGCATGTGTGTTGGACTTCAAGGACAGTTGGGATGACTGTCTACCTTACGTAGAGTTCTGTTCACTCCCCAAGTATAGGGTTGTGATGTAGTAATAAACTCGGTAAGACCGAGGTCGAATCCACAGGGACTGAAACTTGTACGTAATCTAAAACTAACCAGAACTAGAACTAGAATAAGATGCAATCTAAATCAAATAAATATGAAGGAATAATGGTGAAAATATTAATCTAAAACTAGTGAATTTTAAAGAAGGAACACTAGGGATTCAGAGGATCCACTTGTAGAGATCAGGGAGATCTACACTTGATTCATGAAAATCAACTGAACTTCTTTTGATGTGGTTTTGAAAAGATGAAAGGTATATGAATTAGAATGGATTCCATCACCAAACTATGCCCAAGAGACAAAGCAAACAACAGAATTAAACTAATTACCAACCAATCAACATGCCATGAAGGTTAGGAAGGGTACCGACATCCAACCATGCCCAGGAGACGATGGTGAACAACAAGGCTTCCTGACGTCATAAACATAAAGAGGAAAAGAACATGCTCAAAGCCATTGCAGACCCATTGTAATTTCAGTCACAACAGACCATTAAAGACTGAAAACATTCCCTTAATAAAATTAAATCAAAATCCATTCAGTTTAAACAAAAGGCATAAGCATAGACTCATCCCGTCACGCTACAAACTTCACCTCTTAGCCCTAGCTAAGAGGTTTAGCTCAACATGATGGAGCTAGACATCTTGAAAGAAATACTAAGAAGAAAAAACATAAAATAAAATAAATAAATCACTCTACTCTCTCTCTCTCTCTCTCTCTCTCTGCCTCTGCCCACATCCATGCTCCTAAGCCCTGCCTTGTATCCACCGTCTCTCCACTGCCCAAGATCCCCCGTCCCAGCCTCTCTCTGTCTTTTTATAGACAGCAACAAGCGGTCCAATTCTCTTTATGCTCCATCGTTCGCAGCAGACTCCTCACGGGACTCTGCTTCTGCACAAGAAAACGCAGAATTTTGTTGCGTTTGAAACAAATTCAAGGTGAAAGTGAATCCAGTCTGGTCACCCTGACCACCTAAGAATAGTTTAGACCCCCAATTCTGCATCTTGGATGGTCTGGATCATTAAATAGATCGAAGGAGATTGGCCGTCACACTTCTCAGAACTGATTTCCACGGCTCTGTTCTTGACAGTGAAATCATCTTGCGTGCAGCGGTCTTTTTAGACATCTTTGCTCCGATCTTCCCGGTCCACCTTCTTGAGGACGATCGGTAGTCATTTTCGGAGTGCCTGATCGGTTTGGATCATCTACCTGATCCCGATCACGGTCACCAAACGGCCCGGAGTATCTGTTTATCTCCGGACGCTGTTTCCTACGTAAGGCATGCGGAAACCGGATGCTTGCGTTAAAGGTGGGGCCCGCATTCGATGATGTTTGCAGCATCACTTCCGTCCGCATGATTAGTGAGGTCGATTTAAGCCATGAGACAAAATCTGAATTGGATCCGAGTCTTGGATGGGCCATACCATCAACCGACGTAGCTATGGCTACGTGTCGTTATGAGCTCGTTCTTATGCATAGATGCTTGGTAACGATGAGGTTTTGACCAAAATTCTCTCCTGATCTCGCTGAACGTCTCGGATCATCCGTCAGAATGATGGGTGGGGCCCACTGTCAAAACCCAGCAGAAGCACGTACGTCACTGGACTTTTTTTCTCTCACTATTTGGATGTTTTGTTCAAAAATAGGTGGGGTCCACTGCAATGCCTGTCCTAAAAATCCACTCCCTCCATCAGATCATGTAAGTAGTGTTGGCCCATGGCCTCAAGTTTGGAGTAGATCCGACATCAGAGTGGGCCACACGCTCAACCGATGTGTGTATAACATTCACCGTTAAAATTACCATTTGCTTCACGTCAATGCCATGCATGTCACCAATATTTACAGATTTGCCCTTCTCTTTTGTTATAACTTCTGTCGTCTGTATCTCCTGATTGCACCGTTCAAATGAGACAAAATTTTACCAGGAATTGTTCTTTTTCATGCTCTTTCTAACGCCTAATTTTGAGCCTTGATCGCTTATTAATTTCCAAGATGTGCTTTAATGGCTAGCACCCTCTGATCTCTCTGTTGGACCACTTCCACGTGGATCTAATGGCTGAAATTTGACGTGTACGGTTAATTTATGGTCCTCAGGCCATGTATCAAGTTTCGAGCTGAATGGATGGTTGAAACCCTGTGATCTTGCACTCTGGACGTCGTTCGGGCCACTTGAGCTTCAGTTTCTCGATTTCCGCGGATTTCTGGCATGTAGATTCATCGATCTTGGTCCCTTGCAGTCCGTCTCATGCTTTGGTGAATTCGGAGCGTCAAATCCATGCATTTAGCACTCTTTTTCAGTTCAAGCCCCTAAAGTCACCTTGCAATACAAACACGAGTAAAATATGCTGTTAAACATGATCATGTTCGTAAATGTAGGTAATAACTGGGGTCTAATATGCGATATTTGACCCTCAACACAACCCCCAACCAGCATCTTGCTAGTCCCGAGCAAGGTATGCGAAAAATAAGTTGAGAACTACGGGACAATTTTTTTTTAAACTCGAGTGATTTTTGAAAAACAAACCAGATACTAGAATTTCCAGTTGCATGAATGTTGGGCATTACTCTCTCCTAGACTCAAACACACGGTAAACTTCATAATCAAGTTCAAAGTATTAGTCCATCAATTAGAATAATCCTAAACAGGTATATAGTGTAATCTCAGCTTCCAACATTAACATTCAATTCTTCTATTTCAGGATATCGTTGGTAACCACCAAGAGAATTCATGATAACCAAAGCTTGCCTCAAAGATCATCTTTTCATTCCTTCAGCTTTTGATTTTTCCATTAAAAGTAACACCAAGAAGGGAATCAAATCCTCACTTATAGGGAGCAAACCTATGATGAAGACTGTATACCCAAACCTTTTTACATATTATCCATGGGGAATCAAATCCTCACTTATAGGGAGCAAACCTATGGTGAGGATTCTTCGCCTAACCTTTTTCAAAGGTATCTTTTTTTCTTTTTTTCTTTTTTTTTTTCATATCGATCATGTTAGGCAAATGTTCCAGGCTAGTTCCTTTCATGCTTAATGATTACCAGGTCAACCCTTCAATATTGAACTGAACCCCCAATGTGTAAGCGAGATGTGGCATGTGAAATCATGACTCAATCAATGTTTATAACTTCTAATCATGGATTAACAATTCAACTTAACTGTGAAATCTAACAGCTACTGAATCCAAGAGTCATAAATTATCAACATCACGAATCTTGAAATTCTAAGTCAAGGATATCCGTCAAAATCACTTCGAATTCACCAGAAATTCCAGAAAAAATTTAAAATTTCCACAATTTTTGTTCAAGACCAAGAAAATGCTGATCAGGTCACCTAATCTCCCACCCCCAACCTAAAATCTACATTGTCCTCAATGTAAAAGATATAAACATGCAATGCACATGAGACAACGGCAGTAAAGAAAAAGTGATGGGAAGACAGTACCTGGATGATGAATCATGAGAGACATTCCAAGAGATCACAGCATGGAATCCAATCAACATGAGAGAGAGAGCAACACAAAACTAATAAAATAAAATCCTATCTATACCACTGTCGCAGGTGCTCTCGATTGCATTTAGCGCATGCAACAAGCCTTTAAACCCCTAGGCTGCCCCTAGTGGACGAGTTGTAGTCTCGTGAGGGTTTGCAGCAATGTTACCCACAAACATTGAACTAACAAATTAAGAAAATGGAATGGCATGAAAAAGCTGGGTTGCCTCCCAGGAGCGTTAAGTTTACCGTCTATCCTAAAACAGCATAAAGGAAACTACCCTAGTCCTAAGAAAGCAGGGAAAAACTACTCAGTCATGCCGCAAGGTTCCTCTTCTGGCCAGTATCGTGATAAATTTCTCAGTAAGTTTCTTAACAGGATCATCCAAAAGCCCTTTTTGCAATAGGCTTGGATGCCCTGGAGCATGACATTCCAGAGAAACTTATGTACCTCATCAAAAATTTGTCGTTGATTTGCCTAAGGTATCCAAAGTATATACGATTCACCTGCGACAGAAGAAGTTTCGAAGTTAGTATCCCATGGTGAATCAGAGACTACAAGTAGATCAAATTGAGAAAAATTTTCAAGAAGTTGTGTAGTCTCAACACATTTCGAAGTATCAGACTTCGGTTCAATTTTTAGCTCCTCCTCCCTTAATGGTAGACGTTTAGGATCAGGAGAAGAAGGGGCTTCAGAATAAAGGTTCTCTCAGTCAGTGATGACTACCGAGATGTCGTTTTGCAAGGCATCCACTTTATCTTTTAACATGGGATCGTTTGAATCTACAAAGTGTGCCAAGCAATCCCAAGAGTTGGGGAGTTCAGCTGAGTGTGACTTATTTTCTACATTGGAGCTCGTGATGATCTGCTCAAGGAATCCATCATCCTTGACAGTGGATGGATGTACGCTCTCTTGCTCCAGTCCTACACAGACAGATTGAAAATCAGTAGACGAAACATTAATGTGCGAACTCTGTTCATTGATACTACTCAGAAGAGGTATTGAATCGTCAAAACTCAACGGTTCAGATGGTGGCCTCAACTGGGTGGTTTCAAATTCCCAAGTCGTATGGAGTAACTCGTCCATCTCCTGAATCATATCAACATTCAGTTCAGGGGAATCGTCCAGACATGCCTCACAAAGGTTGGAAGGTTTAGGTGAAAGTGGTTCATCCTCCACATCTAAATTGGCCATGTCAGATAGGTGGAGTAGAACTTCTTGTGCCTCGTGATCATCTTCCTGGACCATAATTGAAGTTGATTCCCGTGAAACTTCCGCTGTGCTCTCATGAATCTCATCCCAATACTTTTCAGCTTCCACTTCAGTGCAGTACGTACTTGGGATGGGATCGCTTTCCTCACATTCGACTCTTAAATTGGGTTGAGGTTCGCATAAACCAACCTCTCCCTCATCATTGAAATCCTGTGTGTCATGTGAGTGCAGTGTGTCACTATCATTATATTTGAAAGACACCCATGTCTCTTGACCATTCCTTTGGACCATCATTGAAATCGACTCATCGGGAATTTGAACCGTATGCTCATTATCCCAACCCAACTCTGTATTCCAAATTCTAGAATTTTCCACAAATGAGTTAGGATCACCTTCCTCGCATTGTATTTCTTGAATGGGTTGTGGTTGGGATGAACGAGCTTCCTCTATCTTATCGAGGCGCGAATTAAGTGCTTCCATCGCTTTTCTCATTTCCGTAAGGCATTCCATGGTATACTGAATTGAATCCTCTTGGATCGTTTCTGGTTGGTTCTCAATGGTAGGGTATCCAAGAGAATAATCATTACATGTTGTTGGTTCATCTTCCCAGTTTTGATGGTTCCACTGGTTATAGTCATACGGGTCATCGGTCAGGAGTTGATACGCGTTATCATTCCAATAATCACGTACTGTTTTCTTAACTCGTGGAATGCAATTATTTTCCCGTAGATAATCACCGAAGGACTTCTTAATCGGTGGAGCATCATGTTTCGATTGGTTGAAGTAATTTTCAGAAAATATTTGAGGCATAGGCTGTTTTCCATCATTATCATCATACATCAAAAAATTTTCCCAAGATTCCTTAGCTATCTCAGCATATATACGTTCCAACTCTTGCATAGTAAAACCCTAATTTTGAATCTACTCCTAAGAAAAATAAAAGAAAAGATCCTACAACAGTATGGAAAATAAGAGGGGAAGAAGTTAGAAAGAAGTTACCAGGTTAAAGATTCCTAAATTAAAACCTGCAAAACAAAACAACCCAAGTTAGTATCTAGGAGATAAGTCCTAATCTAGAAAATAGAGAAAGTAAAGAAATCTGGACGACGGTACCAATTTAGAAGATCTAACAATCAACCCTACAAAACAGGAAGGTTAGTTCTAAGAATTAAATAGAAGGAAAATTATGAAACTAAAGTTAGTAAAGTCCTAATCTTAAACTAATTCTAAAACTAATTAATTTCAGAGAATCGTAGCCGTCAGTCCCCGGCAACGGCGCCAAAAACTTGTTCACTCCCCAAGTATAGGGTTGTGATGTAGTAATAAACTCGGTAAGACCGAGGTCGAATCCACAGGGACTGAAACTTGTACGTAATCTAAAACTAACCAGAACTAGAACTAGAATAAGATGCAATCTAAATCAAATAAATATGAAGGAATAATGGTGAAAATATTAATCTAAAACTAGTGAATTTTAAAGAAGGAACACTAGGGATTCAGAGGATCCACTTGTAGAGATCAGGGAGATCTACACTTGATTCATGAAAATCAACTGAACTTCTTTTGATGTGGTTTTGAAAAGATGAAAGGTATATGAATTAGAATGGATTCCATCACCAAACTATGCCCAAGAGACAAAGCAAACAACAGAATTAAACTAATTACCAACCAATCAACATGCCATGAAGGTTAGGAAGGGTACCGACATCCAACCATGCCAGGAGACGATGGTGAACAACAAGGCTTCCTGACGTCATAAACATAAAGAGAAAAGAACATGCTCAAAGCCATTGCAGACCCATTGTAATTTCAGTCACAACAGACCATTAAAGACTGAAAACATTCCCTTAATAAAATTAAATCAAAATCCATTCAGTTTAAACAAAAGGCATAAGCATAGACTCATCCCGTCACGCTACAAACTTCACCTCTTAGCCCTAGCTAAGAGGTTTAGCTCAACATGATGGAGCTAGACATCTTGAAAGAAATACTAAGAAGAAAAAACATAAAATAAAATAAATAAATCACTCTACTCTCTCTCTCTCTCTCTCTCTCTCTCTCTCTCTCTGCCTCTGCCCACATCCATGCTCCTAAGCCCTGCCTTGTATCCACCGTCTCTCCACTGCCCAAGATCCCCCGTCCCAGCCTCTCTCTGTCTTTTTATAGACAGCAACAAGCGGTCCAATTCTCTTTATGCTCCATCGTTCGCAGCAGACTCCTCACGGGACTCTGCTTCTGCACAAGAAAACGCAGAATTTTGTTGCGTTTGAAACAAATTCAAGGTGAAAGTGAATCCAGTCTGGTCACCCTGACCACCTAAGAATAGTTTAGACCCCCAATTCTGCATCTTGGATGGTCTGGATCATTAAATAGATCGAAGGAGATTGGCCGTCACACTTCTCAGAACTGATTTCCACGGCTCTGTTCTTGACAGTGAAATCATCTTGCGTGCAGCGGTCTTTTTAGACATCTTTGCTCCGATCTTCCCGGTCCACCTTCTTGAGGACGATCGGTAGTCATTTTCGGAGTGCCTGATCGGTTTGGATCATCTACCTGATCCCGATCACGGTCACCAAACGGCCCGGAGTATCTGTTTATCTCCGGACGCTGTTTCCTACGTAAGGCATGCGGAAACCGGATGCTTGCGTTAAAGGTGGGGCCCGCATTCGATGATGTTTGCAGCATCACTTCCGTCCGCATGATTAGTGAGGTCGATTTAAGCCATGAGACAAAATCTGAATTGGATCCGAGTCTTGGATGGGCCATACCATCAACCGACGTAGCTATGGCTACGTGTCGTTATGAGCTCGTTCTTATGCATAGATGCTTGGTAACGATGAGGTTTTGACCAAAATTCTCTCCTGATCTCGCTGAACGTCTCGGATCATCCGTCAGAATGATGGGTGGGGCCCACTGTCAAAACCCAGCAGAAGCACGTACGTCACTGGACTTTTTTTCTCTCACTATTTGGATGTTTTGTTCAAAAATAGGTGGGGTCCACTGCAATGCCTGTCCTAAAAATCCACTCCCTCCATCAGATCATGTAAGTAGTGTTGGCCCATGGCCTCAAGTTTGGAGTAGATCCGACATCAGAGTGGGCCACACGCTCAACCGATGTGTGTATAACATTCACCGTTAAAATTACCATTTGCTTCACGTCAATGCCATGCATGTCACCAATATTTACAGATTTGCCCTTCTCTTTTGTTATAACTTCTGTCGTCTGTATCTCCTGATTGCACCGTTCAAATGAGACAAAATTTTACCAGGAATTGTTCTTTTTCATGCTCTTTCTAACGCCTAATTTTGAGCCTTGATCGCTTATTAATTTCCAAGATGTGCTTTAATGGTTAGCACCCTCTGATCTCTCTGTTGGACCACTTCCACGTGGATCTAATGGCTGAAATTTGACGTGTACGGTTAATTTTTGGTCCTCAGGCCATGTATCAAGTTTCGAGCTGAATGGATGGTTGAAACCCTGTGATCTTGCACTCTGGACGTCGTTCGGGCCACTTGAGCTTCAGTTTCTCGATTTCCGCGGATTTCTGGCATGTAGATTCATCGATCTTGGTCCCTTGCAGTCCGTCTCATGCTTTGGTGAATTCGGAGCGACAAATCCATGCATTTAGCACTCTTTTTCAGTTCAAGCCCCTAAAGTCACCTTGCAATACAAACACGAGTAAAATATGTTGTTAAACATGATCATGTTCGTAAATGTAGGTAATAACTGGGGTCTAATATGCGATATTTGACCCTCAACAAGTTCGCCTACAACAACAGCTTCCAGGAGAGTATTGACATGGCTCCATATGAGGCTCTGTATGGTCGCCCTTGCAGAGCACCGCATTGTTGGGCTGAGGTTGGCGAGCGTAATCTGATTGGCCCCGAAGTTGGTACAGACGACCTCAGAGAAGATCGACATTATCAGGCGTCGACTTCTTACAGCGCAGAGCAGGCAGAAGAGTTACGCCGATACAAGAAGGTGACCGCTTGAGTTCGAGGTCGGAGATTATGTATTCCTCCGAGAGTTTGGGAAGAAGGGGAAGCTCACACCGAGGTTTATCAGTCCGTTTCAGATACTGGATCGAGTGGGTGATGTGGCGTATCGTCTCGCTTTACCCACACCACTTGTTGTTGTACACAACGTATTCCATGTATCTATACTGAAGAAGTACGTTCCTGATCCTTCACATATCATCAGATGGGAGCAGGTACAGCTGAGCGAGGATGCTACGTATGAGCTGCGTCCGACGCGTATCCTTGACAGGAAGGAGCAGGTGCTGCGTAGCAAAGTGATTTCACTCGTGAAGGTGTTGTGGACACATCATACAGATGAGGAAGCTACGTGGGAGACAGAGGCCGAGGTCAGAAAGAACTACCCTCAGATTCTCGAGGAGTATGAAAAGGTGCAAATTTCGAGGATGCAATTTTTGTTTAAGGGGGGTAGATTGTAACGACTCGAGATTTTCCGTACAATGGCTCGAGTACCACCTCAACCAGAAAGCACTTAGGATTAAATCCTTTAGAAATTTGATAAAGTTAACCAAGTGCTAAACTAGATTAGCTATGAAATCCGTTGGAATCACTTTAAATACGATCTGCAAGACCCAAAACTTGTAGAATCAATGACGCTAGGTTACCCTAAAGTCTAGGATCAAACTCATTACCCGACTGCTCTTGGGAACACTTTGAAACTCCGTATCAGGTCTAGACCACACATCGGGAGTCCGAACACTACGAAGTTAAGGACTTAGGACCGCTTCGCTGAGCTTGACAACCATCTCGGAAATCAAATCCAGACAATGCCCACGACTGTTCGCTCGAGTCCGGAGCGAGTGAGTGTGAAAACCCTTGTTTTCTTTACAAAATAAATATCTTGAATAGTGATCTGACACGTGTCGCTTGCAGACATTTTATAAGCAACCAGACCGTCAGAATCTGACCCAAATACACCCTCGGATCAGGAAAAATTTCACAAACATTTACATGTACTTGGAATTTCAAATCGAGACCCGCTGATCATTGAACTGAAACTGGTCCTCCACTCGTGATCTGGGAATCCGACTGAAATGAAAAGTTAACTTTACCTGGATCCATGGTCGGTGAGCTTAAGTCCGACTTTTGGCTCGAGGAGTCCCGCCAGAAATCCTCCGTTGAGCTGAAACAATGCCGCTTTGGTTATAACCTAAGTATACCTTGACCTTAAGTCTATTTCAGAGAGTTTTTAGGCTATATAAGGACCTTAGAACCCTCTCTCTCACAGCCATACGAATTTGAGAAAAACCCTAGAGAGAGAAGTGAGAAAAGAGAGAGAAAGAGTGAGAGTTGTGGGAGAATCTCCCTGCTACTGTTTCCTGCCACTACACTAGCTGCACCACCTGGTTCTTGTCGCTTTCCCGGCGATACCGACTCCGTTTTGAGGTAAGAAACCCTAACCCTAAACCTGTTTTGGGGTGTGTGGTTGTAGGGTATGAAATAGCTAACCTATTTCATTCTTTAAGCTCCCAAACTGTAAAATACGAAAGCTTGGCAAACCTAGCGGATCCGTTGCAATTCTACGGTATAAGGTGAGGATTTTAGGTGTATAGGTTATGGTTTTCAACGCTTTCAATGTCAGATAATGATAGATTCATGATCTGCATGCAATTGCACATGTACAAAGTGCTTTTTGTTTTCCCTTTCGATTAAAGATGTAAAATATGGAATTTTACATACTCTAGGTATACGTAGAAATACCGTATACGTACTAATTTTGGAAATGTGTTTGCCATGATTAATTGTTGTATGAGTATATGGTATATGGATAAAATACTTATTTGGCGAAAGGATTCGCCATAATACATGTTTGCTTATATACACTATGTATGTTGAAATTGTGTATTCTAGAAAATACCATATACGTATAAATTTTGGAGATGTATTTGTCATGATTATTGCTGTATGAATATGATATACACGGATAAAATACTCGCTTGGCGAAAGGATAGCCCTAATGCATGTTTTACTAACATACATCATGTATGTTGAAATAGTGTATTCTAAGTGTTTGTGAAAATGCTTGTGAGAGTAAGTGCTTAGATGTTAGTGCCTCAGGTAGGTGTTGAGATAGGGTTCTCAACTACCTTAGAGACATGTATGATTTCCTCCATGTGGTTGTTTACTCTAACCACTTACTTATGAAATATATGTGTTTGTATCCCTATTTGTATAGTGCTTTATAATATGCTTTATAACATGCTTTGTAACATGTTTTATAACATGCTTTATGACATGCTTGTTAACATGCTTGAATTGCTTTGTTTATTTTGCTTTACACCACATGCTATGAGTAAGGATTGATTGAGTTTGGGACTATGTCTATAATCCAGACATTCGGTCCCAGACTTGAGATCGTGGTTGTGATTCATGTCCCCACGAAAGATGTGTTTGACGAACCCGAGTCGTACTTCGGTTGGCGATAGTGGTTGGCCACACGAAGTGCTTCTGCGCTTCATATCGTTCAACTTGTGTGCGCTCGAGCTAGCCGAGCACGCCAAGTAACCCGTTATGTCTTATGTATGTTCACCATATTTGGTCGCTACTGCTTGAACCTAGGGTACCAAACTTACCAGTGGAAATCCCGTTAACCATGGTACCTCGATCCGCTAAGACTCATGAGCCGGGCATGGTGGTATGGGACACCGTGGTCGAGCTGTCGGCCTACGCTAGGGCCACGTGCCTCCTCGTAGTGACCAGTGAGCAACCAGACTCGTGAACCGATTATGGTGGTATGGGACACTATATTCGCGCTGTCGGCCTACATTGATTGGTGACGAGCCCTTTGTAGTGACCTCGAGCATACTCTGAATTTGCGGTGAGGCGACGAGTCTTGCCGCAGTACATAGAGTATGGACTAGGCCTGTATCTGTATAGTGATGAACCGTTAAAAAGGTGATGGGAGAGTGGTGTAACCTTTGTGCGTAACAGCCCTGGCAGCCTTTGCAGTGACCTAGAAAATACACCATCGTTTGAGATTAACTAGGACTGACGACCCTAGAATGGATCATGTTTGGGAATGATACAAGGGAGGTACCTTAGTTTCCCAATACTGCTGCTTGAAATGGACTAATAATTACTCGGTAATCATGCTCATCATCGCACTGCATGTGCCTAGTAGATGTGGAGCACTGAGGGATGAACGCATTCGCGAACGTAAGACGATGTCTCATGAGGGTGGTTTGGCAAGGGCATTCATCATGTCATTTCATACTTACATTTAATAAGAGTAGTTAGGATTGTTTGATTGTACTGCTTTATCATTACTGTTTGGCTGAATTGATTACATGTTAACCTATGCTTTATTGTTCCACTGAGTTAGCTACTCACTCCCACGTTACAGGACAGTGTTGTACACACCAACCAGACTCTGTCTCAGGTGTAGATGGTACGTCGATTCAGGAGGCGGAGCCTGACTACGATGAGGACCAGGACGAGTTCTCATACATGCAGTACTCTGACGGCTTTGCCTAGTCCGACTGGATCGCGGGAATTTCGGGATTCATCTTTTAGTTGTATTTTGACTTTTTGACTCAGAAACAATACATGTTTATGGGTACTCAGTTAGTGTTCATACTCTGGAATTCATGACGGTTTTGTTTCCTCACATACCTTATATATACAATTTTAGTCTTCTGCTTGCCTTTATACAATTGATCTGGAGTATGAATTACTGTTTTGGTATAATCTCACTCATGTTTATTGCTCTAACACAGACAACATTTAATCATCATTATCTATGTTGCATAAGTGATGCGTTGGAACTCGGGAGTTGAGTTCATACTCGACCCCCAAATTTCACGGCGTTACACTATTTCCTTGAATTCCAACTATCATTAATTTTTTTTACAATCAACTGAGGGTGCTTTTGCATGTGCAATCGACTTTAATTTTTACTATTAGTCTAATAAAATGGAAATAACCCATTTTCAGTTTCCATTCTTGCCATTCATATCGAGGGGCCAAGATCCAAATTGCAATTTCAGACTTCCTGTGGTTTGAAGACAACTTCCATATTGGGTCATATCTCCCTGTATCAGGCCAATACAATGGATGGAACTAGTTCCATCAGGCGTTAGATACTGGTTTCAGATGATACTAAACTCATTGGTACTGTTTGTATATAAAGGGCAATCAGAGTTAATACTAAGAGGTGGTAGAAACTCAGATAGGAAAGTCTATAAACACTAAGCACTAAGCACTTTGAAGAAAATCCTTGATTCTTAAAAGTAACATTGTCCCATAATTTAAATGCGGGCAATACAAGCATTGTCCCAAACAGAAAGTCCATAGAAGAATCAACCGACGTGACGCCTATAATTTAAATTATATAGTTGAAAACCAAAATTATCATCATTCATTCATTAATTCACCAGGGAATAACCAAAATTACTACCCCAAGTTTGGATAGTATAATCATCATCCAACAAAAGAAGAAGAAGCCCTTTACGGACATACAATATCCAAAAATTTACAATTAACAACATTTTTCAACTACGCATCAGGCTGGGCTGAAGGACCGGCACCGTGTGGCACGGTGTCATCTCATATGCATGTGATCATCGACATCAGGTCCTGCAGCTTTTTCTCCACACGCTCGACAGCTTCTTTCGTCGCAACTGCGATCTTCTCGATCTGCGACAATCGTTGATCGTGCTGGCGAAGTCGTTCGTCTTACTGGTGAAGATGATAAATAATCGAGGTTCGACGCTCTCGGTGGCTAGCATGATGACGATTATGTGGGACTGGCGAGAACGTTGGGTCACTGTGTTAGGGCCTCTCATCTCCAGTGTCTGCTGCCTCGGTGTCCATCGCTTCAGTCTTAGCTCCTTCAGCTTCGGTTTCGGTCATAGTATCAAGCGGAGCGGAATAGGAAACTGGTGTGTCAAACGGAGCTATCCTTTTTATGTTTAATTTGGTAAATTTTTTAGGCTCTCGGGAACGGTTAGTGGTGGGAAGCAATCCCACATGTCAAGACAATAGAAAGATAAGATGAGGGAATGGAATGTACACATCTCTAATGGCTTGGATTGCCATGGCCAGCTAATGCAACATGAGACTAGGCAGACACAGTTCCACTTTTTGGCTGATGGCATAGAGAATCCCCAACATGAATGGGGTAAGATGAGACCTGTTGGGGCCCCTGGGATAGACGTTTGTACAAAAAATTGCGTGAGGAATGCGGAATTGTGCAGACATGTGAGTGCCACGCAGGGAGTTACCCTCATGCCGAGGAATGTCTTGGCCATTGCATAGATGTTTTGTAATTTTTGAACAAACTTCAAGTGAGTTGAAGTCATAGTCTGTAAAGCCTTAGGATTTACAAGGAATTCCAATTAATTGACTAATAATGGCTGGAGTGATATGAGATGTGGTTTGGCCAATGGTGACATCTATGGCCGAGGGGTCAGATATCGGGGAATGACAGTAAGCTAAAAACCTGTATATTTGTTCATTCCTTGTCACTCCACCAAATTCAAGCATACGAGACCAGCCAATGGCCTCGAGCATTACTATAATCCCATATGGAGCTAAACAAGATGTAACGCCCCGAACATTTCAATACCCGAGTATTGAAAGTTCTCGAGCGTTACCAAGAAATTTACTTAATATATCACGTGTACGAAGCCAATCCAACTATCTTAGCCTTACATCCTCGCCCTGACATAAACTTAACTGTTAAGAATGATCTCCATGCATAGATCAAGCCATCTAACCATTAATTTCGAGGTAAGACTCTCCATCACGTAGTTTAACGTATATGTTTCCCTTAAATGAATTAATGAATAATTCCCTATCCATAATGATTTAGATATACGTCCATTTCTAAGAATTTCTTAGAAACATGTCTATAACTATGTGGAACCATTAGATTTCCCAAAACTCACGGATCAACAATAATTACGAAAATGCCATTGACCTATACCCTTGAATTCCAATTCACATGGTTCTCATGATCCGTTTCATGTGAAATTTTATATCAGGCCTAATTATCATAAATTAATCGTACACATCAAGTTTCAACCCTTAGATCATAGTAAATTAGCTACTTGACCTCTACATCCGTCCATACACTTATTAGATCGAGATTCTGACCCGTTCATCTTGTTCAGCCCACGTGAATATGCTTAACCCACCATTAGAATTACAATCTGAGGAACTTACACATGTGAACAAATCACTCAAATCTAACCGCTCTAGAAACCCACTTTATGTCCATCAATTTATGAAACTGACCATACATCCACCTACATACATGGTCAGAGTGCTAACCATCAAGTCCTCTTATTTTTAACAAGTCATCTGACCATCCGTCATGTTTGGATATGCCGAACGGGCCAAACAAACATCACAATAAACTGATCATCATGAAGATCTTAGGGTCTAGGTCCAAATCACCTGGTAACTTATCAATCAGAGGTGTACAAATGTTATTTTGAATTTCGGAGTATGTTAGCCACTAAAGGAGCATCTTGGGCATCCTTTGGAGATCGGGGCCCAAACTTGAACCATAGAAAGAGCATGAAAAATAAAGAGTACTCGCCAAATCTCAGGGCATTTGGATGGTGCACTCTGACATAACGAACATTAGACGATAGTCGAGTAATAAATGGCAAATTTATAATTAAGGATGCAACATGCATGACACTATTCAACTATAAAGGTTTAACAGTGAACATCATTCTAAGTGTTATATGATCATGCGGTCCACTCAATTAATGGAATTACTTTATTTTTGACCCCGTGTCCTAAAATTGCGTAACAAACTGGATAGACGTATCAGATCCTGGAAAGAAACATCTACGTGGGCCCAACCTAATGCCACAATCAATCACGTAACTTGGTTCCAGGGACGTTTAACCGATGGGAATCACCAACTTGTCACATGTGTTGTGGCCCACCAAAGATGTGGATTTGCCCAATATTTTGGCCCATGGCCTAACATGACCCGATGAAGATGGTGAAGGCAATAGATCCTCTGGTGGATTATCACAAGTAGGCCCACCGACCATAACAAATCCAAGAACTCCCACTGCGCGTGCGAACGTGAACAGCGGACGCAACTCGGACCACCGCAGGCCGTTGGGCGATCAAGACCCAGATCGGGGCCATGATCCTGACCATCCAAACTCTAGAGGGGGAGATTTCGACCATGCTGGCAGATGTGATTGGAAGAGGCATGATAGACTATAAATGGCGTCCGATCGTCCCTGCGTAATAGTGGGGTGCGAAGGAAGGAAGTCCGACTCCCTGACGGAAACCCCTTGCGCAAGAACCCTCTGGAAGGCCTGCTCCCTATAAATAAACTCACGTCCACCTCAGGAGAAACCGGAAGCAAGAGGAGGAAAGGTGAAGCAAGAAAGAAAAAAAAAAGGAAAAAGAAAAGAAAGAAGACAGAAGAAGGCAGTTCCCTTTCTTCTGTAAGGGAGGACCTTGGCTGAGAGTCTCCGACCGCACCTGGTAGGAGCAGCCCTTTCCTTTTCCTAAAATTCTTCCTTTCATTTTCTTATTTCTCCCACGGTTAGACATGGATGGGTTCACTGGGTCGAACCGAGTTAACTCGGTAAAGAAAAAATAGGTGAAAGGCCCTGGACATACGCGCAGAGGGTTATCTAAGTTCACATCACATGAAGTATCTAAACTAGACCTTAGTAGATCTAATTTATTTTTAATCGTGTGAACTAGGAACGTAATCAGGCCTTAAGGTGTATAACCAAACATATAAACTTGTGTTAGGCAATCAGACAACCAAAGGTGAGGGTTTTATCCGTTAAGCTTACACTAATTTAAGTTACTATATTTGTCTTGCCTTTCCATACTTTTGATGATGAGAGTTATCATGTCTTTTCATACCTTTAATGATGTGATTTATCCTACTTTCCATGTTTATATTTTCTGAAAATTATCCTATTAATTGATTCCGTTATTATCATTACAATTATTGGCCCTTTGAGTTTATGACATGCTATCAAATATAAGGGATTTCTCTAAATTTATGTGAGGCCATGGATGCAAGTCTTACCCCTGCCTCGTCTCTTTATTTGAGTTGACTCTGCCACTCGTCTCTTTATTTAAGTTAACCTTTGTCACTCTCCTTATTATAGAATTGACCATTGTCACTCTTCTCTTATTTTGTTTGGCCATTGCCACTTGTGTTGAGTTGACCCTTGTCACTCTTCTCTTTATTATTTTGGTCTCGTGCCGTCTATCTTTACAGCTTGGGCATGTGTCTTGTTATTCCGGAACCTCCATAATTCAGTTGATATTCTTTATGATTCAGATTCAGTTATATTCGTTATGATTCAGTTATATTCATTACGATTCAGTTATATGTTTTAAGATTCAATTTATCTCTGTAAGTGCAAGTGATGTGTAAGATGTATCACAACTAGTGATTCAAATATTCTATCATGGACATAATGTGCTCTGGGTAGAGACCCTCTTGGGGCAATTAAGTCCTTGAGCCTTCGGGTAGTGGTGCACATTTCAATGTGGGTAATTCTCTACTGTAGTTCCACATCACCCCGGGATTGGATGGTCGCAAATAGTCGCTCCATGAACAAATCGTGTCACGTAAATCCCCTAGCCCATGTGTTGTGCGATCTGAGGAGTTCTCGTAAATCCACGATAGCGTTGGCCATGACGGCGAATATCCGTATAATGAGAGTGCAGGTCGAGCCGGTTACCTAATAATCGTATTCCACAATGTGATGATCACTACGTATGATAAGCCTCACATACTTTGCTAGGCATGCATCCCATATAGGTTGTTGTGCATGTTGATACTCTCGTGTTAGTGGAGCACGGGACGTATCAGACCCTTACTTTACCTGTTATGAATCTCTTGAATTATTGTTAACCTTAAAGGATAACCTTGACTATGTGTAGGGCATTGACCCTCTCCCAACTGTACAGATTATGGAGGTGACATATAGATTGAAGACTTAGAGGACTACTTCCCTATAGAAGATTTTCTTAAAAGACTAAGAAGATAGTTTTATTATTTAGCTTTACACTTCCGCTGTGAACTCTGATGTTGTAATAAACCTCCCATTATGAGGCCTTAATTATTCCTTTTACTCTAATGATATATAATCATTACAGTTGATTTTATTCTTGTGAAGGTTACCTTCGTGAATGTATCTGGATGTAAATAAATGAAAAAAAATAGGGTGTGATTTCAGAGCATCCAGTTGTACATTATTAACACCCGGTTTCCTTGGGCACGAGTACATACTCTGGCCGAAAAAATTTGGGATGTTACACAAGACCTATCAACTTGTCTTTCATAGTCCATCTTCCTTGCCATAAACTTTTGATACAAATCCTCAGGAGGTGGTGGCACATTAGAGATTAGAAGTTCGGGTGCCGGATCCTTTCTAGGTGGTGGAGAGACATTTTGGGTTGGTGGTTGAGCATTTTTTTTTCTCCTGGTAACTATTTTAGCACATTTTGGCCTAGGATTGGAGGATTCTCCCTGATGAACCTATTTACTCTTCTCTTTTCCCATGTAGATGAAAACTTTCAGAGGATATTCTTAAAGAAACGAAATGAAAATCTAGGAGATTGAAGAAAAGGACAACAAGTAGGGATGAACAATAAAAGGAAAATGTAGGAAAATCTAGGGTTTTGAATGATTGACCAACAAAAGCGATTTACCAACCTTAAAAGCTCGAGAAAATCACTCGAATGCACCTCCACCGACTTCTGGGAGAAGATGCATCGCAGAGGAAGAAGAAAATGGAAGGAATGAAGCGGAATGGACGCGACGTACTACAAATACACGCAATCCTTCGATATATCGAAGGTAAATCGATATATCGAAGGGAGTCCAAGGGACGGGAAAAGGGTTTAGGGTTTTTCAAATTTTTTGGAATCAAGTCCCCTTCGAGATATATCGAATAGTCCTTCGATATATCAAAGTGCAATTGATATACTCAAAAATTCGGATTAAATGAACATTCATCTCTGGACAGTTTTGGGTCCTATTCGATATATCGTACCATACATATCGAAGTGTATTCGATATATTGAAGAGCAACTGACATTGTTAGCTTTGACTTGACAAAAAATTTCAAGGTTTTTGTAATTGAGTACAATTCGAGTGATATCGAATTCTCCTTCGATATATCAAAGGCGAATCAATATTATCGAAAATTCGTTTTAAAAGAATAGGTAGTCTCTGGATAGTTTTTGATCTTTTTCGATATATCGAATTTCTGTCAATATATTGACGCATGACATATCGAATTAGAATTC
Organism: Magnolia officinalis; assembly: GCA_021015155.1. Classification (NCBI taxonomy): domain Eukaryota; kingdom Viridiplantae; phylum Streptophyta; class Magnoliopsida; order Magnoliales; family Magnoliaceae; genus Magnolia; species Magnolia officinalis. The sequence goes on along the minus strand of JAJHSJ010000016.1, from coordinate 29,346,242 downwards.
ATCTATCGTTCCATGCAAAGATGGTTTAGTTCAATAACCTAGAATAACCTTCGATGTAATCGACAACTTAAGCCCGATGTCATCGATTAGCATTAGATAACATCGAAGGGTACTTTCTAATATTACCCTCAAAATCTTCAATAGATTGTGTTTTTGTAATCGAGTGTCTTTCGATTGATATCGAAATGATCTTCAATATATCGTAACTCACTCGATATAATCAAAAAATTGTTTTGAAACAACATAATGTCTCTGGACACTTATGGACATTTTTCGATATATCGTCTGGATGCCGATATATCGAACAGTACCATAACAATGGGGTATCGATATATCGAAGTGGAATTCTTACTTTTAGCTTTGATTCAAGGTCTTTGTAATCGAGTATACGTCGATACATATCGAAACGTCCTTCGATATATCGGATGTTAATCGATATGATCGAAAATTCGTTTTAAATGAACGTAAGGTCTCTGAAGACTTTTGGAGCTTTTTCGATATATCTAATTCTATTCGATACATCGAAGAAGAGTATATCGAATTGACTTCGATATATAATGGTGAGCTGTGAGTCTTTTAGTTACAATGACATCGAATAGTGTTCGATGCTATCGATAACTTAAGTTCGATAACATCGAATAGACTTCGATATAATCTATAATTTTAAATTAACACAAGCTCTCTGGAGACTTTTGGGTCCTTTTCGATATATCTAATATAATTCGATATATCGTAAAATTCAGTGAATTGGAGGGATTTGTAGTTGAGAGAAATCCAAATCATTCGAAATCCACTTGATTATGTATAGAATAAAATCCAATTAATTCCATAGGAGTTCAAATCCATGCTGCCAAATGAGCCCTTGATTTTTCCTTTGATTTGGGGCTATTGCAGCCTTTTGTTTCAGTGTTTTTAAAGCAGGGTGATGAGATGATCACATCTGCTGTTGGTCTCGAGTTCATTTGCTTTTAGTGTGAATGTGGTCCAGGATCATTCCACTGACACTATTCTTGTCATACTGATCTCCAGTCATGTTCAATTGGTTCACACTAAATATGCTAGAACTGTGGATGTTGCTAGAACTGTTGTTGTTTTCCTGCCCCTAGTCTTATTGATCATAAGCCTCTTTTCTCACCTCTTCGAGAGTGCAGAAGATGGTGCTTTTTGTTGGTGACACTATCCCTTGACAGTTGACATGTATTCACATGAATAGTTTTACCATTTTTGCTGCATCTCCTATTTGTTAAACAAATCTTTGACAGAACTACGTTTGCTAGATTTCTTAGAACATGGGCCAATTCTGATTGATTTATTCTACTGTCCACTTCAGTTTCAGCTTCTGAGAATGTTGCTTCAAAAATCTTGATACTTTGGAGTGAATATTGGGTTCACAATTCACAAGGAAACTAATTGGAGGTCACAAGGATCATCATCATCATAATCTAAAGTATAAGACGTAGGGAAACTAATTGGGGTTGGCTACATGAATCCTGTTTTGCCATTCCACTCTATCAAGGTTCAGCTTTTATGCCCTAACATGAGTTTAGAATGTCATATTGTTTAGATTCAGGGGTTGACCGTGAAATGAAGGGAATTGATCGTGAAATGCATGGAATTGACTGTGAAGTGAAGGAGAATAGCCAGAATTGACCATGACATGCATGAAATTGACCGTGAAGTGCGTAGAATTGATGTGAAGTGAAGGGGAATGGCCAAAATTAACCGTGAAATGTATGGAATTAACCATGTAGTGGAGGGAGTTGACCGCGAAATGCATGGAAATGACCACGAAGTGAATGGAATTGACTGTGAAATGAAGGTTATTGACCGTGAAATGACCGTGAAGTAAAGGAGAATCGCCGGAATTGACCGTGAAATGCATGAAATTGACTATGAAGTGAGGGGAATTGACCGTGAAATGCATGGAAATGACCGTGAAGCGAAGGGAATTGATCATGAAATGCATGGAAATGACTGCGAAGTAAAGGAGAATCGCCGGAATTGACTGTGAAATGCATGAAATTGACCGTGAAGTGAAGGGAATTGACCGTGAAATGAATGAAAATGACCGTGAAGTGAAGGGAATTGACCGTGAAGTGAAGGGGAATGGCCGGAATTGACCATGAAGTGGAGGGAATTGACCATGAAATGCATGGAAATGACCGTGAAGTGAAGGGAATTGACCGTGAAATGCATGGAAATGACCATGAAGTAAAGGAAAATAGTTGGAATTGATCGTGAAATGCATGAAATTGACTGTGAAGTGAAGGGAATTGATCGTGAAATGCATGGAATTGACCGTGAAGTGATGGGAATTGACCGTGAAATGCATGGAAATGACCGTGAAGTAAAGGAGAATCACCGGAATTGACAGTGAAATGCATGAAATTGACCGTGAAGTAAAGGGAATTGACCGTGAAATGCATGGAATTGACCGTGAAGTAAAGGGAATTGACCGTGAAGTAAAGCGGAATTGTCGGAATTGAGTGTGAAATGCATGGAATTGATCGTGAAGTGAAGGGAATTGACGGTGAAATGCATGGAAATGACCGTGAAGTGAAGCAGAATTGTCAGAATTGAGCGTGAAATGCATGGAATTGATCATGAAGTGAATGGAAATGACCGTGAAATGCATGGAATTGAGCGTGAAATGCATGGAATTGATCATGAAGTGAATGGAAATGACTATGAAATGCCTGGAATTGACTGTGAAGTGAAGACATCATTTACTGTAAAATGATGTCTTCACCATTCACAATGAAATCACTATTAGGAAGACATCATTTAATACAAAATTTTGACAAAATATACAACACATCATTTACATCATTTCATTATGAATGTTTTACAAGACATCATTTACAACAATTTACAACATTTCACAAAATTTCCCGATTCCTCTCATGCCTAAGACAAATATATCATATTTTAAGGTCACTCAGGCAATCATAGGCTATTGACTTCCTAAAGCTGGGAGTGAATTGCTGCAAGTTTCTCCCTAATAAAATTTGATCGTTGCATAAAATGTCGATATATTTCATGACAAAAATGCCACAATCATATCCGTTTATCTGCTTTGGTATAGAAGTATCTTCTTTAACCGTCCAAGCATTTGCTTCCAACGAAGACATATCTCCTGCGGCATAGAATATTATAGGCAAGGCCTCCTTCATCAGCTCGATATGTTGCCTGTATCAACTGAGTGCCCTCGAGTATAAACTATCAAGTATAATGATTTCTCAGTCTCGAGGGTGGATGACCATCAGGTACGAATAACTGTTGGCGTGATTGACTGGTACATATGCTTGTCCATGTTTGGCAAGATAAAATATCAATATCCAAAAATTATAGAAATGAGTATACCTAGCGTTGATAACTTGTAACGACACCATTACCTCTTCATGCTGCTACATGGCCTTTTGCCTGTCATGAGGCTTAACAATGCTGATCACAATGAGTTTTTCAAGCCCTTCGAATAATAAACGTGCTTCATCATTGCCAACATCCTGATACATTCTCAATGTCGACGTTTGCATGCCGATACATGGCTATTACAGACAACATACCAAATTAGAACATGTATCATATAATAAAAAAACATAATAACCATGATCCAATTCATACTGTTATCAGAAAAAATGTGGGACAGAACTTGCAGTCCTTTGTATATAAAGTAGGAAATAATCGGTGCCTTCTCTCCAAGAAATCGACGTACTTGTCGATAGCCTAATCAATAAAGATGGAAAATTAAGCTCTACTCTAATTTGAGTGTTCAATAACCATGTATGTATGAGTGTGACTTACTTACCATGCTATTAACTCATCCTTTTTTCTCCCATATGGTCTTGAACCAAAAAAATTCTACTGATTCTTTGTTTACGTTGGCCTAACTTTCCAATTCATGGAGTTCGTCCTCCGATATTACCCTAAATGGATCTATCTTGGCCTCAAAGGGTATCAGAGAAGTAGGAAATTCGGCGTTGCTTGGAGTGGTTTACACAACAGAGATGGAAGTGAATGGAGAACGCTTATAAACAGATTTCTTCACCACCCTCTTAGGTCTCCTTTTATATACTGGAATGGAATGTAGTGATTTCTCGCATATAGCAACGCCTAACGCATCCTCGTCCTCCTTCTCATTCTCTAACTCTACCTTCCAAAGCTGAATCTTCTCTATACGAAACGCCTCCATCTGCTTCTTCAACTCCGCCTTACCCTCCTCCAACTCTTCCCTCTCCTTCTTCAGTTCTTCCTTCTCCCTCATTAGCATTTCCCTCTCCTCCTTCAAAATTGCCCTCTCATTCAACTCTTCCTTCTCTAACCTCAAGGCTTCTTTCAGTTTTAACATTAGTTCAACCTCCTTGAGTACTACTTCTCTCTCCCTCTCCATCGATTCTTCTCTCTTTTAGCGTACTTTTGAGAAGCTTCAACTCTTCCCTCTCTCTCTCTCTCCAACTGAAGCCTCTGCACCTCCAACTGCTCCCTATCCTCCCTCGACTCCCCAGTTAATTGCAATCTCGCTCCCTCTCCCTCTCCCTCATCAGTACTCTCTTCCTCTACCCCTTCTTCTCCCTCTCCTTGTCCCGATCTCTCTTCCGTATCTTCATCATTTTCATCTTTAGTGCCCTAAAAAATGAAGCAATGTATGTATCAATTATAAAACATGTCAAATTAAATACAAAATATCAATATAAAAGAAGACGTTTCTGACATCTAACGTCAAATCTATCACGGACCAAACGAACGGCCTCCGTCTCCAACTTCTTGGTGATAGGCTCTAAGATAAGAACGATCTCAGTCTGCAAGAAAATATCTTCGTTTTCATGTACAAAAACACACACACACACACACATATATATATAGTTAAATGAGTGACCACTTAGCTTCATAGAAATTGACTTATATATTTACTCTCTAGAATTTGATGAATCTCCTTATACCTTCAACCCTTCCATCCCCGATTTTGTATGAATCATGGAATTTAGGAGAGAACGTATGAAATTAGACATTCTCAGAGAGCCGGTACTGTCACGCCCCGGATTCGATGACCGAACTCATAAGGAACCCGATAGCCGGTTCCGGCCGCAACAGCCTCCGTAGTACCTCATTCTCAGCTCCTGGCTCAGGTTTCGATCATGGGATCCCACAAGGAGAATTTCCATTACATAAATCTAATCCGATAGAACATACCCAAGATCATAACACAGTAATCTCAGAAAGTAACCATAGAAACACATTGCAAAATCCACTAGAAATTTAAACTTTTATAGGTACATAAGGCTCAAAAGGAAATACATAAGGTAAGAAAGGTAGAGAAAAGTCTATAACGGATTCTCAGCACGCTCCAATCTAATGCTCCACCACTACTGCGCCGACCTAAGATCTCTTGCACGCATCAATCGTGCATAAGCTTATAGAAAGCTTAGAGGGCGATGAAGGTGTGTGACAATGGTGCTAAGAAGAAATGGAGGATGCAGAGGGAACCATGAATGATACCAATGCCACTAGCCGTACCAAGGCTAAGCTACGAATGCAGTAAGTCGTACCAAGGCTATGCAATGCAATACATGGGTACTAGACACCATATCGAGGCGAAGCAATAGAAGGCTTATACAACCGATGCAAATACAATGCAAAGTAATGTCAGTCCTCATATCCAATCCATACATCAAGTACAGTTCCATCATAAGGAATACACCGAGGTCAAGTACACTGTAGGATGACTGCCGCTCTCTAAGACCTGCACAGTCAAACGAGCGTAGGAGACCTCACGACCTTCCTGTGGACAGCCAATCACCAGCAAGGCTCGACGGTAGTGGACCCATTTCACGAGCTGGTCAAACTCAGCCTAGCTATGCCCCCCTCACTCAGGAGGGTAAGGTCAAACCCCATCTCAACCGACCTCGCAATAGTGGGAGTTGTGGCCTAACGGTATAAGGCACTTGGGCACTCATGTTTTTCACTCAGTCTCAGTGTTGAGGCATCTCCTTGGTACCGCGAAGGTTTAGGGGCTTTCACCTAGGGACATCCTATGCGCCCTAAATGCTCAAGTATCATTTTCGGTGTCCACACACGGCCATCCACGATATATCTGTGGAGGCTATGGCCCTAATGAAGCAAGGATGAATATCCACATGCTATGCAATGTCAGATGCATGAATCACACAGTCACCCATGCATCAATCCCAAGCATCCATCGTGCTCAAGAGGGGAAACTCCATCCCTCGAAGAGATACCAACATATCCAATCATACCTCAACCAAGCATGCATGTGATGCGCATGGGAGTGGGCCATGAAGATGAATAGGGGTGCCAATGAGGTGAAGATGAACTCTCTACCTAACCGTGAAGGGTCTAGGTACTTAACCAATTCCTCATAAGGAATACAACCTCTAGTGGGGGGCCCACTTACCTGGAGTAGCCCACGAGACTAAGCATACAAGCTACGGGCCTAAATAATATGAAGATGGGCCTAGCAAGAGACTAAGGTGGGTATTCAACCACACTTAGAGGGGTCCATAATGGGGACATTCAACCACCATTTTCCCAAGGCGTAACCAACCATAATCCATATAGCTACAAGGCTCAAGGCCCACATTCAAACCGCATACTAAGCCCCATATAAAGGTATAAGAAAAAGGGTTCAATACTACCTTCAATAACATGGGCCCAACGAGGGGAATCAAGGCCCAAGGCTTAAGGCCCAATGGCCATAAAATCCATGCATTTAGTTGGACTTGGTGGGCAGTCCGTGAACACAAATACATGGCCCAAAAACAAGTCTAAGTTGGGTGAAATGGGCCTCACAACATCATCCCAATAACTAGTAATTTAAGTGGGCACTCAGGGGCCCAATTCCACCCTCACCTCAGCCCACAAGTCCTGCAAAATGGTGGAAGCAGCCCCATACATATTGCTAGGCCAAGCTGGGACGTCTCAACCCAATCTGGGCCCACTGGAAGTCCCAAAAATCTAGTCTATACTTGGGTCCACAAAAGATCATCAAAAGGTAGCCCAACTATGCATTAATTAAGCCCAAGAAAATTTAAGATATAAGTGTGTATCATGTACGCCAGATTTCTCAATATGGTGGGCCCCATATCTAATGCAATTTCAGTCAAAACAATGTTTATTTGGGGCCCTTACTGGATTTTCAGCCCATCCAACTACTTGGGCCTGCTGAAGCCCAGAAACTTGTTACAATATGTGGAAATCATTATTATAAGGGCAAGCAATATTTACAGGGGGCCCCACCAGATGAAGAAAAAGGGGTGGCACACAAAACAGGTGGGCCTGCTACTGAACTGCAAGCCCAGTAACTGCTCAAAGGCCTGGGCGTCCCAAGGCTTGGGCCATCCAAGGCCTGGACGGCCTGGGCCACATACATTCAACAAGGTGGGCTCCACACGTCCCTATGGTGGGCTCCACAAGGGACGTCCACCTAGGGTGGACCCAACCTACGTGGGCCACTCAAAATGGGAGGGACGGCGTGGATGAAACAAACATCATGGTGGGCTAGCACGTTGGATGGCCAACCATGTGGAACGTCTAGTAAGGCTTGCTGGTCCAGCTGGTTGGCCACACGAACATGGCCCAATGGACCTCCAGATACATCAGAAGTGGGTCCCCAATAATCATACAAAAATCCCAATGGGCTGGGGCCCAAAAAGTTCAGCAAACACAAAGAGGACAGCAAGGTTCAAGAAAATTTCTGCATTGCATGTTGCTGTCCTAAATTTGGACGCTCCAATGGAGTGGGTCCAGAGCCTCTAAAATTCTAGAAATTCAAGGTCCCTCATCATGTGTACAACAAGATGGAACCCAGAAAGGTGGCCCACCTACGCCAGAAAAATTTAGGAATTATGGTTTTATGGAATAATGTTGCTGGACTGCACAACCGAAAATTCTGGCAGTCCACCATGTTGGCCCACTCTTTTGGATGCCCAAATGGGGTCAATTGAGGCCGAAATTTGGCATGCTTATAGGTGGGATCCACACCTTCAAGAAAAATATATTGCATAGTACCAACCACCCCACCAAATGTCCAGAAATTAGGCCTCAAGATGACCCAAAAATCTGTCCAGACAGTTCTGGACAGCAACATATAGCTAGAAGAAAATAAATATAAACATCATTTAAAGGGGAAATTAATTCAAGAAAATCATAGTATGAACCACCCTAGTGGGCCCCACAAACATCCAGACCCTTGCAATTGTCAAAATCACCTTATATGTGCCCTTATAGGTGCATTTTGGGGCCACACGTCCAAGGGTGGACTGTCATGGACGTCCACCGCCCCTGGAATGGTCTGGATTTTGTTGGACCATAAGGTGGGGCACGCACATATGATTAGAAACATAATCAAAGGGAAAATGAAAGATTCGACGACAAGGGTAGGGTCTCCACCTCATTGAGGTCCTTCCCCTCATCACATATGCATGCACGTTCCACTATCACAAGATATACAAGATCTACATGATCATAGGGTTTCTACTTTAGATCTATGGTGGAGATGCAATCTCCACCAAGGATCAAGGGTCTAGATGGCCCAAGGATCCCTGATAAAAGAAAGAAGAAGCCATGAAGGGATCCATGGGGGATGGTCCCTTGCATGGAACATGCATGCAATGTAGGATGGGTTATGAGCCACATCCATGAAGTCTTGGGGCCACCACCATCACTTGATGGGCCCCACAAGCTCCAACATGAAGGAAGAATGAAGAACAAATAAGAAACTAAAGAAATCTGAAATTGAAATTTACATGCACACCTACCTAAGGATCAAGCTTGAAATCTACACCACCATCAACTAGAAGTTCCAAGGGAAATGATTCTATGGGTGAGATGGGTTGGAGGATTTGGAGAGGTGGGGCGTTGGAGGGTTGCTTGGAAGGTGTAGAAGTGTAATGATGGTTTCTCTCTAAAAAAGACTACCTAGAAAAGAGAAGGTAATGATGGAGATATAACCAATGCTCATAGGGTCTAAGGTAGGCTATAGGTTTTCTAGAAACCCTAAACCTTAGCATAACATCATCCACTACATGGGAAAATATGTGGACCTAGGGTGGGGTCCACCATCCACACATCAATGGTCCATATCGAGTGTGGCCCATAACTTGTGATGTACATGTCGGATTCACGCACAGGACACGACGTTGGAACCGCGACACCGATACAGACGAGATGGCATAGGTTTTGGGTCAATCCGAGTTGGGTCAATGTGACCAAACTTGACGATGACCGCAAACATTTTTCGTTGGTCGCGGATCACCAAGATTCGACCAGTAGGACCATGGGACCTAAAGGAATGACGCACATGCTTAAGTTAGGGTCTTATAGGTACTCTCTCAAGGGCCCATATCTTTTATAATGAAATGACAAGATGATCTTAAATAAATATAGTTTGCTATAAACTATGAATTAAAATAAACAAGGAAAGAATCCTTACTTGTAGGGGATATATGCAACCGGTGACATTGTATTGAGGCCCCTGCGATGCCATCAAGGCACTCTCGATCCCTTCCATCATCATCTAGAAGGCCAAACTACTCCAAGGGTAGCTATTAAAGTCTTCCAACGAGTCGACAAGGTCTATAAAGTCTGTACAGCATATAATATTCATGTCGGTTCCCCTAACAAACCACTCTACACATAATATTAAGGATACCTTCACGACATCTTTGTACATATTGCTATTAACTATCCTATTGAACACCTCCTGTACATGTTTCTTTAGGATAGGATATTCATTGAAGTATTTTTCTCTTATTGACTTCTTCGAACGATGGATATTGGGTATGGAGAGCTCACCGGTCTTCAGCCTTGTTATTAGGGTGAAGTCCATCTCGAAAAATTTTACACGGTTCCCCTGTATCTTGAATACAAGATTGCCTATATATCTCTCAATAAGTGAGTGAAAAATGGCTCCTATAAACCTAAATGATAGAATGTGTAATAAAAATGAGAATGGGGTCTACCTAAATATATTTAATCTAGTGTTATTCTTCTCCAACCCACTCTTCACACTATCAAACCACCATGTTAAAGAACATCTGCATGAGATGATGGGGGCCAACTCGCCAAATCCCTTATGTAAGGGTTTGTCATCTGCAAGGATGAATTAAAAATTATATCAATGATAACATTTAATATTTAATAAAACATAATGTGAAAGTTGACTTATTGTGGTGAAAATTCATAGAGTGTGGTGTGAGTCTACTCAATCGGCAGTTAGGTTTTGGCGAATTTCAAATGAAAATACAAGACTTATTAGTGAATTTTCACAAGTTTTAGGCCTGTTTCACTCACTTTGGGCCTGTTTCACTCATTTATCAGTCAATTTCATGTAGTTGTCGGTAAATTTATACCAAGGTTGTCAGTAAAAAAAATGTCAATATCAAGCAGTCATCGGCCATTTTAATAAATTCCATGTCAAATGGTCAACTCATAGGTGACATTCAACAAGTCTACGACCAATTTCACTAAGTTATGGGTCAATTTTCAGAGTTATATGTTGCATTTTGGCCGAGAACGTCGTGAAATTGGCCGTGAGTGGATTTGTCTGAGGACTGTAAATGACCGTTAAGTGAAGGGGATCAACCATGAAATGCATGAAATTGACCGTGAAGTGAAGGAAATTGTCCGTGAAATGAGTGGAATTGAACGTGACATGAAGGGGATTGTCCATCAAATGCATGGAATTGCCCGTGAAGTGAAGGGGAATCGGCGGAATTGACCGTGAAATGCATGGAATTGACTGTGAAATGAAGGGAAATGGCTGACAATGACCATGAAATGATTGGAAATGACCGTGAAGTGAAGCGAATTGACTGTGAAATGCATGGAAATGACCGTGATGTTAAGCGAATTGACCGTGAAATGCATGGAAATGACCGTGAAGTGAAGGGAATTGACCGTGAAATGCATGGAAATGACCGTGAAGTGAAGTGAATTGACCGTGAAATGCATGGAATTGACCGTGAAGTGAAAGGGAATGGCTGAAAATGACCGTTAAATGATTGAAAATGACTGTGAAGTGAAGGGAATTGACTGTGAAATGCATGGAAATGACCGTGAAGTGAAGTGAATTGACTGTGAAATGTATGGAATTGACCGTGAAGTGAAGGGGAATGGCCATAAACGACCATGAAATGATTGGAAATTACCGTGAAGTGAATGGAATTGGCCGTGAAATGCATGGAAATGACCGTGAAGTGAAGTAAATTGACCTTGAAATGCATGGAAATGACCGTGAAGTGAAGTGAATTGATCGTGAAATACATGGAATTGATCGTGAAGGGAAGGGGAATGGCCAGAAATGACTATGAAGTGAAGGGAATTGACCGTGAAATGCATGGAAATGACCATGAAGTGAAGGAAATTGATCGTGAAATGCATGGAAATGACTGTGAATTGAAGCGAATTAACCATGAAAGCATGGAATTGACCGTGAAGTGAAGGGGAATGGCCGAAAATGATCGTTAAATGATTGGAAATGACCGTGAAGTGAAGGGAATTGACCGTGAAATGCATGGAAGTGACCGTGAAGTGAAGCGAATTGACCGTGAAATGTATGGAATTGATCGTGAAGTGAAGGGGAATGGCCGAAATGACCATGAAATGATTGGAAATGACCATGAAGTGAAGGGAATTGACGGTGAAATGCATGGAAATGACCGTGAAGTGAAGCGAATTGACCGTGAAAAGCATGGAATTGACTGTGAAGTGAAGGGCAATGGCCGGAAATGACCGTTAAATGATTGGAAATGACCTTGAAGTGAAGGGAATTGACCATGAAATGCATGGAAATGACTGTGAAGTGAAGTGAATTGACCATGAAATGTATGGAATTGACCGTGAAGTGAAGGGGAATGGCTAGAAATGATCGTAAAATGATTGGAAATGACTGTGAAGTGAAGGGAATTGACCGTGAAATGCATGGAAATGACCATGAAGTGAAGCGAATTGACCATAAAATGCATGGAATTGACCGTGAAGTGAAGGGGAATGGCCGAAAATGACCATGAAGTGAAGGGAATTGACCGTGAAATGCATGGAAATGACCGTGAAGTGAAGGGAGTTGACCGTGAAATGCATGGAAATGACCATGAAGTGAAGCGAATTGACCGTGAAATGCATGGAATTGACTGTGAAGTGAAGGGGAATGGCCGAAAATGACTGTGAAGTGAAGGGAATTGACCATGAAATGCATGGAAATGACCGTGAAGTGAAGTGAATTGACCGTGAAATGCATGGAATTGACCGTGAAGTGAAGGGGAATGGCCGGAAATGACCATGAAATGATTGGAAATGATGGTGAAGTGAAGGGAATTGACTGTGAAATGACAGGGAATGACCAGAATTAAGTAAGTTTGTCACGGCCCAAACCCGAAAATCTGGCTCACAAAATTCCCGATTGCCGAATCCGGTGTCGGCAGCCTCCATAGTACCCCATTCTCAGCTCCCGGCGTCCATACGCCAGGTTTCGATCCTAGGATCCTACAAGGAGGATTTTCCAACGTACATGTGTCTCATAAGAAGCATAACCACAAGTATACCCAAACCATAAAGGCAACATCATCATCACATATCCACTAATATAAACGTTTGAATACAATGCTGAAAGGGAAATACATATATTGAAATCAAGCTCCAGAAGACCGCTGCACACTCCAAGCTCAACGCTGCTGCAACCTAACGCCACCTGCATGCATTTTCAGTGCATACGCTTATAGAAAGCTTAGAGGGTGGTGAAAGTGCGTGCACAAGATAATGCCAAGCACACAAATACAATGTCATAAATCATACAATATCGGAATAGAAATACTGATAAGATCATGAATTGTACGATATCAAAGTAAGCGAAAATATACTGGTAAGTCCATAAGTGTTATCAGTCGTACCAAGGCTATGCGATGCAAGACGTGAATGCTCTCGGCCATACCAAGGCCATACAATGTAAAACATAATAAGATAATAACAGATGCCGAGGATGCAATGTAATATGCAAATCCTGACGAGCCACGAATACCATCAACCTCATCCAAGCCATATATCAAACCTACGCGTATCGCGCGATCATGTGGGGATAACTCCGTCTCACAAGGAGTCCCATAAACATCTCAAACCAATGGCATCTCCTTTGATCAATCATCCATCACAACATGCATACGAATGATGGGGGTCCACAGAAGGATGACGAATCTAGTTCAAATATCAAGATAAGCTCACTGATTTAAAACGGGTCACGATAGTTAAGGAAAGAATCCAACTTATAGCCACCACAACATCGGAATATGCAACCGATGTGGGACAAAGTTTTGCCTTCACTCTGTGCATAGTAGTCAACCAGCACAGTAGCCTACTAATCACTGGTAGCTCGCCCAGGCTCCTCAGGCCCCACCCACATCAGTGTCCAGCCATGTGCGCCCGCCTACATGTGATCACAGTGATGGAGCATCACAATATCCCCCACCAAGGGTAGATCCGAGTCTAAGTACAATAAGTGGGCTTCCTTACCTTCTCTATTGCGCAATAAACTGGACTTTCCTATGGGCCCAATATATACACAAGGTAGGCTCCAAGGTATAGGTATCATAATGCTATGCTGTCAAATAATCATAATTGGTATCGCCAATCGACACTGATAATTGGCCTCGACAATCAGAATCGGCCGAGCAAGCCCTAAGGGAAGATCACAATGTGGACATTAAACATCATTGCCCAACAATGTGGCCATTTAACCAACATTGATCCCAAGGAGTGGCCCATACAAGGAATTCATGCACAACTTAATGGGCCATACATACATGGTACTGGGCCTCAACCATGGGCCTTGAATACATCATAATGGGTCTCAACCCATGGGCCACAAATACATTACATTGGGCCTAATACATATTACATGGGCCGCATCACATGGGCCTAACATAAATGACAATGGGCCGCTCAATGGGCCCCACCAATGAGCCTCATACACATCAATTGGGCTGCACCAATGGGCCATGAAACAAATACATCACGGTGGCCCTCAAATACATCAAATGGGCCGCAACACATGGGCCTCATGTATATCAAAGTGGGCCTCAACAATAGGCCTCATATATCACATTGGGCCTAATCAAATGGACAACTTGGGTACAACACGTACATCATGTGGGGGGCATGTGAATGGACGTTGTGAATACAAAATACATACATCTTGGTGGGCCCTCATAGTTGGACGGAGTAGATATAATATATGCCTCATGATCAGGGCCCACCATAACGTTGATTTTCCACCCAATCTAATCATAAGGTCTGTAAGGACCTAGATTAAGAGGGAAAATAAATCCCATATTGATCCAAAACTTCCATGCAACCCAAAAGGGTTTCAATGGCAGACGTTCAAATCCCACTATTTCTTTACGGTGTGGTCCACCTGATCAAAGGGTTGGACACATCACGGAGAGGCCCGCCGTGATGTGTTTAAGATCCAACCAATTCATAAGTTAACATAGAAATAGATGAAGTGAAGACAAATATCAGCTTAATTAGGAACTACTGTGGCCCTTAGAAGTTTGAATGGTGGACGTCACTGTCCACATTGATGGTGGGGTCCACTTGAACTTAGATCTGACTCATTCTTTGCCTCAAGCCTGTAAGACAAGCTTGCCAAATGGTTGGATGGTTTGGATGTAACACATGCAACATGGTGGGTCCCATAGATGGACAACATGGATGAGGCAGGTGGGACCCATAGAACTTGGTGACGTCATGTACACCAACTATATAGCTGGTGTGTGGCACTCCAGCCAATTTACTTCATAGGGTGGGTCCACACGTGTGGCCCACCGTAGCATTTATTTTCCATCCAACATTGTAAGGTCACAAAGACCAAAAAAAAAAAAATTAATTATTATATTTATCCAAAACCCCTGTGACTAGAAGGTCTGAATGGTAGACGTTCAATCCACCACTGATGCAGCGTGGTCCACCCGACTTCCGCATACGGCTGATTTGTAGGGGGGCCACAGCGAGAAGGGGCCCATCCAATGCACGGTATTGATGTTTACACACATCACGATGGGGCCCACTGCTGGGAACCACATCCCTGGCTCCCACCTACGCAGCAGCAGGACGCTGCTGCAGCGTCCCATGGAGTGCAACAGCAACACCTGCTGTTGATGTATTAGATTATTATTTTTTGAAAAATGAGTTTTTTTGGCGGTTTTCCTAGGTGGGGCCCGCATTAGGTGAATCCAACCCAACCACTAGATTCCAGGACTCAAGACAGACCAAACAAGCCCAATATGCGATGTGTTTTGGCGGGTCGAAACATCAAGGTGGATTTCAACGGTAAAAACTATTGTTTTCGACGCTATGGCCGGCCAGAAAATTGGATTGGCTTCATTTTTTGGCTGAACGCCTAAAATAACTTGAGAAATAGGATGGACAGCGAGGATTAAAGCCATGCATCAAGGTGGGGCCTGCATGAGCAGCCCACCCAAAAGTTTGAAATCAAGCTGATACTTATGTTTTTCACAGAGCACGTACAGACGTGTTGTATACACCCCACCGTCTGCTCGTACTTCACTAGTCCACGTCCAGCATCCTTGGACGCTAGACGGACAACGTGGATATTCTTCATCAAGGTGGGTCCCACGTGTGGGGACCACAGCTGGTGGGTCCCACGCGCACGTGGCCCACTTGATTTGTATCAATCTGATATTTATGTTTTCCCATCATCCAGTGGGTAGGGCCCACATGGCTTGGACGGCCATGGGGTCCATTTGATGGACGGTTTGGACATCACGTACACTCATTAAGTGGGCCACAAAATAAAGGAAGGAGAGAGAGAAGGAGAGAACGGTAGAGATGGGAGGGACCCTGCCACTATGGGTCCTCCTTTAATACAAGGCATACATCAAGATGGGTCCCACCATATGTGGGACCTCAAATATCAAGATCACACAAATAAAATCATAAAATACACCCACCGTTTGATCTTCTTGGTCCGATGGAACGTCGATCTCCTTGTGCTTCTCTTTGATGGAAGGTGATGAGAAGTAAATGGCTAGGATGAAGGATTTTGGGGTGGGAAGTGGGACACACAACTCACTTTTGCTCTGCTTGAAAATGCTTGGACGTCCACTTTTTGCTTGGAATTTTTTTGTGTTTGAGAAATGAGAGAGATAGGGTTGTAAGGAGAGAGAGTGATGGGTGATGGATGTGAGGTGAGTGATGGGTGAGGTGAGAGACTTGTTGACTTTTCGGGTAGATTGCTTGACTTGTGGAGAAAGAAAGCATAGGTTGCTCTTGTACTTGACCTGAGGTGATTGATTGATTGATGGGACATGTTGTAGAGATTCTTTTGGGATTGCAAACACGTGGTGTTTTCTCGAACGGAACGTGGGCCCATATCTCTTAGCCAAGGTATCAAATCGGTGTGCGAGTCGCTGCGTCAGAACAGCGGTGACAACACGGTCACTAGGGGACAAGTTTCGGGTCGAGCCGACTCTGGAATACGGGACACGACTTAGGGTTACGTGCAAATATAGATAAAAAATTGCGAGCCGCCGGAATTCAATCGGGAGGATTGCAGAAGCCTACGGAACGGTATGGGCTAGGATACGGGTCTTACAACTCTCCCCACCTAATAAAAATTTCATCCTCAAAATTTAAACCAGAACACAACCAATACAGAGCTCACTAAGGGAGGAAATCTTATCAGAACACAACATCCCAACATAATCAAACACCTAAGAGATGGGGACAACGCCCATGAATTCAGCCTCCTGCTCCCAAGATGCCTCATCAACACTACGATGACCTTACTTGTAACATCCCAAAAAATCGAGGGTCGAGTAGTAACTCAACTCTCGAGTTCCAGAACATCACTTATGCAATATAGATAATGATGATTAAATGTTGTCGATATTAGTGCATTGAACATGAGTGAGATTAAGCCAAA
Source organism: Magnolia officinalis (assembly GCA_021015155.1). Classification (NCBI taxonomy): domain Eukaryota; kingdom Viridiplantae; phylum Streptophyta; class Magnoliopsida; order Magnoliales; family Magnoliaceae; genus Magnolia; species Magnolia officinalis. The sequence continues at coordinate 29,329,291 of JAJHSJ010000016.1, read as the reverse complement.
ACAGCATATCATACTCCAGAGATAGTTAAATTGCAAGAGGAAGACAGTGATAGATATATATACAATATAAAAACAGTGGTGGGTCTCCAAAGTGTGATAATGTTACCAGGTTAAATAATTACAAGTACAGTTCTAAAATATACCACATGTGAGAAAGTGTAATGTCTTCTATCCCAAGTACCATAGCCCCGTCAATACAATACCAGGTCTTCATAAACCTGACAGAGAACTACATGCAGGAGAACTCCTCCTCCACATCACAATAGTCCGGCTCTGCTTCATAAGCATCCCCATCACCTGAAACTCAACAAATTTGGTTGGTGTGTACAACACCGTCCCGTAACGTGGGAGTGAGTGATCAACTCAGTGGAACAATAAAGCATAGGTTAACATGTTATCAATTCGGTCAAGCAGTAATGATAAAGCAGTAAAATCAAACACTCCTAACTACTCTTATTAATGCAAGTATGAATATAGTCATGATGTATGCCCTCACCACACCCTCCCTCGTGCGACACTATCTCACGTTCGCGGCATGCTTTCATCCCTCAGTGCTCCACATCTTCTAGGCACATGCAATGCATGATGAGCATGATTACCGAGTTATTATTAGTCCATTTCAAATAGCAGGATTGGGAAACTAAGGTACCTCCCTTGTATCATTCCCAAACATGATCCATTCTAGGGTCGTCAGTCCTAGTTAATCTCAGACGATGGTGTGTTTTCTAGGTCACTGCAAAGGCTGTCAGGGCTGTTACGCACAAAGGTTACACCACACCCCCATCACCTCTTTAACGATTCATCACTATACAGAAACAGGCCTAGTTTCATACTCTATACACTGCGGCAAAACTCGTCGCCTCACCGCAATTCAGAGTATGTTCGAGGTCACTACAAAGGGCTGCCAGGGCTGTTGCTCGCATTCGTTGCACCACTCCCCCATCACCTTATCAATGTAGGCCGACAGCACGAATATAGTGTCCCATACCACCATAATCGGCTCACGAGTCTAGTTGCTTACTGGTCACTACAGGGAGGCACATGGCCCCAGCGTAGGCCGACAGCTCGACCACGGTGTCTCATACCACCATGCCCGGCTCAAGAGTCTTAGGGATCGAGGTACCATGGTTAAAAGGGATTTCACTGGTAAGTTTGGTACCCTAGGTTCAAGCATAGGCGGCCAAACATGGTGAACATACATTAGAAAGATCGGGTTACTTGACGAGCTCGGCTAGCTCAAGTGCACAACAAGTTGAATGACATGAAGTGCATAAGCACTTCGCATGGCCAACCACTATCGCCAACCGAAGTACGACTCGGGTTCAGCGAACACATCTCACGTGGCAAAAGAATCTATGCCACAAATTCAATCCCGTTATCGATTGCCTGGACTATAATCATAGCCCCAAACACAATCAATTACAGAACAGTTAAAGCAGTAATGGATCAAGATTTCAAATCATACAATCAAAGTCTAATATTATCCGTTTAGGGCTGCCAGGGCTGTTGCACGGAATCGTTACACCACTCCCCCATCACCCATGACGGATCATACAACATAAACATGAATTTAAACATATGCATTACATAGATAAAATCATACAATCAGTTGAGCATGTTATGAAGCACAACACAAGCATGAGTTTGTATATATTCAATTCCTAATCACACAGCTATCCAAGGAAATCATACACATAGTTAAAGGAGTTGAGAATCATATCTCAACACCCTTATACATTACAATTTACTAACTACTACTCATTCAGACATTTCAACAAACACTTTAGAATACGTACATCAACATACATGACATATGTTGATCACATAGGCATTAGGCCAAATCCTTTCACTAGGGAGTTGCCCCAATCATAACACGCGTACACCCACGACGGATAATCATGGAGAGTAGGAATCCAAGTTCGATATTCATTTGAATATTTTCACAAACACTTAGGCTACACATTTCAACATATATAGCGTATAGTGGCCGTGGCATGATTCAGGGCAAATCCTTTCGTCAAAGGGGTATCGCCAATACAACAATCATATATCCATGACAATTAGTCATGGCGAACACGAATGAGAATTCTATACTCATTCAGTCATTTTCACAAACACTTAGAATACACTATTTTAACATACATAGTGTATGTTAGCAAATCATGTACTAAGGCGAATCCTTTCGCCAAACAAGTATTTTATCCATATATAATATATTCATACAACAAATAATCATGGTAAACACATCTCCAAAACGTATACGTATACGGTATTTTCTAGAATACACTATTTCTACATACATAGTGTATATTAGCAAAACATGTAGAAGGGCGAGTCCTTTCGCCAAACAAGTATTTTATCTATGTATAATATATTCATACAACAAATAATCATGTCAAACATATTTCCAAAATTTATACGTATACGGTACTTTCTACAAATACCTAGAGTATGTAGAATTCCATATTTTTCATCTTTAATCGAAACGGAAAACAGACGGCACTTTGTACATGTGCAATTGCATGCAGATTATGAATCTATCACTATCTGACATTGAAAGCGTTGAAAACCATAACCTATACACCTAAAGTCCGCACCTTTTATCGTAGAATCGAAACGGAGTCGATAGAATTGCTAAGTTTCTGTATACGGCAGTTTGGTAACCTATAGAACGAAATAGGTTAGCTATTTCATAACCTACAACCTATACAACCCCAAAACATATTAGGGTTAGGGTTTCTTACCAAGAAACGGAGCTGGAATCGCCGGGAAAGCTATTAGAACGGAGTGGTGGAGCTCGTGGAGCGGCAGGGAAACATGGCAGGGAGGTTCTCCCACTGCTCCCACACTTTCTCTCTCTTTTCTCTCTTCTCTCTCTAAGGTTTCTCTCAAACTCGTATGGCTGCAATGAGAGAGGGTTTAAGGTCCTTATATAGCCTAAAAACTCACCGAAATAGACTTCAGGTCAAAGTATACTTAGGTTATAACCAAAGCGGACCTATTTCAGCTCAACGGAGGACTTCTGGCGGGCTTCCTTGAGCCAAAGGTTGGACTTAAGCTCACTAACACTGGATTTACGTTTAGTTAAGTTTTCATTTCAGTCGGGATTCCAGATCATGCGTGGCGGACCAGTTTCATTTCAACGGTCAACGGATCTCGATCGAAGATTCCGAGTACATGGATATGTGTATGAAATTTTTCCTGATCCGAGGGTATAATTTGGTCTGATTCTGACGGTCTGGTTGCTTAAAACTGATCCGCAAGTGAGAAGTGCCAGATTACTATTTGAGATATTTTATTTTGAGTTAATTTCACATTTCTCACACTCTTCACTCCGAGCTCAAGCGAATAGCGCTGGGACACTGGCTGGATTTGATTTTCGAGATGGTTGTCAAGCCCAGCGAGGCGGTCCTAAGTCCTTAACCTCGTATTATTCGGACTCCCAATGTGCGGTCCAGATCTGGTACAGAGTTTCAACGTGCTCCCGAGAGCAGTCAGTTAATGAGTTTGATCCGAGATTTTAGGGTAACCTAGCGTCAATGATTCTACAAGTTTTGGGTCTTGCAGATCGTATTTAAAGCGATTCTAGTGAATTTCGTAGCTAACTTAGTTACTTTGTCTCATTTCTAAAGGATTTAGTGCTATAAGATTTCTGTCTGAGGTGGTACTTAGTCCGTTGTAATTTGTATATAAAGTGATCCAAATTATACTACTTAGCTAGTTTAAGATAGTGTCTAGGGTGAAAGTACTTTGAAAAATTGAAAGATCAAGGTGGTGAAGGGTGGGATTTGTGAAGAAAATGGTTTGAAAAGGGATTTGAGGCTTTAATTGAGTGTTTGAGAAATTAAACCTGTGTTAGGATTGACCCATCACCTAAGGACGTCTAATTCCAGGTTGGAAAAAAATTCGGGCTGTTACATTACTGAACATCGGATCCTGGATCAGAAACGATCGAAACAGGGATACTATTCAACCTCAATCTCAACGGTAGGGAGCTATATAAGAAAATCTCTAAGTTATTTGAACTCGGGGATCTAATCATTCTAAGTTCTCAACAATCATATAGTGAAGGGTAGCTATCAGTAGATATGTGATGTTATCTTCAGGCCTAAACCCAGAAATTGGGATCACAAAATTCCCGATTGCTGAATCCGGTGTCGACAGCCTCCATAGTACCCCATTCTCAAATCCCAGTGTCCATACGCCAGGTTCCGATCCTGGGATCCTACAAGGAGGATTTTCCAACGTACATTTGTCTTATAAGAAGCATAACCACAATTATACCCAAATCATAAAGGCAACATCATCATCACATATCCACTAATATAAACGTTTGAATACAGTGCTGAAAGGGAAATACATATATCGAAATCAAGCCCCAGAAGACCGCTACACACTCCAAGCTCAACGATGCTGCAACCTAATGCCACATACACGTATCTATCGTGCATAAGCTTATAGAAAGATTAGAGTGTGGTGAAAGTGTGTGCACAAGATAAGTGTCAAGCACACAAATACAACGCCATAAATCATACAATACCAAAATAAGTAGAAATACTAACAAGATCATGAATCGTACGATATCAAAGTAAGCGGAAATATTCTGGTAAGTCCATGAGTTTTATTAGTCATACTAAGGCTATGCGATATAAGACGTGAATGCTATCGACCATACCAAGGCCATACAATGCAAAACATAATAAGACAATAACAGATGCCAAGGATGCAATGCAATATGCAAATCCTAACGAGCCACGAATATCATCAACCTCATCTAGGCCATACATCAAACATGCGCGTATCGCGCGATCAGGTGGGGATAACTCCGTCTCACAAGGAGTCCCATAAACATCTCAGACCAATGACATCTTCTTTAATCAATCATCCATCACAACATGCATACGAATGATGGGGGTCCACAGAAGGACAGCGGATTTAGTCCAAATATCAAGATAAGCTCACTGATTTAAAACGCGTCACGATAGTTAAGAAAAAAATCCAACTTATAGCTACCACAACATCGGACGATGTAACCGATGTGGGACAAAGTTCTGCCTTCACTGTGTGCATAGTAGTCTGTCAGCACAGTAGCCTGCCAATCACTGGTAGCTCACCCAGGCTCCTTAGGTCCCTCCCACATCAGTGTCCGCCCACTTGCGCCCGCCCACATGTGATCATAGTGATGGAGCATCACAATATCCCCCACCGAGGGTAAATCCGAGTCTAAGTGCAATAAGTGGGCTTCCTTACCCTCTCTATCACGCAATAAACCGAACTTTCCTATGGGCCCAATATATACACAAGATGGGCTCCAAGGTATAGGTATCATAATGCTATACTGTCAAATACTCATAATTAGTATCGCCAATCTGCACGGATAATCAGCCTCGACAATCGGAATCGGCCGAACAAGGCCTAAGGGAAGGTCACAATGCGGACATTAAACCATCATTGCCCAACAATGTGGCCATTTAACCAACATTGCTCCCAAGGAGTGGCCCATACAAGGAATTCATACACAACTTAACAGGCCATACATACATCGCACTGGACCTCAACCATGGTCCTTGAATACATCACAATGGGCCTCAACCCATGGGCCACAAATACATTACATCGGGCCTAATACATATCACATGGGCCTAACATATATGACAATGGGCCGCTCAATGGGCTACACCAATGAGCCTCATACACATCAATTGGGCCGCATCAATGGGCCGCACCAATGGGCCATGAAACAAATACATCACGGTGGCCCTCAGATACATCAAATGGGCGGCAACACATAGGCCTCATGTATATCAAAGTGGGCCTCAACAATAGGCCTCATATATCACATCGGGCCTAATCAAATGGACAACTTGGGTACAACACGTACATCACGTGGGGGCCATGTGAATGGACGTTGTGAATACAAAATACATACATCTAGGTGGACCCTCACAGATGGACGAAGTAGATATAATATATGCCTCATGATCAAGGCCCCCCATAACGTTGATTTTCCACCCAATCTAATCATAAGGTCTTTAAGGACCTGGATTAAGAGGGAAAACAAATCCCATATTGATCCAAAACTTTCATGGCACCCAAAAGGGTTTCAATGGTAGATGTTCAAATCCCACTATTTCTTTACGGTGTGGTCCACCTGATTAAAGGGTTGGACACATCACGGAGTGGCCCGCCGTGATGTGTTTGACATCCAACCAAATCATAAGTTAACATAGAAATAAATGAAGTGAAGGCAAATATCAACTTAATTGGGAACTACTATGGCCCTTAGAAGTTTGAACGGTGGACGTCACTGTCCACATTGATGGTGGGGTCCACTTGAACTTAGATCTGACTCATTCTTTGCCTGAAGCCTATAAGACAAGCTTGACAAATGGTTGGATGGTTTGGATGCAACACATGCATCATGGTGGGTCCCATAGATGGACAACGTGGATGTGGCAGGTGGGACCCACAGAACTTGGTGACATCATGTACACCAACTATATAGCTGGTGTGTGGCACTCCAGCCAATTTACTTCATATGGTGGGTCCACATGTGTGGCCCACCATAACATTTATTTTCCATCCAACGTTGATAAGGTCACAAAGACCAAAAAAAATAAATAAATATTATATTTATCCAAAACCCCTATGACTAGAGGGTCTCAATGGTAGACGTTCAATCCACCGCTGATGTAGTGTGGTCCACCCAACTTCCGCATACGGCTGATTTGTATGGGGCCCACAGCGAGAAGGGGCCATCCAATGCACAGTATTGATGTTTACACACATCACGGTGGGGCCCACTGCTAGGAACCACGTCCATGGATCCCGCCTACGCAGCAGCAGGACGCTGCTGCAGCGTCCCATGGACGTGTAGCAGCAGTGCCTGCAGTTGATGTTTTATATTTTTTTTTAAAAAAAATGAGTTTTTTTTTGGGGTTTTTCCTAGGTGGGGCCCACATCAGGTGAATCCAACCCAACCACTAGATTCCAAGACTCAAGACAGACCAAACAAGCCCAATATGCGATGTGTTTTAGCGGGTAGAAACATCAAGGTGGATTTCAACGGTAAAAACTATTATTTTTGACGCTATGGCCCGCCAGAAAATCGGATTGGCTTCATTTTTTAGCTCAACACCTAAAATGACTTGGGAAATAGAATGGATGGCGTGGATTAAAGCCATGCATCAAGGTGGGGCCTGCATGAGCAGCCCCCCCAAAAGTTTGAAATCAAGCTGATACTTATGTTTTTCACAGAGCACGTCCAAACATGTTGTATACACCCCACCATTTGCTCGTACTTCATTAGTCCACGTCCAGCATCCCTGGACGCTGGATAGATGACATGGATATTCTTCATCAAGGTGGGTCTCACGTGTGGGGACCACAGCTGGTGGGTCCCATGAGCACGTGGCCCACTTGATTTGTATCAATCTGATATTTATGTTTTCCCATCATCCAGAGGGTAGGGCCCACATGGTTTGGATGGCCATGGGATCCATTTGATGGACAGTTTGGAGATCACCTACACTCATTAAGTGGGCCACAAAATAAAGGAAGGAGAGAGAGAAGGAGAGAACGGTGGAGATGGGAGGGACCCCGCCACTATGGGTCCCCCTTTGATACAAGGCATACATCAAGATGGGTCCCACCTTATGTGGGCCCTCAAATATCAAGATCACACAAATTAAATCATAAAATACACCCACCATTTGATCTTCTTGGTCTTATGGAACACTGATCTCTTTGTGTTTCTCTTTGATGGAAGGTGATGAGAAGTGAATGGCTCTGCTTGAAAATGCTTGGACGTGGGCCACACAACTCACTTTTGCTCTGCTTGAAAATGCTTGGACGTCCACTTTTTGCTTGGAATTTTTTTGTGTTTGAGAAATGAGAGAGATAGGGTTGTAAGGAGAGAGAGTGATGGGTGATGGATGTGAGGTGAGTGATGGGTGAGGTGAGAGACTTGTTGACTTTTGGGGTAGATTGCTTGACTTGTGGAGAAAGAAAGCATGGGTTGTCTTGTACTTGACAGAGGTGATTGATTGATTGATTGATTGATAGGACATGTTGTAGAGATTCTCTTAGGATTGCAAACACGCAGTGTTTTCTCGAACGGAACACAGGCCCACATCTCCTGGCCAGGGTATCGAATCGGTGTGCGAGTCACGGTGTTGGAACCGGGGCGACGGCGCGGTCGCTAGGGTACAAGTCTCGGGTCGAGCCGACTCTGGAATACGGGACACGACTCAAGGTTGTGCACAAATGCAGATAAAAGATCGCGGGTCGCCGGAATTCGACCGGGAGGACTACAGAAGCCTATGGAATGGTACGGGATAGGATACGGGTCTTACACAGTTCACGGTCAATTTAACTCAGTTAACGGTGATTTAACTCAGTTCACGGTCATTTTTATCTTAGTCACGGTCATTTTAGCTCAGTTCACGATAATTTTAGCTCGGTTCACGATCATTTTAGCTCAGTTCACAGTCATTTTAGCTCAGTTCACAGTCATTTTAGCTCAGTTCACGGTCCTCATCAATAACTCAGTGGGTCCTCGGTCTGTTAACTCAGTCGGTGCTCGGTCTCTTTCACGATCTTCGTTTAGTTTCACATCTCATTTCATTCTTTATTTAAAAAACCCTCAATGTGGGCCATTTGAGTCCTGATTTTGCTCATTTATCAGGATATGCCATACCATTCAGTATTTTTAAAAACTGAAAATGGATTGGGGACCGTGCACATATATAGTGGGGTCCACACAAAGAAAGATCGATATTTTTTAAAAATGAAAATGGATTGTGGACCATGCGCATATATAGTATAATATACAATGGGGTCGACAAAAAGAAAGCTGGGATTTGAATATACTTGCCATTCGAAGCTTCTTAGATGGGGGGACCATTTTTCGTCCTATCTTCGGCTCAAAAGAGTCAAAAAGGACGTGTGTGGGGTGTGTATTCTCGAACAGATAAAGGGGAAAGAAGAAAGCGCTAAAATGAGGGTTTTACTACTAGGGTGGACAATCACAGAGGGGGAGAAGTAATCAGAAAATGATAATCTACAGCTAGGATGAAGGATCAGGGAGAGGAAAGAAGAAAAAACTAAGTTTTTTGGGTGGAGAAGCGGCTGGCAGTGTGAATAGGGTGCGTCGGCTATAGGAGGGGCATTTTCGACCTTTGGGAAGTCGTCCATACGTATGGGGCTTATTCTGGAGAGGTAAAAAGAAGTGGGCTTAAAAAGTTAAATGGGCCATAAATGGGTTGTACAGTTGTAAATTTCTCGACCACAGATGCGGATTTCCTACGAAAGACTTGCAGGAAGTTCCTGCACTGGGAACCCAGGTGGGGCCCACTTTGATGTTTGTGAGAAATCATATCCATCCATCCGTTTCGTGAGTTTATTTTAAGGCATGATGCCAAAACTGAACCATTTCCAAAGCTCAAGTGGGTCGAAACTTGAAATTGAAAGTCCACAGTTGAAATATTCATGGGCGACAAAAGTTTTGAATCATACTAATATTTGTGATTTCACTTCATCCTAGTAGGAATGAAGTTATTAATGGTATGGATGGCATGTAAACATCACTGTCAAACCCAAGTAGGTTTCAATGGTAAGAATTTCCCTAACCACAATTTCCTTTAGCACGGCCCACTTGAGCTTTAGATACGAGAAAATTACCACCGTAGACCCCACCTTTTATCTAGCGTATTTTATAAAGGATCCAAACCTTACCTTCCCAACTTAGACTCTGCACATACGGTCAAAGCATTTAAGGATGAAAATACCCCTGCACTTCACCACCGTTGCATTCACTCACTTTGCTTTCACTCCCTTTCCTCACTCCATTTTCACTAAGAAAGAGAAAAAAAAAACCCTTTTTTTCCAGCACAAAAATCCCTTCATTGGATCGTACCATTCTCCCATTGGATTGCATCCTCTCCATACATCAGCATTTTCTCATCTTCTGAAAATGGCCGGTCCACTTAAGAAAGAACGCACCACAAGTATATTTTAATATATTACCTATTAGATGAAGCTTGCATCTAGGTTTTTGGTTCATCTATGTATACATCATCTGATGAACATGATGGATTACAAATAAAACATCATTGTGGGGCGTAGCAAGCTTTCTACGGTTGAATCACTATTTCCTTTCGTATAATCCACTTGATATTTCGATATACTACGATTTTGGGCTCAAACCCTTAATATAGATGGAAAAACGGATGAATGTTGTGGGTAGTCCACATACATTCAAGGTGGGCCAAATTAGTTAACTCAGTATGATAAAAGCGTACTGATCAAACTAATTTAAAATTTTAAGAGTTCTTGGTCTATTTGACCTACTTCTTGGCAATATGCTCGACTTGTCGTCAACATTCCCGGTTCATGATTGGTTGAATTCTCCGAGTAATTCATGAATTTTGACAAACAGATGATAAAGATATGACCAGGAACATCCACAGATTCATGTGATGTAACGAAAAATCTATGAACCGCTTTGTCATTTTCATTAATTGATCAGTCAACTTCACTGAAGTACTCATTGAATTTCATGTGAAGCTTGTTTAATTATATGTTAGGCTAGTTCAATTTTATTTCAAGTTCATTGAAATTCATGTTACCCTCGCTGAATTTCCTGTTAGCATCGTTGAATTTCAAGTTAGAGTCGCTGAATTTCATGTTTCTCTCAATCAATTTATAAGTTGACTCGCTCAAATTTCAGTTTGCCTCGCTCAATGTTAAGTTTGCCCCGCTTAATTTTCAGTTTGCCCCACTCAATTTCTAAGTTTCCCTGCTCAATTTCCAGTTTGCACCGCTCCATTTTCAGTTTGCCCATCTCAATTTCTAAGTTGCCTCGCTCAAATTTCAGTTTGCCTCACTCAAATTTCAGTTTACCTCTCTCAATTTCAAGTTTGCTCCTCTCAATTTTAAGTTTTTCGCTTTCAATTTCAAGTTTGCCCCAATTTCAAGTTTCCCCCGCTCAATTTCTAGTTTACCTCGCTCAATTTCCAGTTTGCCCCGCTCAATTTCCTATTTGCCCCACTCAATTTTTAAGTTGCATCGCTCATTTTTCCAGTTTGCCTCGCTCAATTTCTAGGTTGCCCCGCTCAATTAATAGGTCGCCTCACTCATTTTCTAGCTTGCCTCGCTCATTTTGATAGTTTGCATCGCTCTTTGATATTCAAGATAAACATCTCCATCCCACATTATCTTTCGCTTAATTCTAGGTGTACTTTTTGCAAAATCTCTCAAACTCTACTCTCATGACACCAATAAATTCATCGACGATAATTTTCTCTTCTTGGGAAAATTACCACTATATACCCCACCTTTTATCCAGCGTCTTTTATAAAGGATCCAAACCTTACCTTCCCAACTTAGACTTTGGACGTACGGTCAGAGCATTTGACGACGAAAATACCCCTGCTCTTCATTGTTGTTGCTTTCACTCACGTTGCTTTCACTCCCTTTCCTCACTCCATTTCCACTAAGAAAGAGACAAAAAACCCTTCTTTCCAACACGAAAATCCCTCCATTAGATCGCACCATGCTCCCATTGGATTGCATCCTCTCCATACATCAGCATTTTCTCATCTTCATAAAATGGTCGGTCCGCTGAAGAAAGCATGCACCACAGGTATATTTTAATATATTACCTATTGGATGAAGCTTACATCTGGGTTTTTGGTTCATCTATGAATACATCATCCGATGAACATGATGGATTACAAATAAAACATCATTGTGGGGCGTAGCAAACTTTCAACTGTTGAATCACTGTTTCCTTTCGTATGATCCACCTGATATTTCGATACGCTACGATTTTGGGCTCAAACCCTTAATATAGATGGAAAAATGGATGAATGTTGTGGATAGTCTACATAAATTCAAGGTGGGGCCAAATCAGTTAACTTAGTACATTAAAAGCAAACTGATCAAACTGATTTCAAATTTCAAGAGTCCTTGGTCTATTTGACCTATTTCTCGGCAATATGTTCGAGTTGTCGCCGACATTCCCAGTTCACGATTGGTTGAATCCCCCGAGTAATTCATGAATTTGATAGACAAATGATAAAGATATGACTGAAAACATCCACAGATTCATGTGATGTAACAGAAATTCTATGAACCGCTTTGTCATGTTCATTAATTGCTCGGTTAACTTCATCGAAGTACTCATTGAATTTGATGTGAAGCTCGTTCAATTATGTCTTAGGCTAATTCAATTTCATTTCAAGTTCATTGAAATTCATGTTACCCTAGTTGAATTTTGCGTCAGTATCACTAAATTTCAAGTTAGTGTAGCTGAATTTCATGTTTCTCTCGCTCAATTTCTAGGTTGACTCGCCCAAATTTCAGTTTGCCTCACATAATGTTCAGTTTGCCCCGCTAAATTTCCATTTTAACCCGCTCAATTTCCAGTTTACCCCACTCAATTTCTAGTTTTCCCAGCTCAATTTCTAAGTTGCCTCGCTCAAATTTCAATTTGCCTTGCTCAATTTCAAGTTTGCCTCACTTAATTTCAAGTTTGCCCCGCTCAATTTCCAGTTTCCCCTGCTCAATTTCCAGTTTGCCTTGCTCAATTTCAAGTTCGATGTGCTCAATTTCAAGTTTCCCGCGCTCAATTTCAAGTTTGCCTTGCATAACTTCAAGTTCGAACAGCTCAATTTCAAGTTTGCCCAGCTTAATTTCAAGTTTACCCCGCTTAATTTCCTGTTTGCCCCGCTCAATTTCTAGGTTGTCTCATTTTTCCAGTTTGCCTCACTCAATTTCTATGTTGCCCCGCTCAATTTATAAGTCGCCTTGCTCATTTTCTAGTTTGGCTCCCTCATTTTGATAGTTTGCCTCGCTCATTGATATTCAAGATAAAAGTCACCATCCCACATTATCTTCCGCTTAATTCCAGGTGTTCTTTTTGCAAATCTCTCAAACTCTACTCTCACGACACCAATAAATTCATCGACGATAATTTTCTCTTCTTGGGAAAATTACCATTGTAGACCCCACCTTTTATCCAACATCTTTTATGAACGATCCAAACCTTGCCTTCCCAATGTAGACTTTGCACGTACAGTCAGAGCATTTGAGGATGAAAATAAACCTACTCTTCACTGCCATTGCTTTCACTCACATTGCTTTCACTCCCTTTCCTCACTCCATTTCACAAAGAAAGAGGCAAAAAATCCTTTTTTCCGGCACAAAAATCCCTTCATTGGATTACACCATGCTCCCATTGGATTGTATCCTCTCCATACATCTGCATTTTCTCATCTTCTAAAAATGGTCGGCCCACTGAAGAAAGGACGCACCACATTTATATTTTAATATATTGCCTGTTGGATGAACCTTGCATTTGGGTTTTTGGTTCATCTATGTATACATCATCCGATGAACATGATGGATTACAAATCAAACATCATTGTAGGGCGTAGGAAGCTTTCTACGGTTAAATCGTTGTTTCCTTCGTATGATCCACCTGATATTTCGATATGCTACGATTTTGGGCTCAAACCCTTAATATAGATGGAAAAACGGATGAATGTCGTGGATAGTCCACATACATTCAAGGTGGGCCCAAATCAGTTAACTTAGTACGATAAAAGCACACCAATCAAACTGATTTCAAATTTCAAGATCTCTTGGTCTATTCGACCTATTTCTCGGCAATATGCTCGAGTTGTCGCTGACATTCTCGGTTCATGATTGGTTGAATTCCCCGAATAATTTATGAATTTGATAGATAAATGATAAAGATATTACCGGGAACATCCACAGATTCATGTGTGTAATGGAAATTCTATGAACCACTTTGTCATTTTCATTAATTGCTCGGCTAACTTCATCGAAGTACTCGTTGAATTTGATGTGAAGCTCGTTCAATTATGTGTTAGGCTAATTCAACTTCATTGAAATTCATGTTACCCTCGTTGAATTTCGTGTTGGTATCACTGAATTTCAAGTTAGCGTAGCTAAATTTCATGTTTCTCTCGCTCAATTTCTAGGTTGACTCGCTCAAATTTCAGTTTACCTCACTTAATGTTAAGTTTGCCCAGCTTAATTTCAGTTTAACCCGCTCAATTTTTAGGTTTCCACGCTCAATTTCAGTTTGCCCCGCTCAGTTTCCAGTTTGCCCAGCTCAATTTTTAGGTTACCTCGCTTAAATTTCAGTTTGCCTTGCTCAATTTCAAGTTTGCCTCGCTCAATTTCAAGTTTGCCCCGTTCAATTTCCAGGTTCCCCTGCTCAATTTCTAGTTTGCCTCGCTCAATTTCAAGTTTCCCCTGCTTAATTTCCAATTTGCCTCGTTTAACTTCAAGTTTGACCAGCTCAATTTCAAGTTTGCCCCGATCAATTTCTAGCCTGCCCCGCTCAATTTCAAGTTAGTCCAGCTCAATTTCCTGTTTGCCCCTATCAATTTCTAGGTTGTCAAACTCATTTTTCCAGTTTTCCTCGCTCTATTACTAGATTGCCCCGCTTAATTTATTGGTCGCCATGCTCATTTTCTAGTTTGCCTCCCTCATTTTGATAGTTTGCATCACTAATTGATATTCAAGATAAATGTCTCCATCCCACATTATCTTTTGCTTAATTCCAGGTGTTCTTTTTTCAAATCTCTCAAACTCTACTCTCACGACACCAATAAATTCATCGACGATAATTTTCTCTTCTTGGAAAAATTACCACTGTAAACCCCCACCTTGTATCCAGCATCTTTTATGGCGAATACAAACCTTACCTTCCCAACGTAGACTTTGCACGTACGGTCAGAGCATTTGAAGATGAAAATTACCCTACTCTTCACTGTCGTTTCTTTCATTCACGTTCCTCACTCCATTTCCACTAAGAAAGATTAAAAAAAACCCTTTTTTCTGGCACAAAAATCCCTCCATTGGATCGCACCATGCTCCCATTGGATTGCATCCTCTCCATACATCAGCATTTTCTCATCTTCTGAAAATGGCCGGTCCACTGAAGAAAGCACGCACCACAGGTATATTTTAATAAATTGCCTGTTGGATGAAGCTTGCAACTAGGTTTTTGGTTCATCTATGTATACACAATCCGATGAACATGATGGATTACAAACAAAACATCATTATTGCGCGTAGCAAGCTTTCTATACTTAAATTGTTGTTTCTTTCGTATGATCTACCTGATATTTCGATATGCTACGATTTTTGGCTCAAACCCTTAATATAGATGGAAAAATGGATGAATGTCGTGGATAGTCCACATACATTCAAGGTGGGCCCAAATCAGTTAACTCAGTATGATAAACGCATACTGATCAAACTGATTTCAAATTTCAAGAGTTCTGGGTCTATTTAACCTATTTCTCGGCAATATGCTCGAGTTGTCGCCAACATTCCCGATTCATGATTGGTTGAATTCCCCGAATCATTCATGAATTTGATATACAAATGATAAAGATATGACCAGGAACATCCACATATTCATGTGATGTAAGGGAAATTCTATGAATCGCTTTGACATTTTCATTAATTGCTCGGTTAACTTCATCGAAGTACTCGTTGAATTTGATGTGAAGCTTGTTCAATTATGTGTTAGGCTAATTCAATTTCATTTCAAGTTCATTGAAATTCATGTTACCCTCGTTAAATTTTGTGTTAGTATCACTGAATTTCAAGTTAGCGTGGCTGAATTTCAAGTTAGCATAGCTGAATTTCATGTTTCTCTCACTCAATTTTTAAGTTGACTTGCTCAAATTTCAATTTTCCTCACTTAATTCTAGGTTTTCCTGCTCAATTTTCAGTTTGTCCAACTCAATTTTTAGGTTGCCTCGCTCAAATTTCAGTTTTCCTTGCTCAATTTCAAGTCTGCCCTGACAATTTCAAGTTTGCCCCACTCAATTTCCAGTTTGCCTCACTCAATATCAATTTTGACGCGCTCAATTTCAAGTTTGCCTAGCGCAATTTCAAGTTTCCCCCGCTCAATTTCCTGTTTGCCTCGCTCAACTTCAAGTTTGACTAGCTCAATTTCAAGTTTGCCTCGATCAATTTCCAGTTTGCCCCGCTCAATTTCAAGTTTGCCCCGCTCAATATCTTGTTTGCCTCGCTCAATTTTTAGGTTGTCTCGCTCATTTTTCCAGTTTGCCTCACTCAATTTCTAGGTCGCCCTGCTCAATTTATAGGTTGCCTTACTCATTTTCTAGTTTGCCTCCCTCATTTTGATAGTTTGCCTCGCTCATTGATATTTAAGATAAACGTCTCCATCCCACATTATCTTCCACTTAATTTCAAGTGTTCTTTTTGCAAATCTCCCAAACTCTACTCTCACAACAGCAATAAATTCATCGACGTAAAGTTTCTCTTCTTGGGAAAATTACCACTGTAGACACCACCTTTTATCCAGCGTCTTTTATAAATGATCCAAACCTTACCTTCCCAACTTAGACTTTACATGTATGGTCAGAGCATTTGAGGACGAAAATTACCCTGCCCTTCACTGCCATTGCTTTCACTCACTTTGCTTTCACTCCCTTTCCTCACTCCATTTCCACTAAGAAAGAGACAAAAAAAAAATAACCTTTTTTCCGATACAAAAATCTCTCCATTGGATTGCACCATGCTCCCATTGGATTGCATGCTCTCCATACATCAGCATTTTCTCATCTTCTGAAAATGGTTGGTCCATTGAAGAAAGCACGCACCACAGGTATATGAAAATCTATTGCCTGCTGGATGAAGCTTGCATCTGGGTTTTTGGCTCATCTATGTATACATCATCCAATGAACATGATGGATTACAAATAAAACACCATTGTGGGGTGTAGCAAGCTTTCTATGGTTAAATCATTGTTTCTTTCGTATGATCCACCTGATATTTCAATATGCTACGATTTTGGGCTCAAACCCTTAATATAGATGGAAAAACGGATGAATGTCGTGGATAGTCCACACACATTCAAGGTTGGCCCAAATCAGTTAACTCAGTACGATAAAAGCATAATGATCAAACTGATTTCAAATTTCAAAAGTTCTTGGTCTATTTAACCTATTTCTTGGCAATATGCTCGAGTTGTCGCCGACATTCCCAGTTCATGATTGGTTGAATTCCCCAAGTAATTCATGACTTTGATAGACAAATGATAAAGATATGACCGGGAACGTCCACAGATTCATATGATGTAACAGAAATTCTATGAACTGCTTTGTCACTTTCATTAATTGCTCGGTTAACTTCATCGAAGTACTCGTTGAATTTGATGTCAAGCTCGTTCAAATATGTGTTAGGCTAATTCAATTTCATTTCAAGTTCATTGAAATTCATGTTACCCTCATTGAATTTCGTGTTAGTATCACTGAATTTCAAGTTAGCGTAACTGAATTTCATGTTTCTCTCACTCAATTTCTAGGTTGACTCGCACAAATTTAAGTTTGCCTCACTTAATGTTAAGTTTTTCCCGCATAATTTTCAGTTTAACCCGCTCGATTTTTAGGTTTCCCAACTCAATTTCCAGTTTGCTCTACTCAATTTCAAGTTTGCCCAGCTCAATTTTTAGATTGCCTCGCTCAAATTTCAGTTTGCCTTACTCAATTTCAAGTTTGCCTCGCTCAATTTCAAGTTTGCCCAGCTTAATTTCCATTTCCCCTGCACAATTTCCAGTTTGCCTCGCTCAATTTCAAGTTCGACGCGCTCAATTTCAAGTTTGCCCCCCTCAATTTCAAGTTTGCCTCGCTCAACTTCAAGTTTGACCAGCTCAATTTCAAGTTTGCCTCGATCAATTTCAAGTCTGCCCCGCTCAATTTCCTGTTTGCCCCGCTCAATTTCTAGGTTGTCTTGCTTATTTTTCCAGTTTGTCTTGCTCAATTTCTAGGTTGCCCCGCTCAATTTATAGGTCGCCTTGCTCATTTTCTAGTTTGCCTCCCTCATTTTGATAGTTTGCCTCGCTCATTGATATTCAAGATAAACGTCTCCATCCCACATTATCTTCCGCTTAATTCCAGGTGTTCTTTTTGCAAATCTCTCAAACTCTACTCTCACGACACCAATAAATTCATCGACGATAATTTTCTCTTTTTGGGAAAATTACTACTGCAGACCCCACCTTTTATCCAGCATCTTTTATGAACGATCCAAACCTTACCTTCCCAACGTAGACTTTGCACGTATGGTCAGAGCATTTGAGGACGAAAATTACCCTGCTCTTCACAGCTGTTGCTTTCACTCACGTTGCTTTCACTCCCTTTCCTCACTCCATTTCCAATAAGAAAGAGACAAAAAACCCTTTTTTCCGGCACAAATCCCTCCATTGGATCGCACCATGCTCCCATTGGATTGCATCCTCTCCATACATCAGCATTTTGTCATCTTCTGAAAATGGCCAGTCCACTGAAGAAAGCACGTACCACAGGTATATTTTAATATATTGCCTGTTAGATGAAGCTTGCAACTAGGTTTTTGGTTCATCTATGTATACATCATCCGATGAACATGATGGATTACAAATAAAACATCATTGTGGGGTGTAGCAAGCTTTCTATGGTTAAATCGCTTTTTCTTTCGTAAGATCCACCTGATATTTTGATATGCTACGATTTTGGGCTCAAACCCTTAATATAGATGGAGAAATGGATGAATGTCATGGATAGTCCACATACATTCAAGGTGGGCCCAAATCAGTTAACTCAGTACGATAAAATCATACTGATCAAACTGATTTCAAATATCAAGAGTTCTTGGTCTATTTGACCTATTTCTCGGCAATATGCTCGAGTTGTCGCCGACATTCCCGGTTCATGATTGGTTGAATTCCCCGAGTAGTTCATGAATTTGATAGACAAATGATAAAGATATGACCGGGAACTTACACAGATTCATGTGATGTAACGAAAATTCTATGAACCGCTTTGTCATTTTCATTAATTGCACGGTTAACTTCATCAAAGTACTCGTTGAATTTGATGCGAAGCTCGTTCAATTATGTGTTAGGCTAATTCAATTTCAATTCAAGTTCATTTAAATTCATGTTACCCTCATTGAATTTCATGTTAGTATCACTAAATTTCAAGTTAGCGTAGCTGAATTTCATGTTTCTCTCGCTCAATTTCCAAGTTGACTCGCTCAAATTTCAGTTTGCATCACTTAATGTTAAGTTTGCCCCGCATAATTTCCAGTTTAACCCGCTCAATTTTTAGGTTTCCTTGCTCAATTTCTAGGTTGCCCCGCTCAATTTATAGGTCGCCTTGCTCATTTTCTAGTTTGCCTCCCTCATTTTGATAATTTACCTCGCTCATTGATTTTCAACATAAACATCTCCATCCCCACATTATCTTCCGCTTAATTCCAGGTGTTCTTTTTTCAAATCTCTCTAACTCAACTCTCATGACACCAATAAATTCATCGACGATAATTTTCTCTTCTTGGGAAAATTACCACTGTAGACCCCACCTTTTATCTAGCATCTTTTATGAACGATCTAAACCTTACCTTCCCAACGTAGACTTTGCACGTACGGTCAGAGCATTTGAGGATAAAAATTACCCTGCTCTTCACTGTCGTTGCTTTCATTCACGTTGCTTTCACTCCCTTTCCTCACTCCATTTCCACTAAGAAAGAGACAAAAAACCCTTTTTTTCCTGCACAAAAATCACTCCATTTGATCGCACCATGCTCCCATTGAATTGCATCCTCTCCATAGATCAGCATTTTCTCATCTTCTGAAAATGGCCAGTCCACTGAAGAAAGCATGCACCACAAGTATATTTTAATATATTGCATGTTGGATGAAGCTTGCAACTGGGTTTTTGATTCATCTATCTATACGTCATCCGATGAACATACTGGATAACAAATAAAATATCATTGTGGGGTGTAGTAAGCTTTCTACGGTTAAATCGTTGTTTCTTTCGTATGATCCACCTCATATTTCAATATGCTACGATTTTGGGCTCAAACCCTTAATATAGATGGAAAAATGGATGAATGTCGTGGATAGTCCACATGCATTTAAGGTGGGCCCAAATCAGTTAACTCAGTATGATAAAAGCATACTGATCAAACTGATGTCAAATTTCAAGAGTTCTTGGTCTATTTGACCTTTTTCTCGGCAATATGCTTGAGTTGTTGCCGACATTCCTAGTTCATGATTGGTTAAATTCCCCGAGTAATTCATGAATTTGATAGACAAATGATAAAGATATGACCGGGAACATCCACAAATTCATGGGATGTAACAAAAATTCTATGAACCGCTTTGTCATTTTCATTAATTACTCGGTTAACTTCTTCGAAGTACTCCTTCAATTTGATGTGAAGCTCGTTCAATTATGTGTTAGGCTAATTCAATTTCATTTCAAGTTCATTGAAATTCATATTACCCTCGTTAAATTTCGTGTTAGTATCACTGAATTTCAAGTTAGCGTAGCTGAATTTCATGTTTCTCTCACTCAATTTCTAGGTTGACTGGCCCAAATTTCAGTTTGCATCACTTAATGTTAAGTTTGTCACGCTTAATTTCCAGTTTAACCTGCTCAATTTTTAGGTTTCCCTGCTCAATTTTCATTTTTCCCCTTTCAATTTCCAGTTTGCCCAGCTCAATTTTTAGGTTGCCTCGCTCAAATTTCTGTTTGCCTTGCTCTATTTCAAGTTTTCCCTGCTCAATTTCCAGTTTCCCCTACTTAATTTCCAATTTACCTCGCTCAACTTCAAGTTCGACACGCTCAATTTCAAGTTTGCCTCGCACAATTTCAAGTTTCCCCCACTCAATTTTCAGTTTGTCTCGCTCAACTTTAAGTTTGACCAGCTCAATTTCAAGTTTGCCCCGATCAATTTCTAGTTTACCCTACTCAATTTCAAGTTTGCCCCACTCAATTTCCTATTTGCCCCGCTCAACTTCTAGGTTGTCTCGCTCATTTTTCCAGTTTGCCTCACTCAATTTATAGGTTGCCCCGCTCAATTTATAGGTAACCTTGCTCAATTTCATGTTTCTCTCGCTCAATTTCTAGGTTGACTCGCTCAAATTTTAGTTTGCATCACTTAATGTTAAGTTTGCCCCGCTTAATTTCTAGTTTAACCCGCTCAATTTTTAGGTTTCCCTGCTCAATTTGCAGTTTACCCCGCTTAATTTTGAGTTTGCCCAGCTCAATTTTTAAGTTGCCTCGCTCAATTTCAAGTTTGCCTTGCTCAATTTCAAGTTTGCCCTACTCAATTTCCAATTTCCCCTACTCAATCTCCAGTTTGCCTCGCTCAATTTGAAGTTCGACGCGCTCAATTTCAAGTTTTCCCCGCTCAATTTCAAGTTTCCCCAACTCAATTTCCAATTTACCTCGCTCAACTTCAAGTTTGACCAACTCAATTTCTAGTTTGCCCCGCTCAATTTCAAGTTTGCCCCGCTCAATTTCTTGTTTACCCGCTCCATTTCTAGGTTGTCTCGCTCATTTTTCCAGTTTGCTTAACTCAATTTCTAGGTTGCCCCGCTCAATTTATAGGTCTCCTTATTCATTTTCTAGTTTGCCTCCATCATTTTGATAGTTTGCCTCGCTCATTGATATTCAAGATAAACGTCTCCATCCCACATTATCTTCCGCTTAATTCCAGGTGTTCTTTTTGCAAATCTCTCAAACTCTACTCTCACGACACCAATAAATTCATCGACGATAATTTTCTCTTCTTCGAAAAATTACCACTGTAGACCCCACCTTTTATCCAGCATCTTTTATTAACGATCCAAACCTTACCTTCCCAACGTAGACTTTGCACGTACGGCCAGAGCATTTGAGGACAAAAATTACCCTGCTCTTCACTATTGTTGATTTCACTCACGTTGCTTTCACTCCCTTTCCTCACTCCATTTCCACTAAGAAAGAGAGAAAAACCCTTTTTTTCGGCACAAAAATCCCTCCATTGGATTGCACCATGCTCCCATTGGATTGCATCCTCTCTATACATCAGTATTTTCTCATCTTCTGAAAATGGCTGGTCCATTGAAGAAAGCACGCACCACAGGTATATGAAAATCTATTGGCCGCTGGATGAAGCTTGCATCTGGTTTTTGGTTCATCTATGTATACATCATCCGATGTACATGGTGGATTACAAATAAAACATCATTGTGAGGCGTACTAAGTTTTCTATGGTTAAATCGTTGTTTCTTTCATATGATCCACCTGATATTTTGATATGCTACGATTTTGGGCTCAAACCCTTAATATAGATGGAAAAATGGATGAATGTCGTGAGTAGTCCACAAACATTCAAGGTCAGTCCAAATTAGTTAACTCAGTACAATAAAAGCTTACTAATCAAACTGATTTCAAATTTCAAGAGTTCTTGGTCTATTAGACCTATTTCTCGGTAATATGCTCAAGTTGTCACCGACATTCCCGGTTCATGATTGGTTGAATTCCCCGAGTAATTCATGAATTTGATAAACAAATGATAAAGATATGACCGGGATCATCCACAGATTCATGTGATGTAATGGAAATTCTATGAACCACTTTGTCATTTTCATTAATTGCTCGGTTAACTTCATCGAAGTACTCGTTGAATTTGATGTGAAGCTCGTTCAATTATGTGTTAGGCTAATTCAATTTCATTTCAAGTTCATTAAAATTCATGTTACCCTCGTTGAATTTCGTGTTAGTATCACTGAATTTCAAGTTAGCATAGCTGAATTTCATGTTTCTCTCACTCAATTTCTAGGTTGACTCACTCAAATTTCAATTTGCTTCACTTAATGTTATGTTTGCCCCGCTTAATTTCCAGTGTAACCCGCTCAATTTTTAGCTTTACCCGCCCAATTTCCAGTTTGCCCAGCTCAATATTTAAGTCGCCTCGCTCAAATTTCTATTTGCCTTGCTCAATTTCAAGTTTGCCTCGCTCAATTTCAAGTTTCCCCTGCTCAATTTCCAGTTTCCCCTACTCAATTTCCAGTTTCCCCGCTCAATTTCCAGTTTTCCCTTACTCAATTTGAAGTTCGACGCGCTCAATTTCATGTTTGCCCCGCACAATTTCAAGTTTGCCTCGCTCAACTTCAAGTTTGACCAGCTCAATTTCAAGTTTTCCCCGATCAATTTCTATTGTGCCCCACTCAATTTCCAGTTTGCACCGCTCAATTTTCTGTTTGCCCCGCTCAATTTCTAGGTGGTCTCGCTCATTTTTCTAGTTTGCCTCGCTCAATTTCTAGGTTGCCCCGTTCAATTTATAGGTCACCTTGCTCATTTTCTAGTTTGCCTCCTTCATTTTAATAGTTTGCCTCGCTCATTGATATTCAAGATAAACATCTCCATCCCACATTCTCTTCCACTTAATTCTAGGTGTTCTTTTTACAAATCTCTCAAACTCTACTCTCACGACACCAATAAATTCATCGACGATAAGTTCTCTTCTTGGGAAAATTACCACTGTAAACCCCACCTTTTATATAGCATCTTTTATGAACGATCCAAACCTTACCTTCCCAACGTAGACTTTGTTTCGACAAGAAAACAAATGTATTTGATTTAGGGGATTTATCTTATTTAAACATAACAGAGAAAAGTATAAAGACAATCATCGCACTTTATTAATTCTGAGTTCATTTACATCCTTTAATATCCCTTGATCCTAAGATAGATTACTTAGCACAATAGTCAAATATGAATTTTGGCAGCATAACAGCAGTGATCTCAGTCATCCCTTAAGACTTAGGAGGAATTAACGGGTTGATCAACAATCTTCAAAGAGATAGACATTCCGGCAGCATTCCGGTGCTATTGTCGATGATTCTCCCTTTTTCTTGGACAGGAAGAACTTGAAGACTTGGAGGCTTCAAGCATTTTGACAGCATGACAACCCTTTTGCTGTTACAGACTGCAGAGCAATCTGTTTGCGTGGTCCCGCGCAAAGTATATCGTTTGCACGGTCCCACGCAAAGCATATCGGTTGCCAGTCCTGCGCAACCTAAAGGAACCCTTTACTCCTACCTTCGATCTTCTTCTGCACTCTTCTTTCGCTCTGAAATCTTCGAACCCCTTCAATGAAGGAGGAGAGGGGGTATTTATAGGCACACGCACGTGTAGAACCTTAATCTTAGCGATGTGGGACAAAATCACTTAATTCTTGCTAAGAGTCGCTATATGCTTTGCGGGAACCCGCGCAAACTATATACTTTGCGGGGACCCGCGCAATCAATACACTTTGCGGGGACCCACGTAATCAATACACTTTACAGGGATCCGCACAAAGTGACCATTGAGCCATTTCATCAATTCTTTCATCTCTTTTCCTCAATGTTTTGATCTTCCTTTGCTTTAATTCTCTTTTCTTATTTTTATGCCTCAACAGATGCCCCCTTGATCCTTTCTTTGTTTTCCATAAAATTAAATGAAAGAATCAACAAAATTTCTTTCTGCAGGGTTTGCGCTGGTCTGCGTAATCAAAACCGTGTTCTGTACTCGGGCATGAATCTTATAAATAGCTTGACTATTTTCACTCTGCAACTCACCTCTACTCGTAGCGAAACTCTGTTTCTGCGATCTTCCTCCGCGCAATCGATATCGTTTGCGCGGTGCCGCGCAAAGTCTTATTGTTTGTGCAAGATTTTCTTGAAGTCCCTACACTCCCGCACAAAGCCCTCGCCTCTCGCACTTAGCTGTTTTCTTCTTATCATTTGAACTTCTTCAATCACTTAGTCATTTCCAACATTCCTTCGTATCTCTCCTTTGATTTCCTTTAAACCCTTGACTCTATTATTTCATCATGGCTCGTACTAAGCGAACCTTTCGCCTCATAAATTCCCCTACTGCCCAACGTTCTCATCCTGAGTTGCCCGATACATCTTCTTACCGTCCTTCTCCTTCTTTCGATCAGTCACCTGCCAAACAAACAAAAACCACCACCAGCACTCCTGCCTACTTCAAAGAACCTGTACTTCCAACCTTCGATTTTACTGGCCGTATTAAATCTCTACCATCTCCCATTCACCGATCAATAGCACTGGGAGAGCTCAAATGTCCTCCAAAACATGGTAGAGAATATGACTGGGACGAATGGTTGAAAACAACTGCCCACATTCGCACTGATAGCCAAAGACCACCTCCTCGGGAAGACATTCCTCCCGCTTCTCGTTCGAAAAAGGCTGGTCGAAATAAGGCGAAAGAATTTGAAGAAAAAATCTCAGAACACAAGAGGAAAAGGCTCCAGAACTCGTGGGACTCGGTGCGAGTTATTGAGGGTGTCATGAAATTTGATAACCCTCATGCAGAAGGCATGACAATAATTTTCATCAACGTCTATCGCCACCAGTCTATGCTTGACTGCGAGCCAAAGGATTATGTGCATGGCGAAAGACTAATGTATACTGAGTCATGGGCAACGAGAGAGCCACACATCCTTGAAGGGATAATACAGACGCATAAACTGTGGTAAAAGATTGGAGAAGTCCATCCCATGATCTTCCTGGTACCTTTCCATAGCCCACATGACCTTTTCCCTTCACATTTTTATGAAATGATCAGACAGCGTTTCTGAGATCGCGCACAACTCTGGGGACAGGAAGATTTCCGCACCAAGGGTTTATTAACCGCTCGACGCTATTATTCCGACTGGGCATAAGCTATCTTACTGAAGCACACGAGCACGCTTGCCAAAATCGGCCTTTACAATGCTATAGAAGTGACATCCAAGCATTTCTATAAGGAACCCACTGTGCTGAAAGGCTTCATCGAATATTGGTCACCTACTACCAACTCTTTCCACTTGTCCTATGGTGAGATGAGCATAACACTTTGGGATCTACACCGCATAGCTGGCCTTCCAATAACAGGCAGGTTCTATGATAAATTCATTCCAACTAACACGGAGTTAGCCTTCGTGTCCTCTCCTGATCGTAAACCTTCCATCTCTGAGACCACTATCGAACTTTTCAAAGAGATGGGGAAATTTCCCAATATTCACAAGCCTCCTCCTTTGCAATGGCTTGCACATTTCTCCAGAGGTCTTAGGTATTTAAACTCCAGAATCAACTCATATATATATTTGTATATATATATTTTTTAGGGACTTTTCCATACTTATATTTTCCTTCTT
Source organism: Magnolia officinalis (assembly GCA_021015155.1). Classification (NCBI taxonomy): domain Eukaryota; kingdom Viridiplantae; phylum Streptophyta; class Magnoliopsida; order Magnoliales; family Magnoliaceae; genus Magnolia; species Magnolia officinalis. Next base: position 29,303,253 of record JAJHSJ010000016.1, on the reverse strand, counting down.
CTTATAGATTCTGCAACTGTCACTCCAAGGAGCTAACGCAGTTGCGAGATGCTATGAAGGAGAGAGCAGATTATAGTTCATTTGGGGAACTTGCAGCTTTCTTGGCCTACTGGCTGAGCCTCGTTGTACTTCCTAGTTCCAAGTGGGCAGACGCTATTCGTCCCACAGTCTTTGTCATAGCTGGCGCTTTGGCCGAGGGCCATAAATATTCTCTTGCTCCTCCAGTACTATGCTCCATTTACAGAGCCCTTGGAGAGATAGCCATTCACGTGAAGGATCCTACTCTTGGAACTTCATCAACATATACTTCTTGGCACTATATCACAGGATGGCTAGGAGTTTACTTTCCTTAGACCTTGGAAGCGCCAGAGAAAGCATACATTCATCCCTCACATCTTCCGCTCTAGTTCTTCCAGCAAAGGGCAATGGCCAAGAATGCATATGACTGGGTTGCAAATAAGATTCGGGATTATGACTAGATATACTTCTTCCAATTCCATCTCCATCGCTATATTGAAGATACAAACATGGTAGACCAAAGAGATTCTTTCATCTTTCTTCATCCACCCAGGCTGAAAAGCAAAAAACTAGAGAGCAGGATAAGCTATATTCCAGAGAAGAGTCATGCATCCCATCGCGGGGAAATTTGTAGAAAAATATCACTGGAAGACCCCATTCGTGAGATAAAGCCTATTAATACTTTGGATGGCTGGTTCGCTCACGGGGTTTTAATAGAATTTGAGCAAGCTCCTCGCAACTCTACAGATCAAGCTACGGATAATGTTGAAGGTGCACCTTCTCCTATTCCTGTGGAGACTGCAGCAATTCAAGAAGAACCAATTCATGATGTTTCGGTGCCTCCTTCACAACCTATTCGCCCTAGTTCATCATCTCTAATGACTAGATCAAGGGCACGTTTACAAGCATCACCATCCATTCCTCCAGAGGAAACGAGACAAGCGTCTATCTCTCCTTCAATTAGAGAACCCGCACCAGAGAGCAGTCAGCTGCTTCTTCTAAAGGAAAGCAAATCGTTATCGAAGAAGTTAACGAAGAAACTTTGGAGGATGAAAGCTCAGCCTCTTCATCAGAGAATACTGCTTCTTCGCAATATGAGGATGATGAAAACGTTGAAAGCAGTGAAGATAAGGATGATGACTTTGAGGAAGGAGAAGTCGATATTAACGGAGAGGAGGAAGCAGCTATAAAAGGTATTGAAACAGAGCTTCCTCCCACAACCTCTGAAGCTCTTCCTGGCGCTAAAACTCCTGTCAAATTTCTTGTAACTGTAGAAGAAGAAGAGGAATATTTAGACTATGGAGAATACGGATACTCACCAGGTAAAGGAAATTTAACTTTCATATGCATATTTTTATCTGCATATCTAATAGAAATCATTTATTTAGAATTATTGTGTCTCCCTTTGTTAGGTGCTCGTGTCGCTAATGTCGAAATAGGTGAGATTCCTCCTTCAGATCCTCCTGCGGTAATTTTGCCGAGAGCTTCTCTGGTTCCGTTGGCGGCACTGAAAGTAGTAGCTCGTGAGATTATATTTTCGATAGAGACTACTAACTTGCCGACTCCAACCACCAGAGACTCAAGTACAGAGGCTAGGGCACCTTCTCCTGCCGATATAGTGGAGGTTGGCCTTTCTGGGATTCAAGGAATTTCTCCTTCTGTCAACCGTATTCCAGCGATAGGTATATGTATATCAGTTATTTCACTCAGAATTGTATGTCTTATAATTTTTATCAATATATCTGAATGTTTTCTTTCTTTATGTTATAGGAACCCCTTCTTGTAGTGGAGCGGCCAGTTCCGACTCTGTGGCCACTGCGTCTGAACTATTATCTCTTGCGAAAGTCCCTGCGCATAAGATGCTCTTGATGAGGAATTCTTTATCAGCGATAGTCCATATCTTCAAGAATCCTGAGCAATGGTCAGATTTGGATATCGCTATCGAAATTTTGGAAAGTTCTGCGAGGATGGCTAGAATTAACATATCTTCTTTGTGTGATTCTCTTCTCAGATTTCGTGATTCAGTAATCTCTTTGGCATCGGCAGAAAATATTACGATTGCCCTTGAGATTTTGGAATATGGGAAGCAACTGGCTACATCTCAAGAACAAGCCTCTCTGACAGCTTCCTCTATCTTCAAGCTTGAGCAAGAATATTCGATTCTTCAAGATCAATTAAAGGCTCATACTGATGAGAAAGCGATTATCCAAGATCGCATTGCAGTACTGAAAGAAGAAATTTCTCGATTAGAGATGAGGAACCATGAGAAAGAATCAGCCATTCAGGATGTTGAAGGAAGGATGCGATCGAATATTCAATCTGTTAGTATAGAAAAATCTGTATTGATCCAAAGTAAAGAGGTAATCGTATCTTTGGAAGATAAGTTATCCGATGTTCCTGATCAAACCAAGATCATTCTTGTAACACCCCGAATTTTTGCCAACCTGGAGATAGACGTCCTTAGCCAATGGGTCAAATCCTAACACCTTATTAACTTGTCAAAACTCAATCCCAAAGTCTCAAGTCCCCTTTCAACCCATTTCCTTCAAAATCTCCTATTTCACATTTCACCACCTTGTTCTTTAGATATTTCTGAGTACTTTCATATTAGGCATGAATCCTATAGTTTAAGTAATGAAGAACAATACTTTCGAAATCCTTACAAAGACCCGAGTATCACCTCAGGCAGAAATCATACAGGACTAAATCCTTTAGAAATTATATGAGTTTAACTAAGTGCTAAACTAGATTAGCTGTGAAATCCATTTGAATCACTTTAAATACGATCTGCAAGACCCAAAACTTGTAGAATCATCGACGCTACATTACCCTAAAATCTAGGATCAATCTCATTACCCGGCTGCTCTCGGGAGCACCACGAAACTCCATATCAGATCTGGACCGCACATCGAAAGTCTGAATAATACGACGTTATAGAATTAGGACCACCTTGCTGGGCTTGACAACCATCTCGAAAATCAAATCCAGAGTGTCCCGGGGCTATTCGCTTGAGCCCGGAGCGAGGAGTGTAAGAAATGTGTTTTTCTTTAAAAATTAAATCTAATTTAAGTAATCTGAGACTTGTCGCTTGCGGGCTTGATATAAGCAATCAGACCGTCAGAATCTGACCCAAATACACCCTCGGATCAGGGGAAATTTCATACACATGGCAGTGTACTTGTGGCCCTGATTGAGTCTCAGTGACCGTTGAACTGAAACTGGTCCGCCACGGGCGATCTATAAATTCGATCTGACTAAAAACGTAACTCGACCTAGATCCAATGTCTGTGAGCTTAAGTCCGACCTTTGGTTCAAGGGGGGCTTCCAGAAGTGCTCCGTTGAGACGGAACTGTCCGTATTTGGACATAACCTAAGTATACCTTGGCCCTGGGTCCAATTTGGTGAGTTTTGGGCCTATATAAGGACCTTAAGCCCTCACTCTCTCATTCCATACGAATTTGGAAAAAAACCCTAGAAGAGAGAAGAGAGAAAGAGAGAGAGAGAGATGTGGGGATTCGTCCTGGGATTCAATCCTATCGTCCTACGTGCTTATCCGCCGCATCCGTATCGCTTTTTCGACGATTCCGGCTTCGTTCGTAGGTAAGAAAACCTAGCCCTAATCTGTTTTAGAGTTTCCAAGAGTGTAGGTTATGAAATAGCTGACATGTTTCATGATTCAGGTTGTCGTTGTGCCGTAGACAAAGGCGTTGGGTTCAAGCTGGTTTCGGTTCAAGTTTACCGACAAAAGGTGCGGACTTTAAACATATAGGTTATGGTTTTCAAAACTTTCAATGTCAGATAATGATAGATTCATGATCTGGATGCTATTTCACATGTACAAAGTGTTGTCCATTTCGTTTTTCAGATATATGTTAACTATGTTGAATATACTGTATTCCTCGTATTTGTAGAAAATACCATATACACATGAAATACGGATTTGTGCTTGCCATGATTAATTACTATCTATGTATGCTAGATACATGTGTACCAACTTCTGGGTGAATGGATTAGCCTAATACATGTTTTGTCAACATACGTTGAGTATGTTATATTGTGTAGCCTAAGTGTTTGTTGAAATGCCTGAATGAATATGGATTCATGATTTGTGCCTACCATGTGTATTGAATGCAAGAACATGATTGAAGTGTACTAGACAACCCCTTAGCAAAAGGATTTGCCCTAAATCACGCCACGGCCAATACACGTTATGTATGTTAAAGTGTGTAGTCCAAGTGTTTGTGAAAATGAACAAATGAATATGGAACTTGGATTCATGCTTGCTATGACTATCCGTCGTGGGGGCATGCGTGTTATAAATGGGGCAACTCCCTAGTGAAAGGATTTGGCCCAATACCTATGTAATCAACATACGTCATGTATGTTGATGTATGTAGTCTAAAGTGTTTGATGAAATGTCTGAATGAGTAAGTAGTTAGTCCATTGTAATGTATAAGGGTGTTGAGGTATGATTCTCAACTCCTTTAACTATGTGTATGCTTTCCTCCATGAACCGTAGATTGTGGTGTCTGTTTATCTATGTAATGCATATGTATAATTCCATGTTTAAGTTGTATTCAATAAGAGCCGTGAAGGGTGATGGGGGAGTGGTGTAACGATTCCGTGCAACAGCCCTGGCAGCCCTAAGCGGACAATATCAGACTTTTGATTATATGATTGGGAATCTTGATTCATTACTACTTTAACTGTCTTCCTGGATAATTTGCTACAATTGAATGTGATTGGGGCTATTGTATAGTCCAGACAATCGGTAACGGGATTGAATTCGTGGCTGAGATTCCTTCACCATGTGAGATGTGTTCGACGAACCCAAGTCGTACTTCGGTTGGCAATAGTGGTTGGCCACGCGAAGTGCTTATGCACTTCATGTCGTTCAGCTGGTTGTGCACTCGTGCTAGTCGAGCTCGTCAAGTAACCCGATCTGTCTAATGTATGTTCACCATGTTTGGACGCCACTGCTTGAACCTAAGGTACCAAACTTACCAGTGCAACCCCGTTAACCTTGGTACCTTGATCCGCTAAGACTCATGAGCTGGACATGGTGGTATGGGACACCGTGGTCGAGCTGTCGGCCTACGCTGGGGCGATGTGCCTCCCCGTAGTGACCAGTGAGCGACTCAGACTCGTGAGCTGAATACGGTGGTATGGGACACTATATTCGAGCTGTCGGCCTACATTGATAAGGTGATAGGGGAGTGGTACAATGAGTGCGTGTAACAGCCCTGGCAGCCCTTTGTAGTGACCTCGACCATACTCTAAATCTGCGGTGAGGCGACGAGTCTTCCTGTAGTAAACAGAGTATAAGCTAGACCTATATTGATAAGGTGATGGGGGAGCGATGTAACGAGTGCGTGTAACAACCCTGGCAGCCCTTTACAGCGACCTAAAACCGCATTATCGTATGAGATTATCTAGGACTGACGACCCTAGAATGGATCATTGTTTGGGAATGATATAAGGGAGGTACCTTAGTTTCCCAATATTGCTGTATGAAAAGGACTAATAACAACTCGGTAATCATGCTCAAACATAACACTGCATGTGCCTGGAAGATGTGGAGCACTGAGGGATGAACGTATGCCGCGGACGTAAGATGGTGTCAAATGAGGGAGGTTTGGCAAGGGCATGCATCATGACTGCATTTCATACTTGCATTAACAAGAATATTTAGGATTGCTTGATTGTACTGCTTTATCATTACTGCTTGACTGAATTGATAACATGCTAACCTTTGTTTTATTGTTCCACTGAGTTGATCACTCACTCCCACGTTACGGGATGGTGTTGTACACACCAACCAGACTTTGTTTGAGTTTCAGATGATGGCGATGCTTGCGATGCGGAGCCAGATTTTTATGATGAGGAGGAGGATTTCTCCTTTATTCAAGCAGATTCATGTGAGTCGTGTCCTGATCGACGAGGATTTCTAGGATGTTAACTAGACAACATTATACCTTTTGTATATTGTGGAAATTTACATGTAATTATCTAACCTGGTAACATTATCACACTCTGGAAACTTACCACAGTTTATATTATATATATATATCTATCACAGTCCTCCGCTTGCTTAAACTAATCGTCTCTGGAGTATGATATGTTATTTTTGCTTAATATCATTCATGTTTCATTTACTAATACAGACAACATTCAATCATCAGCAATATGTTGCATAAGTGATGTTTTGAAACTCGGGAGCTGAGCTTCTGGTTGACCCCCGATTTTCAAGGCGTTACAATTCTTGAAGAAAAATCAAAGCATGATGCAACTCAAGCGCAATTAAAAGAGGATTTGCGCGGGTATATGGAAGCAGTAGGAGTTGTAGAGGAACTTTGAAAATGCGATTCTTGAACATGTAATTTTGCGTTCATACACTTTTGAATAAGTAATTTATTTTGATTTCTAGTATATGCATTTATGGTAGCATCTTAAGACATTGTCTTTTTGCTGAAGAATCATCATATCGCACATTATCGCAATCATATTTATCCATGCAGTAATTGCAACTTTAAACCTTTTATGTTTTGTTAATGCGGGATTCCCTATGTGAGTATTTAAATTGGCGGTACTAAGTTTCAATTTAGTCAGTCACACCCAGTTTCAGCTCATGAGTAGTGGAGCGCGCACACATTTAAGCTCTTGAGTAGTGGAGCGTGGTCTCACGTGATGGTCTCTGTAACTCTTAAGAGTTCACTGAACTTCTCACTGCCTTGTGAGTTCACAAACCGCGATCCATCAGAGGGGCCCAGTGAAGCTACCGGGGCGGTGAACTCGCTTGGTTTTACACACAGGGTTGGCCACAGTAACTCTTTAGAGTTCGCAGAGCTCACAAGGCTACCTTTAGGGTACCAAATCTAGGGCCGCCAGTCCATCAATGAGTAGGTTTAAGCCCTTCCTCATGAGTTAGTACTGAAATCAAACCGTAGATTTGGAGGGTCTTACGCACGGTTGGCCGATGTACAGCTCACACTGCGGCCCCTATTTTCTTCATCTGCAAGGTCGAGCCCATTCACGGGAGGGCACTTTCTTCCGTTCCCCGTGACGTTGCCGGAAAGCTATACAGACGGCATGGGGGTTACGCATGACTAGCCTTCACGGACTTTTGGCCTTTCAGGCTCTTAGTCCTTGACTTCATCAGCTGCCCGCATGGGTGCTCACGATGGTCTTCTCGGGCTTTTTAGGGCCACAGACTCCTCGCCGCTGCCCGAATGGCAATCTTGATTTTAGATCTTATGCATAGCTGGCCGGCCCTTTTAGAGCTTGATCCTTTTAGAGTTTGATCCTTTTAGAGCTTTTAGCCCTTTTTTTAGGGCTTGATTTTTTTTTTGGCTCTTTTTAGGATTAATTCTTTTTTTTTTAAAGGATTTTGGCCCTTTTAGGATTTGGCTTGACAAGACTGCCTTATCATGCCTTGTAAGGCAATAATAATTATGACCATCGTTATCACCAGAATGATAGACGTCTCTGACTGAGATTAATACGTCGTTGCTTCTGATAATATCTTCAAGAGGATCCGTTTACTTTTTGATAATATCGTTGCTTGAATTCATCTAGTGATGACGATGATCACTTTCTCTTTAGAACGGCGATGATTACTTTCTTTTGAAAACGGCGTTATTCACTTTCTTTTCAGAATATTTGCTAATGTAGTCGATACGTTTGTGAATATTTTTTTTATAGATTCTTTTGATGACATATGGATATGATCTCATTCCTTCTTGCCCCCTTTTGGTATAGAATCATTATGCTGATAATATTCTGGATCAAAACCCGAGGCTTCTTTAGGGGTAGTATCTTTTGATGAAGCGAGCGTTGACCGGTATACTGATACCCTGCCCATCTTGATTTGCAACTCTGTACGCTCCATTGGAGTATACTTCTTTTTTTATATATGGTCCATCCCATTTAGGCTCGAACTTACCCCCTGTTCGGCGGGTGACCACTATAGGTCTTTTCAACATTAGCACCATATCTCCTTTTTTGAAGGAGCGATATTTAACTTGCTTATCAAAAGCAGCCGATATTCTGGCCTGATATGACTACAACCGCTGTTGTGCTACTAGACGTTTCTCATTAAGCAAATCTAACTCTTTCAGCCTTATTTTTGCATTTTCATCATCTGTTATGGACTGATGTACTGCCACTCTGAGCGATGCCACTTGTACTTCGATTGGGATGACAGCCTCTACGCCATAGATTAACAAATATGGTGTCGTCCCTGTTGCTGTGCGATGAATAGTTCTGTAGGCCCATAATGCTTCCTGTAACTTTTCATCCCAATCACGTCTATTACCTGTCACCGTTTTCTTTAGTATTTTGACGATCGTTTTATTGAACGCCTCTGCTAATCCATTGGCCGGAGGATAGTAAGGCATTGAAAATGAATGTCGAATGTTGAACTTCTGACACAACTTTTCCATGCATCTGTTCTTGAAAGGAGTGTCATTATCAGTGACTATCTTCTTTGGAATACCATGATGGTATATTATAGCATGCCGGATGAAATTGACCACATCCCTCTCTTTAACCTTGCGTAAAGAGATTGTTTCAGTCCATTTAGAGAAATAATTTGTCGCTGCCAGAATATACTACTTTCCTTTGGACAAAGGTGGATTTATAGGACCAATTACATCAAGTCCCTAAGCCGAGAAAGGCCAAGAAGCGACGGACTGATGTAAATCTTCTGGGGGAACATGTATAACATCCCCATGGATCTGACATTCATGGCACCGCTTCGCATAATCTATTGCATCTTTGAACATTGTGGGCCAGTAATAACCCATTCAGTGCACTCTATGGAATAAATTTCGGCCAGCTTGATGTGCCCCACATTCACCCGAGTGCGCTTCCCATAATATTTGGCCTGCTTTTTGTTTGTCTAGGCATCGTAGCAACATTCCATTGTAAGACTTTTTATACAATATTTCACTGCATATGACAAATTTGCCCGATCGCTGCTTAATCTGTTGTCTTTGTGCATTATCTTCCGGCAGGATGTTATATTTAAGATAATCAACAAAAGGTTGCCGCCAATCATCTGTCGTTACTTCCAGACATGATATAGGAAGTGTTACAATGGCTTCTTCAATGACCTCAGAAGATGGCAGGAATCTTCTTTCCTCTATAGTTACTTGGAGAGGGCTTCGATTTGTGCAGGATAAAGCCACTGCCAGGCTGGCCAAAGCATCTGCTTTTGCATTTTCGAACCGTGGTATGTGTTTAATTTCCACATGACAGAACTGTTCGAGCAACTGTTGTGCTTTCCGGCAATAGGGCAAGAGTTCCTGCTTCCTCACTTCGAATTCTATTGTCAATTGATTTATAATCAATTTAGAATCTCCGAAGATATGTAACATTTTTATTCCCATTTGTTGAGCTATTTCCATTCCAATAATGAGAGCTCTGTACTCGGCCTCATTATTCGTGCACGCGGCGCCTAATGTGAAGGAGTAGGGCAATAGGTCGCCTTGAGAAGTGATAAATATCACTCCTGCCCCCGCTCCTGACGTTCGAGCAGCACCGTCAAAATACATTTGCTATAAACTCTGGGATTCGGTTAACATAACTTGTTCGTCCGGAAAGTCATCGTCAATCTTTTCGCTTTCTGCTATAGGATGCGCTGCAAGGAAATCTGTCACAGCCTGCCCTTTTACTGCTTTCACCGGCTTATATGAAATAGTGTATTCTGATAATAATAACATCCATTTGGCTAATCTTCCCGACAACATCGGCCTGGTTATCAAAAACTTTATCGGATCTGCTCTCGAGATCAAAGTTATGTCATGGGAGAGACAATAATGTCTCAGCTTCTGTACTGCAAATATCAGCGCTAAACATTCTTTCTCAATCGGAGAATAATTGCATTCTGCCCCCATCAATGTTCGGCTCAGATAATAAAGAGCATTTACTTTCCCGGCTTCATTTACCTGTGCCAACAAAGCACCCAAAGAATTCCCAGCTGCAGATACATACAAGATAAGTGGCTTACCTCTCACTGGGGCTGTTAGTACTGGCGGCTGCTTCAACAATTCCTTGATTGAATCAAATGCATTCTGACAGGCTTGATCCCATACAAATTTTGTGTCTTTCTTCATTAGCTGAGAGAATGGCTGACACCTTCCTGCGAGATTTGAAATGAAACGGCGAATATACGCCAGTTTTCCTTGCAAACTTTTCAACTCCTTTAGCGTTGTTGGTGGCAGCATATTTTGAATAGCTTTAACCTTCTCTGGATCAATCTCAATACCCCTACGCCGTACAATGAAGCCGAGAAATTTGCCCAAAGATACTCCAAACGCACATTTAGTTGGATTCATCTTTAGTTGTTTCTTTCTGAGTCGACGGAACACTGCCGCCAAATGTTCACGGTGCTCCTGATGATCTCCTGACGTGACCACTAAGTCATCAACGTAGCATTCAACATGTTTATGCATCATATCTTGAAAGATATTTTTCATCGCCCTTTGATATGTTGCCCCAACATTTTTAAGACCGAATGGCATAACTTTGTAACAATAAATTCCAAGCGGTGTTCTGAATGCGGTTGCTTCTTCATCTTCGGGCGCCATTCTAATTTGATTATACCCTGCGTAGCTGTCCATGAAAGACATGATAGCATATTGAGTCGTACTATCGATTAACAATTCCGTTATCGGGAGAGGAAAGTCATCCTTTGGACAAGCCTCGTTCAGATCCCTAAAATCAATGCACACTCTGACCTGTCCGTTTTTCTTTTTCACAGGAACAATATTCGATATCCACCTAGGATATTTGACTTCCCTGATGAACCCGACCTTTATCAGTTTGTTGACCTCTTCTTCTATTAATGGCATTAGGTCTGGGTGAAATCGTCTTTGTGCATGCTTTATCGGCTTCTTTTCTTTGGAGATATTTAATCGATGCATCACTACGGAGGGTTCCAAACACGGCATTTCTTCATACGTCTAGGCGAAGACGCCTTTGTTTTCTCTGAGAAGTTGTCCATATTTCTCAGATTCCTGCTCAGAAAGACCGACGCTGATAAACATATTCCTTAACTCTTCGTCTGTTCCCAAGTTTATTTCTCGCAGGTCGTCTATTGTTGGTTGCCCCCGTCTTCTATTTGTCTCAGAGCTATCTCAGGGTACTCGACCATTTTAGGGTCCTGCTTTGGCATTTGTGTGGCCATAACCATATTCACTGATGACTCTGCTCCGAGTCCTTGGAATTTCTTTCACTTTTCCTAGTCAACTCCAAGAGGGATTTGAATTCCCTTTCCATGGTTCAGCCCCGTGGGTTTATTACAATCAAAACCCATATTCCTCATGATCTTCTTGCTCACTGAACTGTATTTTTCCAGATTTTGTGATGTCAGCCTTCCATGGTATACATTATTCGTGACTTCGGTCTTTGCTTCTATTGCAACATGAAATTCTATCGGCTCGAGGTATTTGGTACTAGCTTTGACTTGAAACCTTCCTGGAGCAGCTAAAAATGGCTTACACCTTTCAACGTTGGGTAACGGCATCGTATAATTAGACTGCAGAATTTTCAACTGTTCCGTTGATAACAAGGTTAATGACGGCTGCCCTGGTTGTCTCAAACGCTTAGGCACAAAATAGAACTTCTTCCTTGCTCCCGCAGTCCCAGAAGATTCTGCCCTTTCTTCTTCAACATTGTTTACTCGAATGTCCTTTACAACTTCGTTTTTATCATTATTTCCCATCTCTTCAGAGAACTATTTATAATAACTGGCGTCTGCGAAAAGGACTCGGCTTCTGTATAAGGTTTCGCGTCGGCCATCACCTTACACTGTATTCCGTCTTTACAGTATTTGAAGCATTGGTGCAAAGTGGAGGGTATGATGCTGTACTGATGAATCCATGGCCTTCCCAGGAGAAGATTGTATGTCGTTACGGTGTTTATGACATGACATATGACATTAGCAGTTAATTCTCCTACCTCCAACGTCACTGTAATCTTACCAAGCGTGCGTTTTCCATCTTGATTGAAGCCCTATATCATCATTCCACTAGGGCGTAGATCAGAACAGCGATAACCCAATTTACTTACCATCGAGAGTGGTAAGAGATTTACTGCAGATGCATTGTCTATCATAATCCGCTTTACTCGCTTCCCACAGATGTGACCCTCTATCATCAGTGGCCTGTTATGTTCTGTCTCACCAATCAAATCGTCATCAGAAAATGAGATGAGTGGTAGACAATCTGCTTGTTCATTGTGTCTTTCCTGTTTCATTTCTATCAGCATCATTTCTCTGATGCTGTGATTGGACAATGCTTGGATCAAACTTTGCCGAAACTCCTCTGATAACTTAATTGCATCATAGATGCTTAAACGTGCCGGTATGCCTTTCAAATAGCTAACTATGTCATAAACCACTTTTGTTGTTTCGCTCCTGTTTTCATTTCTATCATCACTGTTTTGTTTTTCAATAACTTCTTTCCTTACGATTCCTGCTTTCTTTTTTACTGGGCTCGTTACCCTCTTTCCTAATCGTAACGTAATCATTGTCACGTTCTTTGTCGACATTTGACCTTTTTTCCCTTTTACTTCTCTGGCTTTTTTTTGAACTGTAAACATGTTTACCGTCGCTCTCGTACTCTTTCCTTTGTCTTCACCAGTTATTATCTGACCTTTATTTATCATTCGTTGTATGATACATTTCAACGTATAGCAATTTTCTGTCGGGTGTCTCACTAAACGATGATAACGGCAGAAATCTCTTTCTCTGGTCTTTGTTACATCTTCCAGACGCTTGGGTTCTGGTAACTCTAGGGTGCCAGCCTTTAGTAATTGCTTCATCATGGGAACAACATCTTCTTTATCAAAATCAAACCCTTCATGAGAATCAAGCTCCCTAAACCTTTTTTCCTTTGTATCTGTTTTTTGACTGGTTCCATCCTTCCTTTCGTTCTAATCTCATGTCTCTTGAACCCCCTGTATCTTGATTTTTCTTTTCACGATCAACGGTATTCACAGGAGTTCTGCTGGGTATTCTCCTAACTACCTCTTGGTGAAATACTGGCATCTAGCGGGTCATTAATTCTAATGCATGCGCTTTGGTGGCCAAGTCACGGAACGTCCTGATGTCGGCGCTGGTAAGTCCGAACGCGATTCCGGTTTCCATAGAATTTAGGCACATTTTTACCTGTTCCTTTTCTTCCGGCAATTGTCTACACGATGCCCCCAATGTTTTCCATTTGTCTATGAACTTTTCCACTGGTTCCCCTTCTCGTTGCCATATGGAGCCTAATTCTGTAATGCTGACGTCACGTTCTGATGAGAAGAAATTTGACATAAAAGCGTCCTGCATTTGCTCCCAAGTTCGCTCTGATCCAGGAGTCAAGCTGGAATACCACCGAAATGCTTTGTGTTAGGGACGACCCAAACAACCTCAGGCAATACTGTGGTACTGTAGAGAAATTCCCCATACTAGTAATGAAGTGCATTAGATGTTCTTCTGGAGATCCCTCCCCATTGAATTTCTGGAAATCTGGCTGCTTAAAGTTGGTCAAAAACGAAACATCTTCTATCTCCCTCAGATAGGGTGTTCAGTATCTATAGCGGCTAGTGTGTTCTCACTCTCTTTCTATTCTCACGGTTTCTTCAATGACCTATCTTATATCATCTTGTGTTATAGTCCTTACTGCTGGAACGGACCCCCGCGATCCTATTCCTTGCGGACGAGAACCTTCAGGCTGACTTTCCTGTCCATTCGTTGTTCCCATCATTGGTGGAGCTGCTATTTGGGTTACGTTATGCGTCAGCGTCGCCAAGGCTTCTCTGAGGTTTCAGCACTCATCCATTAGCGCTCTTTGTGCTTCTGCCATCTGGTTAACACGATCTTCAGTAGTTGGCCTGTTTCCTTGACTTATTTCGTCCATATGCACCGTGACTTCTTTACTACTCGTCGTTGTCATTGGAGTAAGGCGAGAGTATGTTGATGTGACGAGGCTTTCAAAGAGGGGAGATATCATAGTCTCATTCGACTTCTGTGTGCTCCCTGTATTGCTGATTGATCGAGGCGACACAGTTATCGATGAACTTGCCGGGGGTGACATAGGCGTCGGTGAGCTTGCCGGGGGTGACATAAGCGTCGGTGAGCTTATCATCAGCGCTTTACCTTTCTGTTCTTCTGTCCATTTGGTCTTCGGGGCAGCCATAATCGAAAAATCGCGCGACACGAACTGCGGAGCTGTTCGCTCGGGATATATCACAGGAGGAGCGAGTTCGGGGTTCTTTCTGTAATCGGTCCTCTGGCTCTTAGCAGAGATGAATTCGCTCTATAACTTTTCAGATTCCTTGCTTTCGCCTTACGAGACAAGACCACAGTCCAATTCCCCTCACTTTCTTGCGGTTGAGGTGAAACGGATACAACTCCAGCTGTTACTTGAGTCATTTTACGACCACTTGCAAGACATGGATCCATACGTTCTGGGGCTTGGCTTGGCATATACTCTACTATGAATCCAGTAGAGGTGAAGCGAAAGTTCACTTTTCTTGTAAGACTAGTCATCAGTTGTATTTTGTGGTTGAATTCAAGTACCTTCAGTAATGAAATGCACATGAAATTAGTATGTGAAGGATTAAGTAATCCATCTTAGGGATGAAGGAGAGGATGTTCCCACTGAGAGTCGCCATTTTGGGGTCTGAGAGATGCCAAAAAGTGATAAAAGCTTTACCGTTTTTCCAATGTTAATGCTAAATAAAACAAATTCCCCAGCAGAGTCGCCATTTTGTTTCGATAAGAAAACAAATGTATTTGATTTGGGGGATTTATATTATTTAAACATAATAGAGAAAAGTATAAAGACAATCATCGCACTTTATTAATTCTGAGTTCATTTACATCCTTTAATATACCTTAATCCTAAGATAGATTACTTAGCACAATAGTCAAATATGAATTTTGGCAGCATAACAGCAGTGATCTCAGTCATCCCCTAAGACTTAGGAGGAATTGATGGGTTGATCAACAATCTTCAAAGAGATAGACATTCCGGCAGCATTCCGATGCTATTGTCGATGATTCTCCCTTTTTCTTGGACAGGAAGAACTTGAAGACTTGGAAGCTTCAAGCATTTTGACAGCATGACATCTCTTTGTTGTTACAGACTGCAGAGCAATCTGTTTGCGCGGTCCCGCGTAAAGCATATCATTTGTGCGGTCCCGGGCAAAACATATCGGTTGCGCGGTCCTGCGTAATCTGAAGGAACCCTTTGTTCCTACCTTCGATCTTCTTCTACACTCTTCTTTCGCTCCGAAATCTTCGAACCCCTTCAATGAAGGAGGGGAGGGAGTATTTATAGGCACACGCACTTGTAGAACCTTAATCTTAGCGATGTGGGACAAAATCACTTAATTCTTGCTGAGAGTCGCTATATGCTTTACGGGAACCCGCGTAAACTATATACTTTGTGGGGACCCGCGCAATCAATACACTTTGCGGGGATCCACGCAAAGTGCCCGTTGAGCCATTTCATCAATTCTTTCATCTCTTTTCCTCAATGTTTTGATTTTCCTTTGCTTCAATTCTCTTTCCTTATTTTTATGCCTCAATAGACTTTGCACGTATAGTCAGAGCATTTGAGGATGAAAATTACCCTGCTCTTCACTGTCGTTGCTTTCACTCACGTGGTTTTCACTCCCTTTCCTCACTCCATTTCCACTAAGAAAGAGACAAAAAAAACCCTTTTTTTTGGCACAAAAATCCCTCCATTGGATCGCACCATGCTCCCATTGGATTGCATCCTCTCCATACATCAGCATTTTCTCATCTTCTGAAAATGGTCGGTCCACTGAAGAAAGAACGCACCACAGGTATATTTTAATATATTGCCTGTTGGATGAAGCTTGCATCTGAGTTTTTGGTTCATCTATTTATACACCATCCGATGAACATGATGGATAACAAATAAAACATCATTGTGGGGCGTAGTAAGCTCTCTATGGTTAAATCGTTGTTTCTTTCGTATGATCCACCTGGTATTTCGATATGCTACAATTTTGGGCTCAAACCTTTAATATAGATGGAAAAACGAATGAATGTCGTGGATAGTCCACATACATTTAAGGTGGGCCCAAATCAGTTAACTCAGTACGATAAAAGCATACTGATCAAACTGATTTCAAATTTCAAGAGTTCTTGATCTATTTGACCTATTTCTCAACAATATGCTCGAGTTGTTGCCGACATTCCCGGTTCATGATTAGTTGAATTCCCCAAGTAATTCATGAATTTCATAGACAAATGATAAAGATATGACTAGGAACATCCACATATTCATGTGATGTAACGAAAATTCTATGAATCGCTTTGTCATTTTCATTAATTGCCCGGTTAACTTCATCGAAGTACTCGTTGAATTTGATGTGAAGCTCGTTCAATTATGTGTTAGGCTAATTCAATTTCATTTCAAGTTCATTGAAATTCATGTTACTCTCATTGGATTTCGTGTTATTATCACTGAATTTCAAGTTAGCGTAGCTAATTTCATGTTTCTCTCGCTCAATTTCTAAGTAGACTCACTCAAATTTCAATTTGCCTCACTTAATGTTAACTTTACCCCGCTTAATTTCCAGTTTAACCCGCTCAAGTTTTAGGTTACCCCGTACAATTTCGAGTTTGCCCCGCTTAATTTTCAGTTTGCCCAGATCAATTTTTAGGTTGCCTCTCTCAAATTTTTGTTTGCCTTGCTCAATTTCAAGTTTGCCTCGTGCAATTTCATTTACCCTACTCAATTTCCAGTTTCCCATACTCAATTTCCAGTTTGCCTCGCTCAATTTCAAGTTCGACACGCTATATTTCAAGTTTGCCCCGCTCAATTTCAAGTTTCCCCTACTTAATTTCTAGTTTTCCTCGCTCATCATCAAGCTTGACAAGCTCAATTCCAAGTTTGCCCCGATCAATTTCTAGTTTGGCCCGCTCAATTTCAAGTTTACCCCGCTCAATTTCCTATTTGCCCCGCTCAATTTCTAGGTTGTCTCACTCATTTTTCCAGTTTGTCTCGCTCAATTTCTAGGTTGCCCCACTCAATTTATAGGTCGCCATGCTCATTTTCTAGTTTGCCTCCATCATTTTGATAGTTTGCCTCGCTCATTGATATTCAAGATAAACGTCTCCATCCCACATTATCTTCCGCTTAATTTCAGGTGTTCTTTTTACAAATCTCTCAAACTCTACTCTCACGACACCAATAAATTCATCAACGATAATTTTCTCTTCTTCAAAAAATTACCACTGTAGACCCCACCTTTTATCCAGCATCTTTTATGAACGATCCAAACCTTACTTTCCCAACATAGACTTTACACGTATGGTAAGAGCATTTGAGGATGAAAATTACCCTACTCTTCATTGTGGTTGCTTTCACTCTCGTTGCTTTCACTCCCTTTCCTCACTCCATTTCCACTAAGAAAGACACAAAAAACCCTTTTTCCACCACAAAAATCCCTCCATTGGAACACACCATGCTCCCATTGGATTGCATCCTCTCCATACATTAGCATTTTCTCATCTTCTGAAAATGGATGGTCCATTGAAGAAAGCATGCACAACAAGAATATTTTAATACATTGCCTGTTGGATGAAGCTTGCATATGGGTTTTTGGTTCATCTATGTATACATCATCCGATGAACATGATGGATTACAAATAAAACACCATTGTAGCGCGTTGTAAGCTTTCTACGGCTAAATCATTGTTTCTTTCATATGATTCACCTGATATTTTGATATGCTACGATTTTGGGCTCAAACCATTAATATAGATGGAAAAACGGATGAATGTCGTGGATAGTCCACATACATTCAAGGTGGGTCCAAATCAGTTAACTCAATACGATAAAAGCATACTGATCAAACTGATTTCAAATTTCAAGAGTTCTTGGTATATTTGACCTATTTCTCGGCAATATGATCGAATTATCGCTGACATTCCCGGTTCATGATTGGTTGAATTCCCCAAGTAATTCATGAAATTAATAGACGAATGATAAAGATATGACCGAGAACATCCACAGATTCATCTGATGTAACGGAAATTTTATGAACTGCTTTGTCATTTTCATTAATTGCTCGGTTAACTTCATCGAAGTACTCATTGAATTTGATGTGAAGCTTGTTCAATTGTGTGTTAGGCTAATTCAATTTCATTCAAGTTCATTGAAATTCATGTTACCCTCGTTGAATTTCGTGTTAGTATCACTGAATTTCAAGTTAGCGTAGTTGAATTTCATATTTCTCTCGCTCAATTTCTAGGTTGACTCGCTCAAATTTCAGTTTGCCTCACTTAATGTTAAGTTTGTCCCCCTTAATTTCCAGTTTAACCCGCTCAATTTCTAGGTTTTCCAGCTCAATTTTCAGTTTGGCCAGCTCAATTTTTAGGTTACCTTGCTCAAATTTCATTTTGCCTTGCTCAATTTCAAGTTTGCCTTGCTCAATTTCAAGTTTTCCCCCCTCGATTTCAGTTTCACCTACTCAATTTCCAGTTTGCCTCGCTCAATTTCAAGTTCGAAGCGCTCAATTTCAAGTTTGCCCTTCTTAATTTCAAGTTTCCCCCGCTCAATTTCCAGTTTGCCTCGCTCAACTTCAAGTTTGACCAGCTCAATTTCAAGTTTATCCCGATCAATTTCCAGTTTGCCCCGTTCAATTTCAAGTTTGCCTCGCTCAATTTCCTGTTTGCCCCACTCAATTTCTAAGTTGACTCACTCATTTTTCTAGTTTGCCTCGCTTAATTTCTAGGTTGCCCTACTCAATTTATAGGTCGCCTTGCTCATTTTCTAGTTTGCCTCCCTCATTTTGATAGTTTGCCTCGCTCATTAATATTCAAGATAAACATCTCCATCCCACATTATCTTCCGCTTAATTTCAAGTGTTCTTTTTGCAAATCTCTCAAACTCTACTCTCACGAAACCATTAAATTCATCGACGACAATTTTCTCTTCTTAGGAAAATTACCACTGTAGACACCACCTTTTATCCAGCGTCTTTTATGAACGATCCAAACCTTACATTCCCAACATAGACTTTAAACGTACAGTCAGAGCATTTGAGGACGAAAATTACCCTGCTCTTCATTGTCGTTGCTTTCACTCACGTTGCTTTCACTCCCTTTCCTCACTCCATTTTCACTAAGAAAGAGACAAAAAAACCCTTTTTTCCGGCACAAAAATCCCTCCATTGGATTACACCATGCTCCCATTGGATTGCATCCTCTCCATACATCAAAATTTTCTCATCTTCTGAAAATGGTTGGTCCATTGAAGAAAGCACGCACCACATATATATTTTAATATATTGGATGTTGGATGAAGCTTGCATCTGGGTTTTTGGTTCATCTATGTATACATCATCCGATGAACATGATGGATTACAAATAAAACATCATTGTGGGGCATAACAAGCTTTCTATGGTTGAATCACTGTTTTCGTTCGTATGATCTACCTGCTATTTCGATATGCGACGGTTTTGGGCTCAAACCCTTAATATAGATGGAAAAATGGATGAATGTCGTGGATAGTCCACATACGTTCAAGGTGGGCCCAAATCAGTTAATTCAGTATGATAAAAGCATACCGATCAAAATGATTTTAAATTTCAAGAGTTCCTGATCTATTTGACCTACTTCTCGGCAATATTCTCGAGTTGTCACCGACATTCCCGGTTCATAATTGGTTGAATTCCCTGGGTAATTCATGATTTGGATAGACAGATGATAAAGATATGACCGGGAACATCCATAGATTCGTGTGATGTAACAAAAAATCTATGAACCGCTTTGTCATTTTCATTAGTTGCTCAGTCAACTTTACCGAAGTACTCGTTAAATTTCATGTGAAGCTCGTTCAATTATGTGTTAGGCTAGTTCAATTTCATTTCAAGTTCATTGAAATTCATGTTACCCTCGCTGAATTTCGTGTTAGCATCACTGAATTTCAAGTTAGCATCGCTAAATTTTATACTTCTCTGACTCAATTTCTAGGTTGACTTGCTCAAATTTCAGTTTGCCTTGCTCAATGTTATGTTTGCCCGACTCAATTTTCAGTTAGCCCTACTCAATTTTTAGGTTTACCTGCTCAATTTCCAGTTTGTCCCGCTCAATTTCCAGTTTGCTTAGCTCAATTTTTAGGTTGCCTCCCTCAAATTTCAGTTCACCTCACTCAATTTCAAGTTTGCCCCTCTCAATTTTCCTTTGTCCCGCTCAATTTCAAGTTTCCC
Source organism: Magnolia officinalis (assembly GCA_021015155.1). NCBI lineage: Eukaryota > Viridiplantae > Streptophyta > Magnoliopsida > Magnoliales > Magnoliaceae > Magnolia > Magnolia officinalis. The sequence continues at coordinate 29,282,993 of JAJHSJ010000016.1, read as the reverse complement.
CCGCTTAATTTCTAGTTTGCCTCGCTTAATTTCAAGTTTAACCCGCTTAATTTCAAGTTTACCCCACTCAATTTTCAATTTGCCTCGCTCAATTTCCAGTTTGCCCCTGCTCAATTTCCTGTTTGCCCCACTCATTTTCTAGGTTGCCTTGTTCATTTTTTCAGTTTGCCTCGCTCAATTTCTATATTGCCCCGCTTAATTCATAGGTCTCCTCACTCATTTTCTAGTTTGGCTCGCTTATTTTGATAGTTTGCCTCACTCATTTTGATAGTTTGTCCTGCTCAATTTCTAGTTTTTCCTCGCTCAATTTTTATCTTGATTTCACATGAAGTTTGTTCAAATTCATCAAGTGCTACATTGTTTTCAATTATGTCTGATTATGTACACTATGATTCACTAAGTATCTTGTGAACTTTATGTTTGATATGTTTTCAAATTCATGTTTGCAAGTGACGAATCTTCTGCTGTAATTCCAAACCCAACCTTTAGGTGTACACTGAAATGGTGGTTTGAGAAGGTGAAGAGTGGAGTGGAGAAGAATGATAGGCAGCTAAATTTGTTTACCCAATCCCCATTTTCATTTTTATTGCATATTATATCCTTTAGATTTATAAGAGCTTTATTTCACCTTCTTTTTCTAAGATATAAAGGTGATCTAGTATTTGAGATTAGGGGGAGACGATTGCAGTTCACGGAGATGGAATTCGCCCTTATTATGAGGCTTAAGACCAGAGAACTTACAATACCGAAAAATTGTCCCACTACGAGTACATTAAAAGACAAATACTTCAAAGAATATCCAGTTTTAAAGAAGCACTAAATGGATGTGTTTGAAAGATTAGTTGACACCAATAAGAACGAGGATGTCGTGAAGGTTGCCCTACTTATGGTAGGGGAACCGAACCGAAAAACATGTGTAACATAGATTATATACACCTAGTCGACTCGCTAGATGATTTTTATAGCTATCCTTGAGGTAATTTGGCATACAATACAATGTCGCAAGAAATCGAAGCTGGCGTTGTCGCATCAAGTGCCCCTCGCTACACTGTATGTGGTTGCGTCCTTCCTCTACAAGTAAGAACACTTCTTATTTTCTACATGATTACAGTCTACAGTCAAATGTGAATTTTTAACCTGGTGCAATTTCATTATAATAGATATGGGTGGTAGAGAGATTATTGGCCCTACGAGAGTATGATGTTTCGTATGTTCCTCATCAAATTCCACGCTTCATTCAATATCGAGAATCGAAGTGTTGGAGGTACAACAAAATGCATGCTATTTTCGAGAGTAAAGCTATAAGTATATATATTTCTCCGGCATTTACTTCACTTAATTTGACATATACTCTCTTTTAATTAACATTACTCTTTGTTCTTTTACAGACATTGGTAGTAATGACCTTAGAACCCACCCTACGAGAATGGGAAACGGACGTCGTTCGCTTGGTATGTGACAATTTCCAGGTGAGATGTTATGAAACTTGAACGATATTTTTACTGTTTTAATTCGGTCGGTTCGTAATTCCAATGCCATTATAAAAATATCCTGACTCTTACATATCCATTGATATATTTTGTAGGTCATTGAAACCCAGGAAGATAAGGAGGAGGGTAATGAGAATGATTATGAGGAGGAGGATGATGGAGAAGATGAAAATGATTATAAAAAAAAAAAAAATTTTTAAAAAAAGACGTGGAGGGAGAGGGATCGGGGGGGATATTATAAAGAATGTTCTTTTTATGGATGAATTCAGGGTTGAGAGGAAAGAGTTGAAGAAGGAAATAGAGGAATTAAAGAAGGAGAGGGAAGAATTGAGGAAAGAGAAGGAAGAGTTTAAAAGGAAAGAAGAGAGGCTCGATGAGAGGGAGGTGTTGCTGAAAGAGAAAGAAGCATTGAAGATGGAGAGAGTGAGGAGTTGAATGAGAGAGCGCAATTAAAGAGGGAGAAGGAATCTTTTTTAAGGAAAATAAAAAATTAGCGAAGGAGAGAGAGGAGTTCAATAAGGAGAAGGAAGATTGTTATACACAGAGGGGGCATTTTATGAGGGAGAAGGATAGTGAGGAGTTTGAGAAAAAAGGAGAAGTAAATGATATTGAAGAGGGTAATATATTGGATGAAGCACCCATTTTTCCTCCCGTTTATCAAAGGAGAACTAAGAGGATACTAAAGCCGTCATATTATAAGGTTTCTCCGTACCTGTCCCTGTTTGCACTTGATACAACCCCTGGTTTGGTTCCCAGACCCAAGAAAGCAACGACTTTAATTTGTTACTTCTCTGATACCATTTCCTGTACAGATGGATCCATTCAGGATGCTATCAATGCATGAATTGAAAAAACTAGAGGACTGGTATGTAGCGAACAAGGACACAGCGGCGGGTTGTTGGCTCAGTACCATATGGGTGAAGGATGCGTGGGTTGGTAGTGTGGTAAACATTACTAATTCTGATGTTATATGCATTTATTTACATATATTTATTTCTTATATTAAATTATGGCTAAATCATACTATCCTATGGATTAGGCTATCGACAAATATATTGATTTCCTTGAGGAAATGCATTCTAACCTTTCAATAGCATATCCTCAGGATTGTAAATTCTGTCCCACGTATTTTACGGTAACTGTTTAATTCGGACAATCCTTAATCTGTTTTCCTTTTTTATTTTCTTACTTGTATTAATCTTTGATCATGTTTGTAATAGCAATGCCTTGAGGCATGTGTTTCTGATTTTGATCGCATACTAGGACTCTAAGTTAGCGTCAGAACGTGCCTCGCTAATAGGCGAGATGAGCACGGCCTACGCAGTTACTAGGCAGCAGAACAAACCATACGCCAAGGTGATTTGGTGTTATGAACGGGTAATGCATTCATCACAAAACATCAACTCTGGCTGTAATGTATTCTCTCATGTTTTGACTAATATATTATTTTCTGAATCATGGACAGGTGTATGCGCCCGTGAACTATGATAATTTGCATTGGTTCTTGATGGTCATCTATGCTAGAGAAAGAGAGATCGTTACTGTGGATAGTTTGCGCACAAATGCATTATTGAATTACAAACAGAAGATCACAGCGATGATCGAGGCACTCCCCATTATCTTCCATGCCACTGGATACAGCACTGCGCTCGAAGGGAAGAAGTGGACTGTCAAAGTTGATGAATCGGCGCTGAAGCAGGACAATGGTTATGACTGAGACATATTCGTAATGAAATTCATCGACATATTGTATAGCGGTCTCACCTTGTAGGGAACAGACATGCAAAAATTCACCGCCATTTGCAGGAAGTCGATAGCATATGATTGCTTGTTTGTAAACTGTAAATGATATTTATCAAGGGCATGAGAGGAATTTTTGTGAGGTGTTGTATTATATACATTGTTTGATATACCTTGTACCATTTTAACTGACAAAAATTTATAATCAATAAATATTTATAACCTGTAATTGTTCCCCACTCATGTTGTATTATCCAATTTGCCCTGCTGAATATCTAGTTTGCCCTGCTTAATTTCTAAAAAGGGTCGAGCTAAGAGTCCTAGAGGGGGGGTGAATAGGACTATGCCAAATTTTTTAAAAAAAAAATTAATGCGGAATAAGAAAGAAATAAATAAAGATAGCACTTATCAATTCCAAATAGCATAAATGAATTACAACCTCAAATGCACAAGTATTGAGAGATTGATACAGATGTTGTTCTAAGGACAACCTTACACTAAAAATCAAAGGCTTATGGTAGGACAACCTGATTTCTAGAACGGTCTGTGTATCAAAGTCTCAAACCAAAACAGAGGAATAAAGAATAAAACAGAAATAAATATCTACTACTATTACAACATTCACCACATGTGCAGAAAATAAATTACAATCATTCACCACATGTGCAAAAAATAAATTACAACATTCACACACTTAGGCACATTCAACCATCCACCACAACTCCAGTAATTATAGTGGTTCACTTGTTTGTACACCAACTGTTAGAAAATAGCCACACAGCTACTCCACTCCCAATATCCTCACCCACGGGATATTGGCTTTCACTATGAAATAGGTTTTCCAAGGTTCACCCAAAACCTTCACAATTGTGTTTTCAAAGGGCTACCACAATTAAAAACCCCACTCACTGAGATTTTCTGGGTATCTCAGTCAAAGAAAAAAATGCAAGATTTTCTAGCAATCGTACAAATCAAATACAGAAAATTAAAATGTACTTATCTAAGGATTCTTCTTCTAATGAAGCCTAGTAGAACCAATTCGATGTAGATGTTCAATATCCAAACTCACATATGAAAAGGTTCTTAGGTCTAAATGATTTTTAGAATAAATTATCCTGGGCTAGCTTGATTTGATTTTGATCTCAAAAAGGGTAAAATCAATATTTCTTTTTTCAAAAGAAATAGAATTGAATAGAGATCACAAAATCAAATGCAAAAAAGCTATTAAAACAATCTTAAATACTAAGTAATTAGCTTCTCGAATGTGGGGACAAGTTTTTTCAGAGTTGTGACTTAAATATCTTGGAGTGAATTGAAAAACTCTGAAAATCGTCCTCAATTTATAGGAAAAAATATTGTTCACTCGACTGGCCCAGTGGTCGGTTCGACTGGTCGAAGGATGAACAACATTTCAAAAATTCTGGCGCGATAAGATAAGATCGCTACTCGACTGGTCGAGTGGCTTGCTCAACTGGTCGAGTGGCCTGCTCAACTGGTCGAGCCCTGCACTCGACTGGTCGAGTGGGACCTAGAAATGTTGTTGGACTATGAGTCTAGCCTGCTCGACTGGTCAGCACTGTTCACTCGACTGGTCGAGCTGTCTCCAGGACTGGTCGAGGGTCCAACAGAAATTCCAAAAATTCACAACAAACCTTGGACTGGTCAAGAAAATTCTTAGACTGGTTGAGCCAGTACTTGGACTAGTCGAACCATAACTAGGACTAGTCGAAATATGACCTATAAAATTATCAAATGACCTATGATATAAATGCAAATTGTATAACCTATCCTAAGGTCAATCTAAGGTCGAACAAACCTTATTTGTGAGATGGAATCATCATATATCATTCTCTTGATATAGTTGAAGCTCGAAGACTTAATCTAGTACTTGAACTTCTTGATGTTGTTCTTAAGTCTCTTGATCTTGTACTTGAACTTCTTGAACTTGAATTTTAACTTCTTGATCTTGTATTTGAACTTCTTGATCTTGTACTTGAATTTCTTGATCTTGTACTTGAATGTAGGCAAGGATGACATGAATTTGATCTTATAGTAATAGCTACAGAAGATACAGATTCCAAGAGGTTTTGGCACTACAAAATTTGACAAACCTAGAAGCTAGATAAGATAGCATTTACAATCTCCCCCTTTGTCAAATTCGTGATAAAACCAAATAAATAAAAATATGCATAATACGCACAGTAAAGAATCATGTATCAAACATGCACAACAAAGAATCATGCACCAGTTAAAAACTGGTCAGTAAAAAGCAGCAAACCAATACTCCCCCTTAATACATTACTCCATAGAATCCAAGAGGAGAAGAAATTATTTTTGCTACCTAACTACTTCTCCACATTATTAACATCCACTCTATAGAATCCAATATCATTATGAAATAGGCATATCAACACAAATTCTCCCCCTTTTGTCACAATATGACAAAGGAAAGAACCTATAAATGATGATGGAGGAAATAAGAGCAATGAGTAATGAGAGTAAGAAGTTCAAGATAACATAAATATTGTCAAGATAACCATTCAAGCATGTCCATAATAACAAGAAAACATGTCCAAGCATATAGAGTCAAGAGAAATTCAAGAATAAAAGTTATTACATATCAGAAATTCAACACTAATCTGAACCAGAGGAAGGAGCAGGTATGGAAGGATCGATTTGATGAGTCCCTTGTTAATGCGCCTCAGATATTTGCGCATGTATTTAAATTGAGTTTCTTGGAACACATGCATACCCTCTACCTTTTCCTCAAGGGAACGCAAACATTCATCAAAATTAGACGGCTGAAAATTAGGATCAGTTGCAGAGTCTGATTCAATCTCATCAAATATGTCATCCATATTGACATCATCTGGAGGCAAAGCATCCTCCTTTTCAGTTACTTCAGCTGCTCCTCCAGCACCTACATCAACTTGGCCTGGAGCTAACCTCAAATTTATCTTATTTATGTTTGAGTTATTGAATGGTAGATGGTTAACAGAAGCTTCTCCAATAGGCATAGCCACAAGACTATGGGTGGCTAATATAGTCATAAGATAGGCAAAAGGTATATCACAATGACCTGGATGGAGACGGAACTAAATAATGTTGTAACAGATAAGTGATGGAAGACACACAGAGACACCAGTAACAATAGAATGAAGAATACGAGCCATGAAAGTAGTGAGCTCAGTTTCGTTACCAGATCTAGGATAGACATTAGAAATAAATATACGATGGAGAACCCTGTATCTGGGTAACATAAACTTGGAAGCGAGCACATTCTCAGAACTCCATTCCGCATTCATATTACATAGAACTCTAGTGAGCAATCTTTTCTCAGATTCAGATGGTTTTGCTATAAGAGTATTAATAGGAATACCGTCATCATTGATTGGAAGATCCATTAATCCATAAATTAGGTGACGGTCCACATCAATTGGACTTTATCTAGTATTAATTGTGAACGTTAGATTCTCAGAAGAGAAGTTAGTTATGCAAGCAGATATAGCCTGTGCAATGGAACAGTATGTCAGACCGCCCCAATGTAAAATGATATCCCATCCTACAGATTGAAGGAGAGGAACAATGTCAAATGGTGCCAAGTAATCAGTGTTAACTATCCGTTCAACTATCACATTGCGTAAGCGAATATCTCACACATACTCGGGATCTTCTTCGGGTGACCGAAGATGGCGCACTGTGATAGGAGTGAACGAGAAGAAGAGGGACCACGAGATCCTTTCTTCTTATATATACTCTCCATTGCAGCAAGAAAAAAAAAGGAATACAAAGAGAGGAAATAAGGGTTTCAAGAATATCAGATTTTTAGCTAAAAAACCTAACAAACCACCATAAACCTTGAAATAAACAACAAAATCAAGGAAATGGAAGATTAAATAACTCAAATCTACAAGAAAATTGAAAATGAAGCACTAACCGAAGAGGAATCGAAGATGGGTTCGACCGGTCGTGGTAGGGCTTGTTGGAGAAGAAGAACCAAGTGAAGAAAAATGTGTTTTTCTCCAAATAAAAGGCAAAACCCGAGTTCCATGACTAGTCATGTACATACTCGATCGGTCGAGCCACGACTGGTCGAGTGTGTACTCGACTGGTCGTGCACCACTAAAAATTTACAATTTTACATCTATTTGAATTTTAAAATTTTTAAAATAATAAATATATATACTATGATATAAATAGGCACAAATCATCAGTTCATATTGCACATACCAAGATCAAATTTTAATTTTGCAAACCTGTTTTTGTCGAGCGGTTTTGTGAATATGTCTGCAAGTTGATTCTCGGTCTGAATATATTCCAATGAAATTATCTTGTCTTCCACCAATTCATAAATATAATGATATCTAATGTCAATATGCTTGGTTCGCGAATGCTGAATTGGATTTTTAGAAATATTAATTGCGCTTGAATTGTCACAATATAAAACCATAAATTCTTACGCAATTCCGTAATCACTTAGCATTCTTTTCATCCACATAAGCTGAGTGCATGCATTACCAGTAGCAATATATTCAGCCTCAGCTGTGGAGAGCGATACGGAACTTTGTTTCTTACTTAACCAAGAAACCAAACAGTTCTCGACAAAAAACAACCACCACTGGTCGATTTACGATCATCAATGTTACCAACCCAATCAGCATCCGTGTAACCAGCTAATTGTACACTAGTATCATGTGGATACTAGAGACCAAGATTGGCTGAACTAGCGACATATCGCAAAATGTGCTTAACAACAATCAGGTGTGATTCTTTAGGGTCCGACTGATATCTAGGACAAATTCCTACGTTAAAAGCAATATCAGGTCTGCTCGCAGTTAAATAAAGTAAACTACTATCATACTGCGATACAACTTAGGATCCACACTCTTACCTGTTGAATCCTTAGAGAGTTTTAGTGTAGTACTCGTTGGAGTATCAAAATTTTTTCCACTCTCAAATTCGAACTTTTTAACTAAGTTCAGAGCATATTTGGTTTGACAGATAAAGAAACCATCAGGGAGCTGTTTGACTTGCAACCCTAAGATAGTTTAGTTGTCCAACCATGCTCATTTCAAATTTAGATTTCATAAGATCCGCAAACTCAACAGTCATGTTAGCACAGATAGATCCATAGATAATGTCATCAACATAGATTTGTACTATTAGTATATGATCATTATGTTTCTTAACAAATAATGTTTTATCTACACTCCCCATTACAAAGTTATGACTTAGTAGACTTAGTCAACTTTCCATACCATGCCCTGGGAGCTTGTTTCAAACCATGGAGTGCCTTTTTCAGGCGATAGACATTATTAGCATGCTTAGGGTCTTCAAAGCCCTTTGGTTGTTCAACATATACTTCTTCATGCAAATCGCCGTTTAAGAACGCACTCTTTACATCCATTTGATATATTTTGAATTTTTTTTAAATCACACAGAGGATATAAATAGTCTGATTGATTCAAGACGAGCTATTGGGGCAAAGGTCTCATCATAATCAATGCCTTCAATTTGAGTGTACCCTTGTACAACCAGCCTAGCCTTGTTTCTAATAATATTACCAAGTTCATCAACTTATTTTTGAAAATTCATTTTGTTCTGATAATGTGTTTATCTTTTGGTCTTGGAACTAAGTACCAAACATCATTTCTAACAAACTGATTGAGCTTTTCTTGCATTGCTACAATCCAATTTTCATCAGTAAGGGCTTCTTTTACGTTAGTCGGTTCTATCTGAAATGTAAAGCATACGTAGTTGCACATATCTTCTAGTTGTTTATGAGTGCGCACACCAGTGAGAGCGTTTCCAAGGATTTGATCAGATGAATGGTCTTTAACTGTCTGCAGTTCAGTGTTATTTTAACTAGATGAAGAGTCTGGTTTATCAAATAAAAGGACTTCATCATTTTCTGAACTTGAGACAGGTGTATTCAAGTGATCATGTATGACTACATTAATGGACTCTTGAATTACACCAGTCCTCTTGTTAAGAACCCGATACACTCAACTATTCAGAGAATACCCTAAAAATATCCCTTCATCACTTTTGGTGTCAAATTTACCCAGATTTTCTCGGTCACGCAAGATGTACCACTTACTGCCGAAAACTCTAAAGTATTTGACAGTAGGCTTCTTATCAAACACATTTTATAAGCTGTTTTACTATTTAATTTTCTAGTATAAACGTGGTTAATTATATAACAAGCAGTATTTACGGCTTTAGCCCAAAGATTCTTAGGAAGCTTTATACTATTTGGCATTACATTTGCCATTTCTTGAAGCACTCTATTTTTCCTTTCCACTACCCCATTTTGTTGTGGTGTTTTGGGCACAGAATATTCATGTGATATTCCCTGGTCACTGCAAAAATTTTCAAAACTGCTATTTTCAAACTCAGAACCATGATCACTACGGATCTTAGTGACTTGTGATTCTTTTTCAGTTTAGATACGTTTAAGTACCCTTTTTCCTTCGTCAAGAGTTTTTAATTTCTCTCTTAAGAAGACTACCCAAGTATACCTGGTAAAGTCATCTACAATCACCGGAATATATTTCTTGCCACCTTGACTCTCTGTTCTAGTTGGTCCAATGAGACCCATGTGGAGAAATTTGAGTGGTTTAGATGTGGCATTGGAGTTTACTTTTTTTGTGAGCACTCCTAGTTTGTTTACCAATCTGGCACTCATCACATATTTTATCCACTTTCTTTATTTGGATAGACCTCTTACCAATTCTCTTTTGCTCAATCTATACAAGTTGCAGTAGTGTACATGTCCTGGGCGCTTATGCCATAATTCGGTCTCATCGGTTTGGACCATGTAACATGATAGCTTAGATGAGCTTGAATCACTGACTATGTAGTAGTTCTCAGAAGTTCTGCGACCAGATAATATTATAGAACCATTCTTATTTAAAATTTCACACCCTTGGTTGGTAAATTTTACACTATGATTATTATCGCATATTTGAGAGATGCTTAAAAGATTATGTTTTAAACCTTCTACATATAAAACATTCTCAAATAGAAGGAGGTTAAAGAGTTGAACCATACCTTGGCCAACAATTTGCAGTTGCTACCATCACCGAATGTGACTGAACCATCAGTCATGTCTTTAAGACTGGTGAACAAACCTTTATCACCTGTCATATGTCTGGAGCAATTACTATCTAAATACCACTTTGAATGGCTCGAAACCTTGAAAGCGGTGTGGGAAACCAAACAAGTAACCTTAGGGACCCATTTCATTATAGTTTTGGGTTTAGGAGTATAGTTGGTCTTCTTATGTTTATAGTTGTTATAAGTCCTACCCACTGAGTTAAATTTTAAGAGCTCCTTAAGCAAGTCAACAATTTTCTCAGCTAAAGGATAATGATTCTGATTTTTATAGTTGATATGGTTGCTTTTAGGTTTTAAGGTCAGAAAAGTTTTAGTATTTTTAGAATTATTTTGATTCAGACTTTTCCCTTTTGAGTTAGAAGACTCCCCTTTAACAAATTTAGGTGGAGTATTCTTATATTTGGGAGGAATACTTTTATTATAGCTCAATCCAGATCGATCGCCACATTTTCTGAAACAGGATAAAAGTTTTTCTAATTTAGGATCACCTTGGGCGTACCTCCATGTGTCCTTCAAACCCAAAAGCGAAGAGACTTCTAGTTTTAGCTTTTCATTTTCAGATTTTAAGTTTTCAACTTGGGACATTTTGAAATATAAGTCGCACTTAGTTTTTTCAAAGCAATCTGAAAAGTGTGATTTTTCTAAAGACTAGATTATCAAAATTCTCTTTTAGTTTTGAAAACTTTTCTTTTTGAAGTTTTAACTTTACAACAATTTTGCAACTTTCCTTGTATAGGGCATCCTAAGCATCTTAAAGGTCTTCTTCATTTTCAAGGTCACTACCCAGATTTTCTTCACAGTTGAATCATCATTATCTGAGAAAGTGAACTTGGTTAGAGTCATTAGGGCTTTAACATCATTAGCCGACTCGGTTTCAGAATCTTCTGACTCAGAAGAGACTTTAGAGCAGGAAGATTCATCCCATGTAGCCAACATACCTTTTTCTTTAGACTTGTCCTTCTTAGGACATTTGTTTACTAGATGCCCATATTCATGGCAGTTGTAGCACTGGCTGTCTTTTAGAGATTTCCAAGTTTTAGAATTAGGTCTTTTCTTTTCAATAGGTTTTTGCAAATCAACCCTCTTTTTACTTTTAAAAATCTTGTAAAACTTTTTTGCTAAAAGAGCCATATCACCTTCAGAAGTTTCTAAATCAGAATTATTACTATTTTCATGAGAAATAATTTTAGAAGACTTAAGGGCAATTGACTTACCTTTAGGGGCCTTAAAATTTAACTCATAAGTTGGAAGAGACCCAACTAACTCTTCTACCCTCATATTATCCGTATCATGAAGTTCCTGGATCGCGGTCACTTTTGAATTGAACTGATCAGGCAATCAGCACAGTATCTTTGCACAGACTTTACTTTCTGGGATCCTATCACCAAGACCCCACATAGAGTTGACAATGTCATTCAATCTTGTATAGAAGTCCATGAAAGTTTCACTTTCTTCCATACGTATTTCCTCAAATTTGGTTGTGAGGATTTTTCTTTAGATTTCTTGACAATTTTTGTACCCTCGTGTGTCATTTCCAAAATATATCAGGCTTGCTTTGTAGTATCACAGGATATAATTCTCTTGAATTCATCCAGTGATAGTGCGCAAGTAATGGCATTTAAAGCTTTTGCATTGGCACTACTCTCACTTTTCTGAAGAGCGGTCCAAGAAAAGTAAGGTGTGACTTTTATAGTTTTAGATCTATCAGTACCAGTCACTTCAGTGGTAGGAGGGGTCTAATTGGTCACTGTGGCTTGCCACACACTCAAAAATTCTCATTTTGGCTTTCTAATAGGCATAATTGGAGCCATCAAATGGTGAAGGCCTAGTGATTGAGAGGCTATCAAAATTTGACATATTAAAAAGCTCAGATCGATTAGCTCAGGAATTTAATCCAAATAACAAAAATAAAACGAGCTATTAGTCTCTGAAACTACTTGAAAAGGGTCGATCTAAGAGTCCTAGAGGGGGTGGGGGGTGAATAGGATTATGCCAAATTAAAAAATTTAAATGCGGAATAAGAAAGAAATAAATAAAGATAGCACTTATCAATTCCAAATAGCAAAAATAAATTGCAACCTGAAATGCACAAGTATTGAGAGGTTGATACAGATGTTGTTCTAAGGACAACCTTACACCAAAAACCAAAGGCTTATGGTAAGACAACCTGATTTGTAGAATGGTCTGTGTATCAAAGTCCCAAACCAATACAGAGGAATAAAGAATAAAACAGAAATAAATATCTACTGCTATTACAACATTCACCACATGTGTAGAAAATAAATTACAATCATTCATCACATGTGCAGAAAATAAATTACAACATTCACACACTTAGGCACATTCAACCATCCACCACAACTCCAGCAATTATAGTGGTTCGCTTGTGTGTACACCAACTATTAGAAAACGCTAACACAACTACTCCACTCCCAATATCCTCACCCATGGGATATTGGCTTTCACTATGAAATAGGTTTTCCAAGGTTCACCCAAAACCTTCACAATTGTGTTTTCAAAGGGCTACCACAATTAAAAACCTCACTCACTGAGATTTTCTGGGTATCTAAGTCAAAACCAAAAATGAAAGATTTTCTGGCAATCTTACAAACCAAATACAGAAAATTGAAACGTACTTATCTGGGGATTCTTCTTCTGATGAAGCCTGGTAGAACCAATTCGATGTAGATGTTCAATGTAGATGTTCAATGTCCAAACTCATATATGAAAGGGTTCTTAGGTCTAAATGATTTTTAGAATAAATTAACCTGAGCTAGCTTGATTTGATTTTGATCTTAAAAATGATAAAATCAGTATTCACTTTTTCAAAAGAAATATAATTGAATAGAGATCACAAAATCAAATGCAAAAAAACTATTAAAAGAATCTTAAATACTAACTAATTAGCTTCTCGAATGTGGGGACAAGTTTTCTCAGAGTTGTGACTTGAATATCTTAGAGTAAATTAAAAAAAAAAAACTCTGAAAATCGTCCTCAATTTATATGCAAAAATATTGTTTACTCGACTAGCCCAGTGGTCGGTTCGACTGGTCGAAGGACGAACAATATTTCAAAAATTTTAGCGTGATAAGATAAGATCACTACTCGACTGGTCGAGTGGCCTACTCGACTGGTCGAGCCCTGCACTCGACGGTCTAGTGGGACCTAGAAATGTTGTTGGACTTTGAGTCGAGCCTGCTCGACTGGTCGAACACTATTCACTCGACTGGTCGAGCAGTCTCCAAGACTGGTCGAGGGTCTAATATAAATTCTGAAAATTCACAATAAACCTTGGACTAGTCGAGAAAGTTCTTAGACTGGCCGAGACAGTACTTGGACTAGTCGAACCATGACTAGGACTAGTCAAAATATGACCTATAAAATTATCAAATGACCTATGATATAAATGCAAATTGTATGACCTACCCTAAGGTCAATCTAAGGTCAAACAAACCTTATTTGTGAGATGGAATCATCACATATCATTCTCTTGATGTAGTTGAAGCTTGAAGACTTGATCTAGTACTTGAACTTCTTGATGTTGTTCTTAAGTCTCTTGATCTTGTACTTGAACTTCTTGAACTTGAATTTGAAGTTCTTGATCTTGTATTTGAACTTCTTGATCTTATACTTGAATTTCTTAATCTCGTACTTGAATATAAGCAAGGATGACATGAAGTTTATCTTATAATAACAGTTACACAAGATACAGATTCTAAGAGGTTTTGGCACTACAAAATTTGGCAAACCTAGGAGCTTCATAAGATAGCATTTACAATTTCATGTTTGCCTCGCTCAAATTTCAGTTAGCCCCGCTGAATTTCATGTTTACCCTGCTCAATTTCCAGTTTGCCTCGGTCAATTTCATGTTTCTCTCGCTCAATTTTATTTTTGCCCCATTAAATTTCTAGGTTGCCCCACTCATTTTCCAGTTTGACCTGTTGAATTTCATGTTTGCATCGCTCAAATTTCACTTTACCCCACTGAATATCTAGTTTTCCCTGCTCAATTTTCAGTTTGCCCTGCTCAATTTCATGTTTGCCCCGCTCAAATTTCAGTTTACCCCGCTGAATTTCATCTTTGCCCCGCTCAATTTCCAGTTTTCCCTGTTGAATTTCTAGTTTGCCCCGCTCAATTTCCAATTTACCCCGCTGAATTTCATGTTTCTCTCACTCAATTTCATGTTTGCCCCCGCTCATTTTCCAGTTTGCCCCGCTGAATTTCATGTTTGCCTCGCTCATTTTCAAGTTTACCCCGCTGAATTTCATGTTTACACCGCTCAAATTTCAATTTGCCCCGCTGAATATCTAGTTTTCTCTGCTCAATTTCTAGTTTGCCCTGCTGAATTTCATGTTTGCCCCGCTCAATTTTCAGTTTACCCCGCTCAATTTCATGTTTCTCTCGCTAATTTCATGTTTGCCCCGTTCAATTTCTAGGTTGCCCTGCTCAATTTCCAGTTTGCCCCACTCATTTTCCAGTTTGAGATTGAACACGTTTATAAGATAACACAGACATTAAAGAAGGGAAAACACAAATATCAGCTTCATCTAAACCTTCCTAAGGTCCAATAGCTTCTGCAATAGGAATTTATGTTGTCCATGGTGGGCCCCACATAGCTTCTGCCAATATGAATTTTCTGTTACCAACATGCATTTATCATCAACGGGTTTAAGTTATCGATATTATCAATGTACCATCGATAATATCGATAACTAAAGACATTTTGTCCAATAAGCTAAGTTATAGAAGCTAGTATCGAATGATGGTAGATGAAACTCATCAACATTTCACTGACCAGATCTCTTCTCTCGAGGCTAAGTATCAGCACGTAATCCATTTGCATATTGTTGTACGAGTCACCTTTTTAACCTGAACTTGTAGGGGTCTTAAAGTCAAAACATGTACAAATTGCATGGTCCTTTAAGTGAGTGAGTTCTTATGATACATCTTATATAGTGTGTGACTAGAATACCATACCAAATGACTTTATCAATTGATGAAGAGTTGTTTACCCATGCTGGGCACAGTTACAACAGACAAAATGTTGAAATGGGATTAATATTTTTCCATGCTACATGTAGAACGTTTTAAGTTTAACCTAGGGGCCTACTTGGTAGACTCCTATCAATGAGTTCATATCATTTTTGTTAATCGTAATTATCTATCAGTGATGATGATTGTTGGTTATCAAGATGATTTTTAATCCTCACCATGAAAATAGGATCTGTAATGCATAATAAAAATATACTAAAATGAGATGAGCATTTTTTTAGGTATCTACCAATCAGGCCCTTAGTTGTAGTAGTTTGATACTAATTTAGTTTCGATGTTGTAATCGACATGTGAAACTGATGCTGAAAGACCACTACATGAAGGAAGAGACTAGTTGTAATAAAAGAAAATACAAAACACTTCCTCAAAAAGAAAAAAAAATGTAAAATTTGCTCCTCGATGATATAGATATATCTTTGATTTTATCGATTTAAGTTATCTATATTATCGATGTACCATCGATAATATCGATAACTTAAGACAATTTGTCCAGTAAGCTAAGCTCCAGAAGCTAATATCGAATAATATCGACCATATATCGATATTATCGAAAGTCAATATCTCGATCTTATCGAAACCAGTTCGATAATATCGAAGAACAATGCCAAAATGTCCAGCAACGAAATCAAAAAGTGGATGAATTGTCAATATTATCGAGAATTATTCGATAATATCGAGATTCAAATCTCAATATATCGAGACATACTCAATAAAATCGAGTCAGGACATCCTCTGAAATGAAAATTTTGTTCCTCGATAGAATCTATCTATCGCCGATCATATCGAGTATAAGTCATCGATATTATCGATATATCATCGATAATATCGATAACTAGGACATTTTGTCCAGTAAGTTAGATAAGCTCGTATCGACTGATATCGACCATATATCGATATCATCGAGAGTCAATAACTCGATAATATCGAGCCATTATCGATAATATCAAAATGCAATGCAAAAATGTCAAGGAGCGAAATAAAAAAAAAAATGGATGAATTGTTGATATTATCGAATACTATTCGATAATATTGAGATTCAAATCTCGATATATCGAGACATACTCAATAAAATCGTCTCAATCACTTCATCTTGAATGGAATATTTCATAAAAATGTTTTCCAATATTATCGAGTATTGTTCGATAATATCAAACGTTTCTTCGATAATATCGAAGAGTGTTCGATAATATCGAACACACCCGCGTTTTTATGATGACCCTTCGATTTCTGCGTTCTCTATTTCAGTCTCCACTTCGCATTGGTTCTTCTCTCAAGCCCTTCTTCCAAGCCGTTTAGAGTTTCCGAGGCCATCTTCAAGCCCTTCTTCCAAGCCGTTTAGAGTTTCGGAGGCCATCTTCCAAGCCCTTCTTCATAGTCTTCGTATTCTTTGGGTAAGATTCTCACCCTAGATTCGTGATTCCCTCATACATTTCGGTAGTGTGCTACAACCGATTTGGGGTTTTGCAGTTCTTTCTTACTTTATCTCTCTTCAACTCCATCCAAACAGTTGTAATGCCAAAGGAGAAAGGGAAGAAGACTGCTGTTGGAGAGTCGAAGTAAACTTCGATCAATACGTAAATCGGAATGGGCGAACGAACCAACTTCCCCGGCTGCATCACCTACTAGACGAGCTCGTACTCAACGAAGTGCTCCCACTCAGGCTCCTCCTCCACCTGTTTAACCAAAAGCCTTAATCCCACAGGTTTCTCCTCCTCCTGAGAACCTGTATAACAAACTTCGTGTCAGGAAAATGGTGTATGAGAAAAAGATCGATCGAGAACGCATCTGACCATTTGGGATACTGGAAATTTTGGAGAAAGTTGGTTGAAGTAATGTCCTAGATTTTGGAGGGATAGTTAGGAATGAATAAGTGATCAGATTTATGTCCTATTGTCACTCACCATTGTTGCACTCTGCTTCTTTTGTAGTCACCATTGGAGACACCACCATTACCATTACTCCTGGGGTAGTTGCCTCGCTTATAAGGATTTCAACCTCATTTCGAGGGTTACTGATCATGACGTTGACTCCGTAGATGTACGGATACAAATCACCAAGTATTTCTGTAATGGACAGAATGTGTCATGGTATCAGGGTAATGCACTGAGAGCATCAAATATGAAAGACAAGTATAGGGTGTTTCACAATATCTTCTGCCTGAATATTTATCTGAGGGGAACAAATAAGTCGGACATTACCCGTACATGTTAGATATTCTCTACAGCATCTGTGAGGGTATTCCTTTATGTCTTCCCAGCATCATGGTTCACCTCATTGCCGACTACATTCACAGTACGAGAAACACATCCATTCAATTCACATACCTCTTATGTTTACTCTCTCGTTATGTTGGCCTGATGCCCACCACTGACCGACCTAGACCTATTCGCATTTTTCAAAAACAGTATTAAGCGCATGAAGCTGGGGACGAAAAGGGCATCAACATCGAGAGTGCGCAGTGAAGATTTTGAAGGAGAAACATAAGTAGATGCAGCGGAGATAGAGGCAGCAGAGATAGATGCAACCGAGATGGAAGCAACCGATACTGACTATGTAAGTGTTATGTTGTGAATTTAGCGACCTGGATTGTTAAATTTTGTTATGCCAAAATACTTTGGAATTTTTGACTTGTTTTGATAGATGGAAAGTTCACCTTCAAGTTCAAATAGATGGAAAGTTCACCTCCATTCGAAGCTTATCTACATCGACATTAAGTGTGCTTCAATTACTTCAAGTGTGCATGTTCAACTACAAGAAGAAGTTGAAGTTTACCAAGTCTAAGTACTCAAGTCCAAGTGCACTAGCTCATGCTCAAGCTTAAGTTCAGGCTCAAGTTCAAGCTCAAATACATTTGATCAAGCTTAAGTCTCAAGTCACTATCTCAAGACACAACTTCAAGACACAAGTTCAAGTGTACAAGGTCAAGCTTCATGTGCTTCAAAGTGACCTATCTACCGAAGCGACCGATGTTTCAATTTCAATACTCACATTTAAGGTATACATAACCCTAGAAAGACCTTAGGATTAGGTTATTAACATTACATGTTTAATTTGGGTCATAGTACTTATTTTAGGCTTTGCTTCGACTAGTCCTAGTCATGGTTCGACTAGTCCAGGAACTGGCTCGACCAGTCCAAGGTTTTTCTCGACCAGTCCAGAATTTTACTCAAAAAATTGGATAAGGTTCTTTGGTCTTTGACCAGTCGAGTACCCTGCTCGACCGGTCGTGGAGACCTGCTCGACCAGTCGAGTAAGGCTCGACTTAAAGTCTAGCAATGGAATTTTTATTCACTCGACCAGTCGAGCGCTGTGCTCGACCAGTCGAGCGAGCCACTCGACCAGTCGAGAGTCTATTTTATCCGATCGTACCAGAAAATTTGAAAATTAGTTTTGCTAGGACCAGTTGAGCCGAACCTTAGACCAGTCGAGGGAACTGAATTGCAACCTATAAATTGAAGACATTTCTCAAATCTTTTCATTCATTCCTAGCCAATTCAATTCATCACTCTAAGAGATATACCCTACTATTGTGAAGCTATTTTGAGGTATTTAGAAATCATTTTAATAGCTTTTTGGTTTCTTAATTTCTTGATATTTTGATTCCATTCTACTTAATATAAAGGAGATTTTGATTTAACCCTTTGTGAGATCCAAGAAATTAAATCCAAGTAACCTAAGGTTGAATTTAATTTAAAATTCATCTAGACCTAGAACCCCTTCTTCTGTGAGATTGAACATTGAATATTGAACATCTTCATCTACAAAGAAGCAGCTCTATCGGATACATTAAAGATCATTCGTCAGATAAGTATATTTCATTTATTACATTGTGGTTTGTAAGATTGCTAGAAAATCTTTCATTTTGGTTTTATCTGAGATAGCCAGAATACAAAAATGTGTGTGTAGGGTTTTTAATTGTGATAGCCCATTGAAAACACAATTGTAAAGGTTTTAAGGTGAACCTTGGAAAATCTTCTTTCTTAGTGAAAGCCGATATCCCGTGGGTTGTGGATATTGGGAGTGGAGTAGGGTGGCTATTTGAGAACAGTTGGTGTAAACCCGAACCACTATAATTCTTAGAATTTAGATGATGATGATGATGGTGGTGGTGGTGATGTATGTGATGTGTTGAATGTTATATTTATTTTCATGTACATGTGGTGAATGTTGTAATAACCTGATTCATTTCCTTTGCATCGGTATCAGTTTGAGTTTTTGATACTTTCCAACATTCTAGAAATCAGGTTGTCCTACCATAAGCCATTTGTTTTTAGTGTAAGGTTGTCCTTAGAACAACGTTTGTATCAACCTCTCAATACTTGTGCATTTGAGGTTGTTTTAAATTTCTGTTATCTGTGTTATATTTCCGCATTTTATTTTTATTTGGCATAGTCCTATTCACCCCCCCCCCCCCCTAGGACTTGGGGCACAACCTTTTCAAACTATACTACGGAAGGAGAACAACGTAAGGTGCCACAAACATCATATAGTCATACCAATCGGCGGATGTCATACCGTGACCGTAGGAAATCTATTCTTCTGCGAATGGATGAGCAGGGTAGACGACTTACACAACTAGAGAGGCTTTCTAAAGTTATCAAGCTTTCTGAAGTTATCAAGAAGAGTTTGGAGCAGGTGGAGCAGAATATTCAGACCCTTATCACCACAATCACCTGCCAGCGTGATGATGTTGCTCCACCAGAAGGGATATGTCCAGCTAGCCAATTCAACTTATGCTTGGTCATGAATTTTCACTTGCGTATCAAATATCTTTTTGGGATGTCAAGCTAGATTGATCTTATTCCACTCCAATCCTATGATCAGTCTTGGACATGCTTCATAGTTTATATTTGTACTTTGTTTTGGGTGTTGCGCTTGGGATAATGTGTTTTTCTATTTTGGAAATGTTTCCTTAGATAATGGTGTGAATATTTTTTTTGGATGATGATTTTACTACCCAAACTTGGGGTAGTCATTTTGGTTATTGTCTATGGTTTTATGATGATCTTTTTTTACCTCCACTTTATGTCTTTTTGCATGTTCTCATTTATCCCACTATTGAGTTTAGAAATCCCTCTCTATTTTATTAATTTTCTGTGAGAAGATTATGTTGGTAATAGTGTTCGAATTATCTCCGATATTATCGAAATATCTCGATCTTATCGATATCGCAACATGCGCGATATTGAGTCCACAATCTTTCATTTTCTTTCCAATTGTTGATGGATTTCTTGCTGAAATATCATGTGTTGTTGATATTTTGCAATATCGATGCATGTTTGGATGGAAGGTTGGATGGTTAAATAGGTAGGATGGTTTGTAATATCAATGCATTTCTTACATGTTTGCATGCTTTAACATCTCATGAAGTTTCACTAAAAATTCCACCATTTTCCCCATGTTTTCCCGCATTTCTGGTTATCAGCGATACTATCGGCGATATCGATATTGTTTCTGTATCCCTAGCCAGCGAAACTTGTATCGATACCAATATTTTGAATACTGGTTGGTAATAGCAAGTTTGCATCCTAAGCAACAAGCACGAGATAGTATACTTATATAACTAACATGTTGCTAGCTATTTCGTTATGACTTTACATACATGACAGTTGCTTTTGTCTTTCATCTCAACTACTATGGTACATGTTCATGTATAGGAAACCAAGTCAATAATCTCCTAAAAGAAAAACAAAGCTTAAAACAGAATAGACTTCAATGGGCCAAACTGAACATTCAGCGGGGCAAACTAGAAAATTGAGTGGGGCAAACTAGAAATTCAGCGGGGCAAACATCAAATTCAGCGGGGCAAACTGAAATTTGAGCGGGGTAAACATGAAATTCAGCGGGGTAAACATGAAATTCAGAGGGGCAAACTGAAATTTGAGCGGAACAAACATGAAATTCAGCAGGGCAAACTAGAAATTGAGCGGGGCAAACTAGAAATTTAACGGGGCAAACTGGAAATTGAGCGGGGCAAACATGAAATTCATTGGGGCAAACTGAAATTTGAGCGGGGCAAACTAGAAATTCAGCGGGGTAAACTAGAAATTCAGCGGGTCAAGCTGGAAATTGAGCAGGGCAAACAGAAAATTGAGCGGGACAAACTAGAAATTCAGTAGGGCAAAATAGAAATTCAACAGGGCAGACTGCAAATTGAGCGGGACAAACTAGAAATTCAGCTGGGCAAACTGGAAAATGACCGGGGCAAACTGAAAATTGAGCGATGCAAGCATGAAATGGTTCAGTATAACGCGAAGTTTCTTGTAATTCAGAAAATTGATTTCATAATCTACCAAAAATTAATTACAAAGCATGTATTATACAAAACACTATATAAATTACAAAGTATGTTATTCATCGGGTATAGGAAACTTGCACTTTCGATGATTATGCTCTGTTTGTTTACTTCGCCTGCATTTTACTATTTTCTTTTCCTCTCCACGCGAGAGAATTCTTAGCTTTTTTGGTCTTCCAGATGACCTCTTCTGTCCTGGGGCTTTCATCTGCGCACAATACTCCTTGAAGCCCGCTGAAATTTCTCATTCGCTCTTGTCACGTACTGGGTACACCGATTCGCTATACGTGGTCAGGTAATTTTGCGCCGTGTAGAATGGGGAGTAATATGAGTAATGAGGAAGATTATAGTTGATACATGCTAACAGGACATGCATACAAGGGTACCCCTTCACGTCAAACCCGCGACATGTACACGTACACTCACTGAGTTTGACTGTATCATTATAATCTCCCACAACATAGTACTCATCTCAAGAAATTGCATGACAGAGAACATCTCACACCTTCTGCACAAGATCATTTAACTGTTCCTCCGCCCATAGTGTCGACGGACCTACAAATGATGCTGCAGATTCTCTTCTCTTGTAAAACAATTCATGTATCTTTAATCTTACCACCTCTATCAATTTAGTAACAAGGTATTCGCATGCTTCTTTGAAGAGGGCATTAACACACTCGGATATGTTTGTAGTGACCAAGTTGAATTTTTTTTCAGGAAAGTGCGAAGATGCTCATCTCTCGTACCCAATTTCTCTCAGCCATACATGTATTGGGGGTTGGCCATTTTGATATCATGCATTAACTTTTCGAATTCAGCTTGCCTGCATGTCTTCACAGCCCGCCAGTAGTACATCTCCAACGACTTATCTTTAAAAGTGTCTATAAGTTTCTATAGATATGGTATGCGCAGTAGCCATGGATTGCATGTGGGAAGACTTGGGGAACCACTTTCATTAAACCTTTATGTCAGTCGGATATAATCACAAGACCCGGACGAAACCCTAACGTATGGTTGAAGTAGGTAAGGAACTAATTCCAGTTGTTGTTGTTCTCTGATTCCCCGATGCCAAATGCAACTAAAAAAATATGATTGTCCCTATCTAAAGTCGTGGCAATGAATAACACACCCTTGTATTTGCCCTTTAAGTGTCTCGTCAATGGTCAATACCCTCCGCATAGAATTTTAAAAACTTCGAACGCATTATCCGAGCGCTACAAAACACCTCTCAAACTTGAAAGTCTCTTAGTTAACAACCGCAGCAGTCACCGTCCCCGAGTTGGCCATCCTCAACTCATGCAAATACATTGGGAGTTGATTGTAGAAGTATTCATAAGACCCCATCACGCGATTTATTGTAAGCTCCTTAGCTTTCTGTGCCTTCTTATAACTGATAAGAATATTATATTTCTCTTGCATACCGAAGATAATATCACGTGGCATCAAACCTAAGCGTTGCTTAATGCAGCTAACAATCGGATCACACGTTAACTTACTGCTTGCTTGTCGGTGATCGTTCTTCATCCATGACATGCCGCACGTTTGTTTTGACGTATAAGTCTGTATCTTGAATATCCCCGCATCATTCACCCAAGATGCATGAACCCTCCATTCGCATGTATCTTCGAAGCACGCACAATCTTGTAGAATTTGAGTACAACACCCTATACTAGAAGTTATTACGAATTGCAAATTGGCTCAAAACATACTGGCATCGACTTTTGTCCTTAAACGTTTGCCCAACGGCTATATCGATCGGTTCACCCAATGAATCCGTATAGTCCAGCATTTCTGCATTAGTGAATGCAGCATCTTCGAATGGAATGGGAACTTGACAAGTGATGATGTTTGATGTTTCGGAAATGTCTGCAAGCGGAATGTCGCTTACACGTACAGATCGAGTGGTGGATGATAATGGCAGATCTGTTGTTATTGCTAAAGGCGGTGCCATGTATTTATAAATGAGGTCAAGGTCACGTGCACTGCTGACTTGGCTAGTCACAAAGTTTGATGTTTGAGGTGGCTCGGGCAGTTGATCGTTGTTTACTCTCACTTGTAATGGACATGGATTATATTCAAATTCCATGTCATGCTCCTCAGCCACACTGTCCACGTGTGTTGTCCTATTAATGTGTTGTATTGTCTCAATGACTAAAGGGATGAATTTTTTCGAATGCTCCAACTGTGTTCCCAGGAACTCTCTC
The DNA here is from genome assembly GCA_021015155.1 of Magnolia officinalis. Lineage (NCBI taxonomy): Eukaryota > Viridiplantae > Streptophyta > Magnoliopsida > Magnoliales > Magnoliaceae > Magnolia > Magnolia officinalis. The sequence goes on along the minus strand of JAJHSJ010000016.1, from coordinate 29,259,093 downwards.
ACGTCATCGTTGTCTTCGATTTCGGTTGGAGGGATTGATTCATTTGAGCAAGGATACAATACTTTCTTCTTAATATCACAATCTGTTGGTCTACTCCTAATAATCCTATAAATTCTAAATAGAAGCTCCTCGTACGTAGTCTCAACACGTAGCGTAATAGTTTTCGAACTTCCACTCGTGTATGTCCATAGCTTGTTTTCACATTCTAACTCCACGCCATAACAGCAGATGATTCTCATAGCCATTATCTGAAAGCCAATACAATGACATATTATCAATGAATCGTTAAACAGTGGAAGCTTGTCATAAGACAAAACTCAATTAAATAATAGAGGACCGAGAACTCACTTTCCACTATAAATGATGACGATACAAAGCTTAAGGAAATAAAGAGTAAGCAACGGGTTAAAATTTCAAATAAACAACCAGAGCTTATATGGATTAGGCCCTCAAAGATACGAATGATTTCATGTGGTATTTTATTAAATTGAGCGAGGCTATCTATCATGACGTTGAGCGAGGGAAGCATGAAAATTGAGCGAGGCAAACTAGAAATTGATTGACGGAAGCATGAAAATTTAGTAGGGCAAACTAGACATTGAGCGAGGGAAGCATGAAAATTCAGCGAGGCAAACATTAAATTGAGCGGGGCAAACTAAAAATTCAGTGGGGCAAAGTAGAATTTGAGCGGTGCAAACTGAAAATTGAGCGGGGCAAACTGAAAATTCAATGGGCAAAACTAGAAAATTGAGTGGGGCAAACTAAAAAATTGAGCGGGGCAAACTAGAAATTGAATAGGGCAAACTAGAAATTGAATAGGGCAAACTAGAAATTAAGCAGGGCAAACTGAAAATTAAGCGGGGCAAATTATAGATTGAGCGGGGCGAACTAGAAATTGAACAGGGCAAACTATAAATTGGGCGGGGCAAACTAGAAATTGAGCAGGGGAAACTGAAAATGAGTGGGGAAAATTGGAAATTGAGTAAAGGAAACTTAAAATTCAGTAGGGCAAACTGGAAAATGAGCGGGCAAACTGGAAAATGAGTGAGACAAACTGGAAATTGCGCGAGGAAAACAAGAAATTCAGCGAGATAAACTAAAAATTCGGCGAGGCAAACATGAAATTCAGCTATGCAAGCAAATAAGAAATTGAGCAAGGCAAACTAAAAATTGAGCGAGCACAGCATTAAAATTGAGTTGGGCAAACATTAAATAGAGCGAGCCTAACATGAAATAGAGCTGGGCAAACAATAAATAGAGCAAGCCTAGCATGAAATTGAGCTCTCCAAACATTAAATAGAGCGAGCTTAGCATGAAATTGAGCTGGGCAAACATTAAATTGAGTGAGCCTAGCATGAAATTAAGTGAGCCCTAACATGAAATTGAGTGAGCTTCAAATGGAATTAAGCAAGTTTCACATGAATTTGAACGATCAACGCATAAAATTGACTAAGCCTAACAAATGAAATTGTACGAGCTGGAGATGAAATTCACCGATCGTAACATGGAATTGACCAAACTTCACATGAAATTGAACGAGTAGTCGATCAATTGTCATCGACTTGGGCTAGTCTCAATTTCCGTGAGTTCTTCTTCAAATTCAAGTGTGCAATGGCTAAGTTTGACCAAGCACCCTCAGTGAATTGCTAGCTAAATTTCCACAAGTAGTCACTGAATTGTCGTTGAATTGTCATTCAATACTACAAAGGGAAGTAACTATAAACCCCACTAGGGTTTTTTTAAAGATCTGTACCTCCAACAACCGTAGTACCGGTCAAATGCAAGTTGAGGAAAGATGCTTTGGAGTGAGAGAATATTTTGAACCTTTTTAAAGATTGCAAATGCAACCAGTTTAGAGGATTTCACGTAACCCTAACCAAGATGGAAAATGGCAAATGTAGAATGATAATATGAAGATGATAAATGGAGATTTTAGTAAGGAAAATGAAAAGAAAAATGTGCGTGCGTGGGTTTTTCGTTGCAATGGAGTGAAAGGCATGTGTTTTGAATATGCACGTGTGGGTTATCCGTTAAAGGGAGTGAAAGCAGTGGCAGTGAAGAGCAGGGGTATTTTCGTCCTCAAATGCTCTGTCCGTACATCCAAGGTCTAAGTTGGAAGGTAAGTTTTTGATCCTTCATAAAAGACGCTGGATAAAAGGTGGGGTCTACAGTGATAATTTTCTCCTTTAGATACGGTTCATTTTAGGCATATTGTCCTGAAATGAACTCACAAAACTGATGAAAGGGAAGGATTTCTCACAAGCATCACAGTGGGCCCCATCTAGATGGTTCCCAGCGCAGAAACTTCCTGTGAAAGGCTTTCGCAAGAAATCCGCGTCCACAAACCACCGACCATGCATTGACCTCACCAAGTCCTGTGGGTCCCATAACGAGGCATGTATAATATCCAAATCGTACATCCATTTGGCAAGCTCCTCGTCAGGCTTGAGCCTAAAGATAAGACATCCAAAATTTAAGCATCCACATTATTAAAATAAATTTAAAAAAATTTTAAAAAAAATAAATAAAAATAAATAAAAACAATGGGGGATTGAACATCTATCATTAAAATTGAGGTCATAAAAGTTTTGAATCAACATGATATTTGGTTTTCCTCTTCATCCAGGTCCATGTGACCTTATGAACAGATCAGGTAGAAAACAAACATTATAGTGGGCCCTACGATTGTTTTAACAAGGAGAATCACATTCTTTGTAGTGGGTCCACTTGAGATTTGGATATGACTCATTTTTTGTCTCATGCTCTAAAATGATCTCTCCAAATAGATTAACCATATAAATATGATAAATACGTCATTGTGGGGCCATGTAACTTTGATCTCCTTTCACCCATTCGTAAAACTCCAAGCTCGAAAAGCTGGCTTTTCGCACTTGTACCCACACCAATTAGGTCGGTGGTGTGTGGTCCACTAGCCAATCAGCTTCCATCCACTACGGAAGTAGAATGGCTGGTGTACCACACACCACCAATCTAGTTGGTGTGTTGATGTCACCAAGTTTTTGGAGTCTCATCATGAAGTATTTTATATCCAATTTGTCTGCCGTTTGGCAAGCTTGTCGTGAGGCATGAGTCGGAAAATAAGATAGATCCAAAGACCAAGTGGACCACACTATAAAAAGAAGTGGGGGATTAAATGTCTACTATTGAAACCCTTTTGGGGTTACAAAAGTGTTGGATCAATATGATAGTTGTTTTTTCTCTTCATCTAAGCTTTGTGTGACCTTATGAACAGATTGGATGGAAAATAAATGTTATAGTGGACCCTATGAATGTTTTAACGGTGAAAATCATTATCCCCACTACTATTTGTTGTGTGGTCCACTTAAGCTTTGGATATGATTCGTTTTTAGGTTCATGCTATAAAATAATCTCTCTAAATCTATGACAGGTGTGAATATAATAAATACATCATTGTGGGGCCATGTAACTTTAACCTCCTTTGAACCATTCATACAACTCGGAGCTCGAGGAGCATTGGCGCTCATCTTCAAACGACACATGTTGTATTGTATTCTTGTCCATTCTTTAGAAACTCAATTGGAAAGGACACTTGTTATAGTAATGTAAAAATATTGTACGCTAAGATCTTCAAAAATGCTTGGAATGCTTTCTACGGAATCACAGCTGACAGGATAATAAGATAGAGAGCAGTTGAGAGGAATTCAAAAGAAAACCAAGCAGTCGAGCAAGCGGCCAATATTCATTTAGAAAGTCTACCAATCATTTGATATTCTAATATTCATTCAGGAGCTCGATCGAGTGGCCGAGTAGAATATGGTCGAGTTAGCAAGGAGGCCTAAAGTTGTTACTAAGATATGTAGCAAGGAAGTCTCCAAAAAGTCGTGTAGTGCTGAACAGTTATAGCAATCGTTAGAACGTGAGAAGCATTTAAAATGCCAAGTAGTGTTGAATGGTTATAGCAACCGTCAGAAGATGTGAAAGATGCAGATGGCCGGATTAAGACTATAAATAGCAAATTAATTCAGGAAGAAAAGCTTCTCATACAAACCCAATCAAACCCCAACATAATCTTTCAATTATACTTTCAATTATCAATCCTTTTACACATCATGGTGTAAATCATTGTAATTTTCTTCCCAAGTCAATTACATTTCTTAATGTAATCATTTACTTTCAGTTTGCTATTTACATTTTCATAGAATAATCTGTAACGGTAATCAAGTAGTTGGTAGTTCTAGATATAATTTGAGCCCAATCTCATACACTAGATTCATTTCTTTATTTTATTTTTTTTTTTAAAAAGTGTTTTGCAATGGTCTTTAATGGCTAGCTGTAAGAATCTCTTTCTCTTACCTATTTTATCTAAAGTCAACATGTAATCCATCATCGGAACTTATTCATACACCGTGTATTTTCATGTCTTGATGTTTGGGTCATAGTTGTTACGTTTAAATTGACTTATAAATTCAATTCTCACGCGCCCGCATTCATTATCTGGCCAAACCATGGAAAACAACGAGCAACAGCACATACCCACACCAGGCGGGCCGGTGGTTTGTGATAGCCCATCAGCTTCATTCTTCCGAATATGTGACCTGTGGAGGACACGTGCCCCATCCTCGTATGTTACATCATAAAAATCATTGTCAGTCGTACACTATTTCCCTCGGAGTGGCCCACCTTACACCTAATGAGCAGACTAGTCTGAATTTTCAGTCAGATGATTATTTGTGGTAGCGCTTAGCATTTGCCACACGTGAAATGATCGACAGGACACATGAGGCTGCATAGAAAGTTAGCATACAGCCGGCCGTAGGGGGTGAACGCTCGAACATTTTCCTGACCCACATGTATGGGGTTTAGGAAGCGGATTGGCTGGTGTACCACACACCACGGATGTGGCTGATGTGTTGACGTCACCAAGTTCTGTGGGTCCGTCCCATATGAGGTATGTGTTATATCCAAACCGTCCATCCATTTTTCCAGCTCGTCCTAAGGCTTGAGCCATCCAAATATCAAGTGGGCCACACTGCAAAAAGCAGTGGGGCATTGAACGTCTACCGTTGAAACCAAATTGATCTTTAGAAATGGATGAACGGAATGGATGAAACACATACATCATAGTGGGGCCACAGAGCACCGACCATCAGCCACCGGGCTGAAGGCAGGGGGAGTACCCAATCCCCGTCCCCCCACTTCACATGTCGATGGCAGTCTAACCGGCATGGGAGCTGATTACCTGTATTTTTGTGAGCCCATCATGTCTACCACACATATGACACATGTTTATGACGATCCGAGCCATCCATCCTGAGATCATCCGTTGTTTGTGCTGGATTAATGGCCATGAGGCCTCTAGATCTGGAGCATTCGTGGTGGATACCTGGTAATCAAGATCACTAAACTCGTTTTTACTTACTATTATTATCTAAAATATAGTTTCAACGGTTCAAATTAAAGGCTCAACGGGAGTGGTGCATCTCTTCAAAGCATTGAAGATCCAATCGTTGGGATGGTGGACCAGATTCAATGAAAGGGAATTAGCAACCCCAATTGCAAAATGCAACAACAAAAATACAAGAATAGCTCAAGAAATTCTTACCGTCACGAAGAATAAATCTCCGAATGATTCCCAATCTCACCAAACTCTCTTTCGTTTTGCGGATATTCGTGGTCCAAAGTTTCAAAATGTTTCATTGGTATCAGAGCATTTCCATCGGAGCTCCTAGTAGCATTTTTCTCCTTCCCATTCGCATTGAGTATTCGTTGCTGACTATCGGTAGATTATCGTCATTGTTCAAATTGAAACTTTGATTTGAAACAGTTCAAAACAGATTTTAGAAGATAAAAATAGTATTTATAGTAATAATTTGTAAGAGCGAATATACATAATTTTGATTAGCAGAGCATTGTGGAGATTACCCAGGTCTCCGCTGGGAATGGTCAGGATCAAGAGGCCTCAAGGCTATGACAACTGATTTTTCAAATCATAACCTAAACCCTTTCCTTTTAACTTCAACTAAAGCTTCTCATCCATTTTCTCCCCGGTAGATTTGCTCACGTCTAACCTGGCCTAAGACATGGGCCTACTTCACGTTTAAGCCCATCCTAGTCCCACAATGGAGCCTGTGCATAACATAGACCCACACCCATTGCCCAAACGAACAAGTAATCAAGTTCGAGGCCAAAACCGTCATCTAGGCTTAAAATTTGATTGGGCCCACTTATAAACCTATCCCTCATCCAAAGCTTCTGTAGACAAATTCAGATTCAGTTTTTATAGGGAAAACAAGACTTTTCTCAACAATGTGTAAACTAATGAGATTTATTATTACTTTATCCAAAAGGATGACAACCCCAAGTATAAGGCTGCGATGTAGTTTTAACTCGGTGAAACCAAAATCGAATCCACATGAACCTATATTTGTAGATTTTTTAGAATACTTTAAAACTGAAACTAACTATGAAATTGGATTTTAAGAAATGATAATTGAAATTAAGATAATTTAAAAAAAAAAAAAAAAAATCAAAAGAGCAAAACACTAAGCGCCAATAATTCACTTATAGCTATTCTTAATATATAATTCACTTGAGTTAATTATATAATTCAGCTAGAATCGAAGTACTATCCTATCTAGCCGGATAATAGAGTGGTTAATTCATCATTTATGAACCCCAAATAAATATGAACTTCAATTTATTTGGTTCTCATATAAAATCAAAGCATCTATCGTGCCATTGGTTTACGATAAATCAATGGATTTTACAGATCAATCCCTTGTAAACTAGATAAGCAATCAATTTTAGCCTTCCTAAGGATTCAAAATAGTCGGAGTCGACAATGGATCAAAGTTAACTAAAGCTAAAGCTTTATTCAAACCAATTTCAATGAATTATTCAATATTCAAACCAATAACATGAATCAAAGTAAATTAGAACATTAAAAATCACTACAATCTGATGGGTGTTTTTTTGACCTGTCGTCCTTTCGCAACTGGGATGCGCAAGTCCTTTCGCAACTGGGATGCACAAAGTCCTTTCGCAACTAGGATGCGGAAAGGAGTTTCCTAAAACTATAAAAAAAAAGGGTCCCTATGGTTTTTCTAGGGTATGTTGTGTTGATGAGAAAAACAACAAGAGGGTTTCCTAAAGCTTTACAACGGATTTGCTAAAGGGTTTAGGGCTATCAAAGGTGAGAAAGAGGGAGAAAGAGAGAGAGGAAGCTTATAGAAGGGAGGTTCTGCTCGTGGAGATTCTCTACTGTGCAATCTATATCTCAGCGCTTCTATGTCCTCATAATCGGTGAGATCTCTCTGGTTTTCTCTATTTTTCTTATTGTTTATCCACTCCTGCGTGAGTGAAGAAGATTGTAACATTCTACTTCATAGTGGATTGTTGATCTGGACGAGGTCCCGTGGTTTTTACCTCTTTGAGGGTTTTCCACGTAAAAAATTCTCTTGTGTGGTGTGTGATTGATGCATTGATTATTTTCATTCATTTATTATCCATAATTTTGGTTTGTTCTGGAGGGTTAGATCCTAAGGTTTTGTGCAAGGCCCCCAACAAAGTGTTATCAAAGCTAAGTTCATTGAACGGGTAGGATCGGTTTTGAATTATGGAAGGTGGCTCAAGGATGATCAGCCTCAATGGTTCTAACTAGACCATATGGAAGGCTAAGATGGAGGACTTGCTTTATTGCAAGGACCTATATTCTCCAATTTTAGGCATATCAACAAAATCCAAGGATATGACTGATGATGATTGGAAGAAGACGAACCGAAAGGCGGTGGGGTTTATTAAAAAATGGTTGGATGATTCTGTGTTCCACCTTGTGTCTACAGAAACCTCAGCCGCTAGCCTATAGCTGAAATTACAAGGACTGTATGAGAGGAAGACAGCCGGTAATAAGATTTTTCTGATAAGGCGACTTGTGAATCTCAAATTCAAAGATGGTGGTTCTGTGGCCGAGCACATGAATGAGGTCAGCAATATAGTGAACCAACTCACCTCTATGAAGATGGTCCTGGATGATGAATTGCAGGCTTTACTATTGCTTAGTTCATTGCCTGACAGTTGGGAGACATTGGTGGTGTCTCTAAGTAACTCTGCGCCAGACGGAAAGATATCCATGGAACAGATGACTAGCCGTCTCTTCAATGAAGAGACAAGGAGGAAGTCTCAGGGGTCTACTCAGCAAGAGGCTCTTGTGACACAGGAACGAGGGAGAGGAAAGAACAGGAAGGGCGGGAAGGCCCGAGATAAATCAAGAGGCAAGTCGAGTAACAGAAAAATGTTGAATACTGGAATTGTGGCAAGAAGGGCCACTACAAGCATAAATGTCGTGGTAAGAAAAACGACAATAAAGAAAAAGGGAAGGAAGATGAATCAGATTCTACTGCGGTCGCTTCAGATGGCAACGTTGTAGTTATTCTTTCTGCAGATCATGACCTATGTCTCACGGTTTCGAGTCAGGACACCGACTAGGTGGTTGACTCGGGAGCTTCTTTTCATGCGACTCCACACAGGAACTCCTTCACAAGCTACAAGTCAAGTGACTATGGGACTGTGAAGATGAAAAATTCTGGCATATCAAAAATCGTGGGAGTCGGTGATATTTGTGTGAAAACTGATATGGGCTACACATTAGTTCTCCAGGATGTGAGGCATATCCCAGACCTTCGCCTCAACTTGATGTCGACGGGAAGGCTAGATGATGATGGCTATGAAAGCCGGTTTGCTGGTGGGCAATGGAAGCTCATCAAGGGTTCGTTGATCGTGGCCAGAGGGAAGAAGTGTTGCACCCTTTACAAGACAAGTGTCAGTATGTGCAAGGGTGGGTTGAACGCAGCGGAAGATTCAGCTATTGACATGTGGCGTCTAGGTCACATGAGTGAAAAAGGGCTTCAGGTACTAGCAAAGAAGCGGCTCCTTCCAGACGTAACAGGTACACCTCTCAAAACCTGTCTTGATTGTTTATCATGGAAACAACATAGAGTTTCATTTATTAAAACTGCTTCTCATGTTAATAAAGTGCATGCATTAGATTTGGTTTATTCTGATATTTGTGGTCCTATGAGGACAAAAACCTTGGGTGGGGCATTGTATTTTGTTACTTTTATAGATGATGCATCTAGGAGGGTTTGGGTTTATGCTTTGAAATCCAAGGACGAGGTCTTTGGTGTGTTTAAATTGTTTCATGCTATGGTCGAGAGAGAGACAGGTAGATCATTGAAGTGCATCCGCGCTGACAATGGTGGTGAATACATTGGCGACTTTCATGAGTACTGCAAGTCCCTGGGTATACGGCATGAACAAATGGTTCCCAAGACTCCCCAGCATAATGGTGTAGCTGAGCGAATGAATCGCACCATTGTTGAGAGAATCAGATGCATGTTATCCCATGCGAAATTGCCCAAGACGTTCTGGGGAGAAGCAATGCACACGGCGGTGTATTTGATAAACAGGTCTCCATCAGCCCCATTGAATGAAGAAGTACCTGAGAAGGTGTGGACTGGACATGATCCATCGTACAGTCATCTCAGGGTGTTTGGATGCAGGGCATCCGTTTACGTACCAAAGGACGAGAGGTCCAAACTCGATATGAAGATCAGGCAGTGTGTGTTCTTAGGGTACGGTGATGAAAAGTTCGGTTATAAATTGTGGGATCCGACCGAGAGGAAGCTCGTCAAGAGCAGAGATGTGGTTTTCTTTGAAGATCAGTATATAGAAGACATTGGTAAGCTAGAGAAGAATCAGTCTAGTTCAGGTGAGCTAGAGGATACGGATCCGATTATTCCTCCTGTGGTGCCTGATGACGGGGGAGTACAGTAAGGTGCAAAGGACGAGGGAGTTCCTTCAGAAGATGGACCAGGGGAGCAGCCCCCACTTGATCCACCTGTTGAGCCACAGGTGAGGAGGTCATCTAGGGATAGACAACCGTCCAAGAGGCACTCGCCACATGAGTATATTATGCTAACTGATGGGGGAGAGCCAGAAGATTATTCTGAGGCCCTAGCCGACGAGCATAAGGGAGAGTGGTTGAAAGCTATGCAAGAGGAGATGGAATCCTTGCATAAGAACCACACCTATGACATGGTGAAACTGCCTAAGGGCAAGAAAGCTTTGAGCAACAAGTGGGTGTTCAGAAAGAAGGTTGAGCAGAAGAATTCACAAACAAGGTTCAAGGCCAGACTTGTGGTGAAAGGTTTTGGTCAGAAGAAAGGCATAGACTTCGAGGAGATATTCTCACCAGTGGTGAAGATGACATCCATACGGGTGTTACTTGGGTTGGCGGCTAACATGGATCTGGAGATAGAGCAGTTAGATGTTAAAACTGCCTTTCTCTATGGTGACCTGGAAGAAGAGATCTACATGCACCAACCAGAGGAGTTCGAAGTCAAGGGCAAGGAGCATATGGTGTGTAGGCTGAGGAAGAGCTTGTATGGGCTGAAACAAGCTCCACGGCAATGGTACAAGAAGTTCGACTCGTTTATGTTGAAACATGGGTATGACAGAACAGAGTCGGACCACTGTGTGTTCATGCGCAAGTTTTCAGATGGTGATTTCTTAGTTCTGTTGTTATATGTTGATGACATGCTCATCATGGGAAAAGACATCAAGAAGATTGACAGGCTGAAATAGGAGTTGGGCAAGTCTTTTGCGATGAAAGACTTGGGCCCGGCTAGACAGATCCTAGGAATGGAGATAACCCGTGACAGAAGCAGCAGGAAGCTTTGGCTGTCACAAGAGCGGTATATTGAGAAAGTCCTGGAGCGGTTCAATATGAATGCAGCGAAGCCGGTCAGTACTCCACTAGATGGTCACTTCAAATTGAGCGACAGGCAATGTCCCAAGACGAAGGCAGAGGTGGAAGAGATGCAGAAGATACTCTACGCGTCAGCGGTAGGAAGTTTGATGTATGCTATGGTGTGTACACGCCCAGACATAGCATATACGGTTGGTGTTGTCAGCCGGTATCTTGCCAATCCTGGCAAAGAACATTGGGCAGCGGTGAAATGGATACTACGGTATCTAATAGGCTCATCCAGGTTGAGCCTATGCTATGGTGACGGTAAACCTGTGTTAGAGGGCTACACAGATGCAGATATGGCAGGTGACATAGACTCTAGGAAGTCTACATCGGGGTTCATGTTCACGTTTGTAGGGGGAGCGGTTTCTTGGCAGAGTAAGCTACAGAAGGTCGTAGCATTGTCAACGACCGAGGCCGAATACATTGCAGTCACAGAGGCATGTAAAGAGATGCTTTGGATGAAAAGGTTCCTACTGGAACCTAGCCTAAAGTAGGAGGAGCACGTGGTCTATTGCGATAGTCAGAGTGCTATACACTTGAGCAAGAATCCAGGTCAGCATTCCAAGTCAAAGCACATAGAGATTCGGTATCACTGGATCAGGGATACTTTAGAACAGAAGGTGTTACAGCTTGAGAAGGTCCACACGGATGATAATGGGTCAGATATGATGACCAAGGCCTTGTTCAAGGGCAAGTTTGAGGTTTGTAGAAACCTGGCTGGCTTAAAAAAGGTGAATCCCTCCTGGGTCAAAAAGGGGGAGATTTGATGGGTGTTTTTTTGACCTATCGTCCTTTCGCAACTGGGATGCGCAAGTCCTTTCGCAACTGGGATGCGCAAAGTCCTTTCGCAACTAGGATGCGGAAAGGAGTTTCCTAAAACTATAAAAAAGGGTCTCTATGGTTTTTTTAGGGTATGTTGTGTTGATGAGAAAAACAACAAGAGGGTTTCCTAAAGCTTTACAATGGATTTGCTAAAGGGTTTAGGGCTATCAAAGGTGAGAAAGAGGGAGAAAGAGAGAGAGGAAGCTTATAGAAGGGAGGTTCTACTCGTGGAGGTTCTCTACTGTGCAATCTATATCTCAGCGCTTCTATGTCCTCATAATCAGTGAGATCTCTCTGGTTTTCTCTATTTTTCTTATTGTTTATCCACTCTTGCGTGAGTGAAGAAGATTGTAACGTTCTACTTCATAGTAGATTGTTGATCTGGACGAGGTCCCGTGGTTTTTACATCTTTGAGGGTTTTCCACATAAAGAATTCTCTTGTCTGGTGTGTGATTGATGCATTGATTATTTTCATTGCTTTATTATCCATAATTTTGGTTTGTTCTGGAGGGCTAGATCCTAAGGTTTTGTACAAGGCCCCCAACACAATCTTTATCTCTTAGCCCTAGCTAAGAAATTTAGCCAACCATAGACATAATTGAACTAAACTTAAATAAAAACATGAAAAAGAAACTTAGAACTAGAAGATTAACAAGGAAGAATGGCTCCATAGACTCTCCGCTACTCATTGCTTTGTCTCCCAAACCCTAAATTGTACTTAGAAAAGCCTAAATCACTTCTTTAAATAAGGAAAGCTTAAATTGACCTTAGACTGATTTTGAATTTACGCACTTTTATTACGTTTTGGTCAGACCGACGGTCACCTTCTATCGCATCGAAGTGCACCGAGTCTAGCCAAATATTCCTTCGACTAAAGCTGAATTTCATCAAAATATGTCTGGAGTCATTATCTCCCTCAAGTCGCACCAAATCCTCATAAGTGTCGAACTGAATTAACTTCGAAAATCACAATTTCTCACTGGATAGATATATGCACTTTCGGTTAAACAGAGCTAACCTCAAGTGGGATCAAATAGTCTATTATTTATGTTAATGGACTTTGTGATCTTTCCAGTCTTCTCTCTCTCCTTCACACTTGGTTTTCTTAGATCTTTGGTACTTGAATTCTTCAATATTAACCTCCATACACCCAATCCTTCACTTAGTAATTATTTGAGATTTAAATATCCTCTTTAATCGTCATTTTCATCTAAGCTCTCCAAATCACATCGCATAGCAAAAAATATAATTATTCCAATTAAGCACACTTATACGTATAAAACAAATGCATAATAAGAGGGAACCATGAAATATTTCATACTAAACACACCTCCCAACTAGCATTTTTCTTGTTTCGAGCAAAACATGTAAAAAACTAATCTTCAAAACCTAAACTTTAAACCCTCCTTAGAAAAACAACATTCTATGTAATCCTATGCATATGTAGGTAGAATATTCAGATATACAAGAATAAAATATCATCAGTCTAAACCCCAATATCACTAGTAAACCATTAAATTAAATTTTTCTTTATCAATCAATTAATAAAACACCTTCAAACATCAAGTTCCTAGTGTGCTCAGTGAATTTCAACTTATAATCCATGTGAGTCAGCCTCCCCTCCATGATGTTAATTGTGATGATTACTTGAAAGTGGTCAAGTCAATACAAGTTGCTGATTCTAAACCCATCTCCCTTTCTGCTTATTTTTTCAGCTTTTGATTTTTTTTTCATTGACGACTTTCATACTACCGTCTTGTCTTCTTTCTTTCCTTCTTTTCTTCATTATTTTTTTTTTCGTCTAGGCACATGCAATAGGTAGCCATTTTCAATTCCACTATTTTTCCAGTTGGTCTTTTTCTTCTTTTTATATTAAGGTAGATAAGGATCTCCAAGCTTGGTTCCTAATACTTTTGAGTAAACATCAACCTAAACACTTAGAAGTTCAAGTTAGCCTTAAAGAATATGAGTCATATGTGAATTATGAACTAGACTTAATTGGTGTTTAAAATTTTCTATCAATCAATTCATTAAAAGAACTTGTTCAAAAACCTAATAATCAACTAGACTCTAGACATAGAAAGTTTACTTTGTAACTCATCATCCTATACTTAAACACACTCAAGTATACATAAAGTCAATCTTAAAAATGAGTTTTGAAATATGGAAATTGATTTTTATTTTTTTTTAATTGATCAAAAACTAAGAAAATGCTAATTGATTTCATTAAATTTCACCCCAACCTAAAATCTAAATTGTCCTCAATATAAAAAATATGCAATGCATCATAGCATGAGACAACGAAAATAAAAGAATAGTGAGTAAGAGAGAGTACCTAAGGAAGATCAAAGGAATGACATAAAGTCTCCATCATCTAAAGGGGTTTCTACTGGACAAAACAAACTAACACAAAACCTAAAATACTCTAACCTAATCCCATGAAAGTAGTAAATAAGTAGAAGGACATCCATCAGACTTGAAGGCCAGTCCCGATAGACTGGATCATTAACAGGGATGTACATATCCTTTGAATCGAAGTTCTTAGCAAATGGCTTAAGGCAGTGACCGTTCACTTTAAAAATGTTACCATTCGCCAAATTTTCAATCTCGATAGCCCCATGAGGATAAACTGTTTTGACTATAAAGGGGCCAGCAAGTCGTTGTCAATGACATCTCTATCTTCAGAAATGTTAGAAAATAGAAACTAGAAAAAAGTAATGGACTATGTCCTCTCAATCTTGTTCACCACTGTAACGTCCTGAAAATCGGGGGTCGAGTAGCAACTCAACACCTGAGTTCCAAAACATCACTTATGCAACATAAATGCTTATGATTGAATGTTGTCTGTGTTAGTGCAATAATCATGAGTGGGATTATACCAAAACAGTAATTCATACTCTAGATCAAGTTATAAAATACAAGCGGAAGACTGAAAGATGTATATAGATGTATACAAAGCCAGAAATGTCACAATCGGTCTCCAGAGTATAAACACCTTACTGAGTCACCATATACATGTATTTGTTTCAAAATTCAAAATGCCAAAAATGGTACAACTATGATGGTACACCCTGTAGCCCCGTCATCTGAATGGCCTAAGCGTAGCCTCCCGAGAACTGTATGTAGGAGAACTCATCCTGATCGTCATAGTAATCAGGCTCAGCCTCCTATGTCTCGTCAATACCTGCATCTAAGACAGAGTCTGGTGGGTGTCCAGAACATCGTCCCGTAACGTGGGAGTGAGTAGCTAACTCAGTGGAACAATAAAGCATAGGTTAACATGTTATCAATTCAGTCAAGCAGTAATGATAAAGCAGTACAATCAAACACTCCTAAATAATCTTATTAATGCAAGTATGAATACAGTCATGATGCATGCCCTCACCAATGCTCCCTCATGCGGCACCATCTTACGTCCGCGGCATGCATTCATCCCTCAGTGCTCCACATCTTCCAGGCACATGCAGTGCTATGTTATAAGCGTGATTACCGAGTTATTATTAGTCCTTTTCATACAGCAGTATTGGAAAACTAAGGTACCTTCCTTATATCATTCCCAAACAATGATCCATTTTAGGGTCGTCAGTCCTAGATAATCTCATACGATGATACAGTTATAGGTCGCTGTAAAGGGTTGTCAGGGCTATTACACGCACTCATTGCACCGCTCCCCCATCACCTTATCAATACAGGCCTAATTTATACTATGTTTACTACGGGAAGGCTCGTCGCCTCTCTGCATATTCAGAGTATGCTCGAGGTCACTACGAAGGGCTCGTCACCAATCAGTGTAGGCCGACAGCTCGAATATAGTGTCCCATACCACCGTATTCAGCTCACGAGTCCGGGTTACTCACTGGTCACTACGGGGAGGCTCGTGGCCCTAGCGTAGGCCGACAGCTCAACTACGGTGTCTCATACCATCATGCCCGGCTCATGAGTCTTAGCGGATCGAGGTACCAAGGTTAACGGGGTTACATTGGTAAGTTTGGTACCCTAAGTTCAAGCAGTAACATCCAAACATGGTGAACATACATTAGACAGATCGGGTTACTTGACGAGTTCAACTAGCACAAGCGCACATTGCATTGATCGACATGAAGTGCATAACACTCCATGTAGCCTAACCACTGCCGACGACCAACATACGACTCGGGTTCGTCAAACACGTCCTACGTAGTGAATGAATCTCAACCACAAACTCAAGTCTGTTACCGATCGCCTGGACTATAATTATAGCCTCAATCACATTCAATCCTTAACCAAAAGTATGTAGAGTAAAGCAGAATGAACAAAGTAATTCAAGCATGTTATAAAGCACAGTATAAACAAGAAATACAGACACATACATTTCATAAGTAAGCGGTTAAATTAAACAACCAACATGGAAGAAATCAAACACATCTCTAAGTTAGTTGAGAATCCTATCTCAACACCTACCTAAAGCACAATTATCTAAGTACTTACTCTTACAAGCATTTTCACAAACACTTAGAATGTACTTATTTAACATACATAACGTATATTAGCAAAAACATGTATTAGGGTAGATCCTTTCGCCGAGTAAGTATTGTACATATGTATAGCATGTTCATACAGTAATTAATCATGGCTAACATACTTTCAAAATTTGTACGTATACGGTATTTTCTTCAAATATACAGAATACACAATATACCATAATTTGCATACGCAACTGAAACGCAAAACAAATATCGCATTATGCATGTACAATAACACCCAGATCATGAATCTTTCATTATCTGACATTGAAAGCGTTCAAAACCATAACCTATATGTCTAAAGTATGCACCTTACGCCGTAGAAACGAGTAACGGACTCAGTTAAACACCAAGTCTTAATCACTGGCAGAACGGCAACCTAAGACATGAAATAGGTTAGCTATTTCATCACTTGCAACAATCATAACCGTAGAACGGATTATGGTTAGGGTTTCTTACCTAGAAACGAAGCCGGAATCGTCGGGAAAGCGATTAGATCGGGGTGATTAAGCACGTATGATAACAAGGTAGAGTAACAGGATCTATCTCCCACAACTCTCACACTTTTTCTCTCTTTCTTCTCTTCTCTCTCCTAGGGTTTCTCTCAAATTCGTATGGGATGAATGAGAGAGGGTTTAAGGTCGTTATATAGGCCCAAAACTCTCCAAAATAGACTCAGGATCAAGGTATACTTAGGTTATGTCCAAAGCGGGTCTGTTTCAGCTCAACAGAGCACTTCTGGAGCCCCCCCTTGAGCCAAAGGTCGGACTTAAGCTCACTGACTATGGATCTAGGTCGAGTTAAGTTTACGTTCCAGTCGGGTTCTCAGATCACACGTGGCGGACCAGTTTCTGTTCAACGGTCATTAAAACTCGATCGGGGTTACAAGCACACAGACATGTATGAGAAATGTTTCCTGATCTAAGGGTGTATTGGGTCAGATTTCGACGGTCTAATTGCTTATATTTGGCCCGCAAACATCAAGTCTCAGATTACTTAAATTTGATTTAATTTCTAAAGAAAACCAGGTTTTCTCACACTCTTCACTCCGGGCTCAAGCGAATAGCCGTGGGACACTATCTGGATTTGATGTCCGAGATGGTTATCAAGCCCAGCAAGACGGTCCTAATTCTATAACCTCATATTATTCAGACTTTCGATGTACGTTCCAGATCTGATACAAAGATTCAATGTACTCCCGAGAGCAGTCGGGTAATGAGTTTGATCCTAGATTTTAGGGTAATCTAGCGTCAATGATTCTACAAGTTTTGAGTCTTGCAGATCGTATTTAAGGTGATTCAAGCAGATTTCATAGTTAATCTAGTTTAGCACTTAGTTAACTTTGTCTAATTTCTAAAGGATTTGATCCTAAGTGATTTCTGCCTGAGGTGATACTCGGGCCTTTGTACAGGATTTGCCGAGTCGTTACAACCACCCAATCGTAGGTCTTTTTAACCATATTCCGCCTTTGATAGTGCTAGAGTAGGAGGTGATCCGGATTCACGTATGTCTTCTTTGGTTCAGCATAAGTCCATAAAAAATATATGCCTAGCCACCTTACAAAGTAATGCCAGGGTATATAGGTTGAAGATGCTTCGACCGTTGGGCTCTTGTAGCGAATGGCAAAATCAATGAAGGTGCGGTATATCGAGCAAAGGATTGGAGAAGGTAGGGAATACTTTCTGCCCTCTACCATTGCTCTAACGACTATGAATAAAGTGGGCCTGATGGCATCGGCCCATTTTTAGATGGGGAGCACCACCAAGCTAAGCCAGTAAGCTAGGAAAGAAGCTAGTTCATTAGATGCGCTATACTATATTGGACCCTTGATCCTTTGTATAAGGCCATTTAGCTCCTACATATGGTTTTCCACAAAACTATAAGGCTGAAAGAGATATAGTTGTTAAGAGATAGTGAAGAAGTATATGAAAAATCTGAGTGAAGAAAAACAAGGAATGTATCAAAGGTCTCTTGTAAAATATGTGAGCCAAATAAGGTGCGGGACTTTGCGGATGTTTGGAAAGTTCACTATTTCTCTAAAGAGCTTAATAGTGGTTTCCGAAATCTTTGGTTGTTGATTGGTAGGAGAAAATGTACAAATTTCTCATTTGGTGGCACATATTTGTCGAAGAAATGGCATGTTATTGGAAGACCAGACATCCTATAAAGATCCCATAACATGATGCTGACTTCACCAAGACAAAGATGGAAAGAGTTGGTTGTTGGGTACTAAAAATTGAGGAAGCCCTTGAATACAGTCACATCCTTGCAGAAATAATCGGATGTGACTACGATCGCATTGAGGAGATCGATATTGATCAGAACATCTGAGTGCTTCTTAATTATAGACTTGGTCCAAGCATTGTAATAATTACGAGAAGATAGGAAGCCGCGAGTTCTAAATTCTTTCGTACCCCATAAGGAATCTCTGGTATGGAAGCATTGCTGCATGGTCTCAAAGAAGTGGGTCAGGAAGAGATGGTGAGGGTTGTAGCATGGCATCAAGAACTGCATAGGGGAGATTGTGTCGGTCCTTTGCCAAGAGCCCATTCTCTATTAAATAATCCTCCAAGATTTGGGGTTCGTTCATGGCCCAATGGGTTGTATAAAGAATCATGTTGTGTGTCATCTGGTCTGTAGGCTCACCGCGGAGGATTGAGAGATGGTAGAGTAAATTTATTGGAATGATGACCAAATGTAATCATCTCTTGATGGACATTCGTGTTGTCCTAAGTATTCTGGAGACGCTTCTTATTGAACTCCTTGATTTTCTCTTGGAGTTATTATCCTTTACCTTTCAACCACTTCTTCTTTATGAAAGAGAGAGAAGGACTGACCTCTTTATTGGACAGCTTAGAGCTATCCGTCCAAATGTTCGAAGTGGCCTTTAGCCAATCTTCCCACGCTAATTTGTGGCCCTTCCGAGGAGGTCTTTCTATATCTCCCATAATTATGTCCTGACGAATGGGGCTGGCTAAATGAGATATGTTGTATAAGAAGTCTATTACTGTAAGGCTTGGCTCCTTGAAAAGAAAGGGGTGTCTATTTGTCGTTTTAACTTGCTTCCTAGGACGATCGTCTGCTTGAGGAGATTGAAGTATTTATTGTGATTTTGTCCCTTAGCTCCTAGAAGAGTGATGAGTAGGTGTAGAAGGTTCTTAGGAGGAGCTAGAAGTTCTCTTACTCTTGGCCATTTAATTGGGGTATAATAAGAAAGGGTTGGATGAAATTTTGGCAAAATCTGGAGACTTTAGTAAGGTTGTGCCGAGGCAGATGAGAGTCGCGCGGCAACATGTTCACAATGAAATGGCGGTAAAGACTACACTAGTTGAAGAAGGAATATGCCAATATGTCCTAGAGGGGATGAATAAGACTTTTTTAATGTTTACGTTTTATTTAAAAATCCTACTTCACTAATCATGTGATCATGCAAATATCAGGATTACTCAAATGTAACTCTACTGGCTTCTAAGCCCAGTAGAGGATCCAATCACAAGCTATCTTAGAAGTAAGCAGTATGCAAGCTAGCTTATGATGGATATGACTGTGTAGGTGTGTGAGGTGTGATCAGATATTCAGATATGGAAGTATTACAGTAAATCACACAATCAGAATAATGGCAATCTTACACACAATCATTTTTATAGTGGTTCGACGATCAGTCTACTCCACTCTCGGTAACCGCACTCATCCCTAGAGTGTACCAGATTTCACTAATGAGGTTTCACAACGGTTCACTTCAAACCTAAGGTTTTAAATCAGGTTCACCTTCAACCTTTACAACCTACACTGAGGCTGACTGTTTATGCTCTCACGAGCAAGGGTCAACACAACGCACCCACTTTTAGGCACACTGGCCAAGGATCTTCCCTAAGACCCTACCTGAGGTTTCACACAGTTCACCTCAAACCCAAGGTTTTACACGGTTCACCTCAAACCCAGAGTTTTACTGGTTCACTCCTAACCAGATGTTTATGCTCTCCATAAAGCAAGGGTCCACAAAACGCACCCACCACGTACACTCCCGCCGAAGGCCTCCTTGAGGACTTCAAAGGGTGAGAACCACTTAAGACCCAATCCTAGAAAGGAATGATCACAAGTGTCCTCTTGGACTTTAGATACTTACAAATAAGCTGATGAGTCTTGTTTAGCACAAAGCCGAAGATCTCCTCCTCCTTATTGACGAAGAGTCTTCTGCTCCCTTGATCCGCAACACAAGATAATATATTAATACTTGTCTTTGGGTTGGGTCAAGGTCAAGATGGAATCCTACTCTCAAAATATTTTCCTATTAGAAAGATAGAGCGATTCCAATCTTATGCATTCAAGGCATCCCAGCTTAATGATTTGTCATTAAGGTAGTAGCTGGAGGATCCCTGAATGCGGAAGTTCATTCCCCAATCCACTCTATTGAATGTCAATGATGAGGGTGGATTGGAGGATGAACTCCCTTGAGAGAAAGGGCTTTGGATATAAGATATAAGTTGAAACACACAAAAGCTCTCTCTACTTTCTCTCACAGCAACAAAAGACAAGTCCTCTATATATAGGCAAAAAGTTCCAACGGATATAAAACGGTCGATATCATCGAGCAGGTTCGATATCATCGAGCAGGTTCGATATCATCGAGCTTATACTCTCGATAGCATCGATGGTCTGCTCGATGACTCGGACTCAATGTCATACGCTTTTGAAACTCTTTGCCAATTGTTTGATGATCGAAACTATTGTCGATGTCATCAGATTTCGAACTCCGATTCCATCGATGACAGGTTCGATCCATCGACACTTGAAAAATGAGAGAGACTTGACTTTGAAATATTTCAGGTTTTCATGAATGATCGGGGAACCATTGAGATCATCGGAATTTGAATGTTGATGATATCGAGATCAGAGTCGAGGCATCGATAAATCCAGTGGATTTGTCTTTAAGCTTGCTGGACAGTTTATGACCTTGTTTGATGCAATCGACCTAGTGCCGATATCATCGATATTTGAATATCGATTTTATCGAAGGGCCCCCGATCATAGTTTAAAAACATCCTAAAATATCTGTTGTAAGATATGCACGCCCACGATCGGTATCATCGATGGACTTCCGATGTTATCGATATTTGATTTCAGATCATATCGGAAGAGCATTAATATATCGAAGAAATTTGAGATTTTCATTAAAAAATAGGGGCACCGAAAATCTGCCTATCGATCTTATCGAGCCACTTTCGATGGACTCGAGATTTGAATATCGATGATATCAATAGGGGAATCGATATATCAATAAATCAGTCCAGATGAGTATTTAGTTGCTGGACATTTTTAGTTCTTATATCGATGATATCGATAGGTGTATCGATACATCGATAAATCCGTCCAGATGAATATTTAGTTGTTGGATACTTTTGGTCTTCACATCGATAATATCGTTAAGGTATCGAGGACATCAACAGAGCAGGTCGATCATATCGAGGCTGTTTTGATAAAATCGACAAGGCAAGAAAAACTTAGAGATTTTTCTATTTTGAAAAAAGTTTTCTCACCTTAAAACCCTATAATTTCCAACTTGTTTTTAAGGGTTTTCTTCACCTGGTGTTTTGGGTCATGTGATGTGAGGCTTTAGTTTTACCTGTGACGAGCTTGCACACATCCAGTTGAGGCAGACGCTTGAATTGATCTTCCTATCAGGCTCTGCAGACACTCTGACTCAACATTCACGTAACTTGACAAACCAGGGCACTTTCAATCTCCCCATTTGTCAATTACGTGACAAAATCCTAAAACACCCTAGAACACTTCTAGACAAACATACCCTATATTATGTGTACATGTTTTTACACAATTTTACAATTTCTATCCCATGTACACAACCAGTAGCTGCTCCCCCCTTCTTGTAAACTCCCCCTTGCTTGATGCAGCTGCTCCCCCTAACAACTGCTCCCCCTAACACCTGCAACAACATAGATAGATACACAATTTTTCATTCAGGATGTTTACAAATGTTCTCCCCCTTTTTGTCAGTCATTGACAAAGACATCTCAAGTGATATTGACTGAAGCTTGAAATACTTAGAGAACCAATCAGGTAAAAGCAAAACATTGATGTATAAGAGTTTAACTCAATTTCAACAAACATCAATTTTAGAATTTATAAATGCATAGCAGATAGAATATACATTAGAGATATCACATGCATTCCATATCAGAGACTTGATAAACCAGGGGAACTCAAGATATAATCATGGCATTTAAGGATATAAATTCCATGCAGCCATATTCAAAATGAAACCAAAGTTATCCAATTATCCAAAATAGACTGCCCAAGATTGGTGGCAAATTAACAGTTATCCCAGCAAAAACACCAAGCCCACGCACAGATACCCCCAAAAAAATGATATCCAACTAGCACAATGGCTTCTACCGTCTTCGTGAATCACCACGTGTGAGTAAATCAACTACTTGCCGATTTGTTTGTTGGAGAGAATCGACTTTTTCTTCAATCACGGTGAGACGTCTCTCACAATTGTGAAGTCGCTCCTCCATGCTCGCCATACCGTTTGGTAGGTGACGTTCAAGGTGATGAGTTTGGCGATTTGTAATAGACTCCGGACTCAGCAATGGCATTCGGTTGAATTCCCATGGATATGACGGATGAGCATATGGAGCGACCAACTGCAGGGGGGGTACTATTCTCTGGAAGAACTGAAGGAAGACATAGCTATTGTGCCACCTGAGCCGAATCACTATCAAACCACTTCTCTAGATAGACTCTATCAGATGAGACAGGAATACCAACATGATGGGCTAATTTACAGATGAGTACAGGAAAAGCTAGTGTATCCTGATGATTGCCTTGAATGACCCGAATTAGCTGCTTAAGAAGAAGTGTTGGGAGGCACACCTGAACTTCCTGATATACATCATACAACACATTTAACACAAAGGAAGACAGATGATTACCATTCACATCACAAGAATAGACATTGGACCCAAAAATGTCATGAAGGATTTTAAAAGTGGGTCCAAGATGATTAATATGAAGGGAATTATCATCGTTCCGAGAAATAGTAGTTCCCTAACATAGTGCATGAGTTATCTCGCCCCAAACACCAAGACCATTTAGATTTCAACTGGTAACAGAAATGCGAGTGACTTGGAGATCTAAAAGGTGACTCAAGGTGATGGGAGTGATGTGCTTGGAGTAATGCAATAATTCTACTTGAACACGGGGTGGATCGTCACAAATAACATTACTTTTACTGAGGAAGTCATGGACCACTCCAATTTGATAGGTACCATTAAGATTCAGAATATTTTGCCATCCTATTACTTCTAGAAGGAGGTCTACACCAAAAGACTCAATGGCACTATTGAGAACTAGACGTTCAACAACAGTAGCTGGATGTCTCACCGATGGAGTGAGTTGATGCAAACTGGGTTGTTTCGCTTTCCCTTTTGAAGACTGAGAAAGAGACTTACCTTTCTCTTTGTTCATGATTTTTCAGTGTAAGAGACAGGCAAAGGTAAGGAAAATCAAACAAAAGAACGGAAAATACCCGACCAAAAGTGATATTAAACTCTGGAGTGGAAGGAATGGAAAGATAATACCCGTTTCTTTTCAAGCTTCTAGGACCCATCGATGTCTTCTGACCGAGGATTCGAGCAGAGAGCAAAACAGAAATTTTTTCAGAGAAATAAAAAATTTTCGCTCGATCGCCTTTTGTCAGGCAGGAGTCTTCGATTTTATCGAACTTACTTTCGATTATATCGATGATCCACATTCGATGTTATCAGCAATTACTTCGATAGTAGTCCCGATCATGTGACTTTCCACATTCTAAAGAGATGTCGATGATATCGACCCATGATCAATTAATCGGGAATGACAGATCGATAGGCATGAAGAGGAATATTTTTCTTTTTCGACCCTTCAAGTATACATTTAGTATCAATAGCATACTCGGCAAAATTATGTACAATTACTGTACACATCAAAAATTATAAACATTTGCATATTTATTTACAAAAGATTGAGGTGAGGAACCTCAGATATATCATTTGACGCTCAACAAAATTGCATCATTTCAGCAAATATCCAGATCTAGATGCATGATATGAACTTGTCTTTCTCTGCTCAGTACTTCTAAGCATCAGTCTTTTCTATGCCTCTGATAATGTAGCAGTGGTTAGTTGTGCGATGACCCCTCATTACTGATTTTCCTGATTGATTTAGGATTTCGCATTCTTGTCTGTTGACATTGACCACATGCTCATTATCACAGATTTGAGATATGCTTAGGAGATTATGTGTCAGACCTTTTATGCAGAAAGCTTTTTCATTTTTAAGCAACTGTATTCCTTTTATGATTCCTTGTCCAATTACTTTAGCAGTGGTTCCATCTCCGTAGGTGACTATCTCATTATGAAGATTCTTATATTTAGAAAGAAGGGACATGTCACATGTTACATGTCTTGAGCAACCACTGTCAAGGTACCACTTAATGTCATTGCATGTTAAGTGATTTGAGTGAATAGCAAGACAATTCTTTTTTTCTTTAATTATCCTTTTTGTGACAGGGATCTTACTTGTAATAGATTTAAATTTCTTATCTGATTCAACTACTTAATTAGTCTTAGTGTTGCTACTGGAGGCAATAGATTTTTCAAACATTTGTTTTCCATACCCAGTTATAGCTCTAACTTTCTCATAACCTAAACAATTTTTGTTACTTCCAGATTTTCCCATACCTAAAAGTTTTTCTAACTTCTCACCACTCTGGGAAAACTTACAATTTTGCTTAGCAATTTTTCTGGACTCTTCTAGATTAAACAGGAGTGTATGGTTTTCATTTTGAAGGAGCATATTTTTGTCTTTTAATTGCTCGACCTGTTTGTTTAGTTTTTCAGTCTCAGATTTAAGGAAGTGTTAACTCTCTCAAGTCTATCATTGTCAGAGTGATATTGCTGTAAATCATTGATTAGATGTGTATTAATTTCTAGTGTTTTATCCAAATCATTTTGCAGCAATTCCAATTTGTTCTCAGATATTCCAAGTCTTTTAACCACTTTGATGTTATGGATATATAGTTGATTGTAAGCATCTTGTAGCTTGTCTTTTTCTTCTTCTTCTTCTTCTTCAATTCCTTCATTATCAGATGAACATGATTTCATGGCTTGTTGTTCTATCTCGTTCTCAGATTCAGTGGGAATGATTGAAGCAGTGGAGACCATGAGTATTTTCAATGATTTCTGATCTCTATTGCTTTCTAAGTCACTAGATTCTGAATTTGACTCCTCAGTATCGTCCCACGTGGCAGCCATAGCCTTGCCCTTAGTTTTTCTATTTGGGCATTCAGTAGACAAGTGTCTATACTCGTGACAGGCGTAGCATTGTGGTTCTTTGGTTCTTTTACCAAATTTTCCTACAAAAGGTTTATAGTTCACCTTTCTCCCTTTAAAAGGACGGCCACGATTCTTCTAAATGAATCTTCTGAATTTTTGTGCTAGCAAGGCCACTTCTTCATCTTCATCTTCCTTTTCACTTTCACTGTCCTCATGAATTGTTTTCTTTGAAGTTTTTAGGACAGTGTTTTTGAATTTTTGGGATTGTTTGAAGTGTAATTCAAAAGTTTGTAGGGAACCTACCAGTTCTTCTACTTTCATTTCATCTATGTGCATACACTCCTCAATTGTTGTAACCTTAGGATTAAATCATTCCGATAGGGATCTTAGAATTTTCCTACAAATTTTTGGTACCAGAACTTTCTCTCCCAATCCACCCATGGAGTTGCAAATTATATTTAACTTTGTGAAAAACTCCCTAAATGTCTCATGCTCTTCCATTCTAAGACTTTCGAACTGTGAAGTCAGGAGTTGAAGTTTGGATCACTTCACAGTGCTTGTGCCTTCATGGGTTGTTTTCAATAAATCTCATGCTTCCTTGGATGTCCCACACATACTTATCTGATTAAATATATCCTGGGACACAGCACAGTAGATAGCATTCATAGCCTTGGCTTTAAATGTTTGCCTTTCTTTATCGAATGCTGTCCACTTTTCTTTGGGTTTGGGCTTTGTGATTATTGTGCCACTATCAAGTATGATTTGTTCAGTTGGTGACACATATCCACTTTCAACTATGTCCTAAACGTCATGATCTAAAGATCTCAGAAAGTAGTGCATCCTAGCCTTCCAGTATGCATAGTTTAAGTCGTCAAATACTGGAGGTCTAGTGACAAATGAGCCCTCTCCTTTGGCCATATTCCCAACTTCAGTCAAGATCACTCTCTACGCGATGAAGCCCTTAAAGAGAGACCCGCTCTGATACCAATTGAAATGGCAGTAAAGACCGCACTAGTTGAAGAAGGAATATGCCAATATGCCCTAGAGGGGATGAATAGGACAGTTTTAAGGTTTTCATGTTTTATTTAAAAATCCTACTTCACTAATCCTGTGATCATGCAAATATCAGGATTACTCGAATGTACCTCTACTGGCTTCCAAGCCTGGTAGAGGATCCAATCACAAACAATCTTAAAAGTAAGCAGTATGTAAGCTAGCTTATGATGGATATGACTATGTAGGTGTATGAGGTGTGATCAGATATTCAGATATAGAAGTATTACAGTAAATCACACAATCAGAAGAATAGCAATCTCAAACACAGTCATTTTTATAGTAGTTCGACGATCAGTCTACTCCACTCCCGGTAACCGCAGTCATCCCTAGAGTGTACTGGATTTCACTAAGGAGGTTTCACAATGGTTCACCTCAAACCTAAGGTTTTAAATCAGGTTCACCTTCAACCTTTATAACATACACTGAGGCTGACTGTTTATGCTCTCACGAGCAAGGGTCAACACAACACACCCACTTTTAGGCACACTGGCCAAGGATCTTCCCTAAGACCCTACCTGAGGTTTCACACGGTTCACCTCAAACCCAAGGTTTTACACGGTTCACCTCAAGCCCAGAGTTTTACTGGTTCACTCCTAACCAGATATTTATGCTCTCCACAGAGCAAGGGTCCACACAACGCACCCACCATGTACACTCCCGCCGGAGGCCTCCTTGAGGACTTCAAAGGGTGAGAACCACTTAAGACCCAATCCTAGAAAGGAATGATCACAAGTGTCCTCTTGGACTCTAGATACTTACAAATAAGCTGATGAGTCCCGTTTAGCACAAAGCCGAAGATCTCCTCCTCCTTGTTGACGAAGAGTCTTCTGCTCCCTTGATCCACAACACAAGATAATATACTAATACTTAGCTTTGGGTTGGGTCAAGGTCAAGATGGAATCCTACTCTTAAAATATTTTCCTATTAGAAAGATAGAGCGATTCAATCTTATGCATTCAAGGCATCCCAGCTTAATGATTTGTCATTAAGGTAGTAGCTGGAGGATCCCTGAATACGGAAGTTCATTCCCCAATCCACTCTATTGAATGTCAATGAAGAGGGTGGATTGGAGGATGAACTCCCTTAAGAGAAAGGGCTTTGGATATAAGATATAAGTTGAAACACACAAAAGCTCTCTCTACTTTCTCACACATCAACAAAAGACAAGTCCTCTATATATAGGCAAAAAGTTCCAACGGATATAAAACGGTCACATTTATGACAGAGTTCGATATCATCGAGCAGGTTCGATATCATCGAGCGTATACTCTCGATAGCATCGATGGTCTGCTCGATGACTCGGACTCAATGTCATACGCTTTTGAAACTCTTTGCCAATTAGTCGATGAATCGAAACTATTGTCGATGTCATCGGATTTTAAACTCCGATTCCATCGATGACAGGTTCGATCCATCGACACTTGAAAAATGAGAGAGACTTGACTTTGAAATATTTCAGGTTTTCATGAATGATCGGGGAACCATCGAGATCATCGGAATTTGAATGTCGATGATATCGAGATCAGAGTCGAGGCATCAATAAATCCAGTGGATTTGTCTTTAAGCTTGCTGGACAGTTTATGACCTTGTTCGATGCAATCGACCCGGTGCCGATATCATCGATATTTGAATATCGATTCTATCGAAGGGCCCCCCATCATAGTTTAAAAACATCCTGAAATATCTGTTGTAAGATATGCGCGCCCACGATCGGTATCATCGATGGACTTCCAATGTTATCGATATTTGATTTCAGATCATATCGGAAGAGCATCGATATATCGAGATTTTCATTAAAAAATAGGGGCGTCGAAAATCTGTCTATCGATCTTATCAAGTCACTTTCGATGGACTCGAGATTTAAATATCGATGATATCGATAGGGGAATCGATATATCGATAAATCAGTCCAGATGAGTATTTAGTTGCTGGACATTTTTAGTTCTTATATCGATGATATCGATAGGTGTATCGATACATCGATAAATCCGTCCAGATGAATATTTAGTTGCTGGACACTTTTGGTCTTCACATCGATAATATCGTTAAGGTATCGAGGACATCAACAGAGCAGGTCGATCATATCGAGGCTGTTTTGATAAAATCGACAAGGCGAGAAAAACTTAGAGATTTTTCTATTTTGAAAAAAGTTTTCTCACCTTAAAACCTTATGATTTCTAACTTATTTTTAAGGGTTTTCTTCACCTGGTGTTTTGGGTCATGGGATGTGAGGCTTTAGTTTTACCTGTGACGAGCTTGCACACATCCAGTTGAGGCAGACGCTTGAATTGATCTTCCTATCAGGCTCTGTAGACACTCTGACTCAACATTCACATAACTTGATAAACCAAGGCACTTTCGCACAACCCCAAGTGTAAGGTCGCGATGTAGTAATAATCTCGGTAAGACCAATGTCGAATCCACAGGGACTAAACTTGTGTGTCTTCTGAATTTAACTAGAACTAGAACTAGATAAAGAACTAAAACTAAATCTAAAAAATTGAAAGAGCAATTATGATTAAAGTGATTAAAACTAACAAATTCAAAGGTGGTAACTAGGGTTTCAATGATTCACTTGTAGAGATCAGGGAGCTCTCTTACTTGATTCAAGTCACACGATTGGAATTGGAGTCTTATCTTATCCAATTGGAAGATATTTAATTAAGATGAATCTAAACTTTCCTTGACCTAATTCTAGATGGAGGAGAATTTGATAATTGGAAGAGATGCCATCACCAAACCATGCCCATGGGACGATGGCTAACAATAGGATTTACCAATCCCACAATCTCAAATTTAGGAAAAGAAGATACTTTAAGCTATTGCATATCTACTGTAATTTGAGTCATAATAGACCATTAAGAACTGAAAGTATTCCTTTAAAATCAAACTAGAATCAAAGAAGGTTCAACATAAACATGAATCAAAGTAAAAGACACATCCCATCACGCTACAAGCTTCACCTCTTAGCCTAAGCTAAAAGGTTTAGTCAACCATAGATATGATTGAACTAAAATCTCTTAAGAAAAACATAAAAACAACTAAGGAAAAGGAAGAAGAACTCTTAGCGACAGCTTCTCCACCCTTATGCTTCACTCCTCAAACCCTAGAAGATACCTAAGAGCATCCTAGGGACTCCTATTTATAGTTTTGCGATTCCAACTTTCGCACCGAGTTGGAAAATCCGAAACCACCTCAAATTTACGCAGTTTGTGTGCTATCTACGTAAGCTTAGACGAGTCGAGGAAAATCTTCGACTGGTCAAGGAAAGTCTTCGACTGGTCGAGGATCGTGTGAAATTAAAAGTTCTAGTTGCTGGAGTTCGAGTTGAGGAATCTTCGACTAGTCAAGCAGAAGCCTTAGACTGGTTGAAGGAGGGCTTAGACTAGTCGAAGCAGGCAGATTTTTAGGGTTCATTTTCTTCACTTCAAGTATTCAATTCTCTTCATTCCTCACTTAGTTTTCTTAGATCTTTGGCATGTGAATTCTTCACTTTTGGTTTCTTAAGATCCATCCTTGCTTTGGTGATTCTTGAGCGTTAAATCCATGCTTTTAACTCCTTTTCAATCCAAGCTCTTAAATTCACCTTACAATGCAAACATGGTTAAAATAGAACATTAAACATTATCATGTTCATAAAACCAAGTAATAAATGGGGGATAATATGCAATATTTGACCCTCAACACAATCCCCAACCAGTATTTTGCTAGTCTCGAGCAAAGTATGCAAAAAATGAACTTTAATGCTCAATGTTCAAAACTTTTTTAGAAAACAATCTTTTGTGTAATCAAGTATGAATGAGGAGACTCAAGACATGAAAGTGGTATTTTCAAAACCTAGAGTCGAATCACATAAGCAATCAATTAAATAAGTACTTTATCCATTAAGTCACAGTATAGTTCGCATATCAAGTTTTTCAATATGCGCAGTGAAGATCAACTTACTTTCCACAAGGATACTATCATTACATCATGTCAGCTATGCTTACCATATCAACATTAATTGAGAACTTAAGTACTGATTCCGAACATATCCCTTTTTCTTCTTTTTCCAATTTTTCATTTTATATCGACGGTCAATTTTTATTCATTCTTTTACAGACCTTACATTATTTTTGCATTCTTTTTCAGTCTTTTCCAGTCTTGTCACCATACATGACCTTTTTGTTGATCTCACTATTTTTTAATTGGTTCTTTTCATCTTTTAAGGTGGATAAAATTCTTTAGACTTAATTCTCACCATCTATTAATGATTCACATACTAACAATAAAAAATTCTAGCATTATTAATATAAAACAATTTGAATGTGTCTTGTGATTTATATTAACATGATATTTAAACTTCCTCTTAATTAATTAAGCGCAAGAACTATAAGTGATAGGCTAGTTAGTTGATCAAACTCCAATAATTCAAAATTCACTTCTTATCTTAACTTCATACTCAAAACAATCTTAAATACACAACTTATCGCTTTCTAAACAGATAAACATTGAAAAAATTTTAAAAATTTTACAAATTTTTCTCAAAACTGAGAAAACACTGATTAGTTTACCTAATCTCCCATCCTCAACCTAAAATCTATATTGTCCTTAATGTAAAAAAAAATAATAATAATAAGCATGATTTACAAAAGAGACAACATAATTGAAGAAGAAGTGATGGCAAGATAGTACCTGATGAAAGAATTTTGAGGTTTTTTTCGAAGGATCTCAGCGTGAAGGTGGGCTAGCACAAGAATTAAACAACTGAAAAGCAAACTATCCTAAAACAACAAAAGCAAACTATCATAATCCTAAATTCTATTAAAGTAATAAACCTAACTATACCTCCGTTAGACTAGGAGGTCAATCATGGTAAACAGGATCAATCAAAGGTATGGACATGTCCTCTGAATCAAATTTATCAACAAATGGCTTTAACCAAATCCATTTACTTTAAAAGCATTGTCATTGTTCAAATTTTTTATCTCGACGATCCCATAAGGAAAACATTAGTAACAGTGAAAGGACCAGTCCAAAGAGATCAGAGTTTACCCGAAAAAAGATATAACCGAGAATTATACAAAAGGACTTTTTGACCAACTAAGAATGATTTTCGAAGCATGTTCCTGTCATAGAACACCTTCATCCTGTCCTTATAAATTCTTGAGTTCTCCTCTGCTTCATTTCGGATCTCCTCGAGTTCATTCAATTGTAGTTTGTGCAACGAGCCAACGTTGTCTAAATTGAAATTTAGATTTTTAATCGCCCAGTAGGCCCTATGTTCCAACTCCACAGGTAAATGGTAAGCCTTCTCATAGACAAGTCTAAAGGGAGACATTCCAATAAGGGTTTTTAATGTAGTACGGTAAGCCCATAAAGCATTGGTTAATCGGATTGACCAATCCTTTAGATCAGGGTTAACCGTTTTCTCCAAAATTTGTTTGATCTCCCTATTAGAAATCTCAGCTTGCCCACTTGTCTGTGGGTGGTATGGAGTGCTCACCTTATGAGATATGTCATATTTCTTCATTAAGTTTGCAAATGGCCTATTACAGAAATATGAACCCCCATCACTAATGATGGCTCGAGGCGTTCCGAACCGAGAAATGATGTTCTCTTTTAAAAACTTAATGACAGTCTGATGGTCATTGTTCCGGCACGAGATCGCTTCGACCCACTTAGTGACATAGTCTACTGCTAGCAAAATATATAAATTCCCAAAGGATTGGGGGAATGGTCCCATGAAATTGATGTCCCAGCAATCAAATGCTTCAATGATCAGAATGGGGTTCAAAGGCATCATATTACGAATAGACAATGCCCCCAGTTTCTAACAACGCTCACAAACTTTGCAAAACTCGTGAGTGTCCTTAAACATAGTGGGCGAATAAAAGCCGCATTGTAGAATTTTGGTCGTGGTCTTTTTAGCAGAAAAGTACCACCACAAGCCTGAGTGTGACAGAAGGAGATGACACTTTGGTGTTGATTGTCTGACACACATCTCCTTAGAATCTGATCTGGGCAATATTTAAATAAATATGCATCATCCCAGAAGAATTTGTGTACCTCGGTGAAAATTTTCTTCTTATCGTGCGTAGTCCAATGTGTCGGCGTGAAACCTGTGGCAAGATAATTATCAATATCAGCAAACCAAGGTGAGTGAGAAACTTTAAATAATTGTTCGTTAGGGAACATGTCATTTATAGGTACCATCTCAAGGGAATCAGGGAGGTCAAGTCTCAAAACATGGTCAACCACTACATTTTCTACTCCCTTTTTATCTTTTATTTCCAAATCAAATTCTTGAAGTAGAAGAATCCATCTTATCAAGCGGGGCTTAGCATCATTCTTAGAGAGAAGGTACTTGAGCGCCGCATGATCAGTGTAGATGATGATCTTGGATCCGATCAAGTAAGATATAAATTTGTCCAAAGTGAATACCACGGCCAAGAGTTCCTTTTTCGTAGTAAAGTAATTCACTTGGGCCAGATATAGAGTCTTACTTACGTAATGAATAACGTAAGCCTTCTTTTTTTTTCTTTGGACAACACCGCCCCAATAGCATAGTCAGACGCATCACATATAAGTTCAAAAGGAATGCTCCAATCGGGTGGCTGCAGATAGCTGCGATAGTCAACATGCCCTTGAGCTTAGAGAAAGCTTCTTGGCATTACTCAGTCCACTCGTATGGAACATCTTTTTGAAGTAGATTACACAAAAGATGAGAGAGGTGACTAAAGTCCTTTATGAATCTTCTATAAAACCCAGCGTGTCCTAAGAAGGATCGCACGTCTCGTATACTTTTGGGTGGAGGTAGGGTAGAGATAAGATTGATTTTAGCTTTATCTACCTCAATTCCCTTGGACGAGATGATATATCCAAGAAAATTTTCCTTATGAACCATGAAATGACGCTTCTTCCAATTTAGTACCAAATTCTTTTCTTCACATCGCTTCAACACCTTTTAAGATTTTCCAAGCATTCGCTGAAGGATAGACCAAAGATAGAGAAGTCATCTATGAAGACCTCTATATATTGCCCCACCATGTTAGAAAAAATACTCATCATGCATCGTTGAAAAGTGGCGGGGTCATTACATAATTTGAATGACATCATTCAGTAAGCAAAGGTGCCAAAGGGACATGTGAATGTGGTCTTTTCCTGATTTTCAAGGGCTATCTCTATCTGGTTGTAGCCGAAATACCTGTCAAGGAAGTAGTAGTATGAGTGACCAGCTAGCCTTTCTAAGATTTGATCAATAAAGGTAAAAGGAAAGTGGTCTTTCCTAGTGACGATATTCAACTTCTTGTAGTCAATGCACATTCTCCAACCAGTAGTAACTCTAGTTGGCATGAGTTCATTGTTGGTATTGGCTACTATGGTGATTCCATACTTCTTAGGAACCACCTAAGTTGGACTCACCCATTAGCTATCCGATATAGGGTATATAATACCCACATCTAATAGCCTAAGAACCTCGGCCTTAACCACTTCCTTCATGTTTGGATTTAATCTATGTTGTGGTTGCCTGGAGGTCTTTGCATTATCCTCTAGATAGATGCAGGGAGTACAAATCTAAGGGTCAATTCCCTTGAGGTCCGTAATTGACCATCCAAGGGCTCCCTTATACTCAATGGGAGTAGAGATAAGCCTACTCTCCTGTTCTTGCTCAAGGTGGGAAGAGATCACCACCGGGTATGTCTCATCTTGACCTAAATAAACATATTTCAAATCAGAGGGTAAAGGTTTTTGGTCAAACTTTGGTGCTTTGAGGTTAGACGGTTGAGGCACTACATTAGTTTGGGGGTAATTCTTCAAATTGTGACCTCCACCAGTTAACTTCAAGTACCAGCACAATATCTAGCATAACACCTGTCTCCCTAATTGTATCATCATCCAAATCATGGGAGTGTGTCAAACATGTCTCTAAAGGGTTAGAGGATAAGGTCATTAGAGTTCTATCTTCCACGAAAGAATCTATCATATTAATGTCGTGGGTATCGTCTCCATCCTCTGCCTGTTTGCTCATATTGAAAAAATGTTGAGCTCCAATGTCATATTTTCGAAAGATAGATTCATGACTCCATTCCTACAATTAATGATTGCATTTGATGTAGCAAGGAATGGGCAACCAAGAATGACGGGAATTTAAGTGCTCATATCAATGATGGGTTAAGTATCCAAGACGATAAAATCTACCAGATAGTAGAATTTGTCGACTTGGACCAATACATCCTCAATTATCCCTCCCAGCATATGAACTGAGTGATCAACAAGTTGTAATGTGGTCCGGGTGAATTTTAATTCACCTAGACCCAGTTGTTTGTAGATCGAGTAAAGGATTAGATTTACACTTGCTCTTAAGTCAAGAAGTGTGTCCTCAATCCAGTAGTTCCCAATTACACAAGGGATGGTTAGGCTAACAGGATCTTTATATTTCTGTGGCACATCTTGCTTAAGGATGACACTCACTCTTTCTGTCAGAAAAAATTTCTTTTTGATACTTTGCCGCTTCATGGTCGTGCATAGGTCTTTCAGAAATTTGGCATATGAAGGAATTTGTTTTACGGCATCCAAGAGAGGGATGTTGACCTTCACTTGTTTAAGCACCTCTAGAATGTCCTGAGAGTTAAGAGAGATTTTGGTGCAACAACCGTTGGGGGAATTGAGTAATTGGCTTGCTCAAAGGTTCCGGTTCTAATCCATGTGGAGCAATGCTAGGTCTATCCTCTGTTTCTTCTTCCAGGTCCTTGGACTCTTTAGTCTTTACCGGAATAGATTTGTCAATTATTTTTCCACTCCTAAGAGTGGTGATAGACTTGGCTTTCTCCATTTGTTTTAAAGAGCTAGGATCACTAATTTCGTATTGCAGTTTGGATTGGGAAGAGGTTGAGCCGGTAGGATCCCTTTCTCCCCAATTGAATTTTTTGTCTCACGCCCTTGTACAACCTTTGAAAGGTCTTGAAGGGTTTGCAATATATTCTGATTGATAAGATCTTGGTTTTGAATATGTTTCTAGACCGGATCCTCTTAAGGTTTCCCTTGATTCAAGAATTGGTTAGGGATTCCTTGAGGAGTAGCAGTTTGTCCATTTCTCCAACTAAAGTTCGGATCATTTCTCCAACTAGGATTGTATGTGTTAGAGATGGGTCCATTGAAAGATCTTTGATAGTTGTTCACGGCATTCAATTGCTCGTTCAGTACCTCTTAAAAAGCAGGTATCGTCGGGTAATTTTCAGTTGTGTGTATGTTGCAAGCATAGATACCGCAAACAACTTCCTTAGCCTTATCCTTCTTAAGTTCCATGGCCTCGACCTTCCTTGCGAGACTAGCCACTTTAGCATTTATATCATCATCCTCTTTTAGCAAGTATATCCCAACCCTCTCCCTTGCTTAAGTAGGCTTAGATGTGGTGCTAGGTTTTAGGGAGATGTCCCATGATTGTGCAGTTTCAGCAAGTTCGTCAAAGTAATCTCACACCTCATCGACATTTTTATTCATGAACTCCCCATTGCACATTGTCTTGATGAATTGGCGCATGGAAGTTGTCACTCTATCATGGAAGAAAGTTGTTATGCGCCACATTTCAAAACTGTGTTGTGGGCATGAACTGATGAGATCCTTGAACCGGTCCCAACATTGGAAGAATGTTTCATCTTTCTTTTGGGCGAAGTTCATGATCGATTTCTTGATGGTATTCATCTTATGGTATGAAAAAAATTTTATAAACTCCTTCATCATGTCATTCCATGTGCCAATAGATCGCGTATGTAGTGAGTCCAACCATGTCTTAGCTTTTGCTTTCAAGGAGAAAGGAAATACTTTCAGCCTGACCGAGTCCTCAGACACATTTGGAAAGTATAAAGTGGCTATAACCTTGTCGAATTCTTGCAAGTGCTGGTATGGACTTTTAGATTCAAGTCCAAGGAACTTTGGAAGGAGTTGGATCACTCCAGGCTTGATATCCATGTTTCATATGTTTTCTGGAAAAACCATATAGGAAGGGGTGCTCACCCCCATCGGTTGTAAATAGTCTCGTAAGGTACGAGGTGGGGTGCATGGTACACCTCATTCTAATCTTGGACTTCCGCAACTCGAGGTTGCATCTGATTCACCAGTTGATTTACAGGTTGATTTGCAGACATAACCTCAATTAACTCTGAGGATCACGAGTGGTGTCTAATCCTGTGATGGATACATAACCCCTCAACCAATCCTCCTTCACTCAAGAGACGTCGAGTGTTGTCACGGACCCACTTGGACATGAAACACTCTCAGCCCACAATTTCATAATATAACTAAACCTAGAAAGAAAGAGGGAAATAAAAATCTAAAAATAGAAAGAGAGAGAATTAGAAAGAAGTTACCAAATTAGAAGTTTCTATATTAGGATCCTGTAGAAGAAAAAGGAAAGTGAATTAGTTTCTAAAAAGAAATAATAAAGTTTCTAAAAATAGAAATAGAAAAATGAGTTAGTTTCTAAAACTAGAAAAGAAAGTTTCTAAAAAAAACAACCTAGTTTCTAAAAACTGATTAGGAAAGTTCTAAACCTAGAATATAAAGTTAGTTTCTAAAAATAAGTCAAAAAAATCCTAACCTAAAAATAGAAATTGAACAAATCCTAATCTAAACCTAATTCAAAAACTAGTTAATCTCAGAAAAAAGCAACCGTTAGTCCCCGGTAACAGTGCCAAAAACTTGTTCACAACCCAAGTGTAGGGTCGTGATGTAGTAATAATCTCGATAAGACCGAGGTCGAATCCACAGGGACTGAACTTGTGTCTTGTGAATTTAACTAGAACTAGAACTCGATGAAGAAATAAAACTAAATCTAAATAATTGAAAGAGTAATTGTGATTAAAGTGATTAAAGCTAACAAATTCAAAGGTGGTAACTGAAATAGTGGTGAAGACCGCTTCAGTTGAAGTAGGAATATGCAAATATCTCCTAGAGGGGGGTGAATAGGACTTTTTAAAGATTTATGAGTTATATTAAAAATCCTATCACTCTAATCCTATCATGTATGCAATTTTCAGGATTACTCATATATAACTCTACTAGCTTCCAAGCCAGGTAGAGGATCCAATCATAAACTAATCAAGATATAGCAATATGCAACTTAGTCTATGTTGGATGTGACTTTGTATGTGTGTGAGATGTGATCAGATATATGAATATGAATGCATTGTCATGAATCACACATATAGAAAAGCAATCACAAACACAGTCATTTTATAATGGTTCGACGATAAGTCTACTCCACTCCCAGCTACCGCACTCAACCCATGAGTGTACTGGATTTCACTAAGGAGGTTTCCCAGGGTTCACCTCAAACCTAAGGTTTTAAATCAGGTTCACCTTCAACCTTTACACGGAGGTTTCTACTTGTTTCACCTCTAACCCTGGAGTTTTGTTGGTTCACTCCTAACCAGATGTTTATGCTCTCCATAGAGCAAGGGTCCCCACAACGTACCCGGGAGTTTTACTAGTTCACTCCTAACCAAATGTTTATGCTCTCCATAGAGCAAGGATCCACATAACGCACCCACCATGTACACTCCCGCCGGAGGCCTCCTTAAGGACTTCAAAGGGTGAGAACAACTTAAGACCCAATCCTAGAAAGGAATGATCACAAGTGTCCTCTTGGACTCTAGATACTTATAGACAAGTTGATGAGTCCCGTTAAGCACAACGCCGAAGATCTCCTCCTCCTTATTGATGAAGAGTCTTCTGCTTCCTTGATCCGCAACACAAAAGATATACCAAGACTAGGCTTAGGGTTGGGTCAAGGTTTAGATGGAATCCTACTCTCTAAAGGTTTACCTATAAGAAAGGTAGAGTAGTTCCAATCTTATGCATTCAAGGCATCCCAGCTTAATGATTTGCCATTAAGGTAGTAGCTGAAGGATCCTTGAATGCGAAAGTTCATTCCCTAATCCACTCGATTGAATATCAATGATGAGGGTGAATTGGAGGATGAACTCCCTCGAGAGAAAGGGCTTAGGGTATAAGATGTAAGTTGAAACACACAAAAGCTCTCTCTTTTCTCTCTTACAGCAACAAAAGACAAGTCCTCTATATATAGGCAAAAAGCTCCAACGGATATAAAACGGTCACATTTATGATAGAGTTCGATATCATCGAGCAGGTTCGATATCATCGAGAATATACTCTCGATAGCATCGATGGTCTGCTCAATGACTCGGACTCGATGTCATACACTTTTGAAACTTCTTGCCAATTAGTCGATGAATCGAGACCATGGTCGATGTAATCGGATTTCGAACTCCGATTCCATTGAGGACAGGATCGATCCATCGGCATTTAAAAAAATGAGAGAGAGTTGACTTTAAAATATTTCAGGTATTTCAAGATTGATCGGGGAACCATCGAGATCATCCAAATTCGAATGTCGATGATATCAAGATCAGAGTCGAGGCATCAATAATTCCAGCTGATTTATCTTGAGCTTGCTGGACAATTTATGGCTTTGTTCAATGCAATCGATTTGGTATCGATATCATTGATATTTGAATATCGGTTCTATCGAAGGGCCTCCGATCATAGTTAAGAACAACCTGAAATATCTGCTGTAAGATATTCGCGCCCACGATCGATATCATCGATGGACTTCTGATGTTATCGACATTTGAATTCAGATCATATCGGAAGAGCATCGATGCTATCGAAGACTTTTGAGATTTTCTTTAAAAAACAGGGGCGCCGAAAAACTGTCTGTCGATCTTATCGAGCCACTGTCGATGGACTCGAGATTTGAATATCGATGATATCGATAGGTGTATCGATACATCGATAATTTGTCCAGATATGTTATGAAGTTGCTGGACATATTTGTACTTATATCGATGATATCGATATGTGTATCGATACATCGATAAATCCGTCCAGATGAATATTTAGTTGCTGGACACTTTTGGTCCTCTCATCGATAATATCGTTAAGGTATCGAGGACATCAACAGAACAGGTCGATCATATCGAGGGTGTTTCGATAAGATTGACAAGGCGAGAAAAACATAGAGATTTTCCTATTTTAAAAAAGTTTTCTCACCTCAAAAACTCTAACATGTCTATCTTGTTTTAAGGGTTTTAATCACCTGGTGTTTTGGGACATGGGATGTGAGGCTATGATT
This sequence comes from Magnolia officinalis, assembly GCA_021015155.1. NCBI lineage: Eukaryota > Viridiplantae > Streptophyta > Magnoliopsida > Magnoliales > Magnoliaceae > Magnolia > Magnolia officinalis. The sequence continues at coordinate 29,219,451 of JAJHSJ010000016.1, read as the reverse complement.
TACCTATTGCGAGCTTCCACACATCCGGTTGAGGCAGACGCTTGAAATAATCTTCCTATCAAGTTCTGTAGCCAGTCTGACTTTCCATTCACGTAACTTGACAAACCAGGGCACAAGTAGGTGCACTTTCAATCTCCCCCTTTGTCAATTACGTGAAAAAATACCCAGAACACCCTAGAATACTTCTAAACACACCCTAAATTGTGTGTACATGCATTTACACAATTTTATAATTTTTCTACCCCATGTACACATTCTAGAAGTATGTACTCCCCCTTACTTCAAAACTCCCCCTTTATTGGTGCAACTGCTCCCCCTCACTCCTGCAACAACATTAGATATACAATTTTCCACTCGGGGTGTTTTGAACTGTTCTCCCCTTTTTGTCAGTCATTGGCAAAGATATAGCAAGTGATATTGACTGAAGAGTGAATTGCATGAGAGAACCAAGCAGGTAGAAGCAGAGCATTGATGTACAAAAGTTAACTCAATTCAATCAAACATCAATTTCAAAATTCATGAATGCATGTATGATAAGATAGAGCAGTTAAAATGTTCATTCAGGACATCATATGCATTCCATAACTTGATAAACCAGGGGGAAAAAAACTTAATTATGGCATTAAAATTGTGAATTCTGTTCAGCCATATCCAAAATATCCAACTCTATACTGCCACAGACAGCAGTAAAAATCCAAAATAGTTAACTATCCAACTATCAGCACACATACTGCCACAGATAGCAGTAGATTAATAGTTTATCGTAACAATGCATTTTCAAGTTTTCTTCAATTTTGTTGATGTTGAATATTGGTATCATAGATCTGACCCTGTTCAAATGTTACCGATATTGGCATAACTTTGCATTCAAAATAACATGGTTAACACAGAAGTTGTTGACTTGTGGCTGACTTATAACCACGAATGTCTCAGTGTGAAGTGTTACCAGTCTAGCTTATGTTCACTGAGATTTAGTGAGAGCAGACACCAATGGATTTTTGCAAATCACTAAACCTATTTGTATCAAGAGGTTTAGTGAGAATGTCTGCGAGTTGCTTTTCTGTGGAAACATAATCCAGTGTAAGAATCTTGTCCTCAACAAGTTCTCGGATAAAGTAATGACGGATGTCAATATGTTTAGTCCGAGAGTGTTGAACAGGATTCTTTGAAATGTTGATTGCGCTTGTGTTATCACAGAAGAGACTCATCGTGAGTTGTTCAATCCCATAATCCAACAACATCTATTTCATCCAAAGGAGTTGTGCACAGTAACTACCAGCAGCAATGTATTCAGCCTCGGTAGTAGATAATGATATTGAATTTTGCTTCTTGCTTTGCCAGGAGACCAAGCAGTTTCCAACATAGAAACATCCTCCGCTAGTTGATTTTCGATCATCCAAATTTCTTTCCCAGTCTGCATCAGAGTACCCGGCGATGATCGTGGATGTTTCAAATGGATACCACAGACCGTAGGCGGTAGTTCCTGCTATGTATTTAATTATCCTTTTAACGGTTGTTAGGTGAGATTCTTTAGGATCAGCTTGATATCGAGCACATACACCCACACTAAAAGATATGTCGCGACAACTAGCTGTGAGATATAGTAGAATTCCTATCAGACTCCTGTAGAGATGTTGATCCACACTCTTACCATTTGTATCTTTTGAGAGTTTGAGTGTGGTGCTCAAGGGAGTGTGATAGGAACGACCAAATTCAAGACCAAACTTTTTTACCAAATCGTTCGCATACTTGGTTTGACAGATAAAGAATCCATCATGTAGCTGCTTGACCTGCAAACCTAAAAAGAAGTTTAATTCACCAACCATACTCATTTCAAATTCCGATTTCATGAGGTCAGCAAATTTATATGCAATATCTTCACATGTTGAACCAAAGACTATATCGTCCACATAAATTTGTGCAATAAGCAGTGAGACTTTTATTCTTTGGGTAAACGGGGTTTTATCAACACTCCCTCTGCAGAATTTATGGTCCAAAAGAATTTTGTCAATCGTTCATACCAAGCACGTGGTTCCTATTTAAGACCATAGACAGCTTTGTTTAGACGATATACGTATTGAGGGCACTTAGGATCTGAAAATCCCTTGGGTTGTTCCACATAAACTTCTTCAGCGAGATCTCCATTCAGAAAAGCACTCTTAACATCCATTTGAAATAGTTTAAATTTTAATGCACATGCAATGTATAAAAGAATTTTGATAGACTCGAGGCGAGCTACAGGGGCAAATGTCTCATCAAAATCAATGCCTTCTATCTGCGAGTACCCTTGAGCTACAAGTCTTGCTTTATTTCTAATCACATTTCCTGATTCATCAGATTTATTCTTAAAGACCCATTTGGTTTCAATGACATTAGTATCGAGTGGTCTGGGAACCAAATTACATACCTCATTTCTTTGAAATTGTTGAAGTTCTTCTTGCATTGCATTTATCCAGTGTTCGTCTTGTAGGACTTCAACAATGTTCTTAGGCTCAATCTTTAAGGTAAAGCAGAAATGACTATAGATATTTTCTATCTGTCATCGAGTTCTTACACCAGCATTAGGATCTCCAATGATTTACTCTCGAGGATGATCTTTTATAATGATGGTTGAGGTTCACTGGGTGATAAAGTTTTTCTTTCAGGTTTTTCCAGTATGCATGAATCTACATCATCTTCTAATTCATTCACAGGTGCTTCTTCTTCATAAGGTTGATCATCGATTACCACATTTACTGATTCCTGAATAGTGAGAGTTCTTAGATTGTATACTCTGTACGCACGACTATTCATGGCATACCCCAAGAAGATTCCTTCATCACTTTTAGACTCAAATTTCCCTAGGTGATCTTTATCTCTCAAGATTAACATTTGCTACCAAAGACTCGAAAATATTTCACACTAGGCAGTTTTTCATACCATAGTTCGTATGGGGTTTTGTTTAGGCCTGCTCTAAGATATACTCTAATTATGATATAGCAAGCAGTGTTGACAGCTTCTGCCCAAAAACTTTTAGCCATATCCTTCTTATTTAGCATAATTGACCCCATCTCCTGCAGTACTCGATTTTTTCTTTCAACGACTCCATTTTGCTGTGGGATTTTTGAAGTTGAGAATTCATGATGAATCCCTTTCTCATTGTAGTATTTTTCAAATTTTTCATTTTTAAATTACCTACCATGATCACTTCTGATGCGATTAATCCTGTATCCTTTTTCATTTTGGAGTCGTTTTGCCAGAATCACAAATTCCTCAAAAGCATTTGATTTTTCTCGAAGAAATGCGACCCAAGTAAATCTGGTGTAGTCATCTACTACCACCAGGAAATATCTTTTCTTCCCATGACTTTCCACTTTAGTTGGTCCAACTAGATCCATATGTAGCAGATCCAAAGGTTTTGTTATTGCTATGAAGGTTGTTCTCTTGTGTCTGGCCTTTATCTGTTTTCCTTTTAGACATTTTCCACAGACAACTTTTTCTTCTTTTCTAATCTTGGGAAGTCCCTTAACCAGATTCTTTGAACTGAGCTTTACTAAATTTCGGTAGTGGACATGTCCCAACCTTTGGTGTCATAGTTTGGATAAATTTTTCACAGCCATGTTACACTTTATGGATAGCCCCTTCTCACTCGTACTTTCAATGACATAACAATTATCACTAGTACGTAAACCTTTTATGAGAGATTTTCCTGTATGATCCAAAATTCTACACACATCCTTTGAGAAAGTGACAAGATGTTCTTTGTCACAGATTTGGGAGATACTCAGGAGATTATGTTTCAAGCCTTCTACACAGAGTACATGTTTCATCTTTGGAAGGCCTGGTACTACTATAGTTCCTTGTCCAACTATCTTGGCTGAGCTTCCATCACCAAATGTGACAGATCCCCCATCAAAGTTTGAGTACTCACAAAAGTGTGTTTGGTCACCAGTCATGTGTCTGGAGCATCCACTGTCCAGATACCACTTTGAACTATTTTCAACTTTCAGGGCTGCATGGATTACTAGACAACTATTCTGGTTTGTTACACCCTCTTGGACATTTTTTAACATGATTCCAACTTTAGTCAAGATCACTCTCTAGGCGATGAAGCCCTTAAAGAGAGACCCGCTTTGATACCAATTAAAATAGCGGTGAAGACCGCTTGAGTTGAAGTCAGAATATGCCAATATCTCTTAGAGGGGGGTGAATAGGACTTTTTAAAGATTTATGAGTTATATTAAAAATTTTATCACTCTAATCTTATCATGTATGCAATTTTCAGGATTACTCAAATGTAACTCTACTAGCTTCCAAGCCAGGTAGAGAATCCAATCACAAACTAATCAAGATATATTAATATGCAACTTAATCTATGTTGGATGTGACTGTGTATGTGTGTGAGATGTGATCAGATATATGAATATGAATGCATTGTCATGAATCACACATATAGAAAAGCAATCACAAACACAGTAATTTTATAGTGGTTCGACGATAAGTCTACTCCACTCTTGGCTGCCGCGCTTAACCCTTGAGTGTACCGGATTTCACTAAGGAGGTTTCCCAGGGTTCACCTCAAACCTAAGGTTTTAAATTAGGTTCACCTTCAACCTTTACATGGAGGTTTCTACTCGGTTCACCTCTAACCCTGGAGTTTTACTGGTTCACTCTTAACCAGATGCTTATGCTCTCCATAGAGCAAGGGTCCATATAACGCACCCGGGAGTTTTACTGGTTCACTCCTAACCAGATGTTTATGTTCTCCACAGAGCAAGGGTCCACACAACGCACCCACCACGTACACTCCCGCCGGAGGCTTCCTTGAGGACTTCAAAGGGTGAGAACAACTTAAGACCCAATCCTAGAAAGGAATGATTGCAAGTGTTATCTTGGACTCTAGATACTTACAGATAAGTTGATGAGTCCTGTTAAGCACAACACCGAAGAACTCCTCCTTGTTGACGAAGAGTCTTCTGCTTCCTTGATCTGCAACACAAAAGATATACCAAGACTAGGCTTAGGGTTGAGTCAAGGTTAAGATGGAATCCTACTCTCTAAAGGTTTGCCTATAAGGAAGGTAGAGTAGTTCCAATCTTATGCATTCAAGGCATCCCAGCTTAATGATTTGCCATTAAGGTAGTAGCTGAAGGATCCTTGAATGCGGAAGTTCATTCCCCAATCCACTCTATTGAATATCAATGATGAGGGTGGATTGGAGGATGAACTCTCTCGAGAGAAAGGGCTTAAGGTATAAGATGTAAGTTGAAACACACAAAAGCTCTCTCTTTTCTCTCTTACAGCAACAAAAGACAAATCCTCTATATATAGGCAAAAAGCTCCAACGGATATAAAACGGTCACATTTATGATAGAGTTCGATATCATCGAGAAGGTTCGACATCATCGAGCGTATACTCTCGATAGCATCGATGGTCTGCTCGATGACTCGGACTCGATGTCATACGCTTTTGAAACTTCTTGCCAATTGGTCGATGAATCAAGACCATGGTCGATGTAATCGGATTTCGAACTCCGATTCCATTGAGGATAGGATCGATCCATCGGCATTTAAAAAAATGAGAGAGACTTGACTTTAAAATATTTCAGGTATTTCAAGATTGATCGGGGAACCATCGAGATCATCGAATTTGAATGTCGATGATATCAAGATCAGAGTCGAGGCATCAATAATTCCAGCTGATTTATCTTGAGCTTGCTGGACAATTTATGGCTTTGTTCGATGCAATCGATCTGGTATTGATATCATCGATATTTGAATATCGATTTTATCGAAGGGCCTCCAATCATAGTTAAGAACAACCTGAAATATCTGTTGTAAGATATTCGCGCCCACGATCGATATCATCGATGGACTTCTAATGTTATCGACATTTGAATTCAGATCATATCGGAAGAACATCGATACTATCGAAGACTTTTGAGATTTTCTTTAAAAAACAGGGGCGCTGAAAAACTGTCTGTCAATCTTATCGAGCCACTCTCGATGGACTCGAGATTTGAATATCGATGATATCGATAGGTGTATCGATACATTGATAATTCGTCCAGATATGTTATGAAGTTGCTGGACATATTTGTACTTATATCGATGATATCGATATGTGTACCAGATGAATATTTAGTTGCTGGAAACTTTTGGTCCTCTCATCGATAATATCATTAAGGTATCGAGGACATCGACAGAACAGGTCGATCATATCGAGGGTGTTTCGATAAGATCGACAATGCGAGAAAAACATAGAGATTTTCCTATTTCGAAAAAGTTTTCTCACCTCAAAAACCCTAACATGTCTATCTTGTTTTAAGGGTTTTAATCACCTGGTGTTTTGGGACATGGGATGTGAGGCTATGATTTACCTATTGCGAGCTTCCACACATCCGGTTGAGGCAGACGCTTGAAATAATCTTCCTATCAAGTTCTGTAGCCAGTCTGACTTCCCATTCACGTAACTTGATAAACCAGGACACAAGTTGGTGCACTTTCAGTAACTAAGTTTTCTAAGGATCCACTCGTATAGATCAGGGACACCTCTTACTTGATTCAAGTCACACTATTGGAATTAAAGTCCTATCTTATCCAATTGGAAGGTATATAATTAAGATCAATCTAAACTTTCCTTGACCTAATTCTTAATGGAGGAGAATTGTGATAATTGGAAGAGATTCCATCACCAAACCATGCTCATGGGACGATGACTAACAACAGGATTTACCAATCCCACAATCTCAAAATCAGGAAAAGAAGATGCTCTAAGCTATTGCAAATCTACTGTAATTTGAGTCATAATAAACCATTAAGAACTGAAAGTATTCCTTTAAAATCAAACTAGAATCAAAGAAGGTTCAACATAAACATGAATCAAAGAAAAAGAAACATCCCATCACGTTACAAGCTTCACCTCTTAGCTCTAGCTAAAAGGTTTAGCCAACCATAGACATGGTTAAATTAAAATCTCTTAAGAAAAACATAAAAACAACTAAGGAAAAGGATGAAAAACACTTGCTAACAGCTTCTCCACCCTTTTGTTTCACTCCTCAAACCCTAGAAGATGCCTAGGAACATCCTAGGGACTCCTATTTATAGTTTTGCAACTCCAACTTTCGCACCTGAAAGTGCCCTGGTTTGTCAATTAGCATGAGTGTTGAGTTAATGAGTCAAGTTGGCCCCATATGAAGATTGTTCAAGACATTGCCTCAATTGGATGTGTGTTCAGAGCTCACCACAGGTAAACATAGCCTCACATCCCAAATCCCAAAACACCCAGGTAAACAAATGCCTTAAGAAAACTTAGAATAACATAGGTGTCAAAAGTCTAGAAACCTGGTTTCAAAATGAAGAATTCTGTAAGTTTTCAGCTAAGTTCGATATCTTTGATTCTTGGTCGATACAATTGAACACTCGTTCTCGCTATATCGAACTGGTATCGATAACATCGAATTGAGTCCTCTTTATGTCCAGCAACCACAAAGTACTTTTGACAAAATATTCGATAAATCGAAAGTACCTTCGATAACATCAAATTTCAAATATGGATGATATCGAAGGACAGTCGATGATTTTGAAAAGTCTCAGAGCTCTATCCAGCAAAGGCTTGGTAAATATTCTTGATATTGCTCGAGGAATCGATGGACAATCGATATCAGTGAAATTCAAATCTTGATAATATCGACACAATATCAATGACATCAACATGGGACATGTTGTGTCCAGCGAGTTTTTGAAAGAAAATCATCTAAATGTTCGAGGAATCAAAACCCCCATCATCTCATCGAAATTCAAATCACGATGATATCGATAGAGACTCGATACGATCGAATCAGGATAAAACTGTTCTAGCAAACTTAAAAAAGAAAATCTTATGTGAATAATTGAGGAATCGATATTGGCTCGATATGATCGTAATTCAAAAATCGATGAAATGGATATGGGATCGATATCATCGAATTGAGTCAAAAAATGTTGAGCAAGCTTTCTTAAAATATTCATTGAAAAGATCGATCAATCAAAACCACTATCGATGATATCAAAATTCAAAATTCGATATCATCGACGCATGTTCGATGCCATCAATCTTCAGTCAAAAAGTTCTGGGTATATGCTTTAGCTGAGTTCGCATCATCGAACCCTGGCTCGATGGAATCGAAAGTATGCGTTCGATGACATTGAGTCAGGACCGATGAGATCGAACTCAGTCAGACTTGACAAATTTATTATCGTTGGGACTTTTTGCCTATATAACGGAAGCTTGCTCTTGGTTGCTGAGTGAGAAAAATAGAGAGAGCCTTGAGAGAGTTTTGCATACTATTTACCCTAAGCTCTTTTTCTCATGGAAGTTCATCCTTTAATCCACCCTCATCATTGATATTAAATAGAGTGGATTAAGGAATGAACTTCCCCATTCAAGGATCATCCAGCTACTACCTTAATGGCAAATCATTGAGCTGGGATACCTTGAATGGTTGAATGCTTGGAATCACTCCTTCTCTAAAATAGGAAAACATTTAATAGAGTAGGATTCCAACATAACCTTGACCCAACCCGTCACCTTTATTGGAACATCATTAAGTGTTGCGGATCAAGGGAGCTCAAGAATCTTCATCATCAAGGAGGAGATCTTCATCAACGTGATTAATGGGGCTCACCTATTTATCTATAAGCCATTAAAGTCTAGAGACCCTGTTGATCATTCCTCGTGTAGGTTTGGTTCACAGGTGCTTCTCACCCCTTTCAAGTCCTCACAGGATGCCTCCAACGGGAGTGTACGTATGGGTGTTGTGTGTTGACCCTTTCTCTTGTGTAGGACATAAACTTTAGGTTCCTTGTGTGGATCCTTGGCCTGTGTGGCCTAAAACGGAGGTTCCTTATATGGATCTTTTTCTCTTATGTAAGGCATAAAACCTAAGTGCTTCATGTTGACCTTTGCTCTTGTGTAGGTCATAAACTTATGCCTCTGTATAGGTATGTTGGTACCTTGTGTAGGTCCTAGAGTCAGCCTTGTGTAGGTTGTACTAGTTTGAGGTAAACCTGATTTGAAACCTCCCTTAGTGAAATCTAGTACACTCAAGGGTTGACTGCGTCCGCCTGGAGTGGAGTAGGCATATAGCCAAACCACTATAAAACGACTGTGTTTGAGATTGTTATTTGCATATTCTCTTATTGTGTTTACTTTGAATGATCACATGATGCATGATTATTTAGAACTGATAAGTATCACATCTCACACACAGTCACTCAGTGCATCCATCATAGAATAAATTTATATACTGTTTAAATATTGAATAGTCTTGTGATTGGATCCTCTATTTAGCTTGGAAGTCATTAGAGTTACGTTGAAGATATCTTGATAAATTGTTATATTAGATCAAGATAATGGTAATAGGATTTTAAATTATCATAAAATTTTATAAAGTCTTACTCACCCCCCTCTAGGACACTCTGAACTATTCCTACTTCTACTAGTCATTACCGCAATTTCAATTGGTATCAAAGCGGGTCTCTCTTAAGGGCTTAACCACCTAGAGAGTGATCTTGACTGAAGTTGGAATCATGGCCAAAGGAGAGGGCTCATCTATAACTAGACCTCCTGTCTTTAATGGTTCAAATTATACCTACTGAAAGGCTAGGATGCACTACTTTCTGAGATCTTTGGATCATGACGTTTGAGACATTATTGAAACGGATATGTGCCGCCAACCGAATAAATAATACTTGAAAATGGCACAACCATCTCCAAACCAAAATCGAAAGAAATGCGGACTGCATTCGATAAAGAAAAAACAAACTTCTGAAGCTAAAGCAATGAATGTTATCTACTGTGTTGTGTCTCAAGAAGTGTTTAATCAAATAAGTATGTGTAGCACATCCAAACAAGCATGGGATTTGTTGGAAACAACCCACGAGGGAACCAGCACAGTGAAAAGATCTAAGCTACAGCTCCTAACATATCAATTTGAACATCTTAGAATGGAGGAGCATGAGACTTTCATAGAATTCTTTACAAAACTGAATATCATATGTAATTCCATTGGTGGATTGGGGGAGAAGGTACCAGTGCCAAAGATTTGTAGGAAAATCCTGAGATCCCTGCCGGAATGTTTTAACTCCAAAGTTACAACCTTTGAAGAATGTAGAAATATAGATGAAATGAAAATAGAAGAACTAGTAGTCTCTCTACAAACATTCGAATTACACTTCAAACCAACTCCAAAATCCAAAAGTAATGCCCTCAAAGCCAAACAAAACACCATCATTACTGAGGAGGAAGGAAGTGAAAGAGAAAATGAAGATGAGGACGTGGCTCTGTTGGCTCAAAGGTTCAAGAGATTCTTTAACAAAAACTGTGGCCGACCCTTCAACACCAAAGGCAATCAATTGGACAGTAAGCGCCATATAGGAAAACCTTCTAAAAAATCTAGAGAGCCTCAGTGTTACAACTGTAGGAAATTTGGACATTTGTCCATTGAATGTCCCAACAAAAAGACTAAGGGAAAGGCCATGGCTGCCACATGGGATGACACTGAAGAGTCAAATTCATAATGCAGTGACTCAGAGAGTGATGGAGACAAAAAATCCTTGAAAATCCTTATGGACTCCACATCCTCCAACATTCCCATAGATATTGAGAAAATCAAAGACCTCAAGCCACAGGATCATTACCATTTGATGATGAGGAAACAGAGAAAAAAGAAGAAGAAAAGGATAATTTGCAGGATGCCTATAATCAACTTTACATACATAGCATCAATATCCTTAAAAGACTTGGCATTACTGAAAACAAGAATAAATTTGTAACATCCCGAAAAATCAGGGGTCGAGCATAAACTCAACACCCGAGTTCCAGAACATCACTTATGCAACATTGATAATGATAATTAAATGTTGTCTACATTAGTGTATTCAACATGAGTGAGATTAAGCCAAAACAGCATATCATACTCCAGGGACAGTTAAATTGCAAGCGGAAGACTGTGATAGATATATAAAATATATAAAAACTGTGGTGAGTCTCCAGAGTGTGATAACATTATCAGGTTAAAAAATTACAAGTACATTTCTAAAATATACCAAATGTGTAAGTGTAATGTCTTCTATCCCAAGTACCATAGCCCCGTCAATACAATACCAGGTCTTCATAGACCTGTCAGAGATTACATGTAGGAGAACTCCTCAACATCATAGTAGCAGTCCGGCTTTGCTTCATAAGCATCGCCATCACCTGAAACTCAACAAATCTGGTTGGTGCGTACAACACTGTCCCGTAACGTGGGAGTGAGTGATCAACTCAGTGAAACAATAAAAGCATAGGTTAACATGTTATCAATTCAGTCAAGCAGTAATGATAAAGCAGTACAATCAAACAATTCTAACTACTCGTATTTAATGCAAGTATGAAATGACATGATGTATGCCCTTGCCAAATCACCCTCATGCAACACCATCTTACGTTCGCGAATGCGTTCATCCCTCAGTGCTCCATATCTACTAGGCACATGCAATGCATGATGAGCATGATTACCGAGTTGTTATTAGTCCATTTCAAACAGCAGTATTGGGAAACTAAGGTACCTCCCTTATATCATTCCCAAACATGATCCATTCTAGGGTCGTTAGTCATAGTTAATCTCATACGATATTATGGTTTGAGAGGCATAGCGAAGGCATCACAAAGGGCTCATCACCCATCAGCACGGATACAGATCTCACCATATACGGTTCAATTGCTGGCCGTCAGCTCGAATACAGGTCTCACCATACTCGGCTCAATCGCTGGCCGTCAGCTCGAATACAGGTCTCACCGTACTCGGCTCAACTCATGCTCTAGTTGCTGCGAAGGGCTCATCGTCAATCACAGACTTTAGAGTATACTCGAAGACACTATAGAGGGCTCGTCGCTCGTCAGCACGAATACAGGTCTCACAGCATTCAGCTTTCGCCATAGGTGTCGACAGCTCGAATATAGTGTCCCATACCACCATAATCGGCTCACGAGTCTGGTTGCTCACTGGTCACTACGGGGAGGCACGTGGCCCCAGCGTAGGCTGACAGCCCGACCACGGTGTCCCATACCACCATGCCCGGCTCATGAGTCTTAGCGGATCGAGGTACCATGGTTAAAAGGGATTTCACTGGAAAGATTGGTACCCTAGGTTTAAGCAGTAGCATCCAAACATGGTGAACATACATTAGACAGATCGAGTTACTTGACGAGCTCAGCTAGCTCGAGCGCACAACAAGTTGAACGATATGAAGCGCATAAGCACTTCGTGTGGCCAACCACTATCGCCAACCGAAGTACGACTTAGTTTCGTCGAACACATCTCACGTGGCAACTGAATCTCAGCCACGCATTCATTTTCGTTACCGATTGTCTGGACTATAAACATAGCCCCAAACACAATCAATTGCAGATAGATAAAGCAGTAATGAATCAAGATTCAAATCATACAATCAAGTCTAGTATTATCCGTTTAGGGTTGCCAGGGCTATTACACGCATTCGTTACTCCACTCCCCCATCACCCATGACGGATCATACAAAGTAAACATGAATTTAAACATATGCATCACATAGATCAAATCATACAATCAATTGAGCATGTTATGAAGCACAACACAAGCATGAGTTTGTACATATTCAATTCCTAATCACACACCTATCTAAGGAAATCATACACATAGTTAAAGGAGTTGAGAATCATATCTCAACACCCTTGTACATTACAATTTACTAACTACTACTCATTCAGACATTTCAACAAACACTTAGACTGCATACATCAACATACATGACATATGTTGATCACACGGGTATTAGGCCAAATCCTTTCACTAGGGAGTTGCCCCAAACATAACACACATACACCCACGACGGATAGTCATGGAGAGTAGGAATCCAAGTTCCATATTCATTTGAACATTTTCACAAACACTTGGGCCACACATTTTAATATAAGTAGTGTATATAGGCTGTGGCGTGATTTTGGGCAAATCCTTTCGTCAAAGGGGTATCGCCAATACAATAATCAATTATCCATGACAATTAGTCATGGCGAGCACGAATGAGAATTCTATACTCATTCAGTCATTTACACAAACACTTAGAATACACTATTACAACATACATGGTGTATGTTAGCAAAACATGTATCAGGGCTATCCTTTCGCCAAGTAAGTATTTTATCCATGTATGATATATTCATACAGCAAATAATCATGGCAAATACATCTCCAAAATTTGTATGTATATGGTACTTTCTACAAATACCTAAAGTATGTAGAATTTCATATTTTTCATCTTTAATCGAAATGGAAAACAGACAGCACTTTGTACATTTGCAATTGCATGCAGATCATGAATCTATCATTATCTGACATTGAAAGCGTTGAAAACCATAACCTATACACCTAAAGTCCGTACCTTTTATCGTAGAATCGAAACGGAGTTGATAGAATTGCTAAGCTTACGTATTCGGCAGTTTGGCAACCTATAGAACGAAATAGGTTAGCTATTTCATAACCTACAACCACCCAAGTCCCAAATTAGATTAGGGTTAGGGTTTCTTACCTAGAAACGGAGCTGGAATCGCCGGGAAAGCGATTAGAACGAAGCGGTGTAGCTCGTATAGCGGCAGGGAAGAGTGGCAGGGAGATTCTCCCACTCTCCCACACTTTCTCTCTCTTTTCTCTCTCTTTTCTCTCTCTCAATCTCAAATTCGTATGGCTGCCATAAGAGAGGGTTTAAGGTCCTTATATAGCCTAAAAACTAACCGAAATAGACTCCAGGTCAAAGTATACTTAAGTTATAACCAAACCTGACCTGTTTCAGCTCAACGGTGGACTTCTGGCGGGCCTCCTTGAGCCAAAGGTCGGACTTAAGCTCACAGACTATGGATCTAGGTTCCATTAAGTTTTCGTTTCAGTCGGGATTCCAGATCACGCGTGGCAGACCAGTTTCAGTTTAACGGTCAGTGGACCTCGATCGAAGATTCTGAGTATATATAAATGTGTATGAAATTTCTCCTGATCCGAGGGTGTAATTTGGTCTGATTCTGACGGTCTGGTTGCTTAAAACTGATCCGCAAGCGACATGTGTCAGATTACTATTCAAGATATTTTATTTTGAATTAATTTCACATTTCTCACACTCTTCACTCCGAGCTCAAGCGAATAACGCTGGGACACTATCTGGATTTGATTTCTGAGATGGTTGTCAAGCCCAGCAAGGCGGTCCTACTTCCTTAACTTCATGTTAATCGGACTTCCGACGTACGGTCCAGATCCGATACGAAGTTTCGAGATGCTCCCGAGAACAGCCAGGTAATGAGATTGATCCTAGATTTTAGGGTAACCTAACGTCAATGATTCTACAAGTTTTGGGTCTTGTAGATCGTATTTAAAGTGATTGGTGTTAATTTCACAGGCACTCTGGTTTAACACTGGCTAATTCTCGCCTAATTTCTAAAGGATTTAGTCCTGAGTAATTTCTGTCTGAGGTGGTACCTGGACCTTTGTAATTTGTATCTAAAGTGATCCAAGTTATACTACTTAGCTAGTTTAAGATAGTGTCTAGGGCGAAAGTGCCTAGAAAAATTGAAAGAACAAGGTAGTGAAGGGTGGGATTTGTGAAGAAAATGGTTTGAAAAGGGATATGAGGCTTTAATTGAGTGTTTGAGAAGTTAAACCGGTGTTAGGATTAACTCATCGCCTAAGGACGTCTAATTCCAGGTTGGGAAAAATCCGGGCTGTTACAAAATTGCTGCAAATGGATCTAGATAAAATCTTAGAGAACAATAACACATAATTAATGATCTTCAGCAATACCACTCAGATAATGATAGGCTAGAAAGAATCAACTCATTTCTGAAATCTGGGTTGGTGAAACTAAACAAATAGATTGAGTCATTAAATGATGAAAACATGCGTCTTAAGAATGAAAATCACATACTCATGTTTGATGCAGAAAAATCCAAAAAAATTGTTGAACTTGGTTACAAATTCTCCCAAAGCAGTGAAAAATTAGAAAAACTTTTGGGAATGGGGAGACCATAAAAGGACAAAAGGGGATTAGGATATGAAAACTTCAAACCAATTCCTACCCCTACAGCAACAACAACTAAGAAAACATCTGCTTCAGGAAGTAATACAAGGGTTACTCCTATTTTTCACTTATGTGGAGATTCAGGACATTACAAATTTGAATGTCATACCTTTGATTGGACTCATCCTGATTCCAGTTTGAACTTTACTGGTAAATATAAACCAACCGGAAGAACAGTGCAAAATGTTAAGAGTCCACCAAGGTTCATACCCAAAGGTAAGACATATCCATCTCCACCTAAAATGACCAAGAAAATGGAGGAGCTACTAAGTCAGGTGGCTCAACTGAATCAGAAAACAAATGAATTGATGAAACAAGGAAAAGTAATTCAGTTACCCAATGTACCCAGACAAGTTCCTAGCAAAATGAAAGAACCATCCTCACGGAAACTTGCCACAAAATGAGTAGTGAAAGGAAGGAAAAATTTCCTAGTAACTCATTCAAGTCCAAAAACAGACACTAATACTAAGTGGTACTTAGATAGCGGGTGCTCAAGACATGTCACAGGTGACAAGACACTTCTCTCCAACTACTCACCTCTTGATAATGGGAAGGTCACTTTTGGTGATGGAAGCACCGCTAAGGTACTAGGGCATGAAACTATTGTTGGATTAGAGATGCTCAAAAATGAGAATGTTTTTTGTGTAGGACTTACACACAACCTTCTCAGCATTTCTCAAATATGTGACAACAAGCATGTTGTAACATTCTTCACACAAGAGTGCAAGATCTTGGACCTATCAGGAAAACTAATCATGCACGGTCTTCGCACTAGTGATCAATGCTATGTTATTAGAGGCAACAGGAAGGATGATCCTTCTGCCTACTAGTATGGGAACACATATAATTTGTCCAGGCTACAACATCTAAAGCCTTGGACATACTTATGTGAAAAGATGTATTTTTTTTTTGTGATTATCATGATATATCTGAGAATAACACTCCTCAAAAAATTCTTTTTTAATATAAATGCTGCAAGTGTTTATAATTTTGAAGGTTATAACTTTTTGCACAAATTTTGATGTGTATTCAAGCTGATATGAAAATTTACTATGATATGCATATATGAAAGAACTTCGAAGTGCTTAAATCAATGTCATACTTTTTCCTTCGATAAGTCTGTCGATGAATCGAACTAATCCTCGTTTATATCGAACAAATATTGATATCCTCGACAACATTTCAGAATCAGAAGCATCACACGTTATAAAGTGTTATCAAAGACCTCTTCGATAACATCGACTTAAGGCGGTCGATGAGATCGATGTAGACTCGATGTTATCAAGCAATTCCGCCCGATAAAAAGCGGACGAGCGGAAAAATTCTGTTTTGTCTTCTCTCCTTCACTTCATCTTCTCCGGCCATTTTTTCCCTCTTTTGACGCCGTAAGCAGTCTAGCGTCACTCAAATCCAGTGATTTCTTGGCATATCCCCTTGATCCCTCAAGGTATTCTCCATTTCTTAGGTCTTCCTAGAGTGATTGAAAGTTTTTTTTGGGAAATTTCTGGTTAGTCTTCATCGGGTTTCAAATCTTCTATTAAGTCCTTCCATTTGTCAGTCCTTTTGCATTGTTGGTTGTCTAATGGCTAAAGATAAAGTAAAAGCACCAATCGAAGGTGAATCCTCTCGGCCTACAAGGAAGAAAACCCTAGCCCCAAAAGAAAGGGCCAGGGCATAGGATCGAAGATCCCGAGCACGCCAACGGAGCACCACTGCTCGACAAACATCGCGCAGTGAGGCTCCGGCTATGGCACCTACACCTCCTCCTCCACATGCAAATGTCCTTGAAAAATATATGGGGAGGCGTCTTGTGCACAAACAATGGGTTGATAGGGAATGCATTAGAACCTTCAATCTAGAATCTCTATTAGATGCAGTCGATTGGTTGCCTGTTTTGAATTTTGGAGGTCCTTCTCATGATGAGAGGATTTACCGATTTCTCACCTATAGTCATTCCCTAGTTCTTGATCCTCCATCCATTACTGTCACTGTTGGGGAAGATAGTGTTGAAATCACTACAGAATCCATCGCCAACATATTTGGCCTTACCCTGTCTCCTGTCAGTCTATCCGATCTTGATCTTGAGGACCCAACAACTAGTTCTACGGTCACAAAATTCTTATGTTAGGGAAGAGATATCCCATGGTATCAAGGGAATGCTTTAAAAGCAAAATACATGAGTCGTAAATACCGAGTCCTCCACGAGATCTTCTCCACCAATGCTTACCCTAAAGCAACAAATCGAGCAGATCTTACCGAGTTCATGGTCATGATTGTATACAGTATCGCATCTGGTGTCAAGATATGTCTGCCCACTGTAATTCTCCACCAATTAGCCAGTGTCATTCACACTTCCAGAGCAACCCATCTACCTTTCCCTCATATCATTCATGTGCTATGTGATAAAATTGGACTTCCTCTGATGGATGATCTTGAGCGTCCACTGCAACATTTCAATAAGGTCAACATCCGAAAAATGGACCTTAAGTTCCATGAGTTTACAAAAGAACAGCCTAAGGAAGAGATACAGGAGAAGCAGAAATGGGGGCAGGAGCAGCACCTACTGAAGGAGAACCACAGGAGCCTCAACCAGTCCCGACTCCGACTGATTTTGCACAGACTTAATGTTTCAAATTTCATCAAGATTGGGTCGGGGCAACCTTACGTAGAGTGGCGCGGATAGAAGACAAACTTGATAAGCATGATGAGCAGTTCTCAGCCTTGGAGAAAATGGTGGTTGGATTACAGCATACGGCATAGCAACTCGTTGATCTAATAACGTGTCTTCGAGATGACATAGCGCCATCTCACTCGGCACCAACACCATAGTGACAATTGCTCTTGTGCCATCACATACACCGATTACTCATTTGTACTTAGGGCATGAGTATCTTTTTGAATGCCCTACGTACCTATGAGTGTATGTGGTGGTCAGCTAACATTAGACAGGTTAACATTTTCGGGTGGTTATTAGTCAGTTTTTTTTTTTGGGTTGATTGTCCTCTGGATTAGGAGAATACTTGTGTTTTGATATGCCCATGAATGGGCTGGATGATATTTTTTTATGCTTATATCCTACCAAGCTTAAGTAGTTTCTTTTGATTGCTCCTATTATTTTATGATGATCTTTTAGAGCTATATGATCATGCGTTGAATGTTTATGGAATGAATGATGATACTTATATGCTTAAAATTTAAATTACCTATGCGAATGCCTCATGTTAGTCTGATACTGAATTTTACTTATCATATGCTCATCCGAATGAATGTTGATTATGGGATGGTGATTGGTTTACCACTATCATTATGCTTATAGAAGTGGTTAATTCTGTTATGACGTAATGATTCTATGCTTTATGGTTTACTGCATATTTATCTTGAAGTGTTTATCTGATTATATGCTTACATGGGAATTATCAGTCTTACTATAAGACCCGTATCCTAGCCCGTACCGTTCCGTAGGCCTCCGCGGTCGAATGCCGGTGACCCGCGATCTGTTATCGGTGTTTGCGTGCGATCCTGAGTCTTGTCCCATATATCAGAGTCGGTTCGACCCGAGACTTGTACTCTTGCGACCGCGCCGTCACTGTGGTTCTAACGTCGCGTCTCGCACGCCGAGGTGATACCCGAGCTAGGAGATGTGGGCCTGCGTTCAGTTCGAGGAAAACGCCGTGCATTTATAATCCCGAGAGAATCTATCAAATCAATCAATCAATCAAGTTAAGTACACTTCCCATCAACCCATTCCTCTCTGTTTTCCAAAGTCAACAATACCCATACCTTTCCATCCCATCTCTTACACACCCATCACCCATCCCTCTCTTACATAACCTTACCTAAAGTCAACTCTCTCCCTTACATATGTACACCTATCACTCACTCACCCATCACACCCCATCACTCACTCATCCCTGTCTCTCTTACACCTCTCTCTCTCTCTCATCTCTCTCTCATTACTCCCAAGCAACCCCATGAGAACTCCCCACGCCCAAGCATTCCTCCATTTTTCACCCACCTTGAAGCTTCATACCCCATCATCCAACCTCTAAAATCCAATCTTAACCATTGATTCTTTCTCCTTGGAGCTAGATCACCCTAGTGTGGAAGAAGGAGGAGTGGTTTTGAAGGTGGGTGTTCTTAAGCACTTGATTTTGTTTCGAGGGCCCACTTGTGGTGGGACCCATCTTAATGTATGCTCTGTATTGAGGGGCTCATAGTCGCGGGGCCTCTCCTCCACCCAATCTCTCTCTCTCTCTCTCTCTCTCTCTCTCTCTCTCTCTCTCTCTCTCTCTCTCTCTCTCTCTCTCTCTCTCTCTCTCTCCCTCCTCTCTTTTTTCCTGTGCAATGGTCCACCTTGATGGACGGTGCTGAATGCGGGAACCACCAGACATGTGTGTTAGATCCACACCATCCAGCAGCCTATGGACAGTGTTGGACCCACAGTGATGTATATCCATGTCATCCATTGCATGGATGTGAGGCCCATGAATGTGTTGTATCTAAGCAGTCCAGCTGCCTGGATGTGGCTCCACCTGATGCATGTATTTGTCCAGCCATCCATCAGTTTGGCCACGTGTGGACCTCACCTTGATGTTGCAGTATTGACGAGCAGCAAGTTCTGTGGGTCCCTTTGATCCACGCCATCCATCCAGAAAGTGAGGCAGATCTAAATCCTAGGTGGATCGCACCACCGTCCAGTACGTGGGACAGTGGGGACCACTGATCATGTAAGTGTTTTATCCACTCTGTCCACCATCCATCTGGACAGTGGGACCCACTTGCATTACTGGATCCATAACAGCAGGTCCTGTGGGGCCCATTAATGTATGAATTTTACTCAACCGTCCATCACTAGACACTGGACGTTGCAGATCTATACAACACACAAAATATATATATATATATATATATATATATATATAAATATAAAGTGGTAGGCCCCATGCGGGACCCACCTGACGTGTGGCTAGACAAGATCCACCAGATGCGTGGATTTCATCCACACCGTCCGCCCAAGGTGGGGACCCACCATATTGTATATGTTCCATCTATACCGTCCAGCTATTTCTGGACGTGGGACCCACCCACACATGCCACACGTGTGGGGTGGGCCCACCATGATATATGTACTCTATATCTGCACCATCCGTCTGGACGGTGCCATGTGGGCACCACCATAATGTATATGTTTTATTTTCACCGTCCAGTTGGGACAATGGGCCCTCCTATGATGTATGTGTTCCATCCAAATTGTTCATCCATTTGGCAAGCTCGTTTTAAGGCTTGAGACTAAAAATGAAGCAGATCTGATGGTCAAGTGGACCACACTACAAAAAATAGTGTTGAGTGAACGTCCACCATTGAAACCCCTTTTTGGGGTCACGGAAGTTTGGATCAATATGAAATCTATTTTTCCTCTTAATCCAGGTCTTTGACACCTTATGATCAGGTTGGATGGAAAAATAATAATAATAATAAAGTGGTGGGCCCTACGAATTTAAACAGTGAAAATCATTTTCGCCACTATTATTTGTGGTATGGTCCAGATGACCATCCAACCATCATCCCCGCCGCTATTTGGAGTGCGGTCCAAATGATCTTTGATATGATTGGGTAATGCTCTAAAATGATTTGTAACGCCCTGAAATTCGGGGGTCGAGTATGAGCTCAACTCCCGAGTTCCAACGCATCACTTATGCAACATACACAATGCTGGTTAAATGTTGTCTGAGTTAGCGCAATAAACATGAATGAGATTATACCAAAACAGTAATTCATAATCCAGTTCAATTGTATAAAGGCAAGCGGAAGACTGAAATTTTATATTCAAAATATGTAAAGTAACAAAATTTTCTGAACTCCAGAGTATGAGTACTAACTGAGTACCAATATACATGTAATGTTTCTAAGTCAAAAACCAAAATACAATCCTCAAGAGAGGCCCCGAAAATCCCGCGATGCAGCCGGCCTAAGCAAAGCCGTCGGAATACTGCATAAAGGAGAACTCCTCCTGATCCGCATCAAAGTCGGGCTCCGGCTCCTGAACCAAGGTGCCATCTACACCTGCGACAGAGTTTGGTGGGTGTTGCAAACACCGTCCCGTAACGTGGGAGTGAGTAGCTAACTCAGTGGAACATTAAAGCATAAGTTAACATGTTATCAAATCAATCAAGCAGTAATGATAAAGCAGTACAAATCAAACATTTCTAACTACTCTTGTTAAGTGCAAAAAATGATATGACATGATGCTGTATGCCCTTGCCAAACCACCCTCAAGCGACATCATCTTACGTTCGCAAATGCTAAGTCCCTCAGTGCGCCACATCTACAAAGCACATGCGGTGCGATGATGCTCATGATTACCAAGTTTTTTTTATTAGTCCATTTCAACCAGCAGTATTGGGAAACTAAGGTACCTCCCTTGTATCATTCCCAACATGATCCATTCTAGGGTCGTCAATCCTAGTTATTCTCATACGATATTAAAGTTTGAGAAGCATAGTGAAGGCATCGCAAAGGGCTCGTCACCCATCAGCGCGGATACAGATCTCACCGTATGCGGCTCAATTGCTGGCCGTCAGCTCGAGTACAGATCTCACCGTACTCGGCTCAATCACTAGCCGTCAGCTCGAGTACAGGTCTCACCGTACCCGGCTCAACTCACACTCTAGTTGCTGTGAAAGACTCGTGGCCAATCACAGACCCTTGGAGTGTACTCGATGATACTACGGAGGACTCGTCGCCCGTCAGCACGAGCACAGGTCTCACCGTACTCGGCTCTCGCCGTAAGTATCGACAGCTCGAATACAGTGTCCCATACCACCGTATTCGGCTCACGAGTTTGGTTGCGCAATGGTCACTACGGGGAGGCACATGGCCCCAGCGTAGGCCGACAGCTCGACCACGGTGTCCCATACCACCATGCCCGGCTCATGCGACTTAGCGGATCGAGGTACCATGGTTAAACGGGATCGCCACTGGTAAGTTTGGTACCCTAGGTTCAAGCAATAGCGACCACACAAGGTGAACACACATACACATGTCGGTTTACTTGACGAGCCTGACTAGCTCGAGCGCACCACAAGTTGAGCGATATGGAGCGCAAAAGCACTCCGTGTGGCCAACCACTATCGCCAACCGAAGTACGACTCGGGTTTGCCAGACACGTCCTTTGTGGCGATATGAATCTCAGCCACAAACGCAAGTCTAGTACCGAATGTTTGGACTATATACATAGTCCCAAACTCAAACAGTTTTCATTAATAGCATGTGGAGTAAAGCATGATAAACAAACAATACAAGCATGTTAGTGGGCATGTTATAAAGCATGAAGTAAAACATGAAGTAAAGCATGTTGCAAAGCATGTGATAAAGCACTATCCACATAGGGATGTAATTTCGTACACATTACAAGTGAGTGGTTCTAGCGAACCACCACATGGAGGGAAACCTACTTGTCTCTAAGGGAGTCGGGAATCCCATATCAGCACCTCTCTAAGGCACTAATACATGAACATTTGCGCACATGAGCGTTTACACAAATACTTAGAATACACTATTTCAACATACATGACGTATGTTAACAAAATACGTGTTAGGGTTGTCTCTACGCCGCGTGAGTATTTTATCCATGTATCTCACAATCATACAGCAAATAATCATTACAATTGCATTTCCAAAATCCGCACGTATGCGGTATTTCTAGAATACACAATTTCAACATACATGACATTTACAAATGAACATGTATTTTTGCGATTCCCTTCGCCAAACTAGTATTTTATCCATATATTATATAAACATACATTAAATAAACATGTCAAACATTTTCCCAAAAAAAATACGTATACGGTATTTCTACGTATATCTAGAGTATGTGAAATTCCATATTCTACAACGTTAATCGAAACAGGAAACGGAAAGCACTTTGTACATGTGCATTTACACACAGATCATGAATCTATCATTATCTGACATTGAAAGCGTTGAAAAACTTAACTTATACACTTAAAGTCCTCACCTTGGCCCTTGGAATTCCAACGAATCAGCAAGGGTATTGAAGCTTCCGTATACGGGAGTTTCCTAACCTAAAAAGCGGAACCGATTAGCTTTTCCATAACCTACAACGATCCTACCTTAAATCAGACCTAGGGTTAGGGTTTCTTACCTTCAAATGGGATGGATACCGCCGGGAAAACACCTGGAATAAGGCGGTGTAGGTCGTGTGATGAGTGGAAGCAACAGGAGGAAGATCGGCTACAAACTCTAAGCCTTTCTCTCTCTTTTCTTTCTCTCACTCTAGGGTTTTTCTCCCAAATTCATATGGCTGTGAGAGGGGCTGTTCTAAGCCCCTTTTATAGCCAAAAACATGTCTAAAATAGACTCAGGTTCAAGGGTGGCTGCATATATAGGCATTTCGCCACTTTCCAAGCTCAAAAGGGATGTTCTGGTGGCCCTCCTTGAGCCAAACGTCAGACTTAAGCTCACCATCTATGGATCTACGTGGGATTACGTTTTCGACTCGATCGGATTCCCAGATCGCACGTGGCGGACCACTTTCAGTTCAACGGTCAGTGGGCCACGATCAGAAATTCTAAGCACATGTAAATGTTCCTGAAATTTTTCTTAATCCGAGAGTGTAATTTGGTTTGATTCCGACGGTCAGGTTGCTTAATACTGACGTGCAACCGAATGATGCCAGATCACTATTCCAGATATTTATTTTGGGATGGAATTAGTGTTTTTCACACTCCCTCGCTCCGGATCGAAATATATGACCGTGGGACATCGGTCGGAGCTGATTTTTGAGATGATTGTCAAGCCCAGTGGGGCGGTCTTGATTCCTTAGCTTCGTGTTAATCGGACTCCCGATGTGCGATCTAGACCTAATACGAAGTTTTGTTTCATTCCCGAGAGCAGACGAGTAATGAGTTTGGCTCTAGACTTTAGGGTAACCTAGAGTCACTAATTCTGCAAGTTTTGGGTCTTGCAGATCGTATTTAAAGCGATCCCAACAGATTCCATGGCTAACCGAGTTTAGTACTTAGTTAACTTTGTTAAATTTCTAAAGGATTTAATCCTACGTGATTTCTGGTCGAGGTGGTACTCGACCCAATGTACGGAAATTTACAGGTCGTTACAATCTACCCCCCTTAAACAAAAAATTTCGTCCTCAAAATTTATACCTTTTCGTAGTCCTCGACAATCTGAGGGTAGTTCTTTCTGATCTCGGCCTCAGTCTCCCTGGTAGCTTCCTCCTCAGAATGATGTGTCCAAAGTACCTTCACAAGTGGGATGTCGTTGCTACGTAATACCTGCTCCTTCCTATCAAGGATGCGCGTCGGGCGTAGCTCGTACGTAGCATCCTCGCTCAACTGTACCTGCTCCCATCTAATGATGTGCGAAGGGTCAGGAACGTACTTCTTCAACATAGAGACATGAAATACGTTGTGTACAGAAGCAAGTGGCGTAGGCAAAGCGAGACGATACGCCACAGCACCCACTCGATCCAATATCTGGAATGGACTGATAAACCTCGGTGTGAGCTTCCCCTTCTTCCCGAACCGAAGAACTCCCTTCATAGGGGAAACTCGGAGGAACACATGATCCCCGACCTCGAACTCCAGCGGTCGTCGCCTCGTATCGACGTAACTCTTCTGCCTGCTCTGCGCTGTGAGTAATCGACGCCTGATAATATCTATCTTCTCCGTAGTCGTCTGGACCAACTCCGGGCCAATCAGGCTACGCTCACCAACCTCTGCCCAACAGTGCGGTGCCCTACAAGGTCGACCATATAAAGCCTCATATGGCGCCATGCCAATAGTCGCCTGGAAGCTGTTGTTGTAGGCGAACTCTGCGTACGGAAGACAGTCATCCCAGCTGTCCTTGAAGTCCAACACACATGCTCGCAACATATCCTCCAGAATCTGATTCACCCGCTCTGTCTGCCCATCAGTCTGACGATGAAACACTGTACTGAACTTCAGCTTCACAACCATCGCCTCCTGGATACGAGTCCAGAAGATGGATGTGAACCGTGTGTCTCTGTCCGACACGATCTCCAAAGGAACCCCGTGCAGACGGACGATCTCCCTGATGTACAATCTAGCCAGCTCGTCTGCATAGTTCGTAACCCTGATAGGGAGGAAATGGGCCGATTTGGTCAACCGGTCCACAATCACCCAAATAGAATCGTGTCCCTTCCTCGTCTTCGGCAGCCCTGATATGAAGTCCATGGAGATGAATTCCCACTTCCACTCCGCTATAGGCATGGGATGAAGTAGTCCAGGAGGTCGGCGATGTTCTGCCTTGACCTGCTGGCACGTCAGACATCGAGATACATACTCAGTAATGTGGGCCTTCATGTTATCCCACCAATAAGTCCGTCTCATATCCTGGTACATCTTCGTGCTACCAGGATGCATCGCAAGCTTCGAGTTATGGGCAGACTCGAGAAGCTCGCGTCTCAAGTCAGCCACATCAGGAACACATAGGCAGCCACGGAATAGTAAACCCCCATCAGAACCAACTCTCCACTCGGAGTCCACGGCGTCGCTAGCCTGCTCTCGAAGCTCAGACAACCGTATATCGCCCTCTTGGGCCTCAACAATCCTGTCGTCAATAAGTGGCCGCACCCGAACATGCGCAACACACTCAAAAGGCTCCTCGACAGTGAGTCTCCGCTCGAAGTCCCGCACAAACTCCATCATGTCCCACTCGGCTATCATCAGCGGTGCCGCAAATGCAATCACCTTCTTGCGGCTCAACGCGTCTGCCACAAGGTTCGCCTTACTAGGATGGTAGGAAACCTCGAACTTGAAGTCCTTCAAAGTCTCCATCCATCGACGTTGTCTCATATTCAAATCCCGCTATGTGAATATGTACTTAAGGCTCTTGTGGTCGCAGAAAAGCTCGAACTCCTCACCGTAGAGGTAATGTCTCCAGAGCTTCAATGCAAAGATGACAGCTGCCAACTCCAGGTCATGTGTAGGGTAATTCTCCTCGTGCTTCCTTAATTGTCTCGAGGCATACGAAATCACCCTATCCTTCTGCATCAGAACACAACCCAAACCAACGCGAGACGCGTCAGTATATACCGTGTACTTCACCCCCTGCTCTGGCAATACTAGCACAGGGGCGGACGTCAACTTGTCCTTCAGCTCCTTAAAAGCTGCCTCCGCCTTCTCATTCCAGGCGAACTTCAGATCCTTCCGAGTCAACTGCGACAATGGCCTGGCCTAGCAATCTTCGAGAAGTCCCGAATAAAACGTCTGTAATACCCAGCCAGACCAAGGAAACTCCTCACCTCATCAGTAACCGACTCAGGCTGCTGCCAATCCTGAACCGCGGCTACCTTAGCAAGGTCCACTGCTATCCCATCCTTGGACACAACATGTCCCAGGAACTTGACTTCCTCCTACCAGAAGTCGCACTTCTTGTATTGCGCAAACAACTGGTTCTTCTCCAACGTACCCAATACTGCTCGCAGGTGCTCCTCGTGCTCCTCTCGACTCGTGAGTATATCAAGATGTCATCGATAAAGACGATGACGAATCGGTAAAGGAAGGGCCGAAATACCCGGTTCATCAGACCCATGAACACGGCTGGTGCGTTCGTCAGACCGAACGACATCACCAAGAACTCATAGTGCCCGAAGCACGTCCTGAAGGCTGTCTTCTGTACATCCTCCTCTCTCACGCGCAACTGGTGGTACCCTGACTGAAGGTCAATCTTCGAGAAATACTTCGCCCCCCTCAACTGATCAAACAGATCATCATCCATCCTGGGCAAAGGATACTTGTTCTTCACCGTGACCTGGTTCAACCTACGGTAATCAATACACAACCGTAGCGACCCGTCCTTCTTCTTCACGAACAACACAGGTGCTCCCCCAAGGAGACACACTAGGTCGAATAAAACCTTTCTCTACAAGTTCGTCAATCTGTTTCCGCAGCTCCTCCATCTCACATGGAGGCATACGATAAGTCGGCAACGAGATGGGCGTCGCACCAGGCGTAAGGTCAATCGTAAAATCAATCTCACGCCGAGGAGGTAAACCAGGGATAGTCTTAAAACTCCAACAAACTCCCGAACCACTGGCGTACCCTCCAGTGTCGGACCATCAATCGGCACAAGTAAAGCAGCATAACAATCAACTCGACAGGGCCAACTGACCTGCACTGGAACGTGAAAGCTGTGCCGTCAGGTCCATAGGCAGTCACGATCCGAGCATCGCAATCTATCTCCGCCCTCATTGGCGAGCCAATCCATGCCAAGTATAACGTCGTAGTGCCATAGCGGAGCAACAATAAGGTCGACGAGCACTGTGCTGCTACCCAAAACTATCGAGCAACCCTCGCAGAACCGTGTGACATCCGAACAGGTCCCGGTAGCCGTAGTGAGTCTCATTCCCTTAGTGGGAATCGTGTGCAAAGATAGACGTTTCACCGCCCCACAAGAAATAATAGAAGTAGTGGACTCAGTGTCCACCAATAAGAAACAGGAGTATCATGAATATAAGCGTACCCTCAAAAGCCGTCGGTGTCGATATCGACGTCTCTGGTGCCTCAGCAACAATGTATGTACACGAGCCTGCTGCTGGCGGTTCGGCTGAGGAGCCAGGGTCGCTGTGGCGGCCTGAAGGCGGCACAGGAGGTCGGAATGAAGGATGTGCAGGAACCGTTTGTAGCGGCGGAGCTGATATGATGGCCTGTGGATAAGGGCGACCCAATCTCTGCGGTGGCGCAAATCCGCTAGCCCTCATGCGCGAGAAGCCTCTCAGCAGGGTGTCCTGGTTTCCCGCAAAACGTGCAGGTCACCAACGGCGTCTCATAGGAATAACTGGCGCTGCGGCCCTGGGGGGAGAATCAGCCCGAGGCCTCTTGCCTAAGATAGGCCTGCTCTGTACATCCTGCCGTGGTCTCGCAACCATAGTACCACGTGATCGGGCCAAACGGTCCACATCCTGCTCGGCCGTCATAGACATATGGACCAACGCCGCATACGTAGGGATACTGTGGCAGCATAGCTTCGACCGTATGTCAGGTCGCAAGCCTCCAGTAAATCGTCGCATCCTCATTGCTCATTGACGAGGATGGTTGGGACAAAGCGGCCCAACTCAGTAAATCGGTGCTCATACTCCGTCACCGTCATGCCTCCCTGCCTGAGGCGCAGAAACTCATCCTCCCGCTCATGCCGATACGTCTGCGGTAATACTTCTCGTGGAACCGAGACTCGAAAGCCTCCCAGGTCCACACGAAATCTACTACCACCGTGCGCAGCACACTGTCCCACCATAAGCTGGCCTCCCTCTCAAACATAAAGGTAGCCAACTCAACCTGCTCTGCCTCGGAGCAATGTAACATCCGTAGCATCTTGGAGATGCGGTCCAGCCAAAACTCCGCCTCCTCGGGTCTGTGAGAACCCACAAATGAGGGAGGCCTCAAGAGCTGAAATCGCTCGAGTAGACCACGCGTACCGACATCTCCAGTAGGAGGTGCGACGGGTGTAGGCAGAGGCGCATCCTCAACCGAGCAGGAGGCTCAGAATCCTCCTCAGGATGCGCAGATGTCATAGGTGGAGTCGCACTACCCACCGTGGGACAAGCCTCAGCAATAGTGGCCATAAGCTCCGATGCTGCTGCTGCTGCTGCTATCTGCTGCTGCTGCTGATGCTTCTGCTGCTGTCTTCTGCTGAGCATCATCATCATCATCAGCTGCTCAAATCTATCAGGCGGTGGAGCAGCCTGAGAATCATGCTGCGCGCAGCGATGACGGTCGATACTGCTCACGGACGGGGGCGTGTAAGGTGGCTGTCCACCGTAGGACCAGCGGAAGGCTGATCAGATCCCAACCTCGGTCCGCAGGACCCACTACCAGAAGGAGTCTGGTCCATAGAGCCGGTCAGACGAAGATGTGTCGTGCTCCGTGTATACTGCCGCGGCATGTCCTATACAATATAGGGTAGATCATTTGTGAGATAAAGCACAATACACTTCATAAAGCACTTAAGCATTCCACACATCATCAAAACAAAAGAGGCTACAAGCTTTTCATTTACCCAAAATTGTCATAATACATGGACTACAGAGTTACATGAATCACGACAGAAAATCACATGATAGCCAATACATCTACTACATCACACCTAAAACATGCTACTACCTAATACAACATCTACAAGAAAACACAAACCGCCTATCGCGGTAACCAAAGCAAACACAACATACAACAACATGGATGACTAAGCATCCGAAGTAGGCGGTGGAGGAGGAGCATTCTTGTCCTGCGCACAGCACAGGATGGCCTTCAACGTACGGGACATCTTCTTAAAACTCTTCTTCATGTAGGCTTCATTCTCTTCAAGCTTGGCTCAAACTTGACCAATCTCTTGCTGCAGGGCGGCTTGCCCCTCCTCAAGACAGGCCAATCGCGCATCAAAAGCATCTCTATCCATACCCTGCTCCTGAGCCGCAGGGGGTGAACTTTCCTCGGTGTCCTGAGCCTCAGGTTCT
>JAJHSJ010000016.1:29030593-29189740 GCA_021015155.1 Magnolia officinalis | reverse complement strand
TCTCTCTCTCTCTCTCTCTCTCTCTCTCTCTCTCTAGTATTTAGTAGTTAGTACTTCACTAAAAAAATTGCTAATACTTGGTAGTTACTAATAGTCTAATACTTAGTACTTACTCTTTTAGTAACTATATCTAATTGATATTTACTATTTAGTAGTTAACTACTTAAGTAGTTACTATACTAATACTTAGTAGTATGTACTACTTACTACTTAATTTAATACTTAGACTCGTACACTAGCACACTATGGTCACTACTCCTCTAATCTACCCTACTACATAGTGTCATCATGTCTTCTTCCCAATATTCTACTTTGAAGCCGAAGAAATGAGCCGGGTAGGAAAAACGGGCGCTATCGAAGTGCCGGTGAAAAGTCCCAAGTAGTGTGTGATCTATGCGGATTCATAAGTCCCGGTGGTATTGGTCGGCATAAACAACACCTTGTGCACAGATCGGGAGCAAATGCATGAGCATGTCCCAATGTTACTCTAGAGATCTGTAGGGAAATCATAGTGCATGGACAAACATGCTCGCAAAAGACATGACACAACGGTTATACAAGAAGAATTTATGGAGAGAGAAGCTTATGAGGACATCGATATAGTAGATTTGGATGAATCTACACCACCTACATCCACAAGGTGATCTAGATCGGCCGCCAAAAGGGCCCGTGGGCATGGGCCTATGGATAGGTGGTGTAGACCACGTCCGGAAGATGTGGTCGGCCAAAGGGGTAAGCGCAAAGGACCTGCCCAAACCACTTTAGAAAATCGGTATAAGAAGAAGGATAGAAAAACCATGATTCAGTACGTTGCAAAGTGGTTGTATCAAGATGGTATAGCTTTTAACACCGTGAAGATGAAGAGTTTTAAAATAATGGTAGAAGCTATAGGTAAATTTGGACCTGGTTTGAAACCCCCTTCCTGTCATGAATTACGGGTGAGTTGCCTAAAAAAGGAGGTGGAGTCTACTAAAAAAATTATCTCTGAATACAAAGAAAGTTGGAAAATATATGGTTGTTCATTACTAGACGATGGATGGACCGATATATCTAGTCGGACATTGATAAACTTCCTTATAAATTGCCCAACTAGGACAATGTTTTTAAAGTCCATGGATTCATCGGCCCATTCCCACATGGCTGATTATTTATTTAAATTGTTAGATTATGTAGTTGAAGAAGTAAGAGAGGAATATGTTGTCCAAGTTATCACGGACAACGGAGCTAATTATGCAATTGTCGGTCACCAACTTATAGAGAAGCGGCGACGTTTATTTTGGGCACCATAGGCGGCACATTGTATTGATTTATTAAAAGATATAGGAAAGTTATATCTGCAATATGTGGCTTTCTCAAATTATCAGCAGCGATTGAAATCTTACTCATTGAGGTTATCCATACAAATGCCTGCACTCTAGAAGGAATGGGAACATTACATATGCAAGCACAGGAATGGATGCCTCCACCGGATACACATAGCTTAGACATAACTAATTTAGACGAAGTCACTCCCCCTAAAGACCACTTCCAAACCCTCCGGTCCTCACTTTAAGGATCAATTTTGCCTTTGCAACCTCCAAAATGGCAATGAAGCCCCTCGTCTCATCACCTCTCAAGTTATTTCTAAGCTTGACATTCCAAATTATTGAACCCCCCACCATTTCATACAACTTGTTGAAAAAGGCCTCTCTTTGCTTACAAACAATAGAGAACAAGGTTGGAAAAGCCATTTGCAAACTATGATCGCCAATCCATACATCTTTCAAGAACCGAATGCGATTGCCTCTACCCACCATGAACCGTGTGCCTTAAGCGGATGCTCCACTATGCTTGTAATACAGCGATCATTCGCCCTATAACCCCTACCAATTAAATCAACGGCCTTCCACACGTTACAACCTTCCCTTCTAAATATATGCCCAAAAACCCATTTCCCCACATCTGAGAACCAATATTTGCAACCAATCACTTCCCTCCATAAAGCCTCCATCTCTTCTCCAAAACTCCACCATTTCCCTACTAGAGACCAATTTTTTCTCTCATTCTACCCAACCCCAACCAACCGACCTTCCTCCTTCAGCCTATGTGCTACTTCCCAAATTTACGAAATGGAATTTACGCCCATCATCTCTTCCTTCCCACCAAAAATCTAGTTGAATTTTCTATTTTCTATTAACAATGCTCATAAGCATTTTAAATAAGTAATAAATAGGGAGGTTGTATAACCCGTACCCTATTTAACCCTCTATACGCTTCATTTCCAGTGTAGGCATGTTCCCGGCGAACTGGCTCGACGAGCTTTGATCGCGACCCTATTTAGTACGGCAACACCTCGAGAGTTGTACCCTAGTGACCGCACGAGCGCTACGATTCCAACGCCGAACGGCACGCCCCATTGCGATCCCTAAATTATAAGTGGCAGTTTTGGGTACAATCCGAGGTAGGTCGCACAATGCCCGCAGGCCCCACTTGCACAAATCCCAAGGTTGTCCAATCAATCAATCAAGCCATGCATCACTCATATCTCTCTCTCTCCTCACTAGTCAAACAAGCACATGCCTTGCTCATGCAACCCATGCCCTTACCCATGCTTAGCCATCATTATTTCCTTCTTTTTCTCCCCATTTTACTCCTCCATCATCTTCTTATTCCCTCCGTATCCTAAAAGTTCTACCATAAAATCCCGACTCCCTCTCATTTCTACCATTTTTCTAGCAAGAGTAGAGACAGATTAAGAGAAAGAAAAAAATTAGAGAGAATTAGGGTGAGATTAAGAGAGAAAAGAAAGAAAGAAAGATTAGGAGATGGTTTAAGAGAAAAGAGAGAGCTTGAGAGAGAATTAGGAGGGATCAAGAGGGTAAGAGAGAGAATAGAAAAAGAGATTAGAAGAGATTATGGGTGGAGAGGAGCTTGGTGGACCGTCCGATCGCCGATCCGAGCCGATCCAACCGTTCATCCTTCATTGTGAGTGCTTGGGAGGATCAACGGTTGGATCAGCTCAGATCGACAATCGGACGGTCCACAAAGCTCCTCTCCACCCTTAATCTCTCTTTTCTCTTTTCTCTCTCTTACCGTCTTCATCACTCCTAATTCTCTCTCAAGCTCTCTCTTTTCTCTTAAACCATCTCCTAATCTTTCTTTCGTTTCTCTTAATCTCTCCCTAATTCTCTCTAATCTCTTTCTTTCTCTTAATCTCTCTCTACTCTTGCTAGAAAAATAGTAAAAATGAGAGGGAGTTAGGGAATTTTGTGGTATAACTTTTAGGATAGGGAGGGAATAAGAAGAAGATAGAGGGGTAAAATGGGGAGAAAAAGAAGGAAAGAATGATGGTTAAGCATGGGTAAGGGCATGAGTTGCATGAGCAAGGCATGGGCATGTTTAACTAGTGGGGAAAGAGACAAACATAAGTGATGGACAGCTTGATTGATGGCTTGATTGATGGATTGATTAGACAACCTTAGGATTTGTGCAAGTGAGGCCTGCGTGCGTTGCGTGGCCTACCTCGGATTGTGCCCAAAACTACAACTTATAATTTAGCAATTGCAATGGGGCGTGCCATGAGGCGTTGAAATCGTAGCACCCACACGGTTGCTAGGGTACAGCTCTCAGGGTGTTACGGTACTAAAATATGGTCGCGATCAAAACTCGTCGATCTGGTCCGCCAGGAACATGCTGGCGCTGGAAACGAAGTGTATAGAGGGTTAAATAGGGTACGGATCTCACAGCTCTCCCCTCCAAACAAAAATTTTCGTCCTCAAAATTTATCAACAACCAAACCTTACACAAGGTACACTTGCTAGTGTACTATGTTCAAAGTTTCTAAGTTGTAAAATGGGAATGTTAATTTAAACTAAGTTGCAATGGAAACCTAGGGTGTATTTCTAAATTTCTAAGATTGTGATTATAATGATTCTAAATTCACAACAATCATGCAGTGAAGGGTAGCTAATCTAAGACCATTAGTAGATATGTGGTGTTATTCGCAGGTATTTCCAAGTTATGCTCTGATACCAACTTTTGTCACGCCCCAAACTTGGGAACCAAGCCCACAAAATCCCCGACTGCCAAATCTGATGCCGACAGCCAAGGGCGTGGTTTGGGGCCCACTTGTGGGACACGCCATGATGTATGTGACCTATCCACTCCGTTCATCCATTTTTCCAGATAATGTTAGGCCATGGCCCAAAAATCAAGTGGAACCAAATCTCAGGCGGACCGCACCGAAAGGAAAAAAGGGGCATGGAGTGCTACCCATTTTGGCAACACTTGGGCCCCACTCGTGGGACCCACCAAGATGTTTGCGTCATACATTCTGTTCATCCGTTTTGCCAAATCATGTTAGGCCATGGGCCCAAAAATCAGGCCGATCCAGATCTTAGGTGGGGCCGCACCACAAAGAACTGTGGGTAGAAACCCTTTGGACTTGGGATTTCTTGGACTTAGAAACCCTTGGACTTGGGAATCCCTCGTTTTGGGATCCCTTGAACCTGGGAATCCCTAGATTCGGGATCCCTTGGATTTGGGGCTCTCTTGGACTTGGGATTCCTATATTTCTGGAATCCCTTGGCTATGTTTGGCACCCTGGATTTAAATCCCTATAATCCTAATGTAATATGCATAATATGTTTGCAAAGGTTTGAATTTAATTATTAAATCAATTTTAATCTTTCTAATTAGTGTATGTAATGTTGACACTGTGGTTGTATTAAATCCGTTGAGGCATATACTTGACTAAAATGATGAAATCCTAAGACTCAGATAGGCCACAAGCACAGGAACACATCCTAATGACTAACCATCGATCTATAACTATTGGTTTACGTTAGTAATGATCGGACGATGCAGATCACCCTATTAAAGTAATTATAGTGATGTCGTTGATAATCTGATTGTTTTGGGACATCATCAGTGAACCATGTGCCCAAATAGATTGGTAGCCTAGTGGCAGTGTGGCACACATGTTGTACATGTGGGTGTCCATCCGGGACATTCCCAGTGGACTCCGCCTTGGTATATGTATTTTATCTATGCCTTACAAGCTACATGAGGAGCCAATGTTAGTCTAATGTAAGCCACACCAAATAGACTTCTATATTTCTAGTGGGGACTGTCGTTCAGTTCCCACTCTCTGTATATGATGTGACAATTAGGGATGATTATCTCATGATATGTCTGATAACATGTTGGTATATTTAACCTAATAGGACACACTGATAACATGTCTAACATAATGGATATCATGCCCATACGAATCATTTGTATGCCTGTTGTGGATGACAGTTGATCAGAGCATACGCCTTTCGGCTTAAGATAGTTAGGGGACCCCATATGAGATAGGGTTGCCCCACATGATCGTGCAATATGCTTGGGTTTGGTGCATGACTTGGACAGTATGACTCATGTATTCTGTATGTCACAATCACGTTTACGCCCTAGCGACATCAGTGTTGTGGCCTCCACAAGCATATTGTGAATGGCTGGATTGGATACCGGAAATATATGTTTTAGCATTAAGGCGCTATGGATGTCCTTCGGTGAACATAAACCCTTTTAGTACCAATAGGATGTTTTAACGTCAAGATCGAGTGAATAACATGAACGCTCGAGTGCCAAATACCAGTAGGCCGCGTCTCCCACTGTGTCGTGGTCGGTTGAAAAGGGGTGTGACCTTATCCGCCCGAGGGTAGGGGGTTGTAAGCTAGGTTGAGTCTAACCAGCTCGTAAATTGGTCCGTTATCAGCGAGCCGAGTGGGCATTGGCATACCATTAACGAGGTGGATAGTGAGGTATCTTCCACTCACTTGGTCATGTGCGCTATGGGGTGGCAGCCCGTGTTGGAGTGTACTAGGCATCGATGACGTTTCGAGTGACGAACTGTTCTGATATGTGGACTCATTATGTTTGTGTTGCATTTCTAGCATATGACACTTGGCCATGTAGGTCTTACATTGCATAGCCTTGGTATATCTAACGGCATTCATGGACTTGGCAGCTTAGCCATCCACCATCTTCCGCATACTCTGATATCTGTATTATTGTCATATACATTGTGCACACACAAGCACTCTACTGAGCTTCGTAGGAAGCTTATGTGCATTTGTTTATGCTACAAGTGATGTTAGGGCGTATCTATAGTATTGAGCCCGGAGCATGAGCCTGATCTTTTGAGTTTTGATTATATATATTTCCCTTTCCAGCATTGTACTTAAAGATTTTATTAGTGGATATGTGGTGATGATGTTTTGTGACTGGGGTATACTTGTGATTATGCTCCTCTACAAAAAAAAAAAAAAAAAAAAAAAAAAAAAAAAAAAAAAAAAAAGCCCTGAAAATCCTCCTTATAGGATCACAGGATCGGAACATGGCGTATAGGAGCTAAGATCCGAGAATGGGGTACTACGAAGGCTATCAGCAGCAGAATCGGAGGCCGAGGATTTTGTGAGCCCGATTCTCGAGTTTGGGGCGTGACAGAGGTTCATAGGGGCAGACTTAATTAACGTGATTTACTCGCCATAGTTTCCGATATCGATATCATCCCAGCCAATACAGCACGTATCGTATTCATGTCAGCCTGATACAATATGCGATATGGGACAGAATTAGCCTAAACTTGATAAATAAAAAAACAAAACAAAAAAGGCCATAGTGGCCCATATCGAGTTGTATCAGGCAATACAGGGCATATTAGTATCAATACATGTCCGATATAGACTAATACAGACAGATAGGCCCATAAAAACCTAATTTAAAATTATTATTTTTTTTTCAAAATTTCACTCATGCTTCGTCTTCCTTTTCATTTAAACCATGAAGGAAGCTTAGAAAGCCATTTTAGGCTAAATTTTTATCTACTTTGGAATCAAAATAAATTATTTGAATGGGATTCAACGAATCGAAGCTAAGTGGACCACAATGGGAAAAATCAAAATGAAGGGTAAACCTTATGTTTTCATCTTCTTTTTGTTGTATTTCAATATAATGGCCCCTAATTCACCAAATCATGCTTGATTTGTATTCATTTAGGGCCCATTTGGCTGACTTTCAATAGGTCAAAACAAACAAACAACAATCTTATCAAAGAATGGAATGATATACCATTATATACATGTCCAAAACACAAATTTTAAAAAATTTTAAAAAAAAATTTAAAAAAAAAAAAAAGACAGATTCTTGAATATATGGTTTTCCTCATTTTTTCCTAATATTTTCCTTTATTTTTTGATACACCATTATATGCATGTCCAAAATACAAATATAAAAATAAAAATAAATAAATAAATAAAAGACAAAAAGATTCTTGAATCTATGGTTTTCCTCATATTTTCCTTTATTATTTGGTTTTAAAAATGACTGACATGGGCCAATATGGTATGATACGGGCCCTTACCGATACGCAATGCCCATATCGTATTATTTTTTTGCTAGGCCAATACAATCCCTGATACTGATACTCAAAACCATGTCTCTTGCCCATTGATAGGTACAGTTTTTTTTTCCAATTAGCTAATCTCTTCTCAAGTCTTTCAATAATCGGGTCCCAAAATGCTTTGACATTTGCATTTCCCCAATTGGGAGCACAAGGTACTTCATAGGAAGACACATTAAATTAGACCGCAATGTATCAGCCATGGGCTTCATCACCACCTCCTCATACATTCCAATTTTGGCAATGGACTTTTCTACAATTTAACCCTCAACCAAGATATTGCTTCAAAACATCTTAGTAAACATTTAACAATTGAAAGTTGATGATATGAGGCTTCACACAAAATAGATGTACCATCTGCAAATTACAAGTGTAATCAACAACTCCAGATTTCCCACCTTAAAGCCCATAAGAATTCCCTACTCTATGCCTTCGACATCAACAAGCTTCAGCTTTTGGCCATAATCGTGAACAAAAGAGGAGATAAGGGATCCCCTTGTCGCAACCTTCTTAAACTAGGGAAAAGGCCTAGAAGAGATCCATTAAACAAGATGAAGAATAACAAAGGAGCTTGTACATTCTTTCATCCAATTCACCCATCTTCTACCAAACCCCATTCCTTTTAAGTGAATATAAGAGAAAATCCCAAACAACGTGATCATACACCTTCTCCATATCAACTTTACATAGAAGATACATCGTATCAACTAGTGTTCATAGCATAGCAGTAGTGTACACTACATAGCCATGCTACATAGCATACTCATATAGCACAAATTAGTGTTGAACTTAAAACGGTGGTGTTTCTTTGTTAAAATTAGTGTTGAACTCGTACCATAAAGAAACTAAAAACTTATGTTAAAAGAAAAGAGGCTCGAAACAGGGTTTTCGAAAACCCTTCCTTCGAACCCTAGCATGCAACACAAGCCCTCCACTTCTTCGATCCACAAGATCATTGACGGGGAGATTTCGGCTGATAATTGGAGCTTGCAAGAATGTCCATTTGTGTATTTTCAAGCACATTGGAGCTTAAACGAATGAGAAAATCAGATTTCCCCCTTTCCGCATCCGTACGGATTCAAAGCTACAATTTTCAAATATTTGATTGATTGAATCTCTTCTTGAGCCTGCAAGAGGTAAGTTCTTGCCCCTTAGTGAGTTCCTTTTCATTTAGAATGAAGATTTATTAGTTATTTTTGGATTTATTTTTTTTTCATTTTAGGATGCCAATTACTATACAATATTTGTAGGATAGGGGTTGCTATGCAATTTTTTTATTTTTTAGGTGGTGGTTGTATGGGTAGCTATGCATTGTTTCTAAGGTGTGGCCCATGTGGGGCTCACT
The DNA here is from genome assembly GCA_021015155.1 of Magnolia officinalis. Taxonomy (NCBI): domain Eukaryota; kingdom Viridiplantae; phylum Streptophyta; class Magnoliopsida; order Magnoliales; family Magnoliaceae; genus Magnolia; species Magnolia officinalis. The sequence goes on along the minus strand of JAJHSJ010000016.1, from coordinate 29,180,969 downwards.
ATGGTGTGTGTATGAGGGTTGTGTGTTGTTTTCTATGGTGTGGCCCACGTGGGGCCCACTGAGGTGTGTGTATGGGTGTTTATGCATTGTTTTCTATGATGTAGCCCACATGGAGCCCATTGTAGTGTGCATGGCTGGCAGTGATTTGTTTTCTATTGTGTGGCCCATGTAGGGACCACTATGGCGTTTGAATGGCTGCCTGTGCATTGTTTTCCATGACCCGTTGTTTTATAGTCCATCATGTGGGCCACCACTCTACGGTGGTGGTTTTTTTTTTTTTTACATTTTAGTGTTGCTCCTTGTGATTTACTAGTTTGTGAGTTTGTGACTTGTGCTTTTTTTTTTAGTGAACTAAAGAGAGATGTCTGCAGAAAAATAGACAGATTTTTCTTGGAAATATGTGGCTGATAGTCCACTCCAACAATATCATAAAAATTATGTGTACTGTAAATTTTGTGGCCAAAGGTGTATAGGGGGCATGCGCGTGACTCGCCTAAAACATTACTTGGCTGAAACCCACAATAACTTTTTTAAAGGCAATGATAAAGTCATGCCCAAAAGTGACGGAAGAAGCCAAGGAGTGTAGAAAGGCTTTGAAAGAATATCATGATGGGAAAAAATAAAAATAAAAATGAGGTGTTCCGAGATATAAGGAGAGGGGGATCAATATATTGTTCCGATTTTGCTAGTGATAGTGTCAATGTGGGTAATGATGTATTTGTTGGCAGCCAACTTGATAGTTGATCTTCTAGCAACCAACCAATGATAAGAGAAAGGGTTCCTATCAGTTTGTTAGCAATGAACAACATCAAACCTCATCAAATTCACAGTGGAAGAAGGAAGAGAGGCAGAATTTAGGGTAATCGGAAGGTGTTTTTTTTTTTTTGGAAATGCTTTGTCGTTCAACCTATGTAATAACCCATACTTTCGGCATTGTGTGAGGCAGTTGGAAAGTTTGGGCCGAGGTTAACGCCACCATCCATGCATGAGATAAGGACATGGATCCTAAAGGAGGTTGTCAATATTGATAATTTTATGAAATGATACACAGATTCTTTGAAAACTCATGGATATTCAATTATGTCCGATGATTGGACGGGGATGGAAAGAATAAAAGCATCATCAACTTTTTTATTGATACTCTGGCCAGAACAATGTTTTACAAGGCGATTGATGGTTCTAATCTAATAAAAGATGGAAATTTGCTAGTTAAATACCTTGATGAGACTGTGGAAGAGATCGGGGAATAAAATGTGGTTCGGGTTGTCACGGATAACCATTCAAGTTATGTGAGTGATGGGAAGAAGTTGATGGATAAGAGGAAAAATATATATTGCATTCCATGTGCTGCACACTGCATAGATCTAATGTTTGAGGATATCGGAAAAATGAAAATGTATTTTAAAACGCCTGAAAAGGCAAGGACAATAACCAAGTTTATTTATGGGCATGGAATTGCATTGAGCATGATGAAAGGCTTCATGAATAATAATGAGCTTCTACGACTAGCAATGAAACGCTTTGCAACAATGTGTTACCCCCGAAGTATGTACAAGCAAAAGAAGGGTCTTCCAGCCATGTTCGCATTGGAACAATGGTGGTGTTCATGTTATTGGGCTAAAAGACCAAAAGAAATAAAGGTATAGGCCATCCATATTCGATTTTGATTGCGAAGTCTATGTGTGGGCCATTTCATGTCTTTTCCGCCCCACATGGAGTTATGTCCGTATGGTCCTTTTTTATTAGTTCATTCCGATTTATGGGCCCTGTCAAGGTCACAAGTCGTCCCTCACTTGTGCATGATTTTTCTAGAAACAGTTGGCTATATTTATTAAGAGAGCATAAGTGTGTTCCATGTTTCAATTATTTCACGCTAAGATTAGAAATCAATTCAAAACAAACATCCAAATTCTGCGTTAGATAATAGGGTGAATATTTCCAATGATTTTCAATAGTATTTACAAAAGCATGGAAACTTACATCAATCATCTTGTAGTCACACTCCACAACAAACTGTGTGGCTGAACGCAAGTATAGGCATTTAGTTGAAATAACCCATGCTCATTTATTTAAGATGAATATACCAAAGTATTTTTTGGAGATGCTATACTAATTGCATGCTTTCTCAGTACTCGTCTGCCATCTTCTGTGTTAAAGGGAAAAGTTCCACTTCAATTTTTATTTTTATTTTTTGAGAGATAACGATAACTTTATTAGAAAAAAGCAAGAAAGCAGATCGACAAGAGCCCAAAATAGACAAATTACAACTCTGAAGCTTTACAACGGAAGAGCTCCATTCCGCTATGAAAAAAATCACCCTATGCACGATACACTCAACCGAATTGGAGATTCCATTAAAACATCTACCGTTTCTTTCTTCCCACACTGCCCACCATACTGCCAAGAGAGAGATTCTCCGGACCTTTGATCTTTGCTTTCCACACCTAAACCATTCCAAGCTTGAAAAACATTGCGGGTTGAGCATGGAGAGGCCCAGGATATATTAAACCAGGATTGGATGTAATTCCAAATCTGATAGGAGAAAGAACAGTGGATAAGAAGATGATCCACCATTTCTTCATCAGCCATACAACATACACAGATGTTTGTAAGAAACATTCCCCTTTTTTCTCAGGTTGTCCACTGTGAGCACCTTCTTTTTACCCACCAACCAACCAAATGTTGCTATCTTGGGGGGGGGGGGGGGGGGGGGGGGGGGGGGACTTGAAGCTTCCAAACATGATCAAACAATTCGTCTTCCACTGACGATAGATGGTTGGAAAGGATGCTGTATAACGATTTAACTGAAAATAGCCCTATTTTTCAGAATGCACAAAAAGCCTATCAGCGCTAAGAAGATCCAAATTGCTGTTTTGGATACGGTTCAGAAGCGCTACGAATTCTTCAATCTCCCAATCTCGAAGATTTCTTCTACACTCCGGGTTCCACACTACTACTCCCCCAATAACTGAATAGCACCCCTCCACTGAGATGACCTTATTAGCGGCAAGACTATAAATATGTGGGAATGCAATTCTAATGGGCTCATCTCCCACCCAGATATCCTCCCAGAAACGGGTGCAAATACCATTACCAATTGCAATACGAATACCTTTTAGAACCTCCTCTTTCATCAATAGAATTCCTTTCCAAAGGGCCAAAGCTTTATAATTAGAGGAGTCCTTTGTCCACCATTCCCCTTCCGAAACACCGTATTTACTTTTGACTAGATTGTTCCAAAGAGCGCCGCTTTCAGTACCAAGTCTCCACGTCCATTTGCCTAGAAGAGCCCGATTCATGATTTTGAGGTCTTTTATACCTGCCCTCCTTTATCAATATGTTTACACACCTCCTTCCAACTAACCAAATGAAATTTTTTTCCTCTCTTCATTTCCATGACACAAGAAATCCTGTCTAAGTTTTTCTAAAGTTGCCAAAATCGATGTTGGACATTTAAACAGAGACATGAAATAGAGGGGAAGATTCGATAACGCTACCTTAATGAGAGTTAACCGGCCACCCAAGGATAGATATCTACACTTCCATCTAGCTAGATACACTCCAAATCTTTCAATAACCTTATCCCAAAGGGACTTTAGAAGCTTTCCTATGCATAAAGGGAGGCCGACAAAGAAAGTTGGGAGACGGCCCGCCGAGCACCGAAAGAAATCTGCATAATTCTTGATTTCTTCTTCCTCCATATTAATCCCAAATAATTTTGACTTAGCCATACTAACTCTCAAACCCGAAACTGCTTCAAAACACCTGATAATAGTCCGCAAATTACTCACTTTGGTCTGATCTGCCTCACAAAACAGAAGAGTGTCATCCACAAACTGAATATGAGAAATCGAGTTCGCCATCCCTTCCATTCTCAGCCCGCTAAACACACCTTCAATTTGACCCTTACTCAACATCCTAGAAAGTGTCAATAGAATCAATGGCTGCCGTATCTATGGTTATTAATCTAGGCTGTATATACTTTCCTTACTAGGTTTCTAGACTTTAGTTTTCCATATATAGCTTCCTACAATCATTCTATGTAAATTAGATAGCTTTCCATGTATAGCTTCCTACAATCACTCTATGTAAATTAGATAGCTTTCCATGTATAGCTTCCTACAATCACTCTATGTAAATTAGATAGCTTTCCATGTATAGCTTCCTACAATCACTCTATGTGATTGGCATGTAAATATTTAACTTTCCTTGTATAAACCGGCAGCATTGCCTATTTAATGAAATACCTTCTCTCAAGAGAGGGCATTCAAAACCATTCTGATATGGTATCAAAGCTATTCCCTAAGAAATTTTCGTCCTAGTTTTCTCAGTCATAGTCGCTGTCCATATGGAGAAGGCAGCAAAGGAGGTTCTAGTGAGGCTGACAAGGCAGCTTGGGCAGCCAAAGATAATCAGATCATGTCCTGGATTCTTGGCTCCATGGAGCCACATCTGATCCTTTCTATGCGCCCTCATAGGTCTGCAAAGGCTATGTGGGACTATCTCAAGCAAGTCTATCACCAAGACAACAATGCTAGGCGGTTCCATCTTGAGTTGGCCATTGCTAACTATACTCAAGGAGATTTATCAGTTCAAGACTATTACTCTAGTTTTCTGACCCTGTGGAATGACTATTCCGACCTTGTTACAGCCAAGGTTTCTGCCGAAGGTTTGGCGTCAGTACAACATGTCCACAGAACCAGTCGAAGAGATCAATTTCTCATGAAATTGAGGCCTGAGTTTGAGTCTATTCATGCCTCTCTCGTCAATAGAGATCCGGTTCCAACTTTGAAGGCCTGCTTTGGAGAACTCTTGCGTGAGGAACAACATCTCAATACTCAGAACTTTATGGAGCAGTCCCGCATTGCTTCTAATACTGTTTCAGTTGCTTATGCTACTCATGGCAAGGGGAAGGGCCGTGACATGAGCAACACACAGTGCTATAGTTGCAAGAAATATGGCCATATTGCCCCTAACTGTCCTCAGAAGCCGTGTTCGAAATATCGGTATCGCGCTATGTATCGCACCCTTGGGATACAGATACGTATCGGTTATCACACGGGATATATCGTTTGTATCGCATAATTTATCGCACTTTTTGGGAAACATGAGGAAACATTGAGAAAATGGTTGAAATTTTTAATGAAACTCTAGGGATTGTTAAAAAAGCCCTTAATACACACTTTTAAATCATAACATCTCAAAAAAAAAATATGCATATAATAAGTTTCGGGTCCAAAGTTATGCGATGTTTAACTGAACTAATGCAATTATATTTAAATTGAATGCATGATATTTATAAATATATCTTAGTCATGTATGAAAACACAACCAATTCATTGAAAAGTAAAAGAAAAACTGAAGAAGTAAAATTTGAAATATATATATATCAATGATGGGGACTAGTTGTGGTCTAGACTCACATAGAGTTGCATGGTGGCTCGTAATCATCATCTCCATCTCAATTTGGAAGCAGTTTTACATTCCTCCCATTGGTGTGGCCTACCATAGTTTTTTAATCAAACAGCTTTTGTATGTACGAATCATCGGATGAACGGTGGATTTTACATTTATAGGGCCCTGAAGTGACGTCACCAAGTTCTATAGGGCCCACCATGATGTGTGTTGTATCCACACCGTCTATCCATTTGGAGATATCATTTTAGGCCATGAGAAAAATAATGAGTCAGATCCAAAGCTCAGGTGGACCCCACCACAGAAAATAGTGGAGAGAGGGACGCCCACCATTAAAATTTTTTAAGGGCCACAAAAGTTTTCAATCAAGCTGAAATTTGTTTTTTACCTTCTTTCATGTCTGTCTTAACTTATAAACAGGTTGGATCTTAGATAAACATCATAGTGGACCTTATGAAGGTTTCAACAGTGGGCGTCCCTCTCCCCACTGTTTTCTATGGTGGGGTCCACTCCAGATTTGGATCTGACTCATTTTTTGTCTCATACCTTAAAATGATATAGCCAAATGTATGGACGGTGTAAATACAACACAAACACCATGGTGGGCCTCACAGAACTTGGTGCGTCACTTCAGTAGCCAGTCTGGCTATACAACCTGTAGTATCTTCGCGTCCGGACGCGGATTGCGTACCACCCCTGCCCGTCCCTAGCTCCAAATGTGTAGTTCTGTGGATGGGTCCACTGTGATGTATCTTTACATCCAAGCCGTCAATCCCTTTTCTCAGATTATTTTAAGGCATGAGCACAAAAATGAGGCAGATCCAACACTCAAGTGGACCACACAAAATAATAAGCTTGGTTGCATTAAAATGCACAAAGCATTAAATGTCAGTTGCTTTAACGCTGGTGGTCGGTGCTCTGTGGGCCCCACAATAATGTATTTGTTTCATCCATTCCGTTCATCCATTTTTACGGATCATTTTAGGGAAGAAATAAATATCAGGTTGATCCAAAGTTTTTGTGGCTCCCAAAACGTTCTTAATGGTCAATACTCATTCAACATTGTTTCCTGTAATGTGGTCCACTTGAGTTGTGGATATGGTTTAATTTTGGTTTCAACACCTAAAATAATCATTAAAAATGGATGGACGGCGTGGATAAACCACATACAATCACAGTGGGCCCAACATAGTTTACTCAGTAAGATAAGAGCATACTACGCTCAGTACGCAATCCCATCCCGTCATTGACAGGGCACATAAAGTCACCAAGTTATGTGGGTCCCACCATGATGTATTTTTTGTATCCACACCGTCCATACATTTGAAGAGATCATTTTATGGCATGAGCCAAAAAATAGGTCAGATCTAGGGCTCTAGTGGACCCTGCCATAGAAAACAGTGGAGAGAGTGAGGCCACCATGAAATCTACCGTTGAAAAGTTCTCGAGGCCCACAGAAGTTTTAGATCAAGATGATATTTGTTTTTTCCATTCATCCATGTCTGCATGATCTTATGAACAATTTGGATGACAAATAAACATCACCGAGGGCCTTAGAAATGTTTCAACAATGGAAATCAATACTTCCACTGTTTCCTTTGGTATGGTCTACTTGAGCTTTTTATATACTTCAGTTTTAGGCTCAACCGTTAAAATTATCTGGAAAAACGTATGGACGGTGTGGATAAACCACATGAATTCACAGTGGGCCAACAGAGTTTACTCAGTACGATGAGAGTGCACTGAGTAACTCGGTACGCGTCCCGATTTCATAAATTTTAAGTTTTCAACCCATCCGCGCAATCCATTTTCACCCATCCGCGCCCCTCTCCTTCGCATTCCCTCTCCTTCACGAATGCATGCGTTCCGGAACGACGTTTGCGACGAGGTTTCCTGCCTGATTTCTCGCTGGAATCTCGGAATAATTCCCACAGACCCCATCCGAGCACCGATCTTCGCCGCAGCCGACAGGTACTCTCCGATTTCTCTTTTTTTTCTGATTCTTTTTTTTTTTTTATAAGATTCTTCACATATACGCAGCTGTTTATGGTCGGTTGTGACGACGATATATCGTGCGATATCGACGATATATCGGCCGATATCTGGATTTTGGGTTTTTTGGTATCTTCCGGGGGTTATCGCTAGGGTTTCGTCTCGCAGGGGTACAATAACGATAATATCGGCCGATATATCGGCCAATAGTATCGATATTTCGAACACTGCTCAAAAGTTTTGCAATTACTGCAAGCAGCCGGGGCACATTATCAAAGAGTGTACCATTCGGCCTTCACGCTCCACCAAGGCCTACCATGCTGTTGTTACTGATGACTCACAACCTGCTGCTAATGCCGTCTCTTCTGCAGTTGTTTTACAGCCTCCAGCACCTTCTCTAACTCGAGAAACAGTCCAAGAAATGATTGTGAGTGCATTTTCAGCATTGGGTTTTCAAGGTACTGGTTCATCTCCTTCTTGGATCTTAGATTCGGGTGCTTCTAATCATATGACTAATTCTCTCCATGGTTTAAGTAATGTCCGGGAATATTGTGGTTCTTCACATATTCAAACAGCTAATGGTAGTGCTCTACCGATTGTGGCAGTTGGTGATGTCTCTTCTTCTCTTAAGGATGTCCTTGTGTCACCTAATCTGTCTGTGAACTTAGTTTCTGTTGGCCAGCTTGTGGACCAAAATTATGATGTTAATTTTACTCATGATGGGTGTGTTGTGCAGGATCAGATGTCAGGACAGGTGATAGCGAAGGGGCCTAAGCATGGACATCTCTTTTCTCTACAAATACCTGCCCCAAGAAACCTACCTCCTTTCCTGTCTTTACTTTGTAATAAGTCTAGAGTGTCTCCTGAAGTCTGGCATAAACGCCTCGGTCATCCTAATTCTAGGATTCTATCTTATTTGTTCAAATCTGGTCTATTGAATAATAAAGAGCATTTTTCTTCTACTGCATTTTCTGATTGTGCAACTTGTAAACTTGGCGAAAGTAAGATTTTACCTTTTCCTTCTGAAGGCAGTAGAGCCACTCACGTTTTTGAGATCATCCATAGTGATGTCTGGGGTATTAGTCCTACTATTTCGCATGCCCAATACAAATATTTCGTGACCTTTATTGATGACTACAGCAAATATACATGGGTGTATTTTTTACGGCACAAATCAGAAGTTTTTCCTATGTTCCAACTATTCTTAGCTCTAGTTCAAACTCAATTTTCTGCTACTGTTAAAATCCTTCGGTCAGACTCGGGTGGGGAATATATGTCACATGAGTTCCAATCCTTCTTGCATTCTAAAGGTATTATCTCTCAACGCTCCTGTTCATATACTCCACAACAAAATGGAGTAGCTGAAAGGAAAAACCGTCATCTTTTAGATGTTGTCCGAACTTTGCTCATTGAGTCTTCAGTTCCTCCTAAGTTTTGGGTGGAAGCCCTTACCACAGCTACATTTCTTATAAACAGACTTCCTTCTCAAGCTTTGAATCTTGAGTCCCCACATTTCAGGCTCTATCATCACCATCCTACGTACATAAATCTTCACACTTTTGGGTGTGTATGTTTTATGCATCTTCCTCCACCGGACAGAAACAAGCTTTTTGCCCAATCCATTCGTTGTGCTTTCTTGGGTTATAGTGTCACACAAAAAGGTTATGTATGCTATGATCCAACTTCTAATCGAGTTCGTGTTTCAAGGAATGTGCTCTTCTTTGAAAATCAATGGTTCTTTCCTATGCCTTCCTCATCAGAGTCTCCCATTGTTTTCTTGCCTTCTTTTGATGATACCTTGAATAATTCCAGACCTCCGATTGAAAGGTTTCAGCCCGGCATGGTATACCAGAGGCTTTCTCCAGTGCTCCCCCCTTCCGCACCTATCTTGCCACCTGTTCCTTTACACCGATCCTCTAGAGTATCAGCTCCTCCTGACCAGTATGGGTTTCCATTGACTGGTGCTACTTCTTCTGCCTTATCTGCCACTCTATCTTCTATTGTTGTTCCTACTAGTTACTCAAAGGCAGTTAAAGAGGAATGCTGGCAGCAGGGCATGCAGGAAGAGCTATGTGCTCTTGAGGCTAATAAGACTTGGGATGTGATAGATTGTCCTGCAGGTGTGACTCCACTTGGCTGTAAGTGGGTCTACTCTATTAAGGTGAAATCTGATGGTAGTTTGGACCGGTACAAAGCCCGCTTAGTAGCTCTTGGAAATAATCAAGAATACGGAGTAAATTACGAGGAGACCTTTGCTCCAGTGGCCAAAATGACCACCATCCGCACCATTTTAGCTATTGCTGCCTCTCAAAATTGGGCCTTACACCAAATGGACGTGAAGAATGCCTTCCTTCATGGGGATCTCAAGGAAGATGTTTATATGCGTCCTCCTGCCGATTTACTTTCTCCATCTACTTCAGCAGTGTGCAAGTTGCGTCGCTCATTGTATGGCCTTAAACAGGCCCCTCGTGCATGGTATGAGAAATTTACCTCTACCCTCTTCAAGTTTGCTTTTCACAAAAGCAAGTATGATGCATCACTTTTTCTTTGCAAAACTGAGAATGGTGTTGTCATTTTCTTGGTGTATGTTGATGATATCATCATCACGGGCACTGATTCAGCTCTGATTTCTCAATTAAAACAGTATCTACAGGACTCCTTTCACATGAAGGATCTAGGATCTCTTACGTATTTTCTTGGTCTAGAAATTACTACTGGAGCACATGGTATTTTCTGTCACAGCACAAATATGCTCAGGATTTGGTGGCTGCGGCTGGTCTTCAGGATTCTACCCCTCTTGATACTCCAATGGAACTTAATCTCAAGCTGCGCAAAGAAGAGGGTGACTTGTTATCAGACCCTGTACCCTATCGTACACTGGTTGGCAACTTGGTCTACCTTACAATTACTAGACCTGATATTTCCTATGTTGTTTAACAAGTTAGTCAGTTCATGGCTTCTCCTAGGCATCTTCATATGGCTGCAGTCCGTCGCATCATTAGATATGTCCATGGCACAGCCGTGAGAGGACTTTCCTATCCAGCTGGTACTTCACTCGATCTTGCAGCCTATAGTGATGTCGATTATGCAGGGTGCAGTGATACTAGACGTTCTACTACGGGTTGGTGTATGTTTCTTGGTACGGCTCTTATTTCTTGGAAAAGCAAGAAACAGGACCATGTGTCAAAGTCCTCGACTGAGTCTGAATATAGGGCCATGTCCCAAGCTTGTGCTGAGATACTTTGGCTCCGAGGGTTATTAACTGAACTTGGCTTCTCTCCACGTGGACCTACTTCTCTTCATGCAGCCAATACTAGTGCCATTCACATTTCAGCCAATCCTATCTTCCATGAACGCACTAAACATATCGAGGTTGACTGCTATTTCATCCATGAGGCGTTTGAAGCTCAAACTATCTCTCTTCCTCATGTTCCTACCAATCTTCAAGTGGCTGATATTTTTACCAAGGCTCTCACTCGGCAACGACACAATTTTCTTACAAGCAAATTGATGCTGGTGGATAACCCGCATCAATTTGAGGGGGGATGTCAATAGAATCAATGGCTGCCGTATCTATGGTTATTAATCTAGGTTGTATATACTTTCCTTACTAGGTTTCTAGACTTTAGTTTTCCATATATAGCTTCCTACAATCACTCTATGTAAATTAGATAGCTTTCCATGTATAGCTTCCTACCATCACTCTATGTAAATTAGATAGCTTTCCATGTATAGCTTCCTACAATCACTCTATGTGATTGGCATGTAAATATTTAACTTTCCTTGTATAAACCGGCAGCATTGCCTATTTAATGAAATACCTTCTCTCAAGAGAGGGCATTCAAAACCATTCTGATAGAAAGGGCCTCCCCGACTATTAGGAAAAGGAAAGGAGACAGAGGATCTCCTTGAAGTAAGCCTCTTGAGCTTTTGAAGAAACCTTTAGGAGATCCATTAATAAGAATAGGAAAAAAAAAAAACACCGATCCCACACATTCACCTATCCATCTTCTCCATGTGTCTCGAAAACCCATCCGCATGAGCATATACTGAAGAAATCCCCAATCAACATGATCATACGCCTTTTCAATGTCTAGCTTACATATAATTCCCTTAGATTTGGCTCTGTGGCTAGAATCCAAGCATTCTAGGGCAATAAGCGCACTATCCACTATCTGTCGCCCCGGAATAAAAGCACTTTGATTATCTAAGATGAGAGCACCAATCACACCTGTTAACCGAGACGCCAAAATTTTGTACGGGCCACCAAATAAGCTAATCGGCCGAAAATCCTTCAATGAATCCACTCCCGGAATCTTAGGAATAAGCGCTACAAACGAAGCCCCTAAATCTTTTGAGAGTCGCCCTCTATCATAGAATTCATTTACAAAGTCAATTATATCCCCTTTTAACAATTCCCAAAAGCTTTGAAAAAAGAGGATTGGGAAACCATTTGGACCAAGGGCCTTATCCCCTCCCAGCTCCATCACCGCCCCTTTCACCTCATCCAGCGTGAAAGGGGATTCAATAACACTCGCATCGTCTTTGGATAATTTTTCTACGTGAAGATGATCCAACTTCGGCCTGTTCCATTCTTCTCGCCGAAGCAAATCGCTGAAATATCGAACGACCTCTTCCGATATAAAATCCTTATCTTCTACTCGAACCCCCTCCATTATACTGCTTATTTTATTGACTCTGGCACACGCACAAGCTATAGAATGGAAAATTGTAGTATTCTTATCTCCTTCACGAATCCACTTGTAATGAGATTTCTGTCTCCACGATATTTCGTCTTCCGAGACCCTTGTCGAGTATTTTTGGATTAATCCTATTCTTTTGGGGCCGATATCTGCTAATGCCACACCATCTCGCACTTCACGATCAATCGCCTGAAGATCCCTTAGAATGGAATCAGTTTCCTCTTCTCTTTTACAAAGCTCTAAAATTTTCCAAGTCTTTAGCTTATCTTTTAGCAACCTCAATTTACTGCAAAGTTTAAAACCAGCATAACCTTCTACTCTGAAGCCTTTCCACCAATCTATTATTTTCTAATGAAATCCTTTTATCTTCAGCCATGAAATATCAAATCTGAATGGTTTTGGGCCCCAATTCTGATCATCCACTGCCAGAATAAGAGGGTTGTGATCCGACACAGGATTTGGGAGGATGGACTGCGAAACAAGCGGAAACGTTTCCAGCCAGTTTGGCGAAACCAAAAATTTGTCCAACCTTGACATGATTGGATTATCCCTCCCACTTGACCAGGTAAATCTTACACTAAGCAGAGGGAGATCCGCCAATTCCTGATCTTCAATCCCGCCTCCCTGAGACCTTTCGAAGGCATAATGCGTGATACTGAAGTCTCCTCCTATACACCACGGCCCTGTAAACCTCTGCCTGGAAGAGTTCAGTTCCTCCCAAAACTCGGATCTACTAGCTTCCTAGTTGGGACCCTAAACTAAAGTGATGAGACAAGAAAAATTAGATGAAACATCTTTCAGGATAATCGGCAAAAAAAAAAAAAAAAAAAAAAAACGTTCCAACTATCAATCAGAGACCATAGGGAGGATTTCCATGCGACCAGAATACCACCAAAACTGCCAATTGCATCCAAAGTTGTCCACCTTACATCTTTTGCACTCCAGAGTAAGCTCATCAGCTTGTCGCTAAAATTAGCCACCTTAGTTTCCTGCAGACAAATCACCTCTGCTTTACTTCTATCGCAGATGTCCTTGATTAATCTCCGCTTTTGCTTTGATCTTGCTCCTCTAATATTCCAATTGAAGATTTTCATTTAGGAACTGATCTTCCCCGTAGGACTTGAGTCCCGCTAGTGTGATCAGACGGAGAAATAGAGGAGGGGCTTTGCATGAGGCTATGTAGTACCTTATTGTTCTTGCACCTTAAAGGGGGTTTCCTGGGAGATCTTGTACGCTGCAATGGTCGGCCACGTTCCTCGATGCAGTGGAACAGAACTAAGTAGTCTTCTGGATGATCACCGAAAGAGACTCCTATTGATCTACCAACATGACCCATGGCGTCCCTTATCCATTTCTTCTTTTGAATTGTTTCGATTAACTTAGCCCTCTGATCTGCTTTTTTCATTTTGTCCCTGAGTTCACCTCCCTGCTCTTCATATGATGTACCCACCCTGACCTGTAGAGATTCCACTTCTACAACTCCTTTGTTCATACCTTACTAAAAGAACTCTGCTAACATGAGATTTGTCATCAGATCTATAGATGACATAGGCTGTGACGAAGGGGATTCTGGAGAGGTTGTGTTCTCGGATGTCCAGGAAATAATATCGTTGTCGAAATCACTGCATTCTTCACCCTCTAACAACAGAGGGGAAGAATCGCCTTCGATCGAGGGAAAGCACATCCCAATGGTTAGATAATATGTTCACATTGAGGGCCTACCTAACACGTGTGGGGATGATCTCCATATCGACCGCGGGTCGAAAGAACGGTGGAGATTTGACAGGCGAGCCTCGCTGTGCTCAAGAATAGATGAAAATTCCGAAGTTACGAGGGTTAGAATTAATCGACAATAGAAGAGAGATCTTAAGTGGTCGGGAGCTGCTGCAGAAGTGCTGGCAGGCTCATGTGCTTCGGGGTCTCTGATAGGGGAAGTATAGGAGTACCCGAAGTTGAAACACTCTTCCGAGCCTCCCGTTCGGAATCGTCGTACATCGCTATGCTGCCACGTGTCGAGATCGCATCGCTGCTCTCGCTCGAAGCCTGACACCCTCGCCCGAAGCTGCCTCGTGTGGGACTCGCCTTGACTCTCTCGCCCAAAGCCTAGCATCGTCGCCCGAAGCTGCCACGTGTAAGAAACGCTTCGACTCTCTCGCCCAAAGCTTGCACCGATAAGACAAGCTCATAATGATCCTGTTGACTCTCAATCGATGTTTGTATCGGGATCGGACGCGTGTCCTGCTGGACACGTGTCACACGATCCAGCTACCAACCAACTCCCGCTGGCACTCGACACGTTTCTGCAGAAAAATTTGGTACTCCAGAGGAGGATGCAGACAATGCTCCGTCAGCCTTGTCCATGGCTTTAGGGGTGCACATTTAACCGGTAGAACCGTGGAACTGGACCGGAACCGTTGGATCGGTCCGGTTTGGTCCGGTTCTAGACAGCACCGGTTCCGGTTCCGGTTCCAAAATTGACAGAACCGTTAGATACGGTTCGGTTCCGGTTCAAGGGCAGGCAGAACCGAACCAAACGGTTAACCGAACCGTGGACCCGATCCGTTAAACCGTGGCCCAGATCCACACCGTCCATTGACTTCCTCTTGGAATTTAGACCGTGAATGGTGAGCTTTGATCATTTGATGATATGACCCACCTGAATAATCAAGCCTTAAAAGCAGTTAGACGGCCTTCTTTCGATCGTTGTAGAGATCACGAGGATGTACACGGCTAAGAAAGCTCAACATGGTTTTGATGGGTTCTACCCCCTCTACCTGATGAACGGTTCAAATCCATCTCTCCCTGCATGATGGTGGCCCACAACAAAATGACGGAAGCTCTGTTTTCAACAGAGTTTTCAATAGAGTTGACGTACGTCGACTCTGTGAAATTTGGTGGCCCACTTACTGACATCTTTTGGAAAATCTACTTCGTTCATGGGATTGAGGACGAAAAACCATCAGGAATAGAGTGCTTTTGGAGGAAAATCAGTGTGGCCCATGAGCTTATCTACTCTGCCGTCCATTTCATGTTCAACGGTCATAATTCTACAACAGCCTACATGGTTTCAGAATGCCACATTGCCAAGGGTTAAATCTCCCTTCTGTAAACAATGGACGGTACAGATCGACGATTTGAATGTGGAGTGAGCCACACTGAGAAAATTGCAAAGGGACTGTAGGATTTTTTTTCACCTTTTTTTTTTTCTTTTGTTAAATTTTTTAAACAGCCAGAATCGTGGAACCGATCCGGAACCGAACCGGTTTTCACGGTCCGGTTCTGGTTCGGATCTAATGTGCTAATGGTTCGGTTCCGGTTCCGAAAATCCCAGAACCGTTAGGAACAGTTCGGTTCCGGTTTTACCCCAGAACCGGACCAAACCGACCCATGTGCACCCCTACATGGCTTCCCCTGCTCTCACCGACAGATGTGAAGAAACCTTTGCCCTCCATAGATCTCCCCATCGAGGGATAGGGTCGTCTATAGCTTCCCTTTGAACTGGCAGATAGAACTTTCTGTCATCGACCAAGACCTGGACGAAACGGGGCATTGCATCTCCCTTCCGCTGCCTGACCATGGCCCTAATCACTCCCATCTCCTCCCCAGTAATTGTTTTCAGGTCTATTTGTATCAGCTGGCCCACACGAGAGACTGCGTCTTGAAAGAAAGCTTCATTCCAGAACTCGAGTGGTACTGACCATATTAGAATTCATGCATCTTCCATCCCGAACTGTGAGAACTACTCCCACCTCTAAATCTTGAATATCAGACCGCCTTTGTGAATAGCTACCGCCATGATCAGAGCATCTAGATTAGCCCCAGGGGTCAGTTGTATCCATAGCTCGTTGTACCTTATCGGTTTAATGTTGCAAGATTCTGGCGGTAGTCTACAACAATCATCCAACCAGAGTCTCACTTGAGAAATCGATGCTCCTGGGATCGTGGTTGCAACCACCGACTCCTGCAGGGCTTGTTTGGATCTCTCCACGGAGTCTATGCTAATGCGGATCCACCTATCTACCCCTATCCTCGTTTCCTCCTTTTTTGTCCCCGCTCTTGAGAGATGACCCAAAACTTCTCTGTTCGATTGAGGTCGCGAGCCATCTTCTTTCGAGCTCAGAAGAGCGTCCTTGAATGAAGGTCTACCACTGTTAACTAACACACTATGTCGGCCTCGCCAAGAGGGGGAGATGAACTTTGATCTTCTTTGAGTTTGAGCAGAGCCATCTCTGTTAGAGTGTTTGAACTCTGGTCCAAATTTTGCCTTTTGTACCTTCAGCTTTACACCTCCAAACCCTTCGTCATTCAACATCTGAATCGCCCTATAGAGTTCATCGACCGTACTCATCTTGACTAGCGCAAAGCCCCTGTAAGCTCCGGTAGACTTGTGTCTCGGCATCACCACATCCATCATGGACCCTGCCTGTCCGAACACCCTTGCGAAGTTTACCGGAGCCCATCCTTCCGGAAAATCTCTTACGAACAGGGTTGGGTATAAGGTTGCATCCTTACCTTTCTATAGCTCGGATCAGTTGACCTTGCTATTCCTCGTTACAACTTTCCAGATCTGTCCCTCCTCTATCTCGTGTAGGCTGATCCGACGTTGATGACGAGCGCCTCTCCATAACGATCGGCCTTAAAGTCTCCGGCAATAATGCCGAAGAAGAAAACCACAACGCCGGAGAAGAAAACTATTAATGTTGCATACCTCTTCGGCAACCGTTGCCACGCCCTATGGGTGTCCTTCATTCTCTGCCTACAAAGGTTTTCGGGCGTGCATGTTTTGTTTATCGTTTTGGACTCAGGTCTAAGTCTAACAAGGTAGATCCTCGCTATTTGAAATGTATGTCTGGGATATCTAAGTCTCAACAAGGGCACTAGTGTTAGTCTCTCACTCCATAAACAGTTTGTGGTGTTCAGATTTTACTTTCTTTGAATCAACTCAATTCTTTCCATCTAAGCATTAGAAGTCTGTGGACATGGCCATACCACCTCAAGTTGTTTTACCTGTTCTAGAGCTATCACTCTCTACTGATCCATCGACCACTCAGCCACTTCAGGTATAAACTTGAAGGAAAAAGGTTGGTGTTGCACCACCCATCACTCATGCTTCTCAGTCATTGTCCTCCACATCCGCAGATCCATTGCCCCCTACTGCCTATGATGATCTACCAATTGTTGTGACTAAAGGTGCCTAGTCTTGCATTCCTCATCCGATCTCAAAGTTTGCTTGCCAAAAACAACTACCTCCTTCCTGCCAACGACTTGTGTGTTCCCTATCATCTATTTCTACTCCCTGTTCCTTTCAAGAATCCCTGTCTGATAGTGGTTGGAAGCAAGCTATGGATGACAAGACGCAAGCCTAACACTCTATTGGGACGTGGGCATTAACATCATTGCCCACTGATAAGGGAGCTGCAGGGTGCAAACGGGTTTACACCATTAAGTATCTTCTAGAAGGTTCCATTGACCGGTTAAAGGCTTGTCTTATAACAAAAGGGTTCACAAAAACATTTGGGATGGATTATTCTGAAACTTTTTTACAAGTGGCCAAATTAAACTACATTCAAGTTATTCTCTATTGCTGCAAATTTGAACTGGCCTCTATATCAGTTAAATGTTAAAAATACATTCTCAAATGGAGATTTGCATCAAGTGTACATGGAGCAACCTCCAACATATGTTGCTTAGGGGAAATCAAATAAGGTTTGCAAGCTTAAAATTCAGTTCATGGGTTGAAGTAGTCTCCTCGGGCATGGTTCAAGAAATTTAGCTGAGTGGTGCTAGAGTTTGGGCTAGCATGAAGCCAAGCCAATTACTCAGTTTTTGTTAAGAAATGTAAGGGTGCATGTATGATTGTACTAGTTGTGTATGTCAACACCATCATAATTACAACCAGTTATAACAGTGGCATAAACCACCTCAAAATGTTTCTAAAGCCTCGTTTCCAGACCAAGGACTTGAGTAAGCTACGGTATTTTGTGGGGATTGAAGTGGCCTAGAACTGTCTAAGCATGATCTTTCCTAGCAAAGTATGTCATAGATTTACTATCAGAGATTGGTATTGTTGGGATCAAACCTATTGACAATCTTATGGACCCTAACCAAAAGCTCATTGTGGATCAAGGAAACTTGTTTGATGATCCATGCAAGTATCAAAGACTGGTTAGCAAGCTTATATATCTCACAATCACCCATCCTGACATAACATTTCCTCTAAGTGTTACAAGTCAATTCATTAAAGGCCTGCCCCTAGAACATGCAATTACTCATATACTACCATATTTGAAGGATCCCCTGGCCTCGGTATAACTTACAAGACATATGGGCACATTCATGTTGAAGGGTAGTCAAATGCATATTGGACTAGTGCTCCTGTTGATAGACACACAACAACAGGATATTGTGCATATGCTGGTAGTGATGTGGTGAGTTAGAAGTATAGAATGCTATGTATTGTGTATGTGGTTTGGTGGTTAGCGTAAGTGCATGTGCACACTTCCCTTTTCTCCCGCAGTATACTATATGCTTTATTATAATAAAATATTATGTGTTAGGGCAAGTAAGCCTAACACAACATCTCTCCCAAACTCTCCTTCTTCTCCTCTCTCAATATTTTCCTCTCTTTTTCACATTATCATCACCAAATCTTTCTCTACTTGGTATCAGAGTGGAAGGTCCTATGTTCGAATCTCGAGAGCAGCAAATATACCTCGCTAATATATTATTCTCCCACGGGGGGTCAGGAAAATCAGGTCCGGCCCAGGAACCGGAAATTAAGCCCGGCCTATTTATGGTGTGAGTGTCCCTCCACCTTCGTCAATATGTTCCCGTGCGGAGTTCTCACCTCGCACATGCGGGGGGGTGTTGAAGTGATAAAGTCCCTTGATATACATTGATACACCACACTCTGACAGCTTAAGCTTTTGGAGTGAATGGTTGTTTGACAAGAAGAGCAAGAAGTAGAATGTGGTGGGGAGATCAAGTGCAGAGGCTGAGTAGAGAGCTATGGCCCATACGACTTGTAAGCTGATATGGCTGAAAATGTTATTTCATGAGATTGGTTTTTTTCAGTTGGAGGTCCCATTCCTTACATTGTGATAATCAGCTCGCTTCATATATTGCTAGTAACCTCGTCTTCCATGAGAGGACCAAGCACATTAAAGTGGATTCTTATTTTGCTCGTGTGGCATCCTCTAAAGAGATATTTCTAGCGTACATCAGATCTCAGGATCAAGTTGTAGACATTTTCACCAAAGCTCTTGGAAGAAGTAAAGCTCATGCATTCAGGACAAGCTAGACCTGGATGATTATATGCTCCATCTTGAGGGGTAAGGTTAGTGATGACACCTGGGCAGTGGTAGTAAGGGCCAAACAACTATCGGCCCATCTTGTTTTTGTGTGTTTGGTCATGTAGCCCATCAATTGATGTTACTTGGTGAACATAAGTTGTATAAAATACATTGTAACAAGTGCAGAGCAGTCTTTTCACTTTTATTTTTTATCACTTAAATCATATGAGGGGGGTCCAAACACTATTTCCATTACTCCCCTTTCAATTTCATTCTCCTCTCCCCTCTTTCTTTCATCACTACCTTTCTACACAAAACTACACAAACATCCCCATAGATCTCTCAACCCATTTGAATAATAGAACCAGGGTAAAGAAACAAATCCTAAAATATAAATCGCAAATCCCTTTTAAAAATAAAACCCAAATCCCCACAAGTCATGCAATTGGATTGCCTACATTAAAAGCTGTAAGGGTATAGAAGAATGATTTCTTTATCGGTATTAACGGTATAGAAGAATGTTGCAGTTGGTAACATAGCATGTGGAAACAACAAACAGTTAGGACTACTGATTCAAATGGCATAAAATGTTCACGAAAAAAAAAAAAAAAAAAAAAACCATCTCCCATCAAATAAGGAAAAAAAAAAAAAAAAAACTCTAAAAACAGTAAAACTTAAATCAAGGTAATGGTGTAAACTCACCGAATCAACTGACGCGATTATGGATACTGCACACATCACAAGTGCCATCTTCCACTCAAAGACAGGTGTGCCCCATTGTAACGGATATGGAAATCTAAACCATGGGGAAGATTTTAACGCATGAGAGGTATCAACACGGCAGTGTTTCATCCTTGAAACATGCTTTCTACAGGCATCAGATATAATATTTGACGAAGGTACATTTACATCACAACCTTTGTAGCTATAGACTCCAGCTTCTGTAAGAAGAAAAGCAATGGCCCAAGTGATTCCCAGAGCCAATGGAACCTGTTATTATGCCACAACATGGCAATTAATCAACGGTTAGTGCCTTTACCATACATAGCCGTATTCATGCAATACCACATCAAACATGTAATGGAAACGAGAAAAGCAAAGGCCATTCATGAGGAATCCAACTCTCCCAAATATGCCAATGTGGCCCTTCTGATGACTGGACAAGGTTTTCATTTCACAAACATACACGGTGGGGCCATCTGATGAACAGCACAGATCTCTCAGTATACTGGCATGTGGGGATACCAGGATTCACAATCCCACTCACACAAGTGGCCTTCGCAATTTTAATAGAAATGTGCAGGTGCTAAACAGAATGAGAAACATTGTGGTTCCATATTATTGACTTACCGCATAGATAAGGAATATACGATGACCAAATACAGATATCTTGCGAAGATACTGCAGTGAAAAATAAATAAATAAATAGAAGGAAGCAGAGCAGTACACATGAGATATTTGGCATACGATTGTGAACGTTAACAATGTGGAAAAACAAAGGCGCAAAACCAGCAGCAATAAAAAAAATAATTACGAAGATCATATGACATAAATACAAACGTAGAAACACAACCATCGGAGCCAAGCTACTCCATACTCACAAGCGAAAAAATAATGACCAGCAATATCTGCACTACACCAATCTCCAGGCAGGTACCCACTTGTGGAAAACCATAACTGAAAAAGGAAAGTCCAATGGCAGCAATGGTCGGGGCGACGACCACTGGATTGATCAACCTGAAACAAGAAACATCAATTGCAAAATTATGAGTGCAGGGCATGCCAAGTATAGACTCCAGAAGTCTGTACAGTAGAACTTCGGAGCAAATGTCATGGTAATCAAGACATTCCTAAACATTCAACCCTTTTGAGTCTCTACCTTCTGTTGGATGACATTGCTTGAAAAAATTCTAATGGGTAATAATCTACATAACAGAGACATCAATTGAGAAACAGGTGGGCACTTTGCTTGGTGATGCCAGAGGAAGACAACAGAGCATGTTCTGCTCCGATGCCTACTCTTGCACCCAGTGATGTGCAAGTTTAGCTGGTTATACGGGATTGCATGGGTGATGCAGAGATCTCTTTACAAGATAATGGATATATAGATTGGCTGTCTAATGCAGGGGCTTTTCACACCGGGCTCAAGTGGGGTGGCCTGTGGGATGCAGGAGCACACTCGGGGTGGGTGGCCTGCATAACCCATGGATTTGGGGCCTGGGCTATGAAATAAAGGGATTAATTTGTCATGTTCTATCAGTTCAAGCTTTTAGAGCAAGTGGTTAATTGTCCTGCGTCAAATTGGTATCAGAGCGGGAGGTCTCGTGTTCGAGACTCCTCACCGGGGGTGATTAATGCAGGGGCATTTTCACACCGGGCTCGAGTGGGGTGGCCTGTGGGATGCGGGGGTGCACTCGAAGTGGGTAGCCTGCAAAACTCATGGATTTGGGGCCCGTGTAAGGCGGGTGACTCGTGTAGGGCGGAACCCATGGATTTGGGGCTCATGAGGAGGGTCCGGCCGAGGACCTAACCCATGGATTTGGGGCCTAGGCTATGAGATAAAGGGATTAATTCATCATGTTCTATCAGTTCGAGCTTTTAGAGCAAGTGGTTAATTGTCCTGCATCACTGTCCTTTCTTTATGACCAGTAAATTTGGTGGCTGTGATATAATCAAGCAACCTTCAAAGGCATATGGAGAAAATTGAATCTTAAGAGTTAATATTCTAGTGCAGAATCAAACAAAACATAATTTATTGGCATACAGAAAGTGGAGTTGCTGATAAGCTGGACATGCCTTATTTGGTATTATTGTACACACCTTACATGTACTTATGTCATTGTAACAAGAGGTGTTTTCGGCTTCTTCTCCTTCTTCTTTTCTTTTTTTACTTGAGTGAATATAAGTAAGAGAGGTGGGGACATCCAACCCTAATCCTTTTTTTCCTCTCCTCCTCTCCTCTCTTTTTTTTTTTTTTTGTTTCTTCTTTCTCCAAGCAATTCGACTAAATCGTTGGGAGATCATACAAGATACTGCAAAATATGACCAAATGTGACAAACTGCAATACTATCATAGTGTGATTTGTCACATTTGATCATATTTTGCAATATCTAGAATTTTCTCTCAGCAATTATTAAACATGTCTAAGCTGAATCCGAAGAATGAAATCACATCTCCTTATGTTGCCTTGTCTGTGGACAGGCATAGACATCGGAATCATGTGAGTAATAATAGAATCGAAGGATTATTTGTAGATAGTTATGTTCCCAAAGGTAGAAAATGCTACGAGTACTCAAATGTCAAATTTGCATCAAAGGAAAAAAGAATGTCTCTTGTTGATAGAGGAGAATAATCCACTTACTAGAAGTTATCCATAATCATATATGTGACAAAATAAAGCAGAATAATCCACTAAGTCACTAGAAGTTATCCATAATGATATCTGTGACAAAATAAAGCAGCAACAAGTGGGTGTGATAGAAGTACTCCATGTGGACTCTGCATCAAAAGAAAAATGACAAAGTTTCCTTTTGATAGGAGGAGAAAAATAAACTAATTTACTAGAAATTGTCAATGGGGATAAGTGGCAAAAGAAAACCAGTGAAATTGGGGTTCACAAATGCTACATAACTTTCACTGATGACTATTCTATATATTGTTATGTGTTTACTCTGAGGAAACAGAAGTCCAAGGCTTTCACAAAATTCAGAGTACAAAAGTGAAGTTGCGGATAAGTTGGACGCGATGATCCAAGCAATAAAGAGCGATAGGAGAGCAGAACCTATCAAAAGAGTTCGACTCATTACTAAAAGAACACAGGATCCTGCACAACACAGCTAACCCTTATACTCAGAAAATTTTATGGCAGAACACTATTGTAGACCATTCAGTGCATGCTCAAAGAATCTAGTGCTTCTCACTCTCTATAGTGAAAGCTATAGAAACTGCTTGATGTACATTGAACAGGATACCATGAAAGTCATCAAAGGTAAACCCTTATGAAATTTGGTTGGGAGGAAACCAAATTTGACTTTTCTGAATGATTTGGTATATACAGCCCATGTCTTAGATCTTCTTGGTTTAAAAGACAAGCGCAGGGTCAAAACAATGAACTACGTCTTCTTGAGTTATGAACTTGGTACTAAGGGACACAGATTCCAAGATCCTGAAAAGCCAAGATCTATGGTTACTAGCAAGGATGCTAAATTCCTGGAACATGAACCGAAAAGTCTCATTATGGAAAGAGATCACGAAAATCTTGAGTTCGATGAAAGCAGCAAGCATATCTGCAGAGAGGTCAAAATCTCCAATTCAAGACGAATTTAAAAGGCATTCAAGGATTAGAAAGTCACCATAATACCTAGAGACTTGTACAGTTGTACACTTTCTTAACAAAAAGTATCAGAAAGTATCAAAGACCCAAAGTCATACCCAAATGTGATGAAGTCCAAAGATAAAGATCTATGGAAGCAAGCCATAGTGGAAGGCACCAATTCTATCTTGAAAAACAAAACCTAGATAATGGTTGATTTACCACATGGGATAAAACATTGCAGTTGACTTAAAATTTGCTTTGCTTTAGATGGATATAAAGATAGCATTCTTAAATGGGGATAGAAATGAGTCTAATCTTGAAACTGATGGGAGATCATTCAAGATATCACAAAATACGACCAAACTCGACAAATTACAATATTATCACTTCTTCTTTTCTTTTTCTTTTTTCCTTTTTTTTTTCTTTTTTCTCTCTCTCTTTCTTCTTCTTCTTCTTCTTCTTCTTCTTCTTCTTCTTCTTTTTGCATCTGGTCATATTTTGCAACCTCAATTTCTCTCCCAACAACCCTTGGTGTCATGGTATGTTACGTAAATATATCACATTAAAATAATAAATAATACATAAATAAACTTGATGTTTCCAATGTTCTGGCAATGGCAATGGAGGTAACAAAAGCAACTATAAACTTGTAACTTAAACAGAAGCACTCGTGTCAGTGTTTAGCACATATACAAGGTGTCAAACACACTGGCCTTTGATGGTCGAATACTTTTTTTTAAGGTAAAAGAATTTTTATTAAGAAGCCACCCCCAAAAAGGGAATGTAAAGAATTACAAGCTGGAAAGGCCAAAAAAAATTCCAAGCATCCACAGGAATTAAGCTGGACGCCCACCCAACTATATCTATCTTAATTCTCCTAACAACTTTGCTTAGCGACCCCCGACGGTTGCAGAAGCACCGAGTGTTCCCTTCCCCCCAAATGGCCCAAAGAGATGCCATGCCATAAGAACAAGAAACCACAAAACCTTTCCCTCTTTGCCAACACCACCACCATGTTATGACCCAGACACAGCAAGAGCCTAAAAGACATTTGTTTGTATGTATACACGTATCCTAACAATAAAAGATAATAAAAATTAAAGAGAAAAGTTCAATTTTATATATGCCCCATATGCAGCATCCAACATGCTTATCTAGGTTGGTAACTATTGACTAGACACAAATTTTAAAAAGAAGTGATGTCCTTGTTACATACACAGCTAGCAGATAATAGTCAATGTGAAAGAAACTCTATATTATAGCAAATGACCCTCAGTTTTATTTTTTTTTTCAGAAGATAAATTTAGCTTGAACCAAGGCCGAAATGTTAAAGCAAATATCAATTACCATCAAGCTATGATATCAAACGCATGACCCTACAGTTCTGCTCCAACAGGCAAATAATTTTGCAGTTTGCACCAAGACATGAAGATACCTCTGCACCATCACAATTACAAACTAAGCACGCCCCAGCCCGACACTTAAAAGCCCCAGGCCTTGAGCCAGAAAGAGAAAAATATACATATATGCCAGGGCCCGGCCCGGGTCCAGCCCTGCTGCCCTGCCCAGCCTGAAAATTAATAAAATCCCTATTTCCCACTTGAATGTCCCTAATCAAACCAATGATCAAGTGGGCCACATGTGCACAATTAAATAGACACTTAGAGAATGAAAATTATGGTCTACATTCTATATGCATGGGTTGCCTAATCAAGGATTAGAATGGCAAATTTGTAGTATAGAGGTACATATGAAGACAGGTCAGACCTGACCAAGCCTTGCCGGGTCAGGTTAAAATGACTTGAGCCCGAGCATAGCCCAAAACTTGATTGAGCTTATGGATGCCAGGCCCACAAGCCAAACTAACAGGTGCAAGTTTGGTCCAAAGCTAGGTCAAGGCCCATCAAGATGGCGGCCATTGCCACCCTTAGCCTTAAGGGATCATTTGGCAGCATAGATTTGGTGGCAATCACTGTAAATCGCAAAAAGTTTTTGCATTGGGCAAAACATGTACGGCAGTGGCAATGGATTCCATTTACCAACAATTCAGTCGTTTTGAAATCTCTGCGTCAATGCATGAATTCAACACCAATTACCATGGATTCCACCAACAATCAGAAATCAGACAGTTGGAGGCGAGGGCTCGGGTGGGCCGCACAATGATGTTTATGTGAAATCCACCTCGACCTAAAAATCAACCCATTGCTTGATTTAGGTGGGCCATAACAAGCGAAACATTTGGCAAAGGGACGCCCACCCTTGATTTTTTTTTTCAGGGCCCATTGTGATAATTATCTAAAATCCACTCCAACCGTTAGATGCCAAGCTAAAATTTAGGCCTAGTGACCAAAAATCAGACCCATCCGTGATTCAGGTGGGCACACGAAGGGAAACAGTTTGGAGGGTGAGTGTTGCCCCATGTACTGTTTCCAATCATGTGGTACACCTGAATCACAAATAGGGTTAAATTTTGGGTCCTAAGCCTAACATGGTGTGACACACATGGTGGTCGGGGTGGATTTCACATAAACATCACGGTGGGCCAGTATAAGAATCTTTTAACACTGCATGTGGTTGACGTCCGTCAACTTCTCCATGAAAATCACCCGAAATCAACTTCAAGAATTATTGGGCCCCGCTGTCGTGTTTAAGAGAAATCCACCCTGATCACCAAGTGAGTCACCCCATTTTAGTAGTAGAGCCCAAAAATAAGCCCAATTCGAGATTCCAATGGGCCATACGAAGGGAAACAGTTGGCAGAGGGATGTCAAACCTTGATTTTTTCAAGGCCCACCGTAATAGCTATATGAAATCCACTCCAACCGTTAGATGCCAAGCTAAAATTTAGGCCTCAAGACCAAAATCGAGCCCATCCATGATTCAGGAGGGTGATGCAGGACATGAAAATTAAATATGATATGCAAGATTTCAGGCTTTAGATCATACTAATTTAGAAACAATCACAATAATTCCACATCCCACATAAGATCAAACATTCAACAAGGGGAATTTACGAGGGTCCAAGCCTACACATGTTAGGGCTAGATCAATTAAAAATTATAGACCAAACAATGCTCAAAGGAGAGTAGAATCATTCACACATGCAAAGGATTATTTCCCAATCCAAGGGATTCACATGTTTCAAATCAGGAAAGTCTAGGGTTTGCAAAAATGGAATAGAACTTGGGATTTAGGATTATCTAGGGTTAGGGTTAGGGAAATAAGGTGAGAGAGGAGTGAGATAGAAGAGAGAAGCGAACCCAAGATGATCCACACGTGTGGACAACGGCCCGGGCCTGACGCATTTGCATGGGATCCTACCCGCACGTATGTGAGGCCCACGAATCTGAAATCAGTCAGCTAGGTGTTGGTCGGTCAGGGGAGATCCACCTTCACGCCAAGTTTCACGCCGATCAAATGTCTGGTTTATGCACGGTGCTCCACCGAAGTTTCAACCCTCCTACAACACCTGATTCTGCAAATCTGCTATAGAAAGAGGATTGGCTACCAAAATGGATGGATTTGGAGATGGGATGGTTGAAGGAGATGATGAATATAAAGGGTAGAAGATAGAGGCAATTTGGGATGGGTGTGGCTTCGCACCATGGTCGTTAGCCCTTCAAAGAAGGGAGGATTTCGCACCCAATTAGATTTCCACAACTCAGAGAATTAGAGAAGCAGGAAAACGCATAATTTTATTAATAAGCTTCAATGAGAAAAAACCTACAAGGGGTTGCCTATTTATAAGAAAACCCTATACCCCAAAAGTCGCGCCATGTGCGCGTACTATTACTTAGAGACGAAGTAACAAAAAAACAACTAATCAAAGCAATTTAAACTGACCATGATATTCCTAATAACAATAATAATAATAAACTCAAAGTACTAGATCATCTAGAGTAGTGGGCCACGATCATGAGATCCAGTGGTGGGATCCACATGATGATCGGGTCAACTCTAAGGAACCAAAACACAGTCTTCTAACTAAGAGGCCTTCCATGGATGTCATCATCGATCCAGATCGATGGTGGGGCCCTCCACCTCCTTGCGTACTTGCGTAGGGGGCCGTACATGTGCGCGAGATGTCCCCATCAAAGGGCCACACGAAGGGAAATAATTTGGAGGGTGAGTATTACCCTGTATATTGTTTCCAATGTAGTCCACCTGAATCACAGATGAGGTTAAATTTTGGGTCCTTGGCCTAACATGGTGTGATGCACCCAGTGGTCAGGGTGGATTTCACATAAACATCACAATGGGCCACGTGAGAATTTTTCAACTCTGGATATGGGTCATACGGCCCAAAAATCAACCCGGTCCATGATTCAGGTGGGCCTTTCGAAGGGAAACGGTTGGGAGAGGGACACCCACCCTTGATTTTACATGAATCACTGAGATGTTTACGAAAAATCCACCCCGACCATTAGATGTGTCATCCCAAATTAGGTTTACGACCAAAAAATTAGGTTGAAATGTGATTCAAGTGGGCCACACCAAAGGAAACAAATGGAGAAGAGACGTCCACCCTTGATTTTTTCTCAAGGCCCGTTGTAATGATTATATGAAATCCATCCAACCATTAGATGTCAAGCTAAATTTATGCCTAGGAACAAAAGATCAGGCCCAAAAGTAATTCAGGCAGGCGATATGAAGGGAAACAACATCAAGGGCGAGTGTTGCCTTGTACACTGTTTCCAATTGTGTGATCCACCGAAATCATGAATATGGCTGAATTTTAGGCCACGAGCCTAACATGGGGTGACGCAAATTGCTTCCAATGTATGGTCCACCGGAATCACAAATGTGGCTAAATTTTAGGCCATGGGCCTAACATGGGGTGACACACCTGGGGATTGGTGTGGATTCCACATAAACATCACAATGAGCCTGTGTGAGAATTCATAGAATTCATTTGACGCCTACTTTAAAAATGGTGTGGTTTCAGTACATCTGCCAAACACATTTTTTATTCCACCATTTTCCATTTACATAGTGCTAAACAATATTATGATTTAGATTCCAATTCATACCAAATACAAGATGCCAAACGACCCCGAAGAGTAACACCTTGCTAGTTCCCACTTATCTAGAACTGGACATGCTACTAAGTCATTCTTTAGTTGCAGGATCCTTCTAACTAGGTTGCAAGATCCTTCTAACTGGAGCCACTCCCGCTTCAAATGATGCTTTGAATTCACACTCCTGCTCTTGCTCCCGCTTCCTAGCCTTTATACTTGCTAACATTTTAAACAGACGTTTTCCCGCTCCGCACCCAATTATATTGCCAATTCATTTCACGCTTCGTACAACTATAAGTCATTATACCATTTCCATGCCCCAAAGTTGCTCCATTGATGTAGCAAACTCCTATTACCACTAATTGAGAGTATTATGTAGCTTTTTATGTTGATGGTCTTGTGAGTTTAGCCAGACATCAGATCCATGTTGGAGAGGCATCTAGACTTGTTAGTGGAGTGTGTGGCAATGTAGCACCTTGTGCACCAAGGAGCTCTAATCCAATAAGAGTACCCTGGCCCTTCCTTTAATAAAGATCTCATGTTTTTTCTCTTTGTTTAGTTTGTTTAACATGGTATCGTAGCGGATGAGATCTAGTTAATTTTATCTTTTCAATTTGTTATTCTTCATCCACTTCCAACCAATCTATTTATGGGGCCACCGGAAATACCTTCATGATCAACTGCCTCTTCAGCATCCTATTTTTTCTTTTGCAACTTCCATTCTCATCTTGATCAATCCTTGAGTTGCTACCATTGGTAGAAGCTCGTTGTCATTGTAAGAATGGTCATCATCATTGTTGGGGATGCCCATCTTTGTGGTGGATCATTGCCCAAGTGACTTGGATCAGGGGTTGTGTGTTGATGTTGGAGAGTGGAAGCTAAGCCATGGATATTGATTGACATAATGCTCGACCCAACATGACATAGTTTTCCTTTTCCATTGATCATTTATTCCTTTTTGAGGCCTTTGTGATTGTTGTCATGTAGTTCACTCACCTGTAGAGCAGTGTTACGCTTATGTCTTCACAATGTTGTTGTGGGTGTAGTCCTTCAACCATCACGACTATAGCTCACTCACTCAATGTCCAGTATTGCACTTGTGCCATTGAGAGGATTTTGTATGTGAATTACAATCTGATCGCTTGACAGTTATCAAATTTGGGCGGCCTACTATTCGAAAAGAAGATTGAATGATTATCGAAAGCTCAATCCAAACACAAGTTGCAATTGAAGATCTTGAATCCCACACTATTGAGTTTGAGGGGTGTGTTAAGAGTACCAACTCAACTTTTTAGTATGCCATGTTTTATGTTTATTGTCTTGTAAGTTTAGTCCCACATGATCAGATACATGTGGGAGAGTGGGTTGTAACTCCTATCTCTATAAAGGGGCTCACGTCATCTAGTTTTGTGAGTGGAGTATGTAAGCCATGTAGTACCTTGTGCACCTAGGAGCTCTAATCTAGGAGTGTTGCACCATTCTTTTAATAGAAATCTCTTGTTTTTTATCTATTTAATCTGTCCAACACCACAAATAATGGCCAAACTCTCTACACGCTTCACAAGTAGGTGTCTATGATTTAATCGTTGGACTCACTTCAACTTAGGTAGACACTTCCATTTGCAAGCCAAAATCTACCAAATGTCATCTTTGTTCCTCAAGCATGTGCTAAAAAGACAGTGAAGGCTCTTTTTGTCATACAATCAACAGAGAATAAGATAAAACATCCACGACAAATCTAGGACCAAAATTACCACCTCTTAAATCGCAAGTCCATAATTATACATAATGGTTTGTATACTTTTCCCAAATTTGGCTTTAGCTTTTGTATTAAATATGTGCCATTAAAAAGGAGGAAAAAATTTTGCCCTTCTTCCACTAAGAAGCAACTTCCTCCCATGTTCCATGATATATAATAATGGTGGTACTTCCTCCCATGTTCCATGATATATAATAATGGTGGTAGTCGTTATGCGATACAAGGCTTGTTGACATTTGTATCTTGGTACCTAGCCAAAAAAAAAAAAAGAAAAAAGAAGAAGAAGAAGAAGAAGAAGAAGAAGAAGAAGAACCCACGCATCCAATGGCATATTTGCGCCACAACAGCTCTGCTTCAGTAGTTCTGCATCGAATGATAACATCATCATATCGCGCAACGAGGAAGCAGAAAACCAACAAGAGGCTCTTCAGTCTTCATAAGCACAGAGACATCTGCGCCCAAGTGCAAAGGCCCTTGCCTCAAGGAGCCAAAAAAATCAAGTTCACTGGCCTAAAAATACCTCCAACACTCATTTTAAGACATGAATATGTACAGAAGAGGTAGACACATAAAGACAAGAACACAGACGAATGAGGACTTGGACTCTTGGAACTTTAGGCGCAGATGCTCCTATGGTGGGCCTCACTTGCCTCTACATTCGCCCCCCCCCCCCCCCCCCCCCCCCCCCCACTAGAAGGACCCTACGCCATGCGCTAAGAATTCCAACGAAAGAAATGGCCTTGCGCCATGAGCTAGGGCCTCCCAAATACAAGCTTCGACGTCATGCACTATTGAATCGATCTTTGTGCCTAGGTGCAAACCCATCAACAAAATCCACATACAAGCATGAAGTACTCCTTTAGCCTATAAACGTGCTAACGGCATAAACAGCCCACAATGAACCACTCACACATCCATGTCCCTAGACTAGGCGCAAACCCCTCTAGAGTCGGTGCCTAGCGCAGAGGGTCTCATCACCCAATGATGGGAGCTAGAGAATCATTTTTTGCCCATCTTTGCCATGTGCGCATCTACGGTATTGTCAGGGCAATTACTCGTGTATGCTTAGCTATCACGAGTCTCCTAGTTCCGAATACTCTAAAGATAAAGAACCAATGACCAATAAATGTTATGTGCCACGCAGCAGAACACCTGCCTTGCTTAAGGGTTTTCCCTAGAAATGTAATTAAGGGCATGTGTCAGACCATAGCCCGGAATGTAAAAACTCTTAGACATTAATGAAAGTCACTCGACACAATTTTCTTTGGGTGCACGGCATGTAGCCATTCGCATGGTCTATAATTAGAGTCTGAACATTTGGTAATTCTCCAATGGAAGCAATAATTCCCCGATGTAATAAGAGGACCGTGAACTCCCCTTCCATTGGATATTGACTTTCTCACGCCTCACTGGCTAATCGGCTATCTAACACCATAGTGTCTCGTGGCCATACCCATGATGCCAACCAACGCAATATGAGATGCCTAACATCCAACAACTAATGGAAACGTTAAAACGTTCTCTCCAAATCATAGAAATACATTTTATCTCAAACAAGGTTGTAACGCCCATTTAAAAATGACAAAAAGGGCCCATAATGACCCTATAACGGCCGTTGAAGGCCCATAACGGGCAGATACAGGCTTGTAATGGTCTGATGTGAGGCACATACATTTTCTTCCTTTAGAAAAACTAAGATTGTTGTAGAGCCGTTATGTCTATTATGGCCCGTATCTGAACAGCCATAAGGCTGGCCGTTACACACCATTACCATTATTGAATACCTTGCCATGTTCACCTCGCTCATCTCATTTTACCCACCAATACCCTCATCTCCTTCTTCCACCTTCACAACCCCATTTTACTATTATTAACACCAATATCCGCCATCCTTCTTATGACCTACTTTATACTCTTCTAACATCCCATTCCCTCAATAAGGCCAATCCCTATTTTCTCTACCTCAACATCACAATCCACACCACCCTCAACATCAATCATTATTCAGGTAGGTACTGCATGTGGCAATCAATCACAGGCCACAAGAGCCCCATGATCACCTCCTCGACACTCATACGTCTCAAAAGCTCAAAGGTTGAAAGCTGTCAGTCTCCAGTCCATTCTGTTGGCCAAATTCACATCTTGAGAGTTCAACTACCTCCTCATTCAAGAGGGCACGTGTCAGGGATTCTCCCATCAGCAGCTCCAAACGCAACATGCTGAGGTTGTTGACATCGGAGAAAATGTGGAGGATAATGAGAGAAGAAAACTGTGAGGAGAATTTGCTTTTTGGTAGATGAAAGGCTGTCCAAACTTTTAATGGCATTCTTATAAAAATGAAAAGGCTAGAGTCAAACACAATGAAAAGACAAAAAACATTTACAAAATTACAGAATTGCCATTCAGTTGAATTGCTCTTTAGTCCAGGCTTTCTTTTCTTTCCTTCTTTTTTTTTTTTTGTGGACGAAAATTTTAGTCCAGATATGTTTGGAGCTATTATCATGTGCTCCATCAAAATCCTATAGGGGTCGTTTGGCTCCCTGGAAAAGTACCCATCTGGAAATGGAATCCGTTAAGTGAGGGTAAATTCCTACCTTTGGGACCCTGGAAATGCTTAGAAACGATTTTTGTTGGAAACTGACTCCAGCTATTGTGTCGTTTTTGATTCGTCACCAGGCAGGCTTACAAATTTCAAGGAAAGGGATTGCTTCCCACCAGTCGCTTTTTTTTAGAACTTTTTTTTTTAAAATAGTACCTGCACAGTAGAATTCCTGTCAATTTTTTCCTCGAACCCAAACATGAAAAACAGACTCTCTTTCTCAGAGATTTTGTTTCCTGGAAACTTTAGGCCCTTTTAAACTCTAGGGAGCCAAATGACCCCTTAATGAATTTGAATACAACATGGTCAGGTGACAGCTACAGCCCCTTTGGCAACAACAACCACAAGTGAGTTCATAGCTCACATGCATTCATCTCTACATGATGCTCCCAAAATCTACTGAACTCATTAGCAAAATTAAATATAATACACTTGTGATGAAAGAGTAACATCATAAGTTCAACCACAGACCAATGACTGTTGAGAAGCATACCTCAGAAGGATTGCCATCAGCCCACTATAGCCAATAATTGCTTGAAAGGCAGAAGATATAATTATGGCCCCCTGTAGCTCCTTCATGATGTACTTAAAATTCTGCAATAAAATACGAATAGGGAGTCATTATTGCCACTCACAAAGAAGCAAATAAGAGAAAAGCATTTATTAAAATAATATTGAACAGCACAATCATCATCATCTAAGCCTTATCCCAGCTTAATTTGCGGTCAGCTACACGAATCCTATTCCGCCATTACACACTATCAAGGACCATATCCTCAGTTAATAAGTATATTTAAGTAGCAAGATAAGAAGTATTTTAAATAATAAAAAACAAAATGTTTTATATTTGCAATCAATTTGCAGGAATATGCATAGAAAATCAAATGCTCATGTGAAATTGCTCATAGTAAGTCATTCTAATTGGTTTATTTAAAACCAACTTAATTAGGCTCAGCATTCAGCTGATGGAACTATTAGGTCCTCTATTTTTCAATTATCAACAATGCATTATCTGCTAGTAATCAAGACAAGATCTTTCGGTCTTATGTCGCAAATGATGTGGTGCTAGTTGAAGAAAACAAATACGAGGTGGATGCAACTTCAGTAGTAATATTTGGAATCAAACTCCAGTAGTAGTTACAGAGGCAAGGCTTTAGTTAAAATCAATGCCCAACGGATTCCTCAAAGTGACTTATTTTATTACGTATATTTCCAATAGAAATAGAGTTGCATGGATTAAGTAGAGATGTGCCTCTAGAGTGTTGTGTGAATGGCACATACCAATGAAACTAAAGGGAAAATTTTAAAGATAACTATGCTATATGGGTGGTGCAGTCAAAAGGTTGGCGTTGATCACATTGGTAGATTGTTCGGTCTATCCGTTGAGCACCACATGTCTAAGGGGCCATAACATAAGATTCGGTAGTTTGTTTTGGTATTTAGATGGTTGTCAGACTTACAAGTAGTGGATTATTCGGGTGGGCCCACAAGGTTCACACATGTGATAGTGACTTGTGACACTTTGTTTAGAAGGCTTTCCTTCAACAACTCCAATCGGTGGAGGGATTGGATTTTCAATATAAATGAGCCATATGGTTAAATAGGGATTGTTTCAAAGGCTTTCCTTCAACAATTCCAATCAGTGTGGGGATTGGATTTTCAATATAAAAGAGCCACATTGTTAAATAGGGATGGTTTCACTTCATATAATGTCTCCATACCCGGTGGAGACATTTCTCCACAACACATGGCAGGCTGATGTATCAGTCGGGGTTGTCCATCGAATGGATCCTGTCATGAATGGTGTTGTTAAAATCACACCTTTAGACAACCCAATCTATCGGTTTCTTCACTTTCCTATATTGAATATTTCAATGTTAACCACTTTTTTTCTGTGATTAATTCGAAGGTCACTGATCAGGTTGATGGTACCAAATAATAAGTGGCCTTCCCATGTGTGCTGCTAAGAGCAGCTGGCTCTACCATATTCCGGTTCTTCCAGCTCCACTTCATCATCTCCCAGGTATAAGGACCCTACATCAAGTCTAGGTCTCTTATTTGGACTCACTAGAGTCCAATTCGGAAGTAAATGGTGGTCCAAGTGTCACCTGACATAAATTCACTTGCCTATGCGCACATGGACACATATCCAAAAAGATGTTTCACGAAGAGAAACACACGAGATATTTAAGATCGCCAACCCTCAATGCTTCAAGGTCCGAAAACACGGACCACGTGTCAATGAATTTGAAGTCCTTACCATTGACAAGTCCCATCCACCAGCCTCAATAGAACAATAGATTACAGCTTGGACTCACGAAGAATGGAAATTTGAAGAAAGAAAGGGACACAGAGTGACCTTAACAATCTGATCATTGGCCCACCCAGAATGCCATAGTCATGGTATTATTATTCCAATCTTCATCTAAGCTATTGGTGTTATGACCAGATCTTGTAATCTATTGAGGGTCCACTCCTCTTTAATTAGCTACATCACTTATGAATCATTTGGCATAGTTAGTGTTTAAGTTGTCGGCGAAATTATCGAATTATCACCGATAATTTCTTTGTTGCCGGCTCAATGAAACCGTTAACCACAAATACCGTTTCTCTTCTGCGAGATTTTGCCGATATTTTCATCGATTATCGGCGACAAAATCAAGTGAGGGTCCAGCGTAAATACTGGAAAATTAAAAAATAATAATAATAGAAAGTCATTTTGGGCACGTTGCAAGGAGTTTCGGGAGAGCATTCGGTGGTTGGATTAGGGATCTACAGGGTTGGTCTTCAAAAGAATGAAATAACGTAAAATAAAAAATAAAAAAATAAAATAAAATAATCTTCAATTTCAGGGATTTAAGAGATTTCGGTGAGTAGTGGATAGTAATCTTGATGGGATTATCCGTCAAAAATTCCCCCAATGGCTACTTTGCAGGAAAGAATCTCTGAATTTTGCGTTTCCCTGGAGAAGATGCTTATGAACATCGTTTTAGGGTTTGAAAAAAAAAAATCAGGGTTCGTTTCCACTTTCCCTTTTATTTACGCCTTCCAGACGCAACTTAAGTTGCGACTTTCGAATCATGTAATGCGTCATGTGTGTGACTCTGTGGGCCCACCTCAATGCATGCATTATATATCTAGGCTGTCCATTTGTTTTGCATGTCATTTTAGGGCATGGGTCGAAAAACGAAGCAAATTCGGATCTCTCAGGTGGATCACACCGTAAGAAACAATGGTCACTAAACATCCACGGGATGTTTATTTGCCAACTAAGTTGTTCATAAGGTCACATAGACCTAGATGAAGGGGAAACACAAATATCAGCTTGATCCAAAACCTTTGTGGCCCACAAAAAGTTTTTAATGGTCAATGACTATTGTTTCTCGTTGTGTGGTCAATGGTCCACCTGAGATTTGGATATGCTTCATTTTTCAACCCATGCCCTAAAATGAGCTGGCAAAATGAATGGACAGCATAGATATACAACACGTACATTGAGGTGGGGACCCCACGGCCAGGTTGCACCCACATCGCTAGTTCAAGGGGCCACATAAAGCCTGCTACAGGAACTTCCTGCAACGAGAAGCTAGTTTGAGGCCGTGGGGCCCACCATGATGTTTGTCAAAAATCCACCCTATCCATCTGTTTTGCCATATCATCTTTAGGAAATGGGCCCAAAAAATGAGGCAAATCCAAAACTCAAGTGGGTTGCATGACAAGAAGACGTGGGTGGGGAAATGCCTACCGTTAAAACCTCCCCAGGCTCCACCATGATGCTTATATGCCATCCAAACCATTCACAAGGCCACTCCTACTGGGATGAACTAAAAACACTAATATTAACCTTATTAAAAACTTGTGTGGCCTTGTGAATGTTTCAACGGTGGACATTCAATCTCATTGTTTCTTGTCGTATGGCCCACTTGAGTTTTGGATTTGCCTCATTTTTGGTCCCATGTCCAAATATGATCTGGAAAAACAGGGGTAGAGGTGGATTTCTCACAGACATCATAGTGGACCCCACCTAGCTTCATGTGCTTTCGTATGCAATCCGCATCCTAGCTAATCACATTGCGGAAAATCATGCTTGATGCGCAAGCACTCATAAATTGTACACGTGACACATCACATGTAAAATGTATTAATTTCAATTGTACACGTGAGCAACCCTCTCTAGCCAACTCACAATCTGAAGACATTGATTGAACAATCATAGCCTCAAAATGTATCAATTGCCTGTGCTTTCGGAGGCAATCCACATCCTAGTCACATGTAAAATGTATTAATTTCAATTGTACACGTGAGCAACCCTCTCTAGCCAACTCACAATCCCAAGGACATTGATCAAATAACCATAGCCTCTGATTTGTGGATGCTTGTTTATGATAATAGGACCATTGGATTTCTTTTAATTTAATTGTCCAATAGGTGTCCGCCAATCTGATACTTCAGTTTGGATTTATGATATAACTACACTAGGTACCATAGTTTGGAGTTTGGATGTTTAATTTGACTACTTGTGTGCCATGTGCACAATTTCTACGTGTCTACATATAAAATTTCTTTTTATATATTTTTAAAAATAAAAATAAATATGTTTTTGGGATATAATAAATTATTCATTTCTTTCTTTAGATGGGGCCCATTGAGGCCCATTTAATTATATGATGAGGATGTGTGGACCTAAAGTCACCCATTAGGATCCATTGGGGCCATTTGAAGGAAAATAAATGATTAAATTAATTATTTTTAACTTTTGGATTTATTTTTAAATATTTTTGAAAAATAAATTAATAATATCTATAATACAAAAAAAAAAAAAAAAACAACTAAAAAATCTATTTGTATGGATTATGTAGTGAATGGTTGGATTGATGGGTAGATGGGATGGATGGGAGGATGGATGGATTGGATGGATTAAGGGATGGATTGATGGATGGATTAAGAGGTTGGATGGATGGATGTGTTAGAAGGGTGGGTGGGTGGGTGGGTTCGATGGAATGGATGGATGGATGGATTGGACAGTTGGATGGATGGATGGATGAAATGATTGGAAGGATGGTTGGATGGATGGAAACTTATTATGGAAGCATTCTTTTTGTAATCTTTTTATTCCCAAATATGAAAAAAAAAATAATAATAATGTATATTTAGGCATCTCTTGAAGTTTCATTGAAAAATTCCATTGTTTTCCCTATGTTTCCCCGTTCTCCCCGCATTTTCAATTATCAACGACATTTTTGATTATCAACAATATTATCGACCATAACAATATTGTTTCCTCATCTCCAGCCAATGAAACTTGTAACGATACCGAAAACTCAAACACTAGGCATAGTAATCCTCAATCCATCCTAAGTATCTCATCCCAAATGCCTTGTCAATTTTGTTGTTGAGCTTTTTTGCACATCAAGGATTCGCAAGCTTTTTGCACATCAGGGATTCGTAAGGCATGTGTCTTAATTGTCTTTCTTTACAATGCTAGGATTTTTGAAATGCAACATAAAAATAAAAGTTTTGAAAAATCCAAATTTTTATTTTATAACCCTATGAATCCCATTCGGATAATCAAGTTTCTAGAAACAAAAATAATTCCAATGGCTAGGATTTACCTTATCAACGTTGTCAATGAACTATTAACCTTTGGAGTAGGGCCAAGGGAAATGCAAAATCCATCCACACAGTGGACCCCACACATATGGAACATGTGATGTAACCAATGATTTGCAATATCGATAATATCAGTCAAAATTATCGATATCACATGTGAGCAATACGAAACCGAGCTTAAATTCATTTTCTTCCCCGTATCCCGCGATGCGATATTTCCCACAATATACATTGCGATATTTTGAAAATATCGCAATTATAAACTCTTTTGTATCATTGATACCATCCTCAACCCTCTTCGCAAAATTTTGGAAAATTCTCAAAAAATCATTTTTTTGTGAAATTTTTTACTTTGGTTACCTACCTAAGGTGATTTCGACCACTCGCTTTCAATTATTTGGAGAGAAAATGGGAATTGGGTGCGGAAATCAAGATCGGAGAAGGTGCAATACCAGAAACGAAATCGATGAGTTTTTTTCAAATTTGAACAGATTTTTTCTTATTGAAATCAATGGAATGAAGTTCATAATCCATGACTTTGCATGTTTTGTAAGCTCAATCATGGATTTTGGCCTCTGATTTTTGACTTTCATACATGTTTTCTATGATCCGTAAATTATATATGAGCTAATTTTGAATATAATTGTATCACTTCTATCAAACAGTGCATAGTTTAGGTCCTATACCAAGGTAACTTACTATGTGCACTTTTTTTAGATCTTTTGAGTTCTAAGTGCTTGATAATGTCTTTTCTAACATCCCTTGAAATTTCATTGCAACATTCAACCAATTTCCCAATGTTTCCCAAAAACGGCGATAAATTACGCAATATTTCACATGCGATACCTACTATGTTTCTATATCACAAGGGTGTGATACTGAAAACACTGAATGTAATGGAGGAAGGAACGAGATGAGAATCTCTCTCTCTCTCTCTCTCTCTCTCTCTCTCTCTCTCTCTCTCTCTCTCTCTCTCTCTCTCTCTCTCTCTCTCTCTCTCTCTCTGTGTGTGCAGGTGACAACCAGGGGGAGGGGACATCCAAGGCTTCTTTTTAGGGCTTCTCAGCCTCTGGGATAGGATTCATATATAAGGAGGAATTAGGGTTTCAAGAAGACACTAGTTATGGTATTCTACCACCATATAGTCTTCCATATACCCCACTGCATTGGAAATCTATGATATTGCCTTATCCCATGCACTCACATCTAATCTGACCCCTCCACTATCATGGCCATCTGTCATAGACCTGATGCCCATGCAATTTAAGTGGTGAACCCTCATGCAATCAAAACCATTTTAACAATTAAAACAAGTTTAACGATAGAAAATATTTTTAAAACATTTTAAAAGTATTTTAGTATTAGGCCCGGCAAAAAAACCACTTAATGAACATCCGATCACCAAGATCTAAGCCACAAATGAGTTCCTAGGAAAGTAGTGGATCCCTTGTCGGCCCATGTGAGTCTCTCAACCAGTGTTTTTGTTATCGAAAACATATCAGCAATCACATGGGAAATATCACATACATCACGTAGCATATTACCATTTTTGGAAACATTGGGAAAATGGTTGGATTTTTCAATGAAACTTCAAAGGATGTTAAAAAAGACATTCGTACACACTTAGAACTCAAAAATCACCAAAAAAAAACAAAAAAAACAAAAAAAAAACAAAACAAAAAACAAAAAACAAAAAACAAAACAAAACAAAACAAAACAAAACAAAAAACAAGTACACATGATAGGTTTCCTTTATATAGGGTCTTAAACGATGAATTATCTGACAGAGGTGACGCAACCATATTCAAAATCAATTCATATAGTTTAAATCTTAGAAGACATGAAAACACAACCAATGCACTCAAAAACCATATCTGCATGCAGTGCATTTATTTAAAAACAATATTAAATTATTTTATCTAATTTTTTAAAATAATTAAATTTTGATATTTTTAAGTTTACCAAAAAAAAAATTACTCTTTTTAAAAATTCCAAAAAGTTCCATCAATCCGTAGGTTAACCTCCAAGAACTCTCACATGATTTTTCCACACTCTAAGTGCAAGTTAAATGGGTGATATTGGAATTCTCCAAATTCCCCCTTTTCCCCAAATTTGAAAATCGAAGGTTTAAATCCATGATTCAACATACAAAACACGCAAAATCATGGATTACTAACTTCATTCCACAAATTCCAAACAATTTAAACAAGAGAAAACAGTTTAAAATAGCAAAAACTCACCAATTGGGTTTTTAGTACCATACGCTCTCCGATCTCGATTTCCGCACCGAAAACCCCTTCTCTCCAAGGTCCAAAACCTCGTGAGCTATTAGAACAAGGTCCAAAACATGTTGCCCCTTCACAAACACCCCTTGTGAGAGTGAGAAAACCGATCCCAATACATATTGGAGTCTTGAAAGTCACACTTTTGCCAATATCTTGTAAGCGTTGCCAATCAAGGTGATTGGTTTAAAATGTAAAAGACAAGATGCACCCTCTTTTTACAAATAAGGGAGATTAGGGATGCACCTAACTCTTTCAAAATATTTAATGAATACTTACTTATAGCAAGCTGCAGCCTGTTGCCACTTGCCACGTGGAGAGAAGATCATAGAGGTCTTTGACCTTGCACTGCTTCCATAATGGCTTGTAAACGACAATGGTTGTGATTTCAACCACGTGGTTGACGCTAAGGGATAATGTGTATTATGAGGGTATTCTTCTAATATGTACTAAGAGGGTATTCTTGTAATCTATAATTCTATAAGTTTTTTGGGTAGTGAATTTTTTAGATAGGCTTGAGAAGATCTTTATAATATCTCTAGATGAGTTTGAGAAGATTTCTAAAAGCTTCTCTGGTAGTAAATTTGTGTATTCACTCATCTTTATTCAATCAAAAAAATCAGTTATATTCCTTGTATCATTCACAATTTGTCAATCTGGTCCTCTGACCCATCTCTCTTCTTCCCCTTGTATCATTCACAATTTGTCAATCTCTAGTAATGACACCTACTAATTGCATTCTCGCATATCATTTTATTCCCCTTTCCTTCCTTTCTATCTCTACTTCCCCAATCTATTTCTTTAAGTTTATACTCAAAATCTTAGTCTCTTCCATCCAAAAAGAAAGATCCCTCTCTCATAAACCACAAGAAAACCCGATCCCAACACCAAACCTTCTTTTCTTGCCCTCTTCATTTCTTTCCCACTCAATCAGCTGCCTCTCAGCCCCCATCACTACTGGGATAGTCATGGCCTTCTTTCCACATGGTCAAGGTCTCGGTTTTTGGTAGTGGTAGCTCTCAGTGCCTCAAGTGGACCTGGGTATTTTCCATGTTTGAGGTTCTGAAACCCCTTTGGGCTTTTGTATATATATGCACCAAACGATGTCACAATGCCATGTGTTTACAACTCCTTTCCATCTTTCCCCAGCACAGTTATGCACCAACTAAAATGCCCACGTAGTGGTATCCCATGGAAACATCTAGGGGTCTGTTTGGATTTAGAGAAAGGGTGGGAAAGGAAATTGTATTTCTCAAGAAACCTTATTTACAAGAAAGTACGGGAAAGGAAATATTATTTCTCATGTTTGCTTTTCAACAACATTTTTTTGAGAAAATTGAGGTTTATTTTCATATCATATGTTTGAAAAAATAAATTTTTCTTGAGAAATTCTCTTGTTGCAATTTCAAGTCTTAAGGATTTAGGAAGCAATGTGAGCCTCACCCTAAGGGCACTTGACCAACGCTTTGATGGAATATTTGGTATCCACATACAAACATATGTCCATCCTGTCCACATAGATTCTTGTGGATAGGCCCACTTAAGTTGTGCATCAGGCTGATTTTTTGTCCTAGTGCCTAACATTGACGGACGATCCTAATGTACGGGGTGGATTTGACATAGAGAACATGGTGGAATGATGCTGATGTAAGGAGTGGATTTGACTTAGAGAACATGGTGATCTGCTCCTTATTTAAGTCAGATACGATAGTGATCCTTCCATTCCACCTTGGCAGTGGAAAAGATCTATGGGCCCAACCATGATGTACGTGTTTTATCCAGCCGTCCATCCATTTTGCCAACTCATTTTAGGGCATTAGCAAAAAAATGAAGCATATCCAAATCTGAGGTGGACCATGCTATGGGAAACAAAGGTGGTTGAACAACCACCATTAAAAACTTTCTAGGGCCCACCGTAGTGTGTAGTTGCCATCCAACTTGTTGATTGAGTCACTCACAGACCTTTACAAAGGGAAAACACAAATATAAGCTCTCAGTGCCTCAAGTGGACCTGGGTATTCTCCATGTTTGAGGCTTTGAAACCCCTTTGGGCTTTTGTATATATATGCACCAAACGATGTTACAATGCCATGTGTTTACAACTCCTTTCCATCTTTCCCCGGCACAGTTATGCACCAACTAAAATGCCCACGTAGTGGTATCCCATGGAAACATCTAGGGGTCTGTTTGGATTTATAGAAAGGGTGGGAAAGGAAATTGTATTTCTCGAGAAACCTTATTTCCAAGAAAGTACGGGAAAGGAAATATTAGTTCTCATGTTTGTTTTTCAACAACATTTTTTTGAGAAAATTGAGGTTTATTTTCATATCATATGTTTGAAAAAATAAATTTTTCTTGAGAAATTCTCTTGTTGCAATTTCAAGTCTTAAAGATTTAGGAAGCAATGTGAGCCTCACCCTAAGGGCACTTGATCAATGCTTTGATGGAATATTTGGTATCCACATACAAACATATGTCCATCCTGTCCACATAGATTCTTGTGGATAGGCCCACTTAAGTTGTGCATCAAGCTGATTTTTTGTCCTAGTGCCTAACATTGACGGACGATCCTAATGTACTGGGTGGATTTGACATAGAGAACATGGTGGAATGATGTTGATGTAAGGAGTGGATTTGACTTAGAGAACATGGTGATCTGCTCCCTATTTAAGTCAGATACGATAGTGATCCTTCCATTCCACCTTGGCAGTGAAAAAGATCTATGGGCCCAACCATGATGTACGTGTTTTATCCAGCCGTCCATCCATTTTGCCAACTCATTTTAGGGCATTAGCAAAAAAATGAAGCATATCCAAATCTGAGGTGGACCATGCTATGGGAAACAAAGGTGGTTGAACAGCCACCATTAAAAACTTTCTAGGGCCCACCGTAGCGTGTTGTTGCCATCCAACTTGTTGATTGAGTCACTCACAGACCTTTACAAAGGGAAAACACAAATATCAGCTTAATCCAAACTTTTGTGGCCCCATAGAAGTTTTTAGTGGTGGGTATTTAATCACCATTGTTTACTACGTGTGGTCCACTTGAGATTTGGATCTGCCTCATTTTTCGGATCATACCCTAAAATGAGCTGAAAAAATGGATGAACAGCATGGATAAAACACATACATCATGATGGCCCATTTTATAGCTCCCACCTACACCACGTGCATACAAAGGACTCGCTGACGAATCGAATTCCTAGAAAACATGGAAGGATTAGCTACCGCGACAGCTTCACTCGAGATGGTGAGGACTTTACCGTGGGGCCCACCTTGATGTTATTCTATATCCATGTCATCCATTTGTTTTTTCAGATCATTTTATGGCATGATCCCAAACATGAAACAGATCAAAACCTCAAGTGGACCATACCATAAGAAACAGTGGTGACTAATCATTAAAAACTTCTTGCGGGCCATAAAAGTTTTGGATCATGGTGATATTTTTTTCTATCTTCATCCAAGATTGTGTGACGTTATCAACAATTCAGATGGAAAATAAACATTACAGTGGACCCTAGGAAGTTTTCAATGGTGGGGCATTCAATCACCATTGTTTCTTATAGTATGGTCCACCTAAGATTTGGATCTACTTCATTTTTGGGTTCGTGTACTAAAATGATTTGGAAAAATGGATGGACAGCATGGATCTAGGATACATGCATCAAGGTGGGCCCATGGTAAGGGCCACACCGTCTTGGGTGAGGCATGCCCCACCTAATTGGCTATCGAGAAATTGTAGGAAAGGAAATGTAATTTCTCAGGTATCTAGGTGAGAAAATAAAAGGGCAATGTTAGCCGCATGAGAAATTG
Source organism: Magnolia officinalis (assembly GCA_021015155.1). NCBI lineage: Eukaryota > Viridiplantae > Streptophyta > Magnoliopsida > Magnoliales > Magnoliaceae > Magnolia > Magnolia officinalis. The sequence continues at coordinate 29,136,168 of JAJHSJ010000016.1, read as the reverse complement.
AATTTTCTTTCCTTTCCTATGATTTTGGTGTTTACAAACAACAAAAAGATAATTTCTCGAGAAACCCTGTTTCCTTTCCCACCATTTCACTGAATCCAAACAGACCCTAAGGTTCCCACTCCATAATGTGGAATCTTATTTCCTAAATAGGGTCTTCACCCTTTCAACATGGTAAACCATGTTTTACTACCCAAAGGGGGGCAGACATGGCATGCTCTAGGATTCAACCATTTAATGAAGATCACAAATACGGCGATATGCCAACAAGCTACATTGTAATGGGTAGAGTGGGCAATACCACAATCTGTTATTCTAGCCTTGAAGACTGCAGATGTCATTGGAGAATGCACTAAAAGGGATCTCTCATGGACTTTTTACCCTTCTTTCAAACTAACTAACTCATCTCCTCCTAGTCTCCAGAGTTAAGTCCCAACTCACCAAGACAGCTTTAAGCAAAGGAATTGCTTTTCCAGGTAAGATGCTCAGACTCATTGATTCATCTCCTCCTAGTCTCCAAAATTAAGTCCCAACTTACAATGATAGCTTAGGAAGAGGAATCCCTTCTCCAAGTAAGATGCTCAGACTCATTAATTCATCTCCTCATAGTCTCCAGAATTAAGTTCTAACTTACCATAACAGCTTAGGGAGAGGAATCCCTTCTCTAGGTAAGATGCCTTTCCTACTCTTCTATTTTCTTCCGAGTCCTCAATAGTTTGAACTGCGAGGGACTTGATGTCCCTCCATGTCCCCCTTCTGAGTCACTCAATGGTTTGAATTGCAAGGGACTTGATGCCCCTCCATATCCAAACAAACGAAAAGAAGAAGACGAAGAAGAAAAAACCATCCTCGCCAAATTAGTAGCCTCCCAGAAGACAAAACACAGATAAGCATTTGTGTGATTGTTTGACAAAATGCTTAATTTATTATTTTTCATCAAATCTCGGTTGTGTAGACATGTGGTTTATGCTATGACAAAAATTTCGCTAACCCAACCACCTCCACAAATTACCCTTTGCATTTAAAGGCACAAAGATCAGCTCAAAAATATCTAAGGATTTTATAATTTCCATCATCCAATATCTAGAGGTGACAAACACATCACAATGACTAACCTCATGTCAGATGCTGAAAGCACTGGATCTTACAAGTCAATTATTTTCAACAAAGACATATAACTGCTTACTCTTCCAACAGAAGGACAACAAACAACAAACTAATGAAATTAATGGTCATGTATCCGCCCTAAATGGCACATAACAGCAAAACAGATAAATCCTACAGAATTCTAATAAGATGGTACATAGGAGCATGCTTTTGGCATGAAATTGAATAAATGCACTCAAAGCATGCCACAACACACACGCACACACACCACACACAAAAAAATCTGATTTTCGGGGGAAAGAAACAAACATGAATATATATATATATATATATATATATATATATATATATATATATATAGTAACATGATCACATGAAAAGAAATATACATAAACGGATCATAAAACTGAAACAGCAAGATGGGAGACAAGACACCTACATTCCCATTCAATGTTAGGAACTCAGGTGAATGTATTAGTGCCAGTGCAGGAACCAGATACACATATGATGGGCCCTGTATCAATGGCAACCTGGATCCAAAAAGCGTGTGCAAGAGCGTCGTCAACCCCGATACAAATAGCACGGTCGACACCACCTTGGCAGTATCCTCCTGTCACTCCACCTATTAGCTCCAACATCAAAAATTCTACCTCAAACTATCAGTGAACGATCCTGTGATACAACTCCAGACTAATCCTTTGCATGGAATAACAGACCTCACGATCCCCACCTTCGAGGTACACACCTTTTTGGTTGAAAACTCCGAAATTCTATTATAAATTACCAGGGACTGATGCGAAATCCTTAACTGGATGGTGTGCCCAACCCGTCATGCAGGAGGGCCATGGAATCAGGTGAGGTCCATTATGGGTTGCAATACCCCCCGCCCCATCACCCCAATAGGATGATTCAGCTGTCTGGCAACAGGCCAGCAACATGGATTGTTGGATCTGAAAATTCATGGATGTTTGATCTAATCATCCATTTTGCAGGCTCTTGATCTCGCAAACTGGGATAACACAATCAAGGTGGAGAGAGGGAAATGGGGCAATGCCATCCATAGCACGCTTAACAATCCAACAGTCCATGACGTACAAAGGTGGGATCCACTGCCGATGCAAAGGACTTTGCACTAAAAGTTAGAGTGAAATCCTATTACCAACCCAAAATTCAATTGAAAATATCAATATACATAAGAGAAATGCTCACAGGAGTGCCGCCCATTGCTGGAACTATAACAAGCGGAATCAGAATCAAAGATCCAAACATCGAAATGTAATGCTGGAATCCAAACAATCCGATCGAAACTGAAAATTCACAAATTAATAAAATCATAAACCAAACACCATAAAAAGTGATATTTTTTCCAACAAAGCAATCAATCTGTTCCACAATTAGTTAATTTAATTGATTGATTACAAAAGCTTACCAAGGCCAGGAGTATCTCTGAGTTCATACTTCATATGAGAGTGTCGGGCGGTCAACCCTTCATCATCATGCGAATGCGGCAACATATCAACAACCTCTGCATCCTGGCTAGGCTTTGGTTGTAATGGAGTGGGATCAGACCGGACCGGACCGTTCATTCCAGAAGCGCCTCCATCCGACTCCCTCTTCTTCTTCACCGTCACCGCTTGATCTCTATCCAATGGCTGCTGCGCCGGCATTCTTTCCTTCTCCGAGCTGACTCCGTTTGCTGGGCGACCCGATTCCAGATCCGGCTGGAGTTCTGGCTCCTTCGGCTTCACGGTGGCGACGATCCGGCCGGAATCTCCGGCGGTCGTCTCGCCGGAGAGGTGGGGCCTGAAGCCGGTCCTCTTCGCCCACGACGCCGGCGGCATTGAAGGCGGAGGGTCGGCGGGTGGCGCCGGCGGCCAGGGGCCGGGTCGGGGGCGCTGCTTTGGAGCGTCAGAGCTGGACATTTTGGAGGGGAAAGGAACCAGTTTTAGAGAGGCATTAAATAGATGTGAGGAATGAGAGTAGATCTCAGCTCTGGTTAGGGTTTTGGAGAGGTTTTTGGAAGAGAGAGTGAGAGAGGAAAATCCGTTTCGCCGCGGAGTATTCGGATGATGCAATGGGAGAGAAGAAGACGAGTTCGTTTCGCGTATGTCGCAATTGAGAACAGCCATTATGTGTCGCCCCCACTGGAGCCCACATGCTAAAATATTCCTATGATCGGAACCATAGATGTTGTACATGCTATAATCAAAGGGCAAAAGGAATAAAAACTACTTGAATTTGAGATACCTTCCATCATTTCGTATAGATTAAATTAAAACATTGAAAGGACCATTTTCGATGCTGCAATTCAGCTCCAAAAATAAATTATCATGATCGATTTTTGAAGTTTTAATTAACACAATATCTCATTGATGAAACTATATAGATGATGAACGGTTATGATCATCTGAAAATATCTTCTTGTAGGCCCCAAGGGGCGACATATTATCTCAATTCTCAGTCGCGATATAGGTAAAACGAACTCGAGAGTGACAGTAGCACTACTACATGTGTTTGTTTGGGAGACAAGACTCTGGTGACGAGCAATGCATGTCCCGATTTCTCCAATCTTCAAGCGCCAAGCGCATACTCCCCACACGCGCCCAATTGGACTGCGTGTCTTGGATCTGTAACGTTAGTTCGTAATATGGTTTATCTAGGGCTTGTATTCCATTCAAACAAGTAAGGATGGAAAATTAGTAGGATGGACAACAAATGTACGATGAATGTAGACCGTCGGTTGTTGTTTTTATAAGCCATCCGTTTCTTAATATACGTCATTCCCACCTTATGAACGGACCAGCTTGTTTTAGGTCTAGATAATAGCTACAGCCGTGACCACCATTAACGGTACGGATTTAGTACCTATATGAGCCGTTGGCATTTGCATGCACGTTTATGTTCGGCGCTTGATGATATGTTTCATGTCTTCTTCTTCTGTTTTTCTTTTTCTTATGCGGCTTGAGGATTTGGGGAGAATTAAGTGAGACCGGGGACTCACCCATGACCGCGCGGCCCTTACTGTGGGGCCCACCTTGATGTATGTATTTTATATCCACGCCGCCCATCCGTTTTTTCAGATTATTTTAGGGAATTGTCCTAAAAATAAAGCATATCAGGTGGACCATACCACAGATACAGTGGTGATTGACCAGCCTACCATTAATAATCTCTTGATGATGTTTGTTGTAACAGTACTGTTGGATTTTTTTCATTTTTAACCGTCGCATAATCCAATTAGTCGTTATTCTCGATTGATGGTACATCTGTACTTTTACGTACAGTTCAATTTGACTTCTATGCCGTGTATGCCATGAGTAAGACATTTATTTATAAGTACTTGCTTATTATCTTTCACACTCTACCTGCCTGTTAAAGTTTTCTCATCTAAAGCATTAACGCCTCAAGCGCGAATTTAGGTGAGATTCGGCCTCACTCGAACCGCTGTTACCCTTACCATGGGGCCACTTTGATGTATGTATTATATACCCACACCGCCAGTCTATCTTTTGGTCATTTTATGATGTTATCTAAAAATTGAAGCAGATATATTATTAGGTGGATTATATTATAGGAAACAGTGGTTATTGAACAGCCTACAGTTAAAAATGTCTTAGGGCACATCTTAATGTTTCCTTAGTGTTTATTTGCCATCCAACTTTTTAATAAGTTCACTCAAACAATAATGAAGATAATATATATATATATATATATAACATCTTAATCCAAAACTTTTATGGCCCATTAATGATCAATCACCACTATTTTCGATGGTACTGTCCACCTTTTTTTAAAGATAGTGTACTAAAAAGATTATTTGAAAAAACAGATAAACAGCATAGATAAAAAAAATACATACAACAAGTTAGGCCCCACAATAAGGGGCGCACTCTCTTTGTCAAGAGGGGACTCACCTAATTAGCTCCAAAGAATTTGAGGCTCCAAAGAAGAAAACCTTGATGTGTCGGTAGAGTGAGAAAGTTGATAAGCAAGTACATAAAAATAGCTTGCACAACGCGTGCTTGATATAAAAGTCAAATTGAATAGTTCAAAATATATTTCAAAGTGCAGATGTATCATTACGACAATTAGTTAGATGGATATTTATTGGATGGTTAAAAATAAAAATATCCAATAATACTATTTCAACAAATATCATTTAGCGGGTGGGATTGTTCAAAAAGGGAATGGGACTTCAAAGGCAGTAGGTTACACAATTTAACAAATTTAGCGTGTGATAATGTATGCCAAGTATATAATTTTTTATGATACATGTTAAACCTCACAGGCTGCCCGAATATCATACAACTCAACGTCTCGACATATGTTCTGCGTACCTCATGGTGGTAACAGTGTGAACCATAGCTGCGTAACGCACGCCGCATACCTACCTTTTAACAAAGGGCTACATCCGTAGAACAATCATGAGATGCACCAGGTGGCCTGGTTTGCCACTGTGGATTTGGAATACCATGGATTCGGAATACCTTATTGGAAATTCTTCAATTGTGTTTAATACTCTAAATTGGAAATTCCTGCAGTCCAAAAGTAACTATGGACTTAAATTATGTAGCATATTTACATAGGTTTGAATTTAATTACTAAATCAACTTTTATATTCCTAATTAGTATATTAATATAATGTTTAACACAATTATTGTAATAAGCCTGTTGAATACTTTGACAAAAAATGATGAAATTTTAAGCCTCGAATGGGTCACAAGCATAGGATCACAACCGAGCAACTAACTATCAATTTTTAAGTGTTAATTTGCATGAGTAATGTTTGGATTGATCAGATCATTCTATTAAAGTAATTTTAGTGATGCAAATATGATTGTTTTGGAATATATATCATCAGTGCCCATGTGTACAACAGATTAGTAGATTAGTGAGACATATAGTACCCCGTGATTATCCTATCTTTAAAATGAGTAAAAGAATGAGAGGATTAGAAATCCAAGCAAAAAGGAGGGATTGCAAAACTTAACAAATGTGAGGATTTGTAATCCCCTAAATTTGTTGGAGGTGCCAAAGGACCCCTAGGTCACTGCCTTATATAACGTTGGTGAGTTGATTGGGAATTCCAAGTCACGTTGGTTACAAACCCCTATCAATTCAATCAATTTTGGTGTAGACTCAAAGGACTAAAATCAAAACAAGATTTTAGTGAGCTTTTGTGAATCTAGAGTTGACTCAATGATTGGTTGGAGTGACAAAACTTGAGCAAGTCATAAGGGTTCACATGAAGTTCTTTTTATATAGGAATGGAGTGAGTCACATCACTAACGTTGTTGACAAATGTAGTTCATTTTAATGTTTTTTTTTTAAAATTGATTACCAAGGTTTACTTGGATAATCGAGCTGCCTTTTGAATTTTTTTTAAGAGCTTAGATAATTTTGAAGGTTTTTTGGACAAAAATGCTCATTCACGTTTCCCAAAATCTTAAAGGCAGTTGCAAGCACCCGTCATTTCATATGGCCCCCAGCTGATAAAACGTCCATCATTGAAACCTCCCTTTAATCCATTGCACTCGTATCCGGATTGTTGATAAGGTCGCAGGTGTCGCCAAAGGAATATGATATAAATTTCAGCCTTATCCAAAAAGTCCATTCCCCCAGCGTTTCTCAAGTTGTGGTCCACCTTAGATTGGATTTCGTTGATTCTTTGGCCCATGCCCTAGCATTGTATCACAAAATAGATAAATGAGTCGCAGAGCTCACAGTAGGCCCCACATATTCTTTGGCCAATGGACAGATTGTTACTTGTTCACTGTCTACAATACCAAAAATGGATCAAATGCTACGGATTAAGGTCGTGGTTGTAATGTAGCAAGAGTCGAGGTTGTGGTTGTCATCTTATATGGGTTGTAGTTGTCATGTTATATGGGTCGTGGTTGTAATGTGGCGAGGGTCGAGGTTGTCATGTTATATGGGTCATGGTTGTCATGTTATATGGGTCATGGTTGTCATGAGTCATGGTCGTCATGTTATATGGGTCATGGTTGTCATGGGTTGTAGTTGTCATGTTATATGGGTCATGGTTGTCATGTTATATGGGTCGTGGTTGTCACATGTTCACTTCCTTTACTATCAAATGAAAGGCTAGCCATTAGTACCATAGCTTAAGGCCCACAATGGGGTGATATGTTCCATCCACCTTGTCGACCAGCTCGCCGTGGGCCCAAAAAGTTCTGACTTTGGCAGTGTCCACTTATAACAAACACTACAGTGAGCATGGAAAGTTTCAACAGTGGGTGCCACTGTCCCCATTATTTTCTAAAATATGGCCCACAAGAGATCTAGATCAGGCTGATATTTGGGCTCTAGCCCTAAAATGACACGACAAAAAGGATGGGCAACGTGGATTATACACATGCATCAATGTGGACCCCACACGAGCAAGGCCTAACTCGTCGGGCCCACATTGATGTATGTGTATAATCCACGTTACCCATCCTTTGTGCCTTGTCATTTTAGGGCTAGGGCCCAAATATCAGCCTAATCCAAAGCTCGTGTGGGCCACATAATAGAAAACAATGGTGACAGTGACACCCACTGTTAAAACTTTTCAGGCTCACTGTTATGTTTGTTAGAAGTGGACATTGCCCAAGTCATGACTTTTTGGGCCCACAACAAGCTAGACGACAAGGTAGATGGAACGGATCACCCCGTTGTGGGCCTTAGGCTATGGTACCAATGGCTAGCCTTTCATTTGGTAATAAAAGAAGTGAACATGTGACAACCACGACTCATATAATATGGCAACCATGACCCATATATCATGACAACCTCGACCCTTGCCACATTACAACCACGACCCATATAACATGACAACCACGACCCATATAACATGACAACCACGACCTCGACCCTTATTACATTACAACCACGACCTTAATCCGTAGCTTTTGATCCATATTTGTAGCGTAGGCAATGAACAAGTAACAATCTCGACCCTTACCACATCACAACCCCAACCTTAACACATCACAACCCCGACCCTTAACACATCACAACCATGACAACCCCGACCCATATAAATTGAAAACCTATCATTGAAAACCTTTTGGGAGTCATAAATTTTTTGGATATAACTATTTTTTGGCCCATGAAGTTAAATTAAATGATAAATCCAATGGACGGATTGTTACTTGTTCATTATCTACACTACCAAAAATGGATCAAAGGCTACAAATTAAGGTCATGGTTGTAATATAGTAAGGGTCGAGGTCGTGGTTGTCATGTTATATGGGTTGTGGTTGTCATGTTATATGGGTCGTGGTTATGATGTGGCAAGGGTCGAGGTTGTCATGTCATATGGGTCGTGGTTGTCATGGTTGTAGTTGTCATGTTATATGGGTCGTGGTTGTCATTGGTCGTAGTTGTTATGTTATATGAGTCGTGCTTGTCATGTTATATGGGTTGTGGTTGTCACATGTTCACTTCATTTACTACCAAATGAAAGGGTAGCCATTGGTACCATAGCCTAAGACCCACAATGGGGTAATCCGTTCCATTCACCTTGTCGGCCAGCTCGTCATGGGCCCAAAAAGTCCTGACTTGGGCAGTGTCCACTTATAACAAATATCACGGTGAGCCTGAAAAGTTTTAACAGCGAGTGCCATTGTCACCATTATTTTCTATTACGTGGCCTACATGAGCTCTGGATCAGGCTAATATTTGGGCCCTAGCCCTAAAATGACACGGCAAAAAGGATGGGCGACATAGATTATACACATAGATCAATGTGGGCCCCAGAGTTGCGCCTTGCCCACGCTAAAAAAAGCTTCCCTCCATGTCACTTTCTCGGGATTGAAATAATACGTAACTTCTTCCTCACTCTAAACCGTACAACTACCGATCTAAGGACAAGGGCATTTTGGTACGAAAAATTTTCCAAAGCTTGTTAGAAGGCCACCCTTGGAATATTTGAAAGTTGAATCCCTTTAGGGAATTTGACCATATAACGAGGCCAGTATGGTCAAAATCCCCTCTCTTTTCCGAGCAGGCTCAGGTCAAACCAGATTTGACCCTTTTTTTTGTCAATGCTCTGCGGCTCATGAAAGGTGGGGTCCATCGTGATGTCTAGTGAAATCCACTCCACTCACCAAATTTTATGCGTCCGATTAGGACCTTTGGCAAGAGATCAGGCATATCCAAAGCTCAAGTGGGCCACACTAAGTGAAAATTGTCTTAATCATTGATTCCCTACAATCTAGTGGTCAGATCATTTTTGAGTCTGATAATTGATTCCCTGCAATCTAATTGTGGTTATTAAGAAATATTTTTGGACTTTCTGAAAATGATCCAGTCCATCGGATCATGAATCATTTGTCAACCCCAATTTGCAATGTAGTAATTACTCGGTGAGTCTGAGATCGTACCCACATGGACTTGCTATTTGTATGATTTCTTAACTACTTTAGAATTAGAACTGGAGAGTAATCTAAGCACAAAAATTGTTGTGAAGAGTAATTGTGAATTGAAACTATCAAGAGTATAATATTAGAGCGTTAAAGATCCACTTCTAGCCATCTTAATGTCATTTTACTTTATTTAATCAATACACTTCAACTAGAATCGAAATCCTAATCTATCCAGTTGGATGATAGAGCGGTTGAAACATAATTTATACATCAAAATAGATTCCGAACTTTCATTGATTTGGTTCCCTCATAAAGCATTAATGTAATGATCGCAGAGAATTTAAAGCATCTACCATGCCCGAAGTCAATGATAGATCAATGGATTTTATAGATCGCACAATTGCAAAACAGGTAAGAATATATTCATAACCTTCTTAAGCATCCAATGTGCTCGGAATCGACAATGGATCAAAGTAAACTAAAAATACTTCTTTATTCAAACCAAAAATCATGAATTGTTCAATCATATAAACCAAATAACTTGAATCAATGTATAATAAACATCGAAACAAACTACAAGCTTCACCTCTTAGCTCTAGCTAAGAGATTAGCCAAGCAAAGACATTATTGAACTATAACTCTTAAAGAAAAATATAAACACTAACTAGAACCGGAGGATTCAAAAAGAGGAATGACTTCTTAAAGCACTGCAACTCCTTGCTTTACTCCTACCCTAATTCGTACCTAGAAGAACTCCAAACATCCCTTTATATATGCTTTGATCCAACTGACTTTAAAATCGCCTCAATTTATGTAGTATCACAACTTTAATGACATCGAAGTCCCATCGAAGGATCTGACTTGAATTGGGAAACTGTCAGCAATGATCTTTTGAATCTGTGTAATTCTTCGATGTCATCACACGTCCGTCGATGGCATCGAACTTTGCTTCGACGGGATCAAATAATGCTCCAAATTGTTTAGCAACTAAATCCAGAAATTCATGATTTTTAAGATGTAATCGAACTGGCTTTGATGGCATCGAGCGCTTCTTCGATGGGATCGAACTTTCATTCATGACATCGAAGAGGTCCCAAATATGCCCAGTAAGAAAATCAAAATTTTCTGATTTTTGTGATGGGATCGAGACACCTTTGATGGCGTCGAATGCTTCCTTTGATGGTATCGAAGGTGCCATCTATGGCATCGATCTGCCGATTTTAACACCTTAGATTTATGCACTTTGATTTCTTCAGTTTTCTTCCTTCTTTGCTTGGTTTCCTTGCTTAGACTCTTGAATTCTTCAATCTTAACCTCCATAGATCCAATCTTCACTTGAGTATTTCTTTGAGCATCAAATCCATGCTTCAGGGATCCTTTTATTCTCAGCTCTCAAAATCACCTCGTAAGAGAAAACATGTGTAGTTAGATTAATTAAACACATTCATGTTAACAAAATCAAGGTATAATAAGGGGGGAAATATGTAATATTTCACGCTCAACACACCCCCCAACTAGCATTTTGCTAGCCCCGAGCAAAGCATGTGAAGAATTAAAGTTTCAAGCATTCAAATTTCATTTTTTTAAAAGAAAATAGTATCCTGGTCAATCCTATAAATGTAAGTAGAATTCAAAGACATATGATAGAATTTCATCAACCTATAATCCAATGTTAGTAGTGGTCTTTTTAAACCAAGTTCTTCTTCATCAATTTCTTAATAGAAATCATCCAAACATCAAGTTTCCAGTGTGCTTAGTGACTCTTACTTATATTTTATATAAGTTTCTTTTCATAATGTTAGCCATGCTTATTACCTTCAAAGTGGGCAGATCAACACAAGTACCTGATTTCGAACCTATCTCATTTTCACTTATTATTCCATATTTCAAATATTTCATTAATGGCTTTAACATTCTTTTTCTTATTTTTTCTTTGATTTCTCATTCAATTACATACATAGCCATGTTCAATTGTTTTCTAGCTGATTTTCTTCTTCTTTTCACAATTTTAAGGTTGATAAGGATCTCCAGACTTGGTTCGTACTCACTTTTAAGTAATTATCGAGCTAAAATAAGAATTCTAGGTTATCTTTACAAAATATAAATCAAGTGTGAGTTGTGGACTAAACTCAATTGATGTTTAAACTTTCTATTAATTAATTCATTGAAGGCACTCATTCAAAAGTCTATTACTTAAGTAAACTCCAAATTTTCAAAAGTCTTTTATATCTTCTCCTAATACTCAAAAAATATTCAGATTTACTACTAACTATCTTCAAAAAGAGTTTTGAAATTGAGATTTTTAAAATTTTTAAAAAAATTTAGGCTCATGCTCAAGATTAAGAAAATAATGATTAAATCTACTTAATCTCACCCCCAACCTAAAATCTACATTATCCCTGATGTAAAAGATATATGTAATCAAAACAACATGAGACGACAAAAATAAAAGAGGAATGAGTTAGAAAGATAATACTTGTGGAAGAAGAATGAAACGGTTTGAAGTCTTCATCATCTAAAGGAATTTGTATAAAACAAAAACAAACAAAAACAAACTAACCTGATCCTAAGAAAGCAATAAACCTAATGGACCTCCATCAGACTAGAATGTCAATCCTGATAGACAGGATCAATCAGAGGGATGGACATATCTTCTTAATCAAAATTCTCAATGAATGGTTTAAGGTGATGACCGTTCACTTTGAAGATGTTACTATTAACCGAATTTTCAATCTTAGTAGCCCCATGACGATAAGTCATTTTAATTGCGAATGGGCCGGTCCATCGAGATCTCAACTTACTGGAAAAAAGGTGAAAGCGAAAATTATATAAGAGGACTTTTTGATTTGGCATGAATGATTTCCGAAGAATGTTCCAGTAATGAAACACCTTCATCCTGTCCTTGTATATTCTTGAATTCTCATACGCATCGTTCCGTATTTCTTCAAGTTCGTTCATTTGTAACTTGCGAAGCGAGACATGTCTGTCCAGATTAAAATTGAAACTCTTTATGGCCCAGTAGGCCTTATGCTACAGCTCCATAAGCAAGTGACAAGTCTTCCCATAGACGAGTCTAAAGGGAGACATTCCAATAGGGGATTTGTAAGGCATACGGTAAGCCCATAAGGCATCAGTCAATAGAATTGACCAATCCTTACGATTGGGGCTAACCGTTTTCTCCAAAATTTATTTTATCTCCCAATTTGAAATGTCGGCTTGGCCACTTGTCTAAGAGTGATGTGGGGTACTCACTTTATGTGAAATATTGTATTTCTTCATTAAGGTTTCGAATGACTTATTGCAAAAGTCTTATGATGACTTGAGGAGTTCCGACTAGGATATGATGTTTTATTTTAAGAACTTAATGACCGTGTGATGGTCATTATTCCGGCATGGAATCGCCTCAACCCATTTAGTGACATAGTCTACTACAAACAAAATATAGAAATTTTTGAAAGATTGGGGGAATGCTTCCATGAAATTGATGCCCCAACAATCAAATGCTTTGATAATGAGAATGGAGTTCAGTGGCATCATATTCTTATGAGACAATCCTCCTAATTTTTTACAATACTCACACGCTTTACAAAATTCATGTGAATCTTTGAACGTAGTGAGCCAATAAAAGCTGCACTGCAAAATTTTAGCCGTGGTCTTCTTAGCCGAGAAGTGACCAACACAAGCTTGAGAATGACAAAATGAGATGATACTATGTTGTTCATTGTCAGGGAAACATTTCCTAATTATTTAATCTAGGTAATATTTAAATAAATACAAATCATCCCAGAAGAATTTGTGCACATCTGTGTAGAATTTCTTTTTATCTTGCGTAGTCCAATGAATAAGCGTGAGACCTGTGGTAAGAAAATTCACAATGTTAACAAACCAAGGTAATTGGGTGACCTTAAAGAGTTGTTCAGTAGGAAACATGTCATTGATCGGTGTCGTCTTGTAACATCCCAAATTTTCGCAGCCTTAGTACATACTCATACCCGAGAATTTCGAGTGTTAATAATATAACAATTGGATGCTTCAAAATCGCACTTTTTTTTTCTTTTTTCTTTTTATTAGATAAATCACATCCAGTTACATTCACGAAAGTAACCATCCATGAGAATAAAATCAACTGTATTTATTATTCCATTATAATAAAAAGCGTATAAATAATTCTTTAATGCTCTCTCAATGGGAGCTAATTACATTATCAAAGTTTACAGCAGAAAATAAATAAAACAATTCATGGTGTTATCCTTCTTCTTTTCTTTTTGAAATAATCTTCCATAGAATGATTATCGGCCGTATCATCAACCTGTAATTCACCTGCAATATCTGTATGGTTGGAGAGGGTTAATGCTCTACTCATAGTGATGGTTATCCTTTAAGATTAACAATAATTCAAGAGCTTCATAGGAATAATGTGAGGGTTCTAATACGTCTCGTACTCCACCACTACGAGTGGTATCAGTATGTGCAACCAATGTATATATGAATGCATGCCTAGTAAAGTGTGTGTGATCCATCATATTAGTGATCATCATAATGTAGAATATAATTCATAGAAAACCCGGCTCGCCCTGCATCCCATACTACGGAGATTCGTTGGTGTGTACAACGTTAACGTGAATTTATGTGAATATCTCAAGGTGACACAATAATGCGATTGAGGGATTTATGTGGCACGATATTTTCATGAAGCGACTATTTACGATATCCAATCCCGAGAAGTGATGTAACACGCATGATGATTTACTTACATCGATTATGCACCACTCACCAACCCACGGGATTACGTGCCAACCAAGAGGGCCGCTACTCGAAACGGATTACGTCCACGATAATATATATGAACCACTATATATGAGGCTTATAACACATCACTTGCATCAATATAGAAATAAGTCGAACCATGAGGGTTTTAAAATTCTAAGACACATGCTCAGGCCATAAAGGGAAGTAACACAAGACTAACCTAATAAAGGAGAAAAGTAGCATTACGCTATTTCAATAAAAGAGAAGAGTAACAAATACGCTAACTCAACAAGAATAAGGGGAGAGAAGTAAAATGCCAACTCAATATAGAGTGGAAGAATGCGTAGCTCTCAAAATTGGTAAAGGGCAAAGCTTGTATCCATCGCCCCATATAAATTCATAAAAATCACGCATAATTAAAATCATGCCTTAACCATAATTTTCAAAATGATAAATAATTGATAATGGCAAACCAATCAATTTATGGAAAAACATAGTAATATGAATGTATGAAAAAATAAGATAAATCATATCAACTCAAATTAGTGTAAGCTTTAAAGTAATCTCTCACCTTAGCCTTAGATCTAAACCCTAGGCAATCTTGATGTAGGAAAGTTTTTACATGAATCATGACATCGCTTGAACAAGAGGAGAACACCACACATGTTGAGGAAGAGGATGATGGGCGACTAGGCTTTCTATTTCTCTTTCTTTCTCTTTTTCTCTTTCTCTTTCCCTTTCCCTTTCTCTCTCTCCCTCTCTTTCCCTTTCTATTTTCCTTTCCTTTCTCTTTCTCTTTCTCTTTCTTGGACATGGGATCATGGGCATGTGAGAGGAGAAGGGGGCACACTCCTCCTTTTATAAAGGAGTGGGCGTGTGAGAGGGGATGTGTTTCACATCCCACTTGTATTGGGTTTTTCCAATTTGACCTTTTCTAGCGATCTTTCTTTAAATATAATTCCTCCGGTGTGTTGAGGTCGTCAAATGGGGACGGGGTATATGATTTTCTTGGTTATAGGCATGTTTCTAAGTAATTCTTACAAAAGAACTTATATCTAAATCATTGTGAATAAAGAATTATTCACCAAATTAATTAAGGGAATGTACATATATCAACCAACACAATGGATGGTCAGATGACATGTTAAAAATAGAAAAACTTGATGGTTAATATTCTGATCATGTATGTAAGTAGGTGTACGGTCAGTTTTGTAACCGGATGATCACAAGTGGGTTTTTGGAGTGATCAAGAGGCAAAATATGTATACCGTTAGGTTCAAGTGACTTGTTCACATATGTAAGTTTCTCATATTATAGTTTTGATGGTGGGTTAAGCATATTCATAGGTGGTGAACAAGATGAACGGATTAAAATCTCAATTTGATATGTGTACGAGCGGATGCATATATCAAGTAGTTAGTTTACTATGATCGGGTGATCTAAACTCAAAGTGGACAGTCAAATATCTTTACCTATCAGTGAATAGCTGGATAAACGGTTAGTTATGATGGACAAGTGGGAATACTTGGACATATGATGATCTTATCTTAAAATTAACGGTCAGATGACTTGATCTATGGATGAAGATCATTGTCAACGGTCAGATTCATGTTGGAGAATAGATGTAAGGTTATGATAGGAGAAATTGTTGACATACATATGTATATACTAAATTAAATTTCATGGTAACACTCGAGAACTTTCAATAATCGGGTATTGAAAAGTTCGGAGTGTTACACGTCTCAACGAATTCGATAAGACAAGCCTCGAGAGATGTCCAGCCACTACGTTCTCTACTCTCTTCTTGTCTCGTATGTCAATATCGAATTCCTTGAGTATAAGGATCCATCGTAACAAGCGAGGCTTAGCATCATTCTTAGAAAGAAGGTACTTCAGTACCACATTGTGGGTATAAATGATGATCTTGGATCTATCAAGTAGGAGATAAACTTATCTAAAGCAAACATTACGCTATGAGTTTGTTCTCCGTAGTAGAGTAGTTTACTTGAGCATAATTTAAAGTTTTACTTACATAGTAGATGACATAGGGCTTATTCTCCTTTCTTTGGTATAATACCACCCCAATAGCATAATCGCTTGTGTCTCACATAATTTCAAAAGGAATGCTCCAATCGGGTGGTTACATGATAGGAGCGTTATTCAACATGCCTTTAAGCTTGGTGAAAGATTTTTAGCATTCTTCACTCCTCTCGAATGTAGTTTCCTTTTGAAGAATATTAGATAAAGGACGAGGAGGTGACTAAAGTCCTTTATGAATCTTCAATAAGAGTCGGCGTGTCCTAGAAAGGATCCCACGTCACGTATGCTTTTAGGTGGAGGTAGGTTAGAGGTCAAATCAATTTTCACCTTGTCTACCTCGATTCCATTGGATGATATAATGTGTCCAAGGATTATTCCCTTTCGAACTATAAAATGACACTTCTCTCAATTTAACACAAGGTTCTTTTGTTCACACTCTTCTACACCAATTTATGATGTTCAAGGCATTCACTGAAGGAAGAACCAAAGACAGAGAAGTCGTCCATGTAGACCTCTAAAATTTACATCACCATGTCCAAGAAAATACTCAACATACATCGTTGGAATGTGGCGGGGGCATTACATAATCCGAATGGCATCCTTCGATATGCGAAAGTGCCAAAGGGACATGTAAATGTTGTCTTCTCTTGATCTTTACGGTCTATCTTTATCTGATTGTAGCCCAAATATCCGTCCAAAAATCGTAATATGAATGACAAGCTAACCTTTTTAAAATCTGAACAACAAAGGGCAAAGGGAAGTGATCTTTCCTATTAACATTATTCAACTTTTTGTAGTCAATGGACATTCTCCACCCAGTAATAACTTTGGTTGGCAAAAGTTCATTATCCGCATTGGCTACAATGGTGATTCCGGACTTCTTGGGAATCACCTGAATTGGACTCACCCCATTGGCTATCGGATATAGGGTATATAATACCCACATTTAATAGCTTAAGCACCTCAGTTTTCACCACTTCTTTTATGTTTAGATTTAACTAGCGTTGTGGTTGTTTAGAAGTTTTCACATTGCCTTCAAGTTGAATGCGATGAGTACAAATCAAATGATCTATTCCTTTGAGGTCTGCAATCGTCCATCCAAGGGCTCCTTTGTATTCCATGATAGTATAAATGAGCATACTTTCTTGTTTCCTATGCAATTGGGAAGAAATCACCATCGGATGTGTCTCATCTTGACCTAAGTAAGCATATTTAAGATCAGCAGGTAATGGTTTTAGGTCAAGCCTCGATGCCTTAAGACTAGACGATAGAGGCGTAATGTTAGTGTGTGGCAGTTTTTCGAATTCCAGTCTCCACCGGTTAATTTCAAGTACCAGCGTCACATCGAGTAAGGCACCCATCTCCCTAATCATGTCATCATCTAAATCAGGGGAGTGGGCCATGCAAGTCTCTAATGTGTCATAGTATGGAGTCATAAGTGCTCTATCTTCTACGAACGAGTCAATCATTTTAATTTATGGGTATAATCAAAATCCTCGGGTTGTCTGAACACGTTAAAGATGTTAAGCTCTAATGTCATGTTCCTAAAAGTTAGTTTCATAATCTCATTCCTACAATTGATGATTGCATTTGATGTGGCTAGGAATAGTCGGCCTAGGATGACAGGAATTTGAGTGCTTACATCGATGACGGGCTGAGTGTCCAACACAATTAAATCTACTGGATAGTACAATTTATCGACTTGGACTAGCACATCCTCAATCATTCCTCTCGGTATACGAATCGAACTATCAACAAGTTGAAGAGTAGTCCTGGTGGGTTTTAATTCACCAAGTCTAAGCTATTCGTAAACCGAATAAGGAATCAAATTTACACTTACTCTCAAGTCAAGTAGTACGTTCTCAATCCTGTGGTCACCAATCACATAAGAGATGGTTAGGCTACTAGGATCTTTGTATTTTTATGGCACATCTTGCTTAATGATGACACTCACTTTCTCAGTCAATTTTTTTTTTTGCTTTTGAATGTTTTACCATCTCTTAGCCATTCATAGATCTTTCAAGAACCTGGGATATGACGGTATTTGTTTAATGGCATCCAAAAGAGGAATATTGATTTTCACCTGTTTAAGCACCTCCAAAATATCCTGAGTGTTAGCGAAGGGTTTTGGTGAAATCAACCATAGAGGGAACAGAGCTGAAAGTGCCTTGGTTTGTCAATTAGCGTAAGTGTTGAGTCAGTTCGTCTACAGAGCCTGATAGGAAGATCAATTCAGGCGTCTACCTCAACTGGATGTGTGCAAGCTCACCACAGGTAACTTTGAGCCTCACATCCCTTGTCCCAAATCACCAGGTATACTAAAACCCTTAAAATAAACTAGAACATCTTAGGGTTTTTAGGTAAGAAAACGTTTTTCAAAATAGGAAAATTCTCTAAGTTTTCTTGCCCTATCGATTGTATCGATACACATCTCGATATGATCGACTTGCTCTGTCGAGTCCTCGATGCTCCATCGATACCATCGAAAAGAGGACTAAATATGTCCAGCAACCTCATAACATATCTGGACGAATTATCGATGTATCAATACACCTATCGATATCATCGATATTCAAATCTCCAGTCTATCGAAGTCGACTCGATATCATCGATAGGCAGATTTTCGGCGCCCTTGTTTTTAATTAAGAAAATCACATTTGCATCGATATATCGGAGCTCTTCTCGAGACCATCGAAGGTCAAATCTCGATGATATCGGAAGACCTCCGATGATATCGATCTTGGGCGCCAAGTTTTCCAGCAAAATATTTCAGGGCGGTTTAACTATGATCGGGGGCCCTTCGATAGAATCGATATTCAAATATCGATGATATCGGCACCAGGTTGATTGCATCAAACAAGGACATAAACTGTCCAGCAAGCTTGAAAAATTCGCTGGATTTATTGATGTCTTGACGCTGATATCGATATCATCGATATTCAAATTTCGATGATCTCGATGGTTCCCCGATCATTCATGAAAAACCTGAAATATTTTAAAGTCAAGTCTCTCTCGTTCTTAAAGTGTTGATGGATCGAACCTATCATCGATGGAATCGGAGTTCGAAATCTGATGACATCGACAATCGTTTTGATTCATCGACCATCTGGCAAAAGGTTTCAAAAGCGCATGACATTGAGTTTGAGTCATCGAGCGGACCATCGATGCCATCGAGAGTATACTCTCGATGATATCGAACCTGCTCGATGATATCAAACTCTGTCATAAATGTGACAGTTTTATATCCGTTGGAACCTTTTGCCTATATATAGAGGACTTGTCTATTATTGCTGTGAGAGAAAGTAGAGAGAGCTTTTGAGTGTTTAACTTTAGATCTTATACCCAAAGCCCTTTCTCTCAGGGAAGTTCATCCTCTAATCCACCCTCACCATTGATATTCAATAGAGTGAATTGGGGAATGAAGTTTTGCATTCAAGGATCCTCCAGCTACTACCTTAATGGCAAATCATTAACCTGAGATGCCTTGAATGCTTAGATGATTGAAATCGCTCTATCTTCCTTATAGGAAAATATTTTGAGAGTAGGATTTCATCATAACCTTGACCCAACCCGTCACCATATATTGGTACATCTTTTGTGTTGCGGATCAAGGGAGCAAAAGACTCTTCGTCAACAAGGAGGAGGAGATCTTCGGCATTGTGCTAATCGGGACTCATCAACTTATTTGTAAGTATCTAGAGTCCAAGAGGAACCTTTTGATCATTCCTTTGTAGGATTGGGTCTAAGGTGTTTCTCACCCTTTGAAGTCCTCAAGGAGGCCTCCGGCGGGAGTGTACGTGGTGGGTGCATTGTGTGGACCCTTGCTCTGTGGAGAGCATAAACATCTGGTTGAAGGTGAACCAGTAAAACCTTAGGTTTGAGGTCAACCGCTGTGAAACCTCGGGTTTGAGGTAAACCGTGTAGAAACCTCCAGTAGGGTCTTATGGAAGATCTTTGGCCAGTGTGCCTAAAAGTGGGTGCGTTGTGTTGACCCTTGCTCGTGAGAGTATAAACAGTCAACCTCAGTATAGGTTGTAAAGGTTGAAGGTGAACCTGATTTAAAACCTTAGGTTTAAGGTAAACCGCTGTGAAACCTCCTAGTGAAATCCGGTACACTCAAGGGTTGAGTGCGGTTACCAGGAGTGGAGTAGACAAGTCGTCGAACCACTATAAAAATGATTGTGTTTGAGATTGTTATTCTTCTAATTGTGTGATTTACTTTAATATTTGCATATCTGAATATCTGAGATCACACCTCACACACTTACACAGTCATATCCATCATAAACTAGTTTGTACATCGTTTACTTCCTAAACAGTTTGTGATTGGATCCTCTACCGGGCTTGGAAGCCAGTAGAGTTATTTTTGAGTAATCCTAATATGTGCCTACTGTTAGGATTAGTGTAATAGAATTTTAAATAAATCATAAAAACTTTTAAAAGTCCTATTCACCCCCCTCTAGGACATATTGGCATATCCCGACTTCAACTAAAGCGGTCTTCACCGCTATTTCAAGAGCAACCAATTTGTATTGTGTTTCCATTTCTTTCTCACGTGAAGCATCATTAAGCCCATCATTCATCTTAGATTCTTCCCAGTCCTTAGGCTTCTCAGCCCTCGTTGGGATGTTTTTATTAATTGTCTTTCCACTTCTAAGAGTGGTAATGGTTTAGCTTGATCCACATGTTGATTCAAAGAGCTCGGGTCACTTATCTCGCATTGTGGATTAGGGTTAGGTAGAGGTTGGGCTGGAAAAACCCCTTTCTCCCTAACTATATGTGACTCAAATCTTTGAATGGACTTGTTAAGGTCTTGGAATGCTTGTAAAGTAGTCCGATTGATTAGCTCCTGAATTTCCACATGCTTTTGAAACAGATCCTCTTGAGCTCTTCTCTAAATGACAATTGGTGGAAGAACCCCTTTAGGATTAGCGGTTTGGTCGTTCCTCCAACTGAGATTTGGGTGGTTCCGCCAACTAGAATTATACATGTTTGAGATGGGACCACTGAATGGTCGTTGACAGTTGTTCATGGCATTAGATTGCTCATTTAACAACTCTTGAAACGCAGGAAGTGTAGGACATTCCTGTGTCAAGTGTATGTTACTAGCATAAATTCCACAAACAACATCAACGGTCTCGTCGGTTTTGACCGTCTCTACTTTCTTCAGTTACATGGCCTCGACTTTTCTTGTAAGATTAGTGTAACACATCGTACTTTTCAGTACTCGGATGTTACCCCTTAAATTAAATTTAGCACAAGCACATGTAAGAACACAAAAACCATAATCCATACATCGCTTGCTTACCCACGATTCGCCCATCATAACTAGCTCATTCGAGCTCAACCTGCCCTTGAACAGCCCTTAACTTCTCAGCGGGAGATTTTACCATTAATGATCATCCGACTCGCAATCGAGGTGCGTGATATCGCACCTAAAATACCTTAAATCAAGTTTGGCCCTAAATTAATACAAACAAATCTCCATCATAACCATACAACAAGGCCAACCATGGAATCAACATTAAGGTCAACCCGTTTACTTAAATTATTCATCAGTCCAGCCATTTAATATATTCTTCACCCATTAATTTTCAAGATGAACCGCTACAGCATCAGAGAAACATTGGATTAATCACTGAACATCAGACCCACGACTCTGATAAGACGAATAGTCATTTAATTGAATAAGTTAGCCATTAGGTTATTATCAACCGTAGGTCACAAGATTCACCATTCACCAGGCCTAAAACACTTGGGACACACTACTCGACTATCGGGACTTCACTTAAAGCACGCCCTAGGAACCTTTTTCAGCAATGATTAAACTTGAAAACATCCAACCGTTGAATGAAATCCCCACTTATATACTAAGCAGTCCATCCATTATTATTCGAGATGGACCACCACATCGTTAGAGAAAACTATTTTAGGTCACTTGATCACTAAACCTATTGATGATTTTCACCTAAGCTAGGCTGAGAATCCTGGAAATCCTTAACGATCATTTTAGAATTAATCTAATCCGTCCATTAGGCTCATAGCATATCATTAGACGATATTCACTAAGTGACCACCTAACCCAAAAATTCTGGAACCATTGATAGTCAAAATTGATGAATCTGGCCGCTAGATTAACGTAACGCAACATTTAAGGTCCCGCCACCTAATCATCAGACCTATGCTATCAGGCCACCATTTCAACCATGGAAACTTATCTAGGTAGGCCCTATGACCCTCACAACCGTGGATGATCAGATTGAATGCAATCTGGCCAGCAGATCGATGAAAACTTACAATTTAAAGACGAAAGTCCAAGTTTATGGCCCATCTGGTCGCTGGATCGGCTGGAAGTTTGTATGATGACTTGTTAGGAGTAGTGGGATCGGATGAACGGGGTAGATTTCGTCTAAACATCTCAATGGACCCCATACAGGAGTGGTGTGCACACTAGTACTGTTGCACCAGACGTACATCGGACCGCCAGCTCGGTCAAACATTGTTTGACCCGAGCGTTAGTAACTGAAGAAGAAATCTCCCTAATCTGAGATTCCCGCCTTCGGTAAAATTCGAATGGACGACGCAAAATCGTCTAAATCCATGGCCCACCTTCGTGATTTGAGCTGTCCATCGTGTCGGGGTGCCAAAACCAATCAAAACCATATCACTCTTGCAAATCCATGTATGCGTGTGATCGCACATTAACAGGTGCAAGTGGCTTAGCGTGCGAGCGAATGTGTGTTTCCATACTCTACAAGATTTACCTATTGTGATCAAGGTGGGCCACCTTAAGGCAATCCAAATCGTTCATATGGTAGGGCATCCCCGTCCGACCAGATCTATGCCATCCGTATACATTCATGCATCAGTGCATGCACACAAATGCGGGCCCGAGTATAAGTAGGTGTGGTAGTTTCCAAAAATGGAAACCTGTTGTGTTGCCATGTTAACAATCCGCGTCCACCTCATTCCTCCCATCCCAACTGTTCACAAGGAACACATCTCAATGTCTCCTTCAATGCCAAAAAAAGGGTGGACATCGTCTGAGAGTAGAGAACAACGTGGGAGACATTCCCCTTTTGGGAAATCCTCGCTGGCGCAAATCCAAACCCCTCTTCAAGCGCTGTGAACTCATCTCAGTCATTCCTGTTAGGGCAACAACAACTATATATGAGTGAGACTCCTCTCCTGCGAGAAGTGGATAACAGCCGATTTTCTCGTGAGATGCTATCGGACCGTGATTACCAACGAGATAAGTGGGCCCCGCAAGGATCATGGTTCCCATCCGACCCGTCCAGACGACTTGGATCACCAAATGAGACCATTGATGGCAGTTCGCCATTGACGACCACTGCATCTTCCCTGTGCAGCCAAAGGACCCACCCCGATGAAATGGGGCCCATTTCTTGATCAAAGGAGTCCTTTCGATGTCCCTCAGTGGTAGAAATCCATCCCTCGTAGCAGATGGGACCCACGCAAGCAAGAAATAGAGAAGAAGACATGAGTGATGCCGCACCAATCGTGACCGTTCGTTGTAACAGTGCAAGCGAACCCTAGGGCTATAAATAGGACCCTATTCTCTCAGGATTCTCACCAAGAGCCTGGAGAGATAAGGATACAGAGAGAGAGAGAGAGAGAGAGAGAGAGAGAGAGAGACTAGGGGAGGAAAAGTTAGAGGGAGCGTCGGGCGGACTGTGATGCGGTACAACGTCAAGACTGTTCGAGTTAACTCGAACTCGGGGCGAGTTGCGGAGGGACCGGCCAATAGCTCTAGCTCCATGAGGAAATAGGAGGAGAATGAGGAGAGGAAAGAAATAGAGAGAGAGAGAGAGAGAAGCGTCGTTTCACCTTGCGGACAGCATGCTGCCGCACTGGGTTTTTGAGCGACTCGCTAGGTCGCGAGTTGTTGGACGGCGCAGTGGAGAAAGATAAAAGAGAAGCAGAGGAAAGAAGGAAAGAAAGGAAGGGGAAGAAAGAGAGGAGAAGGAAGAAAGGAAAGAAGAAACAAAAAGGAAGAGAATCGGGTTGTTGGTTGCTCGGTTCAATACCGAGTCGACCCTTCGAGTTCGAGCCAAACCAGCTAGGTTTGGGTCAATCCAGGCCCCGCCTGGTCCATAGGAAGGGGCAAGGAGAAGAGAGAAAAGAGAGAAGGAGGTGGAGGGAGGAGATCGAGTCAACTCGGGTTCAAACTGAGTCAACTCACTGAATCGGGCTGACCTGAATCCCATACTATTCGAGGACCATACTTAGTCAGCAAATTGACAATATTGGGGTTCCCAGTCCCGATCCTAGTGCAATGCATCGTCGTCAGGTAACCTTTCCAACCGAATCCAAATAAACTGAGTCGACTCAATGAGTCAATGTTTTCTTTCTAGATTAGATATGCCTCATTGTATTAATATCATAGTTACACTCTTATTATCAGGATTGCTAACATTATATGTGATTAGCCATTAACGGATAATTTATGCTAGAACTAGTTATTATAAATGAAATTACAATTAGTAAATAGTTGTATTTTACTTACCGCTCCTAAATATTATCATTGATAGTATATCATAATATTTATTATCATCACAAGGGTTAAGGTTGTCATGTTAGCTATAATAACAATTACATTGCTAGTATTAATGGCGATTTTACAATTATTAATACTATCAACATGGTTACGATTCCTATCATTATTAGGATTTTAATATTAGGAATGAATAGCCGTTAGTGACTTATCTATACCGATATTAGTTATTACATATAAAATAATATCATTACTAAATACTAGTGTATTGTTTTGTCACTCTTAAATATTATCATAAATAGTAGATCATAATATTACTTATCATCATAATGATTTTTATTAATATGTTAGCCAATATAAAGTATAACACTAACGGTAATAATTATCTTATAACTATTAAGTTTAAATTGTAACTAACACACCAACTAGAGTCCAAACCCTAAAGTCTAAGCCTAGACCTAGGCTCCAGGGTGAAACCCTAAACCTAAGTAACCCAAACCTTAGGTTTTAAGCTTGACCATAGATAGTTTGTAGAACGTTGATCTAACCATACAACTTTACGGTTCATGGTAAGACTTGAATCAAAAGGCGTCCTAGCGACAATGTGGGCGGATCAAAATATAAGGTGATGATTTCTTCCCCTTGAGCTTTCCATTTTCCCATTAGCTTAAGTGATAGTTTTTATTTTAATTTCGATTGATAATTGATATATTCATTTTATAATCACATGTGTTAATTGTTAGAATTGAATTGCTAGATTACATGCGTAATATTTATCCTGCATATTTATTTCATGCTTATGAATTACTTGTGGATTGCTTATGGAACTTAAACTGGTACATCAGTGGGAAACCCCCACTTATAAATATACACCCATACTTGGGATGTAACTCGATTGATTGTGACTATAATGGACCTTTGGCTTAGTGGTTATTAGATGGTGGTTTAAATTGAATATTGATGCGGGCCTGCCATCTAGGGGTTGCCGTGTCTAAAGAGCTTTTAAAGATGGTCTTTTATCGCATATTTTTGATATTTGCCCTATGTGGCTTAGTTTTGATATTCGCCTTATGTGGTTTGTTTTGGTATTTTCCCTATATGGGTTCGAAGTTTTATTTTGTGAAACCATGTGATGACAAGCCTCATATACTAAATATGATTGGCCACTAGTCGATGGGTTCCATTAAACATCCTAAGGTGGTAGCCTCATGAGCCAAGGATGGTGGAATGGGACACTATGCCTGAGCTGTCGGCCTACGCTGGGCTCTGAGCTCCCCATAGTGACCTTCGAGCTTATTAAACCTGCAGGTTGTAAACGGATTAATGATAGTTGGGTTAATCATACATACATAGCATTCGGGTGATGACGAGTGGATTGTTTCTGGATATTGTAGCACGTGCCTAATAGGATTTAGTTGCGTATCGTTTCGCTAGCTACCAAACCATTGACTATCGACCCACTCTCGGTGAGTTTGACACTACGCATGTACTACGTACTCTCACTGGTGACTGGCCACATTGCATGGGCTTTGTCGAAAAGTTGACTGGATGAGCATCCCCAGGTCGATGTGCACTCATACATCCATGCATTTAATAAGACTGCATCATGTATTATTTTGTATGCCTTGTGTGTTTTTTAAACTATGCTTACCTAATGTGGCAATGTGTAATCTTGAGGAAAATTCACACTGAGTTGGCCACTCATCCATCAAATATATAATTGTACATGTAGTACAGGTGGCTTAGATGATATTTAAGTTCAGACTGACGAGGAGCCGTTATGATTGACAAGTATGCATGTCTGTATCTATCTCGAGAAGCTGCGCAATCTTATGGCTTTCGTTTATATGCATTTTAATATTTTTCCTGTATTAAATTATGTAATTATTGCAGTTGTTAATATGGAGACATTGGTTGTATAAGTCATTATGAGCAGCATCTTGTATATCCTAAACGTAAATGTAAATTTCCTTTTATGTTGATTTGTCCATCCTACGCTAAATTGCTCACTCTGAAAAGGAAAGAAAAAGACATATATATATATATGTGTGTGTGTGTGTGTGTGTGTATATATATATATATATATATATATATATATATATATATATATATATGGTGTGTGTGTGTGTGTGTGTGTGTGTGTGTGTGGGATTTGGCTCTTTATAGGTTAACACTCGGGTTCTTGGGAAACGAGTCAGATACTTAGGTCCTGAAAATACGGGTCATTACAATTAGCCACCCTAACATCATATCATCTTTTTCCCTTAGGATGTACATTCCTCATTTCTCTCTCGACTGTGTCAGTCTGGAATTGGTGGGCTTAGCCGAAGTGTCCCATGAGTGCGTGTTTTCAGCAATGATATCAAAATAATCCCACACGTCATCAGCTTCCTTATTCATGAATTCCCCATTGCACATCATCTCTACAAATTGGCGTATGAGCAAAGTTAGTCAATCGTAGAAAAAGCTTATGACCCGCCAAATTTCGTAGCCATGATGTGAGTAAGAGTTTAAAATATCCTTCAATCTCTCCTAGCATTGGAAGAATGTCTCTTCTCTTTTTGTGAGAAACTCATGATTGCCCTTCTCAGGGTATTGGTCTTATAAATCGGGAAGAACTTTTTAAGGAACTCCCGGGTCATCTCAACCCATGTCCCTATTGATCTTGGTCTCAAGGAGTGAAGCCATGAATTGGCTTTCTCCTTAAGAGAAAAAGGAAACAATTTTAATCTTAAGGTCTCATCAGACACATTTTGGAAGAGTAGAGCTTCTATGATCTCGTCAAATTCTTTAAGATGTAAATATGGACTTCTAGAATCAAGTCCATGAAACTTTTGTAACACCACGGTTTTTGAAACCCGAGTATATGACTCGTTCTCTAAAAACCCGAGTGTTAGCCTATAAAATTCATTGTAAATTTGAACCGCTTATCATTAATTAGAGTTAGCAGCAAACGTAGCTAGAGTAAACCATACATTGTATAAAAGCATTCCAATCATAATAAAAATCCAAATGTAGCGCCCATACAGGACTTTCACTACCCTCAAATAGCAAAGTTCATTAATTAAAAACAGAAATCTATCATCTAACAGTGGAGCTCAATATGGGCCGCAGGGACCCCGTCTATCTCCTCAGCTACCCGATCTGCTTTAGTAACCTAGTGAACAGCATCGGCTCGCTCTACACCTGCATCAACTGATATGGTTTGATAGCGTCAATGACTATCGCAGTAAGAAACACCCTCTAAGATTACGCACTCATCATTCATAATCCAACATAAATTGCAATGTATGAGAAGAGACATATTAAACAACGCAATTCAAATCATAATCATATATTCAGAAATAAGCTAGTCAACATAATCTCAACATTAAGGAAATGTAATAGAAATCGCAATGAAAGGGGACATGTCCAGATAGTCAAATAATCAATCTTACAAACTCCATAAAATGACTAGAAAACCAAGTTTTCAAACCTCTACTTCACCTCGAAATTATATCGCACGTGAACACCGCAAGATGGCTAGGAAATCGCTAAGCGAGCACCTGCTTCACCCAGAAATCACAATACGACTGAACACCGCAAGTTGAAGAGAGAACAACATACAAACGTTGTCAAACCCTAAACTCAGAAAATGGGCTCACAAAATTCTCGATCGCCGAATCCGGTGCCGTCAGCCTCTGTAGTGCCCCATTTTCGGATTCCGACACTCGTATGCCAGATTCCGATCCTGGGATCCTACAAGGAGGATTTTCAGTATGATTTTTTTTTTATAATGGAGCATAACCACAAGCATAACCAAGTCACAAAACAACATCACCACATATATATTATATCAAAAACTTTAAGTATAAAGCGGGAAGAGAAATACAGTTCAATCAAAAACTCCAAAATAATCTGTTGCGCGCTCCTGCCTCAGCGCTGCTGCGATCCAACGACACCTGCGCGCAACGGTCGTGCATAAGCTTACAAAAGCTTAGAGGGTGGTGTAAGTGTGTGCGCATGGTGAGTGTCAAGTATACAATAGCAGAGTAATGCAAAAATATGCGGCTAAGTCCACGAATGCTATCAGTTATACCAAAGCTATGTGATGTTAGGCATGAATGCTATTGGTCATACCAAGGCCATGCGATGAGAGACCTATGTAGCAAATATCATATGTGAGATGCAAAATAAGCATGCTAGTCCTCATCAAGTACACATATCAGTGTAGTTACTCTCTGGGATATCACCGGGGTCTAATATACTTCACACTGACTGCTGCCTCCCTAGCCGCACAACCCAGCAAGTGGAAGAGACCACACTATCGACCTGACCAGTAGTCTGCCAATACCTACCCTGCTGGTCGATAACAGACTCATTTACGAGCTGATCAAACTCACCCTAGCTTACAACCCCCTCACTCGGGCGGATAAGGCCACACTCCCTTCCAACCGACCACGACACAGTGGGAGATGCAGCCTACTGGTATTCGGCACTCGGGCGCTCGTGTATCCACTCGGTCTAAACGTTGGAGCATATCCTGGTACCAAAAAGGTTCTTAGACTTTCACCCAAAGACATCCTAAGTACCCACAGTGCTAGAACCAAGTATTTTCGGTATCCGATACGGCCATCCACGATGTGCCTGTGGGGCCATGACCCTGATGTCACTAGGGAGTACAATGATCATGACACACAAATGCGAGATGCATGAATCACACCGTCAAATCATGTAGCAATCTAGCACGTACCGCGCGACCATGTGAGGTACTCCGTCTCATAAGGAGTCCCGTAAATATCTCAGCCCAACTGGCTTATGCTATGATCAAACATTCCTCATATCAAGCATACATATGATGCGTATGGGCATGAGTCATGGAATTATACTAAGCATGTTATATGGTGATGAATTATCCTTCCAACGAGGATGGGCCTAGACGGCCTACACATAACAAGTATGGGCCTATCAATGGGCCCTAGGGAGAGTTACAATGCAGACATTTAACCAACATTATTCTTACAATGTGGACGTCAAACCATCATTGCTCCCAAGGCACGACCCATCATAAACATCATCACACAAACCATGGTGGAATCACACATTGCAATGGACCTTAAGGACATCCCATTGGGCCTCGACCCATGGACCTTAGATACATCAAATGGGCCGCATCACATGGGCCTTGTATTTATCAAGTGGGCTACATCAATGGGCCGCACCAATGGGCCTTATGTACATTGCAATGGGCCATAATCCTGGGTCTTGAATACATCACAATGGGCCGCATAACATGGGCCTTATATACATCAAGGTGGGCCTCAACGGAAGGCCATAAACACATCAAGATGGGAC
Source organism: Magnolia officinalis (assembly GCA_021015155.1). Classification (NCBI taxonomy): domain Eukaryota; kingdom Viridiplantae; phylum Streptophyta; class Magnoliopsida; order Magnoliales; family Magnoliaceae; genus Magnolia; species Magnolia officinalis. Next base: position 29,106,057 of record JAJHSJ010000016.1, on the reverse strand, counting down.
TAATCATATGGGCCTCATATATATACCAAGTTGGGCCTCAACGGACAGACCACCAATACATCAAGATGAGCCTCATACATACCCAAAAAGAGTCATATTGAAGGATCATTTGGACCATACCACAAATAGCAGTGGAGATAATAATTCTCACTGTTAAATAAATCATAGGGCCCACCATAAAGTTTATTTTTCACCCAATCTAAACATAAGGTCTTAAAGACCTGAATTAAGAGGGAAAACAAATATCATAATGGTCTAAACCCTGTAGTCCAAGGGTTTTAATGGTGGACGCTCAATCCCACTGTTTTCTGCAATGTGGTCCACCTGATCCTAGATCTGTCTCATTTTTAGTCTCATGCCATAAAATTATCTTTCAAAATGGTTGGACGGTTTGGATGCAACACAAGCATCATGGTGGGTGCCATAGATGGACGACGAGGGTGAAACAGGTGGGGCCCACATAACTTGGTGACGTCACGTACACCAGCTATATAGCTGGTGCGTGGCACTCCAACCAATCTGCTTCATAAGGTGAGTCCACACGTGTGGCCCACCATAACATTTATTTTCCATCCAACATTGATAAGGTCACACAAACCCGGATGAAGAGGAAAAATAAATTTCATAATGATCCAAAACTTCTGTGACAACCCAAAAGGGTTCCAATGGTAGACGTTTAATCCCATTGTTTCCCGCCATGTGGGTCATCTGAGTTCCTCACATGGCTGATTTTTGGAGGGGGCCCACTGCAAGAAGGGGCCCACTAAATGCACGGCGTGGATGTTCTACACACATCACAATGGGGCCCACGACTGGGACCGTGGTCCCTAGCCACCTGCCAAATGCAGCAGCGTCCTGCTGCAGCGTCCAGCAGTAGCAGGCGCTGCATGTTATATTTTTTTTTGAAAAAATTAGTTTTTTGCAGTTTTTTGTATGTAGGGCCCGTATCAGGTGAATCCACTCCAACCATTGCATTTCATGGCTCAAGACCGACCAAACAAGCCCAATATTCAGTATGTTTTGGCTCAAGGTGGGTCCTAGTCAATTTTAATGATAAAAATCAATATTTTCTATGTTATGGCCAGCCAGAAAATCGGATCGGGTTCATTTTTCATCTCAACGTCTAAAATGAACTGGGGAATGAAATGGACGGCGTGGATTGGGTTCAAACATCAAGGTGAGGCCTACACAAGTGGCCCTCCCCAAAGCTTGTTGAACCAACCTAATATTTTTGTTTCCAGTTCACGTCCAGCATCCCTGGACGCTGAATGGTTTGGGCACAACACATACATTTAAGGTGGGCCCCACCTATAGACGTGGGCCACCAAAAAAAAAGTTGGATGGCGTGGGTAATACATACATCAAGATGGGGTTCATTCGGGTGGGCCACACGGCCACATCATCACACCAAAAAAAATGAAAGAGAGAGGGAGAGAGAGAGAAATAGACACGTGATGATGGAGGGACCCCGACACAATGGGCCCTCCCTTGCATTCAATCATACATCAAGTGGGTCCCATTACACGTGGGCCCATCAAATCAAAAATCAACGGTGGAGATCCTTTCTCCACCAAAATGTAAGGTCTAGCTGACCCTATTCATACAAAGAGAATAAACATCATGATGAGGTCCATGGAGAATGGCCCCATCATGGAATGATCATGAGAATCAAGGTGGGCCATCGGCCACACCTAAGGTCCAAAGTGAGATTCATACCATCAATCGGTACGCCCCACTTGGCCCATCATCAAAACCATGCAATCTAGGCCTATAGAAACACCCACCGTTCGATCTTCTTGGTCCGATGGAACGCCGATATCCTTGTGCTTCTCTTTGATGGAAGATGAAGAGAAATGAATGGCTAGGATGAAGAATTTTGGAAGAGAAAGTGGGCCACACAACACACTCTCTTTTCTCTCTTTTGGAAGTGCTTGGACGTGCACTACACTTTTGCTTGGAAAGTGTGTTGAGAAAGAGAGAGAGGGGGGGTGGTTGTAAGAGAGAGGTGATGGGTGTGAGTGATGGATGTGAGGTGATAGTTATACTTGACATGTGTGGGTGTGTAAGAGAGAGGTTGAGAAAGAGTTGCTTTTGTACTTGACATGAGGTGATTGATTGATTGATTGATGGGATGGGTTGTAGAGATTCTCTTGGGATTGCAAACGCGCGATGTTTTTCTCGAACCGAACGCGGGCCCATATCTCCTGGCCAGGGTATCGGATCGGTATACAAGATGCAGCGTGGAACCGTGGCGACGGTGCAGTCGCATTAGTACAAGTCTCGAATTGAGTCGACTCAAATCTACAGGATAAGACTTAGGGTCACGCGCAAACGTCGATTATAGGTCGAAGGTTGTCGGAATTCAATGGAAATGATTGCGGGAGTTTACGGAACAGTACGGACTAGGATATGGGTCTTACAAACATCTACTTCACCCATAAATCATATCATACATGAACATCGCAAGATGGTTAGAAAATTGCTAAGTGAACACCCGCTTTACCCAGAAATCACAGTACGACTAAACACCGCAAGATGAAGAGACAAGCAACATACAAACCCTAGACCACCCAGAAATTATATCGTACGTGAACACCTCAAGATGGCTAGGATATCACTAAGAGAACACCTGCTCCACTTGAAAATCACAATACGACTGAACACCGCAAGATGGATAGAAAACCAACATGTAAACTCTAGACCTCCCGAAAATCATATTGTATGTGATCACCGTAAGATGGCTAGGAAATCGATAAATGAACTCCCGCTCCACCCAGAAATCACAATACGACGAAACACCGCAAGATGCCTAGAAAACAACAAGATATGCGAATACAACCAACAAGCCACAAAAGGGCACCATTAGTCCATCAAAGCCACGAGGGCAAATATGCGGTCTAAGCCGTGTAAGGCAAATATGCGATTTAAGCCGTGTAAGGTAAATATGCGATCCAAGTCGTGTAAGGAAAGTATGCGATCCAAGCCGTGTAAGGCAAATAGGGACCGCAAGATGGTGGGTTCATGACAAGTTTCATTTAATACATCACTTAATCGCAGACGGCAAACATATAATTAATTAACAATGTACAACTAAAGATAGCATGTTATTATTGATCATTTATGCTTGCTATAGTTAAAGAGATATGTTCATTATCTAACATAGGAATCAGGTGCGCAACAAATTAGCATATTCACATAATGAGTTAAACAACTTAATGAGAGAAATCATATCATCGTCTATGTCAAGATTGATGATATTAAGTGGGAAGCTCAAAGGGTGAGTCCTCACCTCGATCAAGCAATCTAGTTGTGTGGCCTGCTAGATAGTACGACTGAAATCCGATAGAGTCAAATCTAGTAAATAAACATGTGTCATGACCCAATTAAAACATCAAGGAAGATGGTTAGTACTTGGCTCCTGCGGTCAATATAATAAGTAGAAACTCATCAAATCAACTCAGTAACAAATGATTGTAAATGAGTTTTTGATTTACCTTAACTTGATAGTTTATCTAAGCAACCTGACACGAACTCAGTCAAAACCAACCGAGTCAACTTGATCGAGACTCGGATGAAGCTCCTCTCTTCCTCTATTCTTTTCTTACTTCTATTCTCAGATAGGTCCCGCAACTTTTAGACTCAAACAGAGCTGAAGTCGACCAACTGGGGCAGCAACTCAGCCTGACTCGGTTAAGATCAACCGAGCCAACTCGGTTGGGTGCCGTTGGTGGTGGACAACCACCTCTCCCTACATCTCTTCTTCTTATCCTCCCTTCATTTCTCCCTTTTCTTCTCTTTTTCTTTCTTTTCTTTTTTCTTTCACTCCCAGCTAGGTCTGGACCAGGCCCACGCCTGACTCAACCCAGTCAGACTTGGTTTAAACCAAGTCGACTCGGTTTGACTGGACAGCAGCTCCAATCTCCCTTCTCTCTCTCTCTCTCCCCCTTCTTCTTCCTCTTCTTCTTCTTCTTATTATTCTCTCTCACTCTTCTTCTGTTAGAACACCCAGTAGCAACCCCAGCCTAAAATAAGGCTTTCGACCTTGCTGAATACCCGACTGGGTCAGGTCAGCGAGTTAGCTTGACCCGCCAGTGCACCTCTTTCTTCTCTCCCTTACACACACACACGCTCTCTTTCTCTCTCTCTCTCTTCTTCTTCTTCTTTTTTGCTCTCTCTTCTCTCTCGTTTCTTTCTTCCTCCCTACTTTGTTTTCTTCCTCTTCCTCTGCTACAGTGACCAGCAGTGGGCTAGGATAAATCCTCCTGGACTTGGCGAGTTGAGCTAATGAGGCAGCGGCCTGCAGCAGCTCTCTCTCTCTCTCTCGTTTTTCTTTCTTCTTCTTTCTCCCTACCTACTCCCTCTCTCTCTCTCTCTTTGGTTCTTCTTTCACTCTCTCTAGGTGGGAAGAATCCTGACTCAAACTGCGGCTCGACTGAGTCCGCGACCCGGCACGGTACAACAATTGGACAACAAGAAAAATGGCTCCTCTCTCTCTCTCTCGTTTTTTCTCCATGCCTCCTGCTCACATTCTCTCTGCCTTCTTCTTCTTTCTCTCTGGACAGGGGAGGAGCCCCGACTAGATCAGCAGCTCGAGCTGGTGCGGCACGGAGAGTGCAACAGCAACAGGTTGCGACAGCTCTCCCTCTCTTTCTTTTATTTTATTTTATTTTATTTTTTAAATGGGTTACCCTAACAAGAGGCTATTTGTAGCCCTCTTTAATCATTTTCGGATGCAACTGATCCCCCAGATTAGTTGCGGTTTAACGGCTTTAAGCTATTAGAGATCTCGAATGGCGCACGTGATCCTGTTTGCATGGCCCTTATTAGACACCATGGGTAGATCTCTGGGGCCCTGGTCTACCTAAAGGATGGTCTAGATTAGCAAGTGGGACCCACGTACAGGTGGTGGGTTTTTCAAATGGATGGAGAAGATGATGGGCCTGGCCATGATAGTTTTTCATCGGATGGTTCATTGTCCGATCTCAAGTGTTTGGAAGGACCGGATTGGTCCCTAGGGACTTGTGGGACCCACTAAATGAACGACCATTAGTGTTTTTCTTAATAGGTTTGGGTTACGGTTGAGGCAGTGGCGGGAGTTGAAAACTCAAGCCATAGTTAAGGGAGCCCTAAAAGGGAGGGCTGAGATTCACTCAACTGGATAACTGAGATCTCAAGAGCAAGCTTCACACGGATTGCCAGCGTGTAAAGACAAGAAAAATGGAATCTTTCCATTTTTGAAAATATGGTTGTGCACAACCCTCTTGCACCTGTGTTTATGGGTGCACGTGTGTGATCCAACGAGTGGGCTGAGCATGGTTCTGGTAAGCTTTAAGTCCCTTACAAGATGGACGGATCAGATCGTCCAAGTGGCTGATTATGGAGGGCCACAGCGTTTCCAAACGAACGTTGTCCGTTTAAAGTGGCTCGGGCGGGAAAGGCAGGGAAAACTTCCCTTTTTTGGACGAGTATGGGTCAACGTTCGCTTGACCGCGATGGAGGTCTAGTGCACCACGAGCGTACACACCTGCTGTGCACACACGATGGATGTGGGGCCCACTAAGATCCTTTTGATGGATCTATTCCATTGACTGACCTCTACTGGTCCTAATAGGCCATTAGTCCAAAATTTGGGCTGATCCGAAACTCAGGTGGACCAAACTTTGTGATTCGGGGTCCTCAGTTATAGGTTTTATTAATTCGACGGTTAGATTATATCTGAATGTACTCATCAACGGTTACAAAGATTTATAGTTCAATTTAAAGGGAATTTGTCAAATACTTTTATGGTTCGTCAATCCTATATCTCAATTGGGCACACGATAATGAGCTTGAATGGCCAGATCGCTTCAACACCGATCGTTAGTGGTCCACCAAGATGTGTATTCAAAATCTAGCCTGATCGTTAGATTTCATAGGTCTAGGTACGACACCTGACCAAAGATTAGGCAGATCCATAGTTTATGTGGGCCATACTCCGTCAATTCAAGCTATTTCGTTTATTTACGTTAATTTGACGGTCGGATCGACCTTGAATTCGATTCTGAGTGGTTCCTAGTCCAGTTTAGATGATCCTCTACGACACTTCTATTGATCGGGCAATTTAACTATATTATTCGAGGGTTAGATTAATTGTAGATTAGATGGATGGTGGATCTATCCATCCTGGATCCAACATTGGTGATTTGAACTAATCTACTCCTTCTATTTGTTTTGTCACCTCTAATTTGGACCAAATCGAAGGATGAGGTAGATCTCAAGGCTTAGGTGGACCATATCTACCCATTCACATGTCCAAGTGGTTATCTTGAATGATTTAACAGTCGGATCACTATCAAATGTGACTAAACCCGACCCTAAAAGGGTCCTATGGATTGTTTAACTGAAATCCGCTGGTTAGATATATACGCAGATGTTTCAATGGTGTAATCTATTGGCTGACTCGCCCAATCAAATCACCTAGACTCGATGATTAGTGGATCTATTGATTTGGATCCCGAAACTAGTGATGTATGCTTTGATATATTGGTTCACATTCTTCAAGTGGTCAAACTTAAACTGGATCACGTGGTTTAGGTGTGGTTTGATTGTAGGTTGTTAAGAACACGATGAACGGTGGATCTTATGATATGTTGACAATGGATGGTTTAAATTTATCCATCGAGGAGATTAAATCCCCAAAAGTATGTCCATCTGGTGGTGTGATGATCCATCTTGAAAGATGACGGATGGATGGCTTGATCTATGGGTGAAAATTGCCCCCAACTATCGATTCATGCTAGAACGAAGGTAAACGTTCAGGCAAATTGAGTTTGCGTTTACTCTAAGCTAGGTCCTCATGGTAACACCCGAGTACCGAAAAGTACGGGGTGTTACAACTTTGGAAGTAGTTAGATCACTCCCGGTTTAAAGTCTACATTACCTGCATTGTGTCGAAACACCATGCAGGAAGGCATACTCATCCTCGTTGGTTGTAGGTAATCACACAACGTTCTCAGTGGGGGGAATGTTATGTACTGTGTTCTCATCTCATTCCTCAGCGGGATGGTGCAGTAGATTCACAGCCATGTTTTCTGCTAAATTCAGAGGACCTCAAGGCGTGTCTAATCTGGTGATGGATAGGCAAACCTTCAACTAGTCCTCCTTCACTTAAGAGACGTAGAGTGTTCTCACAGACCCACTTTGGCATGAAACACTCTCAATCCCTAAGTGTAAAATGTAAAAAGAAAAACTACAGAAAAGTAGAATTCTAAAAATAAAAGAAGAGATGGAAGGATATTACCAGAGTCGAAGATTCTATGTTAAGTGCTACAAAACAGAAATCAACAACATTAATATCTAATAATTCAAGGGAAACTAATATTGAAAACATAGAAAAAAATTAACTTAATTCTAATACTAATATAATTCAGAAGACGCAAACTAAGTCCCCGGCAACGATGCCAAAAACTTGTTCGTCTACCCCAAGTGCAGGATTGCAATGTAGTAATAACTCGGTGAGAGAGAGATCGTACCCACAAGCAATTACTATTTGTATGATTTCTGAACTACTTTAAAAATAGAACTAGAAGCTAATCTAGATACAAAATTTGTTGTGAAGAGTAATCGTGAATTGAAACTATTAAGAGTAAAGTACTAGAGCGTTAAGGATCCAATTGTAGCCATCTTAATGCCATTATACTTAATTCAATCAATAGACTTCAACTGGAATTGAAGTCCTAATCTATCTAGTTGGATGATAAAGTGGTTGAAACATCATTCATACATCAAAATATATTCTAAACTTTCATTGAATTGGTTCCCTGTAGTGATCGCAGAGAATTCAACTCCTTGCTCTACTCCTTCTACCCTAATCTGTACCTAGAAGAACTCCAAACATCCCTTTATATAGGCTTTGATCAGACCGACTTCAAAACCACTTCAATTTATGCAACTATCGCAACTTCGATGGCACCGAAGTCTCATCTAAGGATCCGAGTTGAATTGGGAAACTTTCAACAACAATCTTTTGAATCTGCATAATTCTTCAATAGGAGCGAACCTGGCTTCAATGGGAGTAACCAACTAAATTCAGAAATTCATGATTTTTACGATGCAATCGAACTGGCTTCGATGACATCGAGCGCTCCTTCGATGTCATCAAATCCTCATTCGATGGCATCGAAGAGGTTTCACATATGTCCAGCAAGCAAATTGGATTTTTCTGATTTGCGATGGGATCGAGCCACCTTTGATGGCATCGAACACTTAGTTCGATGGCATCGAAGGTGTCACTGATGGCATCTAACTGCCGATTTCAACTCTTTCGATTTATACACTTTGATTTCTTTAGCTTTCTTCCTTCTTCACTTGGTTTCCTTGGATCTTGGACTCTTGAATTCTTAAATCTTAACCTCCATAGATCCAATCTTCACTTGAGTAAAGCATCCTTTTCTTCTTTGCTCTCAAAATCACCTAGTAAGAGAATTAGATTAATTAAGCACATTCAAGTTCACAAAACTAAGGTATAATAAGGGGAAAATATATAATATTTCACGCTTAACACATATCAACAGTCGCGATTGATGTTGGTTTTTATTGAAGTATTTTATGAAGTTTTTTTAAATGATCATGTCCATCGGATTGCGAATTGACAATCGCTATCGATGCTGGTTTTTATTGAAAAGTAGTTTTTTATGAGTTTTGCAAATGATCCACTCCATCATATTGCGAATTGACGGTTATGATTGATATTATTTTTTATTAGGATTATTTTTGAGATTTTGAAAAGAATCCAGTCCATCGGATTGTGAATTGATGGTCGCAATAGATGTTGGTTTTTATTGGAATATGTTTTTGTGAAACTTGAAATTGCATGGGATTTTCTCTCTCCCCCATATCTCCTTTCCAATTTCTCTTTAATTTCTCATGAGTTATTGGATTTTGAACTAAAATTTTAATATTTCCACCATTTTCATCATTTACTCTCTTTCTCACTTCCATCACTTCATAAATAATCCATACAAGATTCCTTGCAAGGAGGTCTTCTTAAGGTCCCTCTCTTCATAATGGGAGAGAGTTAGGCCAAGTCACTTCACTAAAAGGGGGACTGGCGGCAATCTGGTTATCGCCGATCCCTCATCTACCCTCTGGTTTCTTCCAGGTGCTAGGTAATAGGGTGTGCCCTTGTCTTTTATATATTCCAGTGGCTTATCCAACGTGGTTCATCTTCGTAACTTCTCCTCTTTCTTTCTTTCCTATCTTGAAGTGGGTCATGGGATAAGCTCATGTGAAATATTTTTTGGACTTGTTATGTCTTGTGAAGCCTTTCCCATGTCTCACTTTAAGCTATTCATTCAGATATTAAAATGAAAATGGGATAGGATACTTCGCTCGATCCACTCTTGTGTAGTTATGCCCCATCGATCCCACAACCAAGCTAGTACTTCATCCTCGTCTGATGTTGATACCGACCATATTCCTCATGAGAATAATCATCTTTCCTCTATGGCTCACCCTGGCATCTTTGTGCCTTCCATCAAGGGACGGTGGGGCTCGTGAGAACTGGGAGGATTAGTTCCCTGGTCCATAGCCAGGACTTGACGCTATTCTGGAGGCTTCTTCCTTTGCGGGCTTTTTGACCCTTCAATTTCCCCTGGCCAATAGGATGTTGGTGGTTGCTCTTTGTGAGCGTTGGTGGGACAACACTCACTCCTTTCAGTTACCCTTTGACGAGTGGGGAATTACCCCATTAGACGATTTCATGCATGTGGGCCTCCCATCCTATGGTACACGTATGTCAAATGCTGAGACCTTGCCAACTGTTACTGATGATGATTGGATGAACCTCCTTGGTGTCATTCCTCCAAGTTCAGAATTTTACTATAATCAATTAAAGCTCTGCTGGTTGATGGCCACCTTTGCGCGTGTTATCCCAGAGGATAATCAGACGACTGTTTTTATGGCCAAAGCCATGGTGATGTTTCTCTTAGGATCCTTCATATTTTGTCATGGTAATGAGAGGATGAATCCTAGGTTGGCCTTCTTATTGGAGGACTTATTGTTCCCTTACAACTAAATGCGGCTCTGCTGGCTCGTCTGTATCATGGTCTAGAAAAGGTCAGCCGTGACAACCGCTCTCTGACTGAATTTTGGTCAATCATTGAGGTGACTGCCATTTCCCTAGCCTTGATATCTCTATCCCTTGAATGATGACCATGCTCATTATCCTTTTTTATTTGATCTACAGACCTATTTTTATGACCATTTTCCCCATCTTGCCCCACCATTGAGGGATCTGGACCACCCTGTTGCCGCTTTATGCTATGGCGGCCGGAAAATAATTGGCAAGCCGGTATTGATGAACTCACCCAGAATAAGTATTAATATTTAGTTACCGATTGATGTCTTCTGATTAGTTTTTGATCGACCAATAAATTTTTACCCTTACACAATTCTGAATGACGTGATCGTCTTCGTATGTTCTCAACCTTATCGGCCGGGATGGCATTCGAGGCATCTGGTCGGCGTCATCTGCTCTTCGATCCAGATATCTACAGATGGTATCTAGGCAAGCGACTGTTTGGTCAACTTATTGGAGTCCCGTATGTTCCTTTGTCGCCACCTCCGGAGCTGATTTGTTTTGGTCCTGTCGCATTGAGTAGCTTCGACGGGATACTGACGCGAGATTTTATCATGCCAGATATAGATTACGTTTCATGGTACTGTCAATTTGGCATAGGGTCAATCTTCCCTCTTTTCACTCCTTGACAAGCTCACCGATACGCTTGTGGTTCGGTGATGACAGCCTTAGTTGATGAGTTCTATGCATGGTAGCAGGAGAGAAGTGATGATCATAATTACATGGGTCATTTATAGGGGCTTCAGCTGGCATTCGACCTTCTTTCTTCAGCATTTATATATGATATTTCTTGTATTCCTCTCTAAAGGACCATGCGCTTGTATTTGTATGGCCTTAATGGTATTGTTTAATGAAATGTACCTTTTTGTTTCATATATGGGTCGTTTGATGCTTTCTCTTGATGTTCCTAGGCTTGAGGAAGTTGATAGATGGTACAGATTGTGTCTTTACAATATTTCATCGGCCTGTAACATATAGGTCTACTTTGACATCAGTTGAGCACTTTCGGGTCAGATATACCTATTTTGGCCCCATATCTTCATGATTGGTCACTTGAGAAAGAATTTGGACGATGTTTATCGCATTCTGACCATAGTAGGGGTCCATTTGAGGTTTTGGCGGCAACCATGGTGGCTTCGGCGGACGTCACCTATCATTTTCACCTATCGCAGGCCCCGAAGACAATCCCACACAAGTGGGGTCAAAATGTACAGACCGATGGCAACCTGGTTGGCGCTGGTCTCCCGTTTTGTGAGTTTTCTTAGCTCATTCTGCTTCAAACAAGGCCAACATTTCACTTTTGTTGTCCCCATCATTCTCTGCACTCCGAAGCTTCAATTCTACCATGGTTTCTCCTCTTATCTCCCTCTTTCTCTTTGTCCTTTCCTTATCTTGTCCATCCTCTTCATGGGCCACCCTAGATGGGGTTGTTAGGGGACATTATTGTTGGAGTTGGTGGGTTTCATGCATCATATGGATTAATGGCTTTGGATGAAGGCGAAACTCTTTTCATTGAAGGCTTGAATGATGCATTAGTGGGAGATATTAATGGTGGTGTTAATGGAGGTTTAGAGATGGTGGTTGGGGCTAAATTAAATGCCACCATTGATGGAAATATTGCTGGACTTTTCACAATTAATGTGGAGGCCATTGATGAGGATTTCGATGGTGGAGATGGGCTTGAGAGGGAAGTTATGGGTCCCTTTGAGGTGGGCTATGTAGATGTGAATTTGAATGGCGAGGATGAGGCCATATTTGATGTGGAGGGGATGATCTACCCTTTGGATGGTTTGGATAGCATGGGGACCACTTTAGACTACTTTGATCATGGTATGGATGGTCCAGATGTGAGATCTCTCCACTTGAGTGGTCTTGATGTGATCCCCACCATGACAGATGGCGAGGGAGCTCTTTTTTTTTTTTTTTTTTTTTCGGATGGTGTGAATGAATTTATGGCTCTTTTGGTCGGCTAGGATGATGGTTGGATGCCTATCTTTTTTTAGGATGTGTTGATCGTGGAGACTTCGGCATTGACGCTTCGATCGGGCCCATGATGGCGCTTTTGGGCTGCTTGTATGGTACACTGGATGGCTTAGATCATCATTTGGTAGCTTTGATGTATCGCGACACAGTTTTGGATGGTTAGATTGATCCTGTTGTAGCGGTCTTGGGTGATATCCCGATGGTATACTTTGATGGTGGCAATCGTCCATTGTTTCTATCTCCTCTTCCTTTATCGTCTACAATGGCTGGCGTGCCTGTGCAGTCCACCTATGAGATAGGTGAGTCTTCCCGGGCTTCTAAGGATAAAGTTGAGCTATTGATTGTGACTCCTGGGGTACTTGGTGATGTGGCTCCCAAGCAGGGAGGTAAGATGTCGGTTGATGCCAAGATTCCTCCTAGGTAGTTCCCAGCTCTAGAGATCGTATTTGTTAACCCTTTACAGGATGATGCTACCGTCGACCTTAGATATTGTAACGCCCTGAAAATAGGGGGTCGAGTAGTAACTCAACTCCCTAGTTCTAAAACATCACTTATGCAACATATATGCTTATGATTAAAATGTTGTCTGTGTTAGTGCATTAATCATGAGTGGGATTATACCAAAACAGTAATCCATACTCCAGATCAGTTTACACAACGCAAGCGGAAGACTGAAAGATGTATATAAACGTATACGAGCCATAAAGGATCATTATCGGTCTCCAGAGTATGAATACATTACTGAGTCACCATATATATGTAATAGTTCAAGAGTCAAAATGTCAAAAATAGTTCAACTACAATGATAAGCCCCGTAGCCCCGTCGATCAAGACGGCCTAAGTGAAACTGCCGGAGAACTGCATATACTAGAACACATCCTGATCGCCATCGGAATCAGGCTCCGCCTCCTGAGTCGCATCGTCATCTGCAACTACGACAGAGTCTGGTCGGTGTTCAGAACACCGTCCCAGAACGTGGGAGTGAGTGATCAACTCAGTGGAATCATAGAGCAAAGGTTAACATGTTATCAACTCAGTCAAGCAGTAATAATAAAGCAGACATATCAGACATTCCTAGATACTCTTGTTAATGCAAGGATGAAATGTATTCATGATGCATGCCCTCGCCTACACTCCCTCGTGCGACACCATCTTACGGTCGCGGCATGCTTTCTTCCTTCTGTGCTCTTCAACCCGGGGCACATGCAGTGCGATGTTATGAGTGTGATTACCAAGTTCTTATTAGTCTTTTTCATACAGCAGGATTTGGGAAACTAAGGTACCTCCCTTATATCATTTTCCAAACAATGATCCATTCTAGGGTCGTCAGTCCCAGCAAATCTCATACGAAGTTACGGTTCTAGGTTACTACAAAGGGCTCGTCGCCTCGATGCAGTGTAGTCCTCATTTATACTCTAGTTGCTACGGAAAGGCTAGTCGCCTCAATGTAGGATCAGAGTATGCTCGAGGTCACTACAAAGGGCTCGTCACCTTATCAGTGTAGGCCGACAGCTCGAATACAGTGTCCCATACCACCGTATTCGGCTCACGAGGTGGTGTTACACACTGGTCATATGGGTGGACTCGTTGCCCCGGCGTAGGCCGACAACTCGACCAGTGTCCCATACCACCATGTCCGGCTCATGAGTCTTAACGGATTGAGGTACCAAGGTTAACGAGGTTTCCACTGGTGAATTTGGTACCTTAGGTTCAAGCAGGATCGTCCAAACATGATGAACATACATCGTGTCAATCGGGTTACTTGACAAGGCCGACTAGTACGAGCGCATAACTAGTTGATCGACATGAAGTGCGTAAGCACTCCGTGTGGCCTAACCCTGTCAACAACTCTAGTACGGCTCGGGTTCGTCAAACACGTCCTACGTGACGAATAAATCTCAGTCACGAACTCAAAGCCTGTTACTGATTGCCTGGACTATAACATAGCCCCAATCACATTCAATCCTTAACCAGTAAGCATGTGGAGTAGTCAGAGCAAATTAACCAAGTAGTTCAAACATGTTAACAAGCATGTTATAAAATACAACTTAAACAGAAATCCAAACACATACATTTCATAGGTAAGCGATTAAACTAACTAAGGTAGTTGAGAATCCTATCTCACACCCACCCAAAGCACTATTTACTAAGTACTTACTTATACAAGCATTTTTACAAACACTTAGACTACACGTATTAACATACATAACGTATGTTGGCCAAAACATGTATTAGGGTGAATCCTTTCGCCGAGGAGTTGTTACACATATAACTAGCATATACACACAGTAGTTAGTAATGGCAAACACACTTTCATATTTTGTACGTATACGGTATTTTTTACAAATACACAGAATACGCTAAACTCCACAAATTTCATATATAACTGAAACACAAAATAAACATCGTATTTTGCATGTGAAATAACATCCACATTAGGAATCTATCATTATCTGACATTGAAAGCTTTGAAAACCATAACCTATACGTCTATAGTCAGCACCTTACGACGATAAACGCGTAACAGAGTCGTTTTAGACGTTAAGTCTTTGTCAACGGCGTATTTGTAACCTATAGCATGAGTTAGGTTAGCCATTTCATAACTAGCACTATCAGAAACCCTAAGTCAAATTAGGGTTAGGTTTCCTTACCCAAGTGTAACGTCGAAATCGCCGGAATAGAGATGCAGGTAGGATAGCTAAGCGCGAGAAACGACGGGATCGAATCCCCACTTCTCTCTCTCTCTTTCTCTCTCTTTTCTTTCTTCTCTTTCATAGGGTTTAGAAAATTCGTGTGAAGTGAGAGGGGGAGGGTTTAAGGTCCTTATATGGGCCCAGAACTGATGGGAATGACCCCGGGGCCAAGGTATACTTAGGTTATGTCCAAAGAGCATCTGTTTCAGCTCAACGGAGGACTTCTGAAGGCCCCTTTTCTGCGTGCAGTCGAACTTAAGCTCTCTGACCATAGATCTAGGTTAGGCTAAGTTTTCGGTCCGATCGGATTTACAGATCGACCGTGGCGGACCAGTTTCAGTTCAACGGTTAACTCCACTAGATCAGGGCCACAAGTACACTGATATGTGTATGAAATTTTCCCTGATCCGAGGGTGTAATTTGGTCAGATTCTGACGATCTGAAACCTTAGAATTTGGCTCACAAGCGAATGACCCAAATCACTTAAATCTGAGTTCAATTTCTAAAGATATTCGCGTTTCTCACACACTTCGCTCCGGGCTCAAGTTGTACGTTTCTAAATATTATCTGGATTTGATTTCCGAGATGGTTGTCAAGCCCAGTAAAGTGGTCATAAGCGTTTAGTTTCGTGGTCATCGGACTTTCGACGTGCAGTCCAGGTCCAATACAAAGTTTCAATGTACTCCCGAGAACAACCGAGTATAGAGTTTGATCCTAGATTTTAGGGTAACCTAACGTCAATGATTCTACAAGTTTTGGGTCTTGCAGTTCGTATGTAAAGTGGTTCAAGCGAATTTCTTAGCTAATCTAGTTTAACACATTGTTAATTTCGTCTAATTTCTAAAGGATTTGGTCCCGAGTGATTTCTGCCTGAGGTGGTACTCAGGTCTCAGTACGGATTTTTCCGAGTCGTTATAGATATGAGGGGATGCCTCACTTCAACAAGTTGTTAGTTATTTCTAAGTTGTCAGTCATCATGGGTGTTCCCGTGCACTCTTGCCGATTTTATCCATGTTCAGTATGCTCTGATCGGTTGCGATCCTGGGTCGGGAGCTTTTCGGGCTTCAAGCTCCACGAGATGGAGTACTACAGCTTCGGCGGGGTCCTTCGGCTAATCCAGGTATATGTTGATTGGAGGATGCTTGGGGCAACATTTGATGGTTGAGTACCAGCGTTGAACTTGTTAGAGTTTAATAATCTAGAGTTGGGACCGTTCTTGGAGGAGCATTCTTATCTTACCGGATTGCCCTTAAATCACTCCCCTCACATCCCGGGTAGGTGTCAGGCGAGGCCAGATTATCCTCATCACTGGTTCGGCGTTCCATATATGATTTAGGTTGCAACTGATGGCCAATATACAATCATTTTCTCCTTGGATGCTCTATACGATGCCTTCCTTCTGGATAGGGGTCATTTCAAGGCCTACTTGGTTGTCTAAGTGTCGCACAACCCTTATCTTTTGCATGATCATTGAGCTCTTGTTCTTTGGTGGGCGTAGATCTACTCTTCCGCTGCTCTTTAAGGTGTTGAATTGTGCATATTTCCAAAAGAGCATTACATCACCGGTTCTTTCCGAGGTGTTTGAGGGGTTGATTGATTGTGCTTGCGGTTGTATGTGTCCTGTAAGGTTGTTATACCTTCCTTCATGTATTTTTCCTTCTTTGCATCACCATCCTTTTGCATTTGTTCCTTTCTGGTCATCCTTGCTGATTTCTTGCTCATCTGGACTTGACAGTTGTGGCTCTAGGAGAGGCTTACGATGAAGACTCCACTTTCTTGATATGTACCTCGTGCTGACATTCCACGCCATATTACGAGGAGGCTTCCTCATATAACAGGTACGAGCGAGTCCTTGTATCGATGAATTTTTGTGCAGTTGCATACTTGAGAGATCCGTTGGGAGTCTTCCTGGCATGTATGTCCACCAGTCATTTGCAGCACCCATGGAGGGTCTTTGATCATCGTGGTGTTGTAATCGTATTTCTCCTATCACTCGATCAGATTCCTACGCTAGGTCGAATTTTGGTAGGAGATTCTCACTTTCGCGTTCTTGGGCTTCGGTTATTGTCCCCTACCATGGATGGCTCGAGGTCTTAGCACTCAAATTTGACTATTATGGGATGGCTACTTGACGGTTGTTGCACTTGGATTCGATTTTTGGGGCCACTTTTAGTGATCGTTCCATATCTTCGATGGGTAGCGGAGCAGTCCCTTTATTGACGTCTTCCAGGTTGGCTTTTGACCGATGAGATGACAAAGCTTCATTTTCCTAACATCGGATCAGCTATCGATTTTTATGAGCCATTTGGGGAGCAACTATTCATAGATCCTGACTTCTTAGTATCCACCCACGGGCATCTTCTATTTGAGATCTCCTAGTTACGTTACTTGTGGACTGAGATGTCTTAGCGGCTTTTGACTTCTTGTTGGGAGGATGATGAGGAGAGAGTTGCTCGGCAGTCTGAACGGGAGGAGATATACTACCTACGTATGGAGATTAGCAGGCTACGAGAGCGGTTAGCTGAGTATGAGGGTAGGGATTGCTACTTACCTGGTGAGGAGGAGAGCTGAGAGTTTATTGCTTGGGCCATTTGTACGCTCTTTTTTCCGGTAAATTAACAACTTGGAAAATATTCTATTTTGTTTTTTAGAAAAGAGAAAGACATATGCATGTAATGAAAACTTAATGAAATGAGAACTGATATTTTGAAAATTTTGTCCCTTGTATCATCTGTGTGTGCATGTGTTTGTATTTTTGTGCTAGGATGCAGTAATCAAAATTGTCGCTTAGCCAATGTTTTGACTTATGACTTAGAGTAATGCCTAAGGAGGATCCTTGATTTCCTACGGGAGTAAGTAGTTGAAACTTTGCCTTTAAGAATCTGTCAGATGTTGTAGAATCCTTATCTTTGACTGTATTTCCTCTTGTTCATTATTTGGGTATGATCGTTGAGTTGTCTTGAACTTTTCTTCTGATACCTGCTTTTTCTTTTTCTTTTCATTTCTTTGAGTCATTTTTTCTTATAACGCCCTTTCAGGTTTTCACTCCGCCCTTTTGTTTAGGAACATTTCTTTTTCTTCTTTTTCTTTTTCTTTTTCTTCCTTGATTGATGGGTGATAACTCTGTTGTTGCAAACTGATTGATAGTTATTCCAACTTTATCTTGAGTTACAATGGTAAAGCTCTTGACCTTAACTAGGCTCATCCTGAAGTGAAGGGTCGATTGTTTCTACTTTGGGTCGATTTTTCTATTTTTTGTTTTTTAGACTGCGCACTCTTTATTTGGTCCTTATTTCCTTTCTCCTTTTGTTTTCTATTTTTTGACTCTTTGTTCGAAGCACTTTTTATTGGATGGGTAGGGCAATTTTCAGGATGACTAGCTTTAGTTAGTTGAGTTCAGCTTTACTAATGTAATTGTAAATGAGATTAAATAAGCTTACCCGTGAAAGATTTTCATAGTGTCGGCATTGATTGGCTCCATAAGATCCTCTCTCATCATGTTGGCGAGTCGGAGGGCACCTCCAAGAAGTACTTCTCTGATGATTAACGGTCATTCCCACAAGAGTTTGAACTTTCCCCGTGGATCTAAGAGATGCGACGGCATAATGCGCTTTGTGACCATGTCGCCCACCTTGAAACTTCTCTGTTGGACTCTCTTGTTGTTGGCTCGAGCAATCCTTTTCTGATAGCATTATAAATGACTTAGGGCACGCATGCAGTTTTTGTAAGACCCGTATCCTAGACCGTACCGTTCTGTACGCTTCTGTGGTCGTCCCGGTTGAATTTTAGCAACCCTCGAACTGAAATTGGCATTAGCGCGCAACCCTAAGTTGCAGCCCGTAGATTTAAGTCGCTCGACTCGAAACTTGTATCCTAGCGACCGCACCGTCACTGTGTCTCACGCCCCGATGCGATACCCGGACCAGAAGATGTGGGCCGCATTCATTTCGAGGAAAACGTCGCGCGTGTAAATTCCGAGAGAATCTCTACAACCTATCTCATCAATCAATCAATCAATCAAGTACACAACATATCACCAGTAAAAGCAACCCATCCCTTTCCCATTCCCAAAGTCAACTCTCTCTCTCTCTCTCCACCCATCCCTTTCTTACAACTCCATCACTCTACCCATCACCCATCACTCCATTTCTTTTCATCCCATCACTTCCCTCTCTCTTCACTCCCAAGCAACAAAAAAAATCCAATGTCCAAGCCTTCCAAGAGCAACCCAAGTGTGGCCCACTTGTCTACCACCCAATCTCTCATCCCCACCATCAAAACTTCATCATCCACCGTCAAAAGTTAAGCACAGGAGCTAAGGAAGCTAAGGGACAGGTGGGTGATCCACCGTTGATTTTTTTTATTATTTGAGGGCCCACTTGTAGTGGGACCCATTTTGATGTATGTGTTGTAATCTAAGAGGGGCCCATAGTGGCGGGGTCCCTCCATCACACCCTCTCTCTCTCTCTATTTTCCTATTGTGGCCCACCTTGATGAATGGACTAGATCAACACCGTGGACGGTGGAAATTCCGTCATGATGCATGTACGTTGTATCCACACCATCCATGAGATAGTGGACGGTAGGGCCTGCTGCTTGTGTGGCACTCCACACCGTCTAGTCCACTGGACACTGGACTGCACAGCAGCAACAAAAAAAAATTATAATAAAATAAATATTACAATGGGCCCTGCGTGTGGACCCACCTGACGTATTTGTTTCATCCAAGTCATCCGTTCAGCGTGCCTGGACTGGACGTTGGACAACCCTTTATATATATATATATATATATATATATATATATATATATATATATATATATATATATATATATATATATATATATATTGTTGTGGGCCCCATGTGGTAATCATCCACCGTTGAAGTGGACTGGCTGGGTACCTCACACCAGTTATATAGCTAGTGTATTGATGCCACCAAGCTCTGTGGGTCCCACTACTGTGACGTCAGCAAGGTCTGTGGGACCCAGCTGATGTATGTGTTTTATGTAAACCGTGCATCCTCACCGTCCAGATGGTTGGACGGTGGGACAGATCCTGGTGCGTGCATCAACACCATCCGTTCATCTGGCCAGCAGCCTGCTGGGCCCTTTCAACAAAAAATAAAATAAAATAAATAATATGATGTATATATATATGCCATGTATATCTGATGGGCCCCACGTGGGACCCACCTGCTGAGAGAGTGGATTGGCTGGACGTCCATACACCAGCTCTATAGCTGATGTATTGATGTCAGCGAGTAAGTGGGACCCACCTTTAAATGTATATGCTGTATATCAGCACCGTCCATCTGGACGATGCCAAGTGGGGCCTACCTTGATGCATGGGTTTTATCCTGCACCGTCCAGCAGCTGCTGGACGGTGGGGTCCACGTCTGATGTATGTGTTACATCCAAACCGTTCATTCATTTGGTGTGCTCGTCTTAAGGCTTAAGGCAAAAAAAAAAAAGCAGATTCAAATCTCTGGTGGGCCACGTACGTGGACCCCACCCCTGATGTATGTGTTACATCCAAACCGTCCATCCATTAGGTGAGATCGTCCTAAGGCTTTAAAAATAATAAAAAAATAAAATAAAATGAGGCAGATCTATTAGGTGGACCACACTGTAGAAAACGTGGGGAGTGAACGTCCACCATTGAAACCTTTTTGGGTCACAGAAGTTTTGGACCAATATGAAATTTGTTTTTCCTCTTAGTTCAGGTCTTTATGACCTTATGAATAGATTGGATTGAAAATAAAGGTTATGGTGCGCCTTAGAAATTTTAAACATTGAAAATCTTTATCTCCACTGTTATTTGTGGTATGGTCCAGATGATCTCTCGATATGATTAATTTTTAAGATGCTCCAAAATGACCTCTAAAAAATAGATGTATGGTATAAATAGTTCACCTAAAATGGTAGGCCCAACTTGATGCATTCGGGGCCCATTTGATGAGGCCCGATGTGCTATGTGTTGGCCCATTTGATGAGGCCCGATGTGATATATGTTGGCCCATTTGATGTATATAAGGCCAATTGGTGCGGCCCATTTGATATATATGAGGCCCATTGGTGCGGCCCATTTGATGTATATGAGGCCATTGGTGTGGCCCGTTGATATGACCCATTTGACGTATATGAGGCCCATTGGTGTGGCCCATTGATACGGCCCATTTGATGTATGTGCGGCCCATGTGATGCAGCCCATTTGATGTATTTGAGACCCATGGGTTGAGGTCCAATGTGATGTATATAAGGACCTCGAGTGAAGCCCGTTGAGACATATGAGAGCCATTTGTGTGGGGCTGGATGTGTTGTATATGAGGCCCATTGCGATGTGAGATTTCACCATGATGTATGTAATGATGTTTATGGCGGGCCATGCCTTGAGCAATAATGGTTTGACGTCCACATTGTAAGAGCAATGATGATTAAATGTTCGTATTGTAACTCTTCCTAGGGCCCATTGTTAGGCCCATCTTCGTTATGAATAGAGTTCTTCACCATATAACATGCTTAGTATAGCTCCATGATTCATGCTCATACGCATCATATGTATGCTTGATATGTGGAATGACCGATCATAGCATATGCCTTCGGGCAGATTGTTTATGGGCTCCCTGATAGGCGGAGTTGCCCCACATGAGCGCGCAGTACGCGCAGGATTGTTGCATGACTGATAGTGTGATTCATGAACTTCGCATTTGTATGACATGATTACTGTACCCCTAGTGACATCAGGGCTGTGGCCTCCACAAGCACATCGTGGATGGCAGGATCGAACACCAGAAATACTATTACCAGCATCGGGGCATCATAGATATCCCTGGGTGAAAATTCCTAAACCCGATGGTACCAGAGGATGACTCCAACGTTGAGACCGAGTGGATAATGAGCGCACGAGGGCCGTATACCAGTAGGCCACGTCTCCCACTGTGTCATGGTCAGTTGGAAAGGGGTGTGACCTTACCGGCTTGAGTGAGATGACAATATCTAAGTTGAGTTTGACCAACTTGAGGAATTGGTCTGTTATCGACGAGATGGGCCCAATATTGGCAGGTGGATAGTGAGGTCTCTTTCACTTACTCAGTTATGCGCTCAGATAAGGGCGACAAGCTAGCGTAGAGTGTACTAGACCCCGGTGATTGTCCAGCATGAGAACTATATTGATATTTGATGCTCTAGTGATGAGTTGCATTGATATGTGGATTCGGATGAGGACTGGTATGCTTGAGTTATATCTCGCATCGCATGGCCTTGGTATGGTCGACATCATTCACTCCTTACATCGTATGACCTTGATGTGATCGATCGCATTCATGCCTTGCATCGCATAGCCTTGGTACGACTGATTGCATTCATGGACTCATCAGTATGATTCTGCATTACTCTGATATTGCATTCTAAGCACGCTCATATTGCACACACACTTCACCACCCTCTAAGTTTTCTATAAGCTTATGCAAGATTGATGTGTGTAGGTGATGCCAGGACGCAGCCGTAACTTAGTCACAGTAGGAGCGTGCAGTCGAGCTTCAGGAGTTTCCATTATTATTATTATCTCATATTTCCCTTTATATGCATTGTACCTTAAAGTTTTTTATTATAGTGGGTTTTGTGATGGTGTTCTTGTGGTTATTGCTCGTGGGTTATGCTTATTACGAATCAATTCATGTTAAAGAAATCATCCTTGTAGGATCCCAGGATCGAAACCTGGTGTATGGGAACCGGGAGCCGAGAATGGGGTACTACGGAGGCTGTCGGCATTGGATTCAGCGATCGGGAATTTTGTGAGCCTGGTTTCCAAGTTTAGGGCATGACACTTTTCATTTGCAAGGTGCAACTTGAAATTACGGTAGAGACCGCTTAAGTTGAAGTAGAAATATACCAATATGTCCTAGAGGGGGGTGAATAGGACTTTTTAAAAGTTTATGCTTATTACAAATCCTATTAATCTTATCCTGAGTAAATAGGCATGAAAAGCATCAGGATATCATCAGAGTAACTCAAATGGCTTCCAAGCCAAATTGAGGATCCAATCACAAAACTCTTTAAATGATAAACATGAAACAATTTATAGCTTATGATGGATGTGACCGTGTGTGAGGTGTGAGTAGATATGAAGGCAGTTAATGAAATCACACAAATAATCAAGAACAAATATCAATCACAAACACAGTCATTTTATAGTGGTTCGACTACTTGTCTACTCCACTCCCGGCAGACGCACTCAACCTTTGAGTGTGCCGGATTTCACTAAGGAGGTTTCACAGCGGTTCACCTCAAACCTAAGGTTTTAAATCAGGTTCACCTTCAACCTTTACAACATACACCTGGGCTAACTGTTTATGCTCCCTGAGCAAAGGTCAACACATAGCACCCAGTTTTAAGCACACTGGCCAAAGATCCACACGAGGAACCTCACTATTTATGCTCTCATGAGCAAGGGTTAACACAACACACCCACTTTTAGGCACATTGGCAAATGATCTTCCACAAGACCCTAACTGTTTATGCTCTCCACAGACCAAGGGTTAACACAACATACCCACTACGTACACTCCTGCCAGAGGCCTCCTAGAGGACTTGCAAGGGGTGAGAAACACCTTAGATCCAATCCTACAAAGGAATGATCACAAGGGTCCTCTGGACTCTAGTTACTTACAGATAAGTGGATGAGTCTCATTCAGCACATTGTCGAAGATCTCCTTCTTTGTTGATGAAGAATCTTCTACTTCCTTGATTCGCAACACAGATGATGTACCAATATACTACGTCGGGTTGGGTTAAGGTTAAGACGAAATCCTACTCTCTTAAATATTTTCCTATAAGGAAGATAGAGTGATTCCAGTCATCTATGCATTCAAGGCATCCTAGCTTAAGATTTGCCATTAAGGTAGTAGCTGAAGGATCCTTGAATGCAGAAGTTCATTCTCCAATCTACTCTATTGAATATCAATGATGAGGGTGGATTGGAGGATGAACTTCCCTGAGAGAAAGGGCTTTGGGTATAGATCTAAAGTAAAACACTCAAAAGCACTCTCTTCTTTCTCTACCAGCAATAATAGACAAGTCCTCTTTATATAGGCAAAAGATTCCAACAGATATAAAACGGTCACATTTATGATAAAGTTCGATATCATCGAGTGGGATCGATATCATCGAGTGTATACTCTCGATAGCATCAACGGTCCGCTCGATGACACAAACTCAAATGTCATACACTTTTGAAACCTATTGCCAACTGGTCGAGGGAATCGAAACGCATGTCGATGTCATCGAATTTTGAACTCCAATTTTATCGATGTGAGGTTCAAATCCTCGACATTTGAAAATGAGAGAGACTTGCTTTGAAATATTTCAGGTTTATAAAAATGATCGAGGGACCTTCGATATCATCGGAATTTGAATGTCGATGATATCGATAGCTGTGTCGAGGCATCGATAAATCCATGGGATTTTTGTTTAAGCTTGCTGGACAGTTTCTGTCCCTGTTCGATGCCATTGAAACCGTACTGATATCATCGATATTTGAATATCGATTCTATCGAGTGACCCTCGATCATAGATAAACTATCCTGAAATATTTTGCTGGAAATCTTCGTGCCCGTGACCGATAACATCGAGAGCCGTCTGATGTCATTGAGATTTGAACTTCGATGGTATCGAGGAGGGCTTCGACATATCAATGCACATATGATATTCTTAAGTGAAAACAGGGGCACCGGAGATCTGTCTGTCGATATTATTGAGTCACCTTCGATGGACTCGAGATTCAAATATCGATGATATCGATAGGTATATCGATACATTGATAAATTCGTCCAGAGATATATGTGGTTGCTGGACACTTTTGTCCTCATTCTGATGGAATCGATTTGTCATCGAGGACATCGACAGCACAGGTCGATCATATTGAGTTGTGTATCGATAAAATTAACAAAGCAAGAAAACTTAGAGATTTTCTGATTTTGAAAAAGTTTTCTTAACTTAAAAACCCTATGATGTTCTAATTTGTTTTGAGGGTTTTATTTACCTGGTGTTTTGGGACATGGGATGTGAGGCTTAGATTTACCTGTGGCGAGCTTGCACACATCCAGTTGATGCAGACGCTTTGAATTGATCTTCCTATGAGGCTCTGCAGTCTAGCTGACTCAACACTCACGCCAATTGACAAACCAGGGTACTTTCACAACTTATCGTATCTGGCTTTGAGTCATTCTCGTTCATCGACTTCACTTTCAAGTAGCACTCGAAGTGACGGTATTTCTACTTCAACCAGTAGAACTTCCATTCCATATGTAAGCTCGAAAGTAGTTGCGCCTGTAGCAGATAGTACAGACGTCTGATAGGCCCAAAGTGCATATGGGAGCATCTCAGACCAATCTTTGTATGTCTTGACCATCTTCTCGAGTATCCTGATAAGCATCTTGTCGGCAACTTCCACTCCTTCGTTCATATAAGGTCGATAAGAGGTTGATCGTCGGTGCTGAATCGTGAATTTTTCAAGGAAGTCGTCCATCTTTTTGTTCATGAAGGGTGAGCCATTGTCAGTGATGATGGTGTGTGAGACTTCGTATCGGCTAATGATATTGTTCTTTATTATAAACATGATTACTTGAGATGTTGTTATGGTGGTGTATGATGATGCTTCTACCCACTTGGGGAAGTGATTGACTGCCACAAGTATGTATTCATGACCGTTTGAAGCTTTCTGAATTACCTTTCTGATGACGTTGATACCCCACATAGAGAAAGGCCATGGGGTAGTTAGGTTATATAGATATGAGGCTGGGGCATGTAGTTTATTTGCATGCTCTTGACACTTGAAACACTTCCTGATGTGCTAGCAGCAGTCTGTCTCCATAGTCATCCAATAATAATTGAGTCATAGAATATTTTTTTTCCATCATATGTCCATTCATGTGCGAGCCGCACACTCCTTCGTGGATCTCTTCCATGATTTTTGCAGTTTCAGATTCATTGACGCATCTAAGGGGAACTTAATTATAAGATCGCTTGCAGAGAATTTCAGTGTTGATTGTGTATTGTCCTGCCAAATGTTGGAGGGTTTGGTAGTCAGTTGATGTAGCTCCTTCCGGGTACTCCTCGCTTTCCAATATTGTTTGATGTTGGTATACTAACATTTACTGATAGGGGTGGCTTTGGCCTCTTTGATTTGTAAGCAAAAGGAAGGTTTAGCTTAAAGTTCAACTGTGAGCTCCCACTCTAAAGCTTCTCTTGGGATCCATAACATTGACGCTAATGTGGCGACAGCGCCTGCTAACTAGTTCTTTGCTCATGACATGTAAGAAAAGGTGATTTCCTTTATTAAAATTTTGAGGTATACGAGGTATGGTATCAACTTCTCATCTTTAGTCTTTTAGTCATCATTGGTCTTGTTGATGATAAGTTGTGAGTCTCCAAATATTCGTAGTTTTTTTTTGTAAGACCCGTAACACTATGAAACCGACCGTATGCTTTAACTTCAGTACCGATGTGTTCCTGACAGACTAGATCAACGAGTTTTGATCGCGACCCTATTTTAGTACCGCAACACTCCGAGACTTGCACCTTAGCAACTATGCAGGCGCTAAAATTCAACGTCGCGCAGCATGCCCCATTGTGATCCCTAGATTAGAAGTTCCAGTTTTGGCATGATCTGAGGTGGGTCGTGCAATGCACGCAGGCCCCACTTGCATGAATCCCAAGGTTGTCCACTCAATCAATCCATTAATCAGCTCATACATCACTCATATCTCTCTTCCCACTAGTCAAACAAGCCCATGCCTTGCTCATGCACCCAGCAACCCCACCCAAGTGATCTGTACTAGATGACCTTGAAACCTCTGTCATGTGGACCGCGTCGCCGCGACGATCACAATGGTGAAAACCGTACGTCAATCCGATGCTCCTTTAGCGAGATAGGACCCATCAAATCCACGACCCAAATTGCGTATCTTGTAATATAAGCCCACTTTCTATAGCATGAAAATTATCACAAGATGGGACAATCACTACATGACAAATAATATCTAGCACATATGAGACAATGCACTACAAGACAAAAATAAGTTTTGCCCCAAAATCTATCATTAGCCCTTGTTGAGTGTCAAATATTGCATATTTTCCCTTTTTATATCTTGGTTTTATAAACATGATAATGCTTAATGGGTATATTTTATACATGTTTGTATTGCGAGGTGAATTCAAGAGCTTGATTGAAAAGAATGTTAAAAGCATGGATTTGATGCTCAATAATCACCAAGGTAAGGGATGGATCTTATGAGACCGAGATTGAAGAATTCACATGCCAAAGATCCAAGAAAACCAAGCGATAAATGAAGAGAATCAAAGATTTGAAGTGAAGAAAGGGAATCCTGAAAATTGTCCTGAAAAAAGATATTCTGAAATTTCGGGGCCATAAAAAGATTGTTCTGAAAAAGTGTCAGAATAAACTTCCATGACATCGAAGATTCCATCGAAGGCACTTCGATGGAATCGAAGGTGTAATTGAAGCTAGTTCGATTCAATCGAGAATTTCGGATTTTTCAAGCCAAACTCACTGGACAGTTCTGGACAAGTTTCGATGGCATCGAAGGCACTTCTATGGCATCGAAGATTCGATCGAAGGCGTACGTAGATTTTACGCGGAGTGAGTAAAATTGAGGCGGTTTCCAGATTTTTCCAACTCGGTGCGAAAGTTGGAGTTTCACAACTATAAATAGGATTCCCTGGGATGCTCTAAAGTATCTTCTAGGATTTGGAAAGGGAAAGGAGGCCTAGGTGGAGCGCTGACGACGTTCTTCTACTTCGATTTTTTCATGGGTTATAGTAGATTTTTTTTGCTTTTCTTATATTTTTGAGTTAGCTAAGACTAGCTAAGCTCTCAGCTAGGGCTAAGAGGTAAAGCTTGTAGCGTATTGGGATGTTTATCTTGCTTTAATTCTTGTTCTTATTGAACTTCATTGATTTCTAGTTTGAATTTAAGGAATATTTCCAGTTTTCTATGATTTATTATGACTCAAATTACAATAGATGTTGTGATAGCTTTGGATATCTTCTTTTCCTGTTTTGAGATTGTGAGATTGGTAAATCCCGTTGTTCACCATTTTCTCCTGGGTATGGTAAAGTAATGGAATCCCTTCCAATCATCACAATTCTCCTCCATTGAGAATTAGGTTAATGAAAAGTTCAGATTTGATTTAAATTGTTTTATCTTCCAATTAGATAGGATATGACACCAATTCCAATTGTGTTTATTGAATCAAGCAAGGTAGCATCTTGATAGCTATAAGTGGATCCTTAGCTCTCTAGTTCCCTTTTGATATTTGATAAATCCTTCACAATTACTCTTTTTTATTCAGATTTTGGATTTAGATCTTCTCCTAGTTCTAGTTTTAGTTCTTTTCAGAATACGTACAAGTTTAGTCCTTATGGATTAGACCTCATTCTCACCGAGTTATTACTACATTGTGTAACATCCTGAATTTTTTGCTAACTTGGAAATAAACGTCCTTAGGCAATGGGTCGATCATAACACCTTACTGACCTTTCAGAACTTAATCCCAAAGTCTAAAATCGCTTTTTAACCCATTTCCTTCAAAATTTCACCTTTCACCACCTTATTCTTCAAATTTTTCTAAGTACTTTCATATTAGACACAAATACTAAAGTTTAGGTGATGAAGAACAATACTTAAACTAAAAATTACTATAAATAGTAAATAAATAAATAAAATGGGTTTTTGACCATTAATATTTTGGAATATCATGAAATAAGTAGGCTATTTGGATAGATCAGCTTCTCCTACCCCAAAAACATATATTGCATGTCAAATAACTCATTTCGATTTGCAAAATACACTCGTTTCAAATATTGGGTGGCAAAACCACCACCAGACAGGACAGCGACCGGCGATGACATCGCTGGATCAGGGATGCATCGCCGGCCAGTGGACCGGGCGGCCCGTTTTTTACCCTTTTTCAGACCGACTTTAAAAAGTCATATCTCCATCAATATAACTCTGATTTATGGATTCAAAAGCTAGATTGAAGATCAATAAGTCTAGTTTCATATAAAAATGAGTGAAAAATATAATAAAAATTTTAATATAGTTTAATATAGGTCTTTGTGACAAGTGTCCAAAAATCATTAGTTTGGACAGCTGCTGCTTCTAGAATTTTTAGAATTTTTCTACAACACGAAATCTAATAAAATTTGGTAAAGATAAAGTAGACTTGATGACGAACTACTATAAAAATAATTAAAATAATATACTAATTAAAAGTACCAGAAAGGGGCGTAAAACTGCCCTAGGACCATATTCTGTCATAATTAGGCATAATTTAGTTAAGTATTAAACTGATTAATCAGTAGAATTAGCTTGAACCACTTTCTATACAAACTATAAGACCCAAAACCTTCAAAATCACTAACTCAACATTAGTTAAAAACCTAAGAGCAATCTCAAAACCCAGTTGCTCTCGGGAGCACATTGAAACTCCGTATCAGACCTGGACCGTGCGTCGAAAGTCCGATGACCGCGAAACTATAGACCGCCTTACTGGGCTTCACAACCATTGCGAGAGTTGAGTCCAAATAATATCTAGAAATGCACAACTTGATCCCCGAGTGAAGTGTATGGGAAACGCAAATATCTTTAGAAAATGAACTCAGATTTAAGTGATTTGAGCCGTTCGCTTGCAGGTCAAATTTAAGGGTTCAGACCGTCAGATTCTGACCTAACTACACCCTTGGATCAGGAAAATTTCCCTACACAGGTCAGTGTACTTGTGGCTTAGCCGTTAAACTGAAACGGGTCCTCCACAGTCGATCCACAAATTCGATCGGACCGAAATCTTAATCTGACGTAGATCCATTGTCAGGGAACTTTCTCTGAACCGTATGCAGGAAATGGGCCTCCGATGAGTTCCGTTGGACTGAAACAACCACTCTTTAGCTATAACCTAAGTATACCATGGCTCTTGGGCCATTACCATCAGTTCCGGGCCTATATAAGGGCCTAAACCCACCCCATTTCTATTTTATATAATTTTCTCCAAACTTAGGAGAGAGAAGAGATAAAAGGGGAGAAAGGAGTGGAGATCGAAGGGAGATCCTTGGATTTGCTGCCGTGGTTCCTTCCCGCTACTCAACGTGTTGAATCACCTCTACATCTAGCTACACCGTCGAATCCAACTTCGATTTAGGTAAGAAATCCTAACCCTAATCTTGTTTTAGGAATCCAATAGAGGAATCAGTGAAATAGCTAACTTATTTCATGATTTAGGTAGTCGTTGTGCTGTAGACGGTGACGTAGTATACGAACCGAGTTTCGCAACGAGCATACCGACGAAAGGTGCGGACTATAAATGTTTACGTTATAGTTTTCAAGGCTTTCAATGTTAGTTAATGATTTATGACTGACTTGATTGTTGTCATATATGCTCAGATGCGATGTTTTCCGTGTATTACCTATATATATGAACTATGTTAAAATTAATGCATTCCATGTGTTTGTTGAAATGTTTGAATGAAAGTGGAATCATGATTTATGCTTGCCATGTCTATTAACTTAGAATACGGGGTTGTTGTATGTATGACAATCCCCTTGTGAAAGGATTTGTCATAATATATGCCGTAACTAATTTAGTTTATATATGTAGTAAAGTGTAGTCTAAGTATTAGTTGAAATGTTTTGAATGGACTTGAAATTATGATTTATGCTTGCCATGATTATTGTTGAGAACTTATGATTGTTGTATGTGTGGCAACTCCCTCGTGAAAGGATTTGCTATAATATACGTTATAACTGATTTATTACATGTATGTTGGTATGTGTAGTCTAAGTGTTTGATAAAATGCCTGAATGAGAAAATACTTTTTGAAATGTATTTAAAGGGGGTGTTGAGATGGGATTCTCAATTACCTTATCTATAGTGACAGTTTCCTTCATGTTACCTAACTTACTACTACGTGATTTATGAATGAAATGCCTAGGTATGATAACATGTACACTATGTGTTTATGGAAATGCTCAAATGAGATTTATACTGAAATTGGTTGTCACATGTTGTTTGACTATCACATTTGAATGCCTATTGTGTTTGAATATGATTGGGACTACTGTGTAGTCCAGACAATCGGTAATAATTCTTGAATTAGTGGCCGAAGTCATTTCGCCACACAAGACACATTCAATGAATCCGAGTCGTATGCTGTTTGTTGACAGTGGTTAGACCACGTGGAGTGCTTATGCGCTCCATGTCGATTAAGTCAATATGCGCTCGTACCAGTCGAGCTTGTCAAGTAACCCGATTGGCCGAATGTATGTTTACCATGTATGGACGCTACTGCTTGAATCTAAGTACCAACTTACTAGTGGAAAGCCCATTTAACCTTGGTACCATGATCCGCTAAGACTCATGAGTCGGGCATGGTGGTATGGGACACCGTGGTCGAGCTGTCGGCCTACGCTGGGGCGACGAGCTTCCCCGTAGTGACCAGTAAGCAAACCAAACTCGTGAGCCGAATACGGTGGTATGGGACATTATATTCGAGCTATCGACCTACGCTAAGGTGACGAGCCTTTCCCGTAGTGACCTCGAGTAAAATATGCCTACCCCGACGCAGCCTGGCTGCGGTCCCCAGTCGGGTTGGTAACGAGCCTTCGAAAATAGACTGTCAGTTGGTAGGGCGTTGGTGGTGTGACCTCGAGTGTGAATTAAGCCTACGCTGAGATGACAAGCCTCCCGTAGCAACTTACAGTGTAAACTCGTGAACTTGCCTATCATATGTGATTAACTAAGATTGATGACCCTAGATGGATCATCGTTTGGGTAAATGATATAAAGGGAGGTACCTTAGCTTCCTAAACCTGTTGTATGAATAAGTCTAATTAAGAACTTGATTGATCACGTACATGCACCGCATTTGCATGTGCCTTTGGCGTTGGATTGAGCACAGAGGAAGGGGTGCATGCCGCGATCGTGAGATGATGTCGTAGAGGGAGTGCAGGCGAGGGCATGCATCATTATCGCATACCATTGTTGCATTAACAAGAGTAATTAAAACTTGATTGTTGTACTGCTTTATCAATAATGCTTAACTGAATTGATAACATGTTAACCTTTGCTTTATAGTTCCACTGAATTAGCTACTCATTCCCACCTAGGACGGTGTTTTAAAACACCACCCAGACTCTGGTTTAGATGTAGGTGATGGTGAGGTATATACAGCAGAGTTGGACTTCGTAGGCGAGGAGGAAGGATTCTCCTACGTTCAACTATCGGGCGGATCTTTGTAGATATCATACCGACGCGTAGGGACTACTGGGATACTTGTTTAGTTGAACACATTTACTTCCTGCATTTTATATGGTTAAAAACAACACATGTATATATTTAGCCCGGTTTCATACTCATACTCCGAAATTTGTGAAACGTTTTCATAATTAAATGCATATATTTCAGTCTTCCGCTTACCAAATTACATTAACTCTGGAGTATGATATGCTGTTTTAGTATAATCCCATTCATGTTTAAATGCACCAATATAGACAACATTCAATCATCATTATCTATGTTGCATAAGTGACGCGTTGGAACTCGGGAGTAGAACTTTGCTCGACCCCTGATTTTCAGGGTGTTACACATCGCGACCCTGCACTTAGGATTGTGAATAGCCCTCTCCCCGTGCCTTAGAAACTAATCATGGCCTATGTCCACCTCATCCTATACATGCATCCAATGCATGTCTTATTTTATACCACATCACTTTAAACAACCAATTGAACTACTCCACCTCATCATCTGCCATGCATCACCTACAACCTACAATCCTTATACATCCACTAGCCAATGTATGCTTAAATTTCTTCCACCTTGTCCAATGCATGCTTAGAACCATCTCCCATATTTATCTGCTACGTATAATATACACCACCTTCCACCTCACTTTTAGCACCAATAAGACCCCATAAACTTGCCACCTCAACCCCAATTCTCTATATAAGAGTAGGAGCTCTCTTACACTCATACTTTTGTTAAATTAAAAATTCCTGAGATTTTAAGAGAGAGAGAGAGAGTGGGGCCAAAGTGTGGCCCACCATCAAACCTAGAGGGAGTGGACCACACATCATCATTCAGTCGTCCATCCATTTGAGGTGAGCGTACCCCCTCCTTCCATACTCATCATCCCATTTCTTCCTTTTGTATTTTCTTGATGTGTGTGGGGCCTACTAGTGTGAAGCCCATGTGTGCATGTATGGCTAGCCATGGTGGTCAGCAAGGTGGCGCACATCAGTGTCGCCCACCATGATGTACATTATATTCTCACATTTCACATGTAATTCTGTTTTCATATCTAGGTAGCAACTTGTAAAAATCGTATAAAATCAACAATGTTAATATCTTAATTGAAACTTAAAAATAATAAGAATCACACTATGAGATAACTCTTGACCAAAATTTGTGACTATTTAACGGTCCAATCTTCCGTAGCATCAAATTTACTTGGCTACTATCCAGCAGTGCATCGATGGTCCTGATTTGCCAAAAATGGATCCCTTTTTAGTCCCTTTATTGAACTCAATAGAAATATATATTCCGTTCGCTTTGTATAGAATCTACTTAGCTTTCCAACGGTATGTAATAAGCCTTGATCAGAGTTTGGACGACTGAGATCTTGGCCTGATACCAAAATGTATCTGAGGCTTGTTGTGGCTACATATTATGTGGGCCATATCCAAGATTCCAATGGTCAGATCTATTTTATATTTTTCTTTACCTTAACTTAAGTTAGTTGATAATCATATGTACAGTCCTTGTGATCAGATTCATTGTTTATAGAATTTGGAAAATTCTAAACTGAAAGATGCTTCTGTAAAGGTAAAGATTGAATTGTTGTGTGTGGTCTAAATATATCCAAGGCCCTGTATGGTTGGAAACCTATAAATAGGGGTGTACATCGAGTCGAACTGGCCTCAACTCGACTTAGCTCGGCTCGGTCCTCGAGCCAGACTGGCCAACTCAGCTTGGTTTAGTCAACAGCTCGGTCCAGTTCAAGCCAAAATTGAACCTTTGCGGCATTTTCATAAACACATGCAGTGCACTTTCAGTTTCTCACTGTATGTAAAATAGTAGCAGTTGTTTACAAGTATTTCATCAAACACCTTATTGGCAACATCAAAATCAAGGAAAAATGGTATTTGTTTCATATACATTCCTTCCTTGCCACTAGCTGACACTTTGTTGAGTCATTTCATCAAACACTTGGTGAGCAACATCAATATCAAAGTAACCGAGTCACCCAACTAGTTCGATCTGAGTTCGATTCGAGTTGGGGTTCGATCCGATACAAGTCGAGCTCGGGAAAGCTCAAACTCAGTTTAAAATTTTTTTGAGCTAAAAAAATCAGCTTGACTCGGCTTGAACTCAGCTTCGAACTGAGTCGAATCGAGCTTTTTCGAGTCAAGTCGAGCAAGCTAACCGAGCTAACTCGGTTCGTGTACACCCCTACCTATATATATACTAAATGATGTATTCTCAAACCATCCATTGGCTCAGATTTCCCAACAGAGAATATGATCATAAAGATTTGATTAATATATTTCATGTGCTACTTGATGTGTATGTTGTATATATATTGTACATAACATTCATCCTCTTATTAACCCACTTGGGAGTGGGACCACTTGGGACTTATGTGTTTTATTTGTTCATCCAATCTGGACACCCATGTGCACTTTTGTGTGTGTGTTATCTATGGTTTGCCAGGGTGTGAGCCCCACTTGCCATTAGACCTATTTCATTAGCTTTACACCTTCTATTTGCTGGAATATTTCTAAGTACCTAACTGTGTTGCATGTAGGCCTCTTCGACACATTGTGGTGGGCCTCACACTCTGTAGTTAAGGGTCTGACTATGGGGGATGTTTAATACACATATCAAAGTGTTAGGACGTCCTACCTTTTTGTTAGAAATGATCTCCAAATGTTTGGAAAGTGGACCCAAAGTTGTGACAGACCCCATTGTTGAGAATTGTCTGATTATTTATGTTTTGTACAAACTTTGGTCCTCTGTAGTGGACCCCTCACACAAGATATGTATGGGCCACCACTTGAAACCTTTAACTTATACCAATGAATAGAGAAATGATATTTTACTTGGGCTAAATCAGACCCCACATCATCGGGGAGTGGGTCCCAAAATGGGGTCAGGCATGGTTGTGCAAAAAATTAAAATACCTATATTTGGCCCTAAACCAAACATTATTGTGCCAGTTGGTCCCATCTTATATTTTTTTAAGTCTATATATAGGAATACCGAGGGCACCTGACTTCACGTTGAAAGGTGGTCCCTCGTGATCATGGGACATACTCAAAATTGGGCCAAAACTAATTCTGCATTGTGTTTCCTGCACATTTTCTTCAAGTACCCATGTTTGGGCCATCACCGTAAATTGTATATACTCAACCAATGAGGCTTGCTTTATAATTTTTAAATCCCATACATAGAGCTACCTAGTGACTATTTTCTTTCACCATATATGGGCCTCACGTGATCATGAATCTAACTCGAAAATGGCCCAGAACCAACCTTACGCCAAAAGTCTGTTTGATATAGAATTCATGTGGGCCACATCATTGGGGTCCACCACCTTCCTAAAGTATTTAATGAAGCATCTAAACTCTGAAAATGAACTCCTAAGTACTGGTGGGCTCAAAACCTTAGGTGGGCCATTTAGTGTGGGCTATCTTGTATGGGCCTTACCCTTCATGTAATGAGGCCCACATAACATGTTTTGTAAATGGGTGTTATATAATTTGTAAAATATGTGGTGAAAAGATTTTCCTGCCCAATTGTTGTCTTAAGATATGGGTGGCCTTGGGCCCATCTAAATGAGGCAACCTTAAGGCGCAAGTGGGCCTAAAACTAAGATAAATCGTCGGGGAGTGAGAAGCCCACAATGATAACCTTCCTTGAGCCCATTGGGCAGGCCCATTACCTACTAGGTAGCGGGCCTTGCATACTACCTACAGTCAAGTGGAGCACACTTAGCGATGTCTATTTTAGAATTCATAAACTGGATAATTGGGTTTTTTCTTGGTTTGCTTGTATATGTGGCTAGTGAGCCCAATATGATGTATGACATGAAAGATATTAGCATGTGTCATTATGTTTGAGATTGTGCATTATTTCTAGTTGATGGTGGAATGTGTGGGTCCCACTTAGTTGTGGAATTAGATCCACGCCATTGAAAGCCCTGTGGTTGGAAGTTTATGCCTTTGAGTTGGCCTATTGGTTCACCAAGTGGGACTCACGCTTGACCTATAGGACCACATGCCTTACATGTAGTCTAAGGTTAATATGGGAGCTACACCTTGGTGGGACAGACCTATTAATGGTTGAGATGATGATACATGTGTGGTAACATAATGATGATTGTAGTATTGTTAACTTGATGGTGGCCAAATGGTATTGATGATGACCACGATGTTGTTTATGTTTAGCATAATTTGATTGTTTTGGGACATCGTCAGTGGGCCATGTGCCCAAATAGATTGGTATCCTAGAGGCACACATGTTGTACATGTGGGTTTCCATCCGGGTCACTTCCAGTGGGCCCTGCCTTCGTATATGCCTTTTATCTATGCCTTACAAGCTACATGAGGAGTCGATGTTAGTCTAACGTGGGCTACACCACATAGACTTCTATATTTCTACTGGGGCCTGTCATTTGGTTCCCACTCTTTGTATATGATGTGTCAATTAGGGTTAATTATCTCATGATATGTCTGATAACATCTTAGTGTGCTTGGCTTGATAGGACACACTGATAACATGCTTAATATAATGGATATCATACATGTTTATATGCCCATACGCATCATTTGTATGCCTGTTGTGGATGAAAATTGATCATAGCATATGTCTTTCGGCTTAACACACTCAGGGGACTCTATATGGGATAAGGTCGCCCTACATGATCGCGAGGTACAAGCGGTTTTGGTGCATGACTTGGATGGTATGACTCATGCATTCCGCATCTTGTATGTTACAATCACTTTACACCCTAGCGACATCAGGGTTATGGCCTCCACAGGCATATCATGGATGACCTGATTGGATACCAGAAATATTTGTTCTAGCATTAGGGCGCTATGGATGTCATTGGGTAAAAGTCTCTAAACCCTTGTGGTACCAATAAGATGCTTCAACATCGAGATCGAGTGGATAACATGAGCGCGCGAGTGCTAAATTCCAGTAGGTCACCTCTCCCACTATGTCATGATCAGTTGAAGGGGGGTGTGACCTTATTCGCCCGAGGGTAGAGCCTATAAGCTAAGATGAGTTTGACTAGCTTGTAAATGGGTCTACTATCGACGAGCTGGATAGGCATTGGCATACGACTGGCAAGGCAAATAGTGATGTCTCTTCCACTCACTTGGTCATGCACATGATGGGGCGACAGCCAATCTTAGAGTGTGCAAGACCCTGGTGATGTTTTCATATACGAACTGTACTGATAAGTGGAATAGTTGAGGATTGACATGTTTGCGTTGCATCCCTAATATATGATATTCAGCCACATATGCCTTGCATTGCATAGCCTTGGTATGGCTAAAAACATTCATGGACTTGGCAGTTTAGCCTTCCATTATCTTCTGCATACTCTGATATTTGTATTATTGTCATATGCATTGTGCACACACACAAGCACTCTATTGAGCTTCGTAGGAAGCTTATGTGCATTTGTTTACGCTGCAGGTGGTGCTAGGGCATATCAGAAACATTGAGCCTGGAGCGTGAGCCTGTTCTTTTGAGTTTTGATTACATCATGTATTTCCCTTTGATCTTTGGCTTACACCGATTCAAGGCTTCCGTTCACCCCATGCTTACTCGATCCAAAGTTGTCATAGCAAACCAAGAAGAAGAAACCATTATGCTTAAAAGGTATCCCTCATATCACCTGAGCTTATGGCTGCCAATACTACAACCATTGTATCCATGGTCGATATGACCCAAAATCTCAAGGCTTTGCAAGACCTTTTTGCCCAGTGTATTGAAAGAGGGGGTGCCCAAACTATACAAGTATCACCGCCTAGTGCCCCAGTCATCTCAACTTTTCAGCCTCCTCCCTGTAAAGGAAGTTACCTTCAAGGCCAATTTTCCTCAGTCGAGAATCCTTTCTAGCAGCCTCTCACTAATGAGAACTGCTATCAAAATCAACCAACCACTGCCAGGAATCCCATCCAATTCCAAATCTTCTTCCTAGTAGGAGATCCAGTCAATTCTAAGGGGCAAAACCCCCCTCATCTGATCCCTCCGA
Source organism: Magnolia officinalis (assembly GCA_021015155.1). Classification (NCBI taxonomy): domain Eukaryota; kingdom Viridiplantae; phylum Streptophyta; class Magnoliopsida; order Magnoliales; family Magnoliaceae; genus Magnolia; species Magnolia officinalis. The sequence continues at coordinate 29,067,926 of JAJHSJ010000016.1, read as the reverse complement.
AATCGAAGAACTCAACGAGCAATTGCAGGAGATGCAGAGGAAGTCACGGAAGCAGCAGGGGGTGGATCTCCCACCCACCAAGTTCAAGGATCTTTGTCCCTTCCCTAATGCAAAGGTACCTCAAAACTTTGAGATGTCAAAATTCAAAAGATATGATGGTACAGGGTGTCCTATGAACCATTTAAGAGCATTCCGTGGAGAGCTCAATACTATGACAGGTAATGATGGAGCGTTGATCCGTTTGTTTCAAAAATCCTTGAAAGGCAATGCGTTAGATTGGTACACATCTTTAAACTACCATTAAATTAAAACTTGGGAACAACTTTCCCAAGCTTTCATTGATCGTTTTGTGTACAATCTTAATGTAACGCCCAAAAGAGCAAATCTTGCTGCCCTAAAGCAGATGAATGATGAGTCATTGTCAGCTTATGTTGGACAGTGGCGGGCCATGGCCACCAGAATGAAAACACCCATTGATGACGAAGAACAAATCTACATGATCATCCACTCGGAAAAATTGAGTATCTCAGGATACCTTGTCTCGTATCCATATGCTAACTTTACCTTACTTATCTGTGTCGAGGAACAAGTCGAAGCCAGAATAAGGGCTGAAATGATCTCCCCCTGGTGGCCTCATCAGGCCTTCCCAATACAACAGATAGTGGAAAGAAGGCCTATTGGATACGAGAATGGTAACGGAAGTCTTTCTGACCTCCATTCAACGGAAGAAGACAACCTTGTCGCCTCTACCCAAGTCACTCAATTCACCATTTGAGAGGGACAATGACAACAACAACAACAAATGGAGATTCCTCAGTACCCCAATTATTATCAGCAGATGGGGATGGCCGGGAACCTAGGTATTTTACATTGATAGCCCAAACTTATAGTGAGATACTAGCCACACTAGTCCAAAGGTAAATATTTACCCCGCTACTGCCTAGGCCCCCACCAAACCCTCTGCCACTAAATTATAATGAGAATGAGTACTGTGCATACCACCAATCCCGAGGCCACACAACGGACCGTTGTTTCACCCTGGAGCATGCGGTCCAAGATCTAATTGATAACCAAACGATTGTGATTACTTCTCCTGCTGTTGCCACCACCAATTACACTCTCCAAAATCCCCTGCCACTGTATCAAGTAAGCCCCATCTCATTGGGCACCCCTGCCACTAATATCATCCAGGGGGAATCACCTTGCCATCAGTCCAATGCATCCATTCAATCACCACCAACTCAATACCAATGTTTTTGATTCTGCAAGGGACACACCCAGCCAGTCCAATCTCCATGCCCCCAAGTTTACAAGAGCCACCTCCAATCATTCCAGTCCATACATCCTCTATTTTGCAAGGGGCACCACCTGCCTATCAGGCCCCTACTCCAACCGTCATACTCCAAGAAAATGCCCCTTCCCCGATCAACATGCCGCATCCCCTGACAAAATCAGGGCTCAACTTCAATCATGCGGTAACTTTCCAGGAAGAACATTTTGCTACTCAAAGGAATTTGCCTATCTTTACTCAGTCTTCAATCCTTCAAGAGAAGAGTCTAGGACGAATGGTTCCCACCTCTAGGAGATAGGTCGAAGGAGAGATTAATGTCGAGATTCTGATTAGTCCTAAAATATCAATCATCACTTTTCAGGTCTTCGACATCACAGCTTCATTTAATCTCATCCCTGATCGATCTTGGATCCATAGAGTTAAGGCTGTCTCTTCAACTCTTCTCCAAAAGGTCAAGTACATTTTCAGAGACAAGGCACTGACCATTCTGGATGATCCTGAACAAATCTTTCCGATAGAAGCAGTCAACCGTTAAGAGTTAAATATCCCGATCACAGACATACAATGCTTCGATGAGGATATCCCATACCATAGTCTTGAGTTCGAGACTGTGAATTGCATGCCTCTTGCATGTCCCATCGGATCAAATTATGTCTTCCCTCCAGTCGAGCACCAACATTTTTATTATCAGCTCGAATGTCAAGAGAATGCAGACATGAGAGGACTGGGATATCAACCTCTTATGGGTGAGGTACCAAAGCACAAATGGATCGAAGGAGGGCAAAATCGGTAAGAGGAGGATAATTCCTTCAGCCACGCATCGATCAAATCCTTTAGAGAATGGATCATCTATCCGGTTGGCAGGCCGAGATCCACCGTGGAGGATCAAATGAGCAAAAGGAGCCTAACTAGACTGTTTGAAAAGGACTCAGGCAAGGGGCAAGAATTTTCCCTGATTGAATGGACCACAGTCTGGGTCCCACCCGAGCTTAAAGAATCTGATGTGTCACAATGTATTAGGTATGAGTTGAGAAAAATGACACACAACACCAACTCAAAGCCCAATCCTGAATTCATCATGATGTTTGGGCACAACGGTGTGGGCCCATCTACTGATCTGTCTGGCCCTGCCTCATGAGGGGAGGGAGTGGAGGGCGATAGTTAGTTCGCGATCCCCATGACGGTACAATAAAAGAAAATAACGTTTGGCTCCTCAAGCCGAATTAGGAAATCCCTGGTTCACATCGCCGTCTTTCTAAAAAAAAATTAGAAATTTTCAAAAAAAAAAACAAAAACACTAGATATTTTGGAAATACCAAAAAATTCAAATACTTGCAAAATCCAAAAAATTAAAAAAATTTCAAAACACAAAAACGATAGAAAATCTTTCAAAAATCAGAAGCAATAATGTGTCAGGTGTGTCTGTCAAAACACTTGAGTTTGAAGTCGACTCATATGATTTCGATCTGGAGTTAGACTTTAAACTCGTGGGTTGGAATGAAGCCCAAGATGTGGAAAATGATGATCTAACTCTCGAGCTAGAGAATTCCCTCAGAAAGTTCGAAACAAAGGCCAATGTCGTTATGAACGATTTTGAAATTGTGAACTTTGGATTCCTTGAGTTCCCTAGAAAAGTACGTATCAAGAGATCCTCGCCTCTTGAATACAACAAGATGATGACAAAATTCCTGAAGTTCGGGGCTATCCAACTTTGGGCTCTCTTATGAAGCCTTACCCAGATCAAATGAAGAACTAATCATACACCATTTGCTATGAAGCCTGAAGTCAAGCCCATCAAGCAAAGCTATCAAGATCACATCTGAAGTCCACGATGACGTCCTACTGATGAACGATGGAGACAAGTTATTGCAGCATGTTAGAAAGCGCTTCAAGTATTCGAAGCTTGCATAACGGATTCATGTGCATGCTTCAATTCTTTATAACCGGGCAACACCCTAACCCCTCTTCATTATGGGGTGTGGACATCATTGAAAGAATGAACCCAAAGGCATTAAATGGTCATGAGTATATTCTCGTGGCAGACAAAAGCGGGCGCCGACAACATCATATGTCATCAGTACGAATGAAAAAGAGAAGTCAAGGAAAATTATTAGTGGTAATCTCGATGCAACCAACTACATCTTGCAGACATAAAGCACACGGCGATCGCTGGGACCAACAACAAACAAGTCTGAAAGAAAGGTTAACAACATGGTAATAATGCATATCTTATCATTGCGCCTACTAGATCCAAGGGGCAAGTCTGAGCTATCTTAGGTGATCCACTGATCGTTCGCGAAGTTCTTATGGGAGGTGCCCTTTGTCTCACCATCATTAGGGGCAAAGATTTTCCAGATCCCATCAACGCCGACAACGTGAATATCTATCACAAGTAACCCTATCTGACTATGCCAACAATCATAATCGTAAAGCTAAAGTCAAACAACAAGAGGTTAGCATCCTTAGGTACATTCCATCATCATTCCTTCCCTCCAATACGTGTTCCAAAAAAATAAAGGGTTAAAAAAAGAAGACAATTAAATAGAAAAATGGATGAATAAAGCACGTAGTTCAAAAAGAAAAAAGAAAAAAAAAGTCAAACCCAATGAGCGAGAACACAAGTCACCAGTCCATTTCCCCTCAGGATTGTTTAACCCAATATCAATAGCTTTACGGTCGTGATTGAAGACAAAGTCAGGTAGCTCACCAGTCGACCGACAATGAATGGAATCTAGCCTCCCACATCTGTTACTTGAAAAGAAAAAGAAAAATCAAAAGAAAAGTAACGTGCCTAAGCTAAACGGGCGAGGTAAAAACTCGAAAGGGCACCTCGAGTAAAAACAACGGGCATGTAGCGGACTTAGTGAAAACCTGAAAAGGCACCAAGGGTAAAAGAAATACAATTACCAAGGGGCAAGCAAGAGAAAAAACTCGGGACATGGTGAAAATCTGAAAGGGCGCCATGGACAAAAATGACCAGAAAGTTGGTCGTGGTGAAAACCTAAAAAGGCACTACGGGCAAAAATGGCTAGAAAAAAAAACAAAAAAAAAGTGTAAGTACAGAAGAAGCCAAAGCAACGATCAAAGTAAAAAAGCACAAGGAAAAGATAAGTCCCGGATCAAAATTCTGTCAGACTCTACCCAAATCCAAGGGGGGTGATCCTAATATGTGTTACTCTCAGGGAACCGGGATCCCTAGTAAACAACTCAGAATACCGGATTCGACGTGGGCTAAGTTCAATATTCTGATTCCACCATCCAGGCACAAGTTCAGACACAAACACACATAGACATACATGACACAAAAAATTTCATTTCATTTTCATTTTCATGTACAATCTCATCCCTAAAAAAAATTACAAAAAAAAAAAGCATCCCCAGTTAATCCAATCTCGATCGCAACCATTAGAGAGCAAAACAACGTATCGGATCCTTTTCAAAAAAAATACAAAAAATACATCTTTGATACAGTTCCAATAAAAACCAGATCAGTCGAAAGTCCCACGAGACCACCAATGGAGGCAACAGAATTATCTGGACTTATTAAAAAAATGGCCACAATAAAAACCGAACAACGACGCCCTCACTCGAGATTGGACGGATCCTTTCAAAAGGCCTTGGAAAAATCTTCAAAATTTGCAATAAAATCCCCAATGAGTGTAGCTCCTCATGTGGGATAGTTTTCAAAATAAAAATTTTCAAAAAACATGGCGCTTGGTTCCAAGATACTAGGAGGTCTTTTATACCTCTTAGTGACATCCATCGCAAACACCAAAATAAGATTCAACCACTTCCGATTTTCCCAGGAGTTGTCAAATCCGTATGCGATACAAGCACGGTTGGCCTGGATCTCAATGTCAGGACAGCCGTGCAATGATGAAGTTCAATGCAAATGATGGTAAGCACGATCCAACTCTAGTCAGAGTAATCATTTCAAAATAATGAAAAAGATCAATTGTAACCATCGTATCAAAATTAAAAGACTACATGGAAAACAGGTCACCCGCACATACCTAGTCCGGGATGCTTAGAAAGTATGATCGAGTCCAAGTGGGTGATTACGTAGCAAAGGAAACAACAAATCCAAACAATACGGGAATCCTCGTAAAGACGCATCAACACGAAGGGGCCTTATTTTCAGACTTACCCTCTGATGCTATTAACAATCTGACATGAAGGGGCTGTGATTTGTGGCACGTAATGCCGCAGAACGCGCAGGGACAATCACAACATTTTCCTCAAACCCTCATAATATGTGCAAGTTATCTCTTTTCCAGACAGTAAACTAGCAATGATACTATGACATGCAACAGATCTAGACCATAATATTTTTTGACCAGAGGGGTGGGGTGTCCACTTGCTTTGGCATTCGGTTGCTTGCAACCTCTGCCAAAGAGGGGCATCTGTAGACACCCCACCCAGGCTAGCAACTTGATAAGGCATGGATAATCCTTAGGAACTGAACTTGAACCCCGCACCCTACCTAAAACTATAACCATTCCTAAAACCCTAGCCTAACCCCAGCCTGAACCCAAATCCTAGCCTAACCCCAGCCTGAACCCTAACCCCAATCTAAACCCTGACCACCACCCAAGTCAGTGCCCACATACAAATCAGTACAATTCTCTAAAATGCACCTAATCATTATGAGCCAAAACTTCGAAAAACAGACTTTGGACCGAGCCAAAACACCGAAGCAAACTCAGTGGTCAAAGCCCAGAGAGAACCCAGCCAGGGCGGTAATCGGATTTTCGCCCCCTATCTGACATGTGTCTCCTCTGAGCACACAGTTGTCCTCCCTCCCAAAGTCAACTTTTCTATTGACTTACCCCCAAAGTTCACTCTATTTACCATCCTACCAAACCCAAAAGTCAACTCTTCTATAAACTTACCCCCAAAGTTCACCCAAAAGTCAACTCTTCTATAAACTTACTCCAAAGTTCACTCTATTTATCAACCTACCAAATCCAAAATGCCTATAAAAGCATGCCATGTGGCACTACCATTCTCTCAACCAATACAAGCTGTCACGTCAACATTTACCTTCCAAAAACCCTGGAATTACCAAAATGTCATCCAAAAGGCTATAAATAGCCTTCACCTCTCTTCATTTCACACACCCAAGAACACAACACAACAACCATTACCAAGAGAGAGGGAGAGAGTGAGTGAGTGAAAGTGAGATGGAGTGCTTGAGTTCTCAAGCTCCCATCTTTTTAGCCTCCCTATAGCCTCCTCCAACCATTTCTTAGCTTCTCAATCGCATTTAGGTCAATCCTTCCAACCATGATGCGCCTAAACATCCAAGCCATGCCAAGTACAAGCCAAAGATCATGTAATCATTACTAACATTCATATTTTATCAATCACATCATTACTTCCCTTCTCAACCCCCTTGCTTCTCTAGGTTTTCATTGAATGCATGCTTCGTGACTTGCCGGAATTTCAAATCATGTCACATCAGAAACTCATGGTAGCTTAGTCCCTTTATTCATGATAGTTTATGATCATCATACCTGGGCGAAAACTCCTCTAGACATTCTTTGGACGTATGCTTTGCGGCTGGTCGAATTTCGGACCTTGCCACATCAGAAATCCAAGTCTGCCTAGTCTCTTTCAATCTTATCATCTTATCCCCTAAGATCATCTTAGCACACAAAGTAGAGACCGTACACTTGTACGGGCAGAGAGGGTGCCTAACACCTTCCCTCTTTGTAACTGAGGTCCCTTACTAAAAATCCCAAATCACAGATCAGGAGTCAACTTAAAGAAAGAGAGTCTCCAGATTCTCTAGCTTTACATATTCTGCAGGTTCTAGTCGACTGCAGGATTTTGAGTTAATTGGCTAGTGGCGACTCCAAGTCTACCGCATCATCAATCCAAATCAGCCCGATCACCCCCACACCAAACATAAATCAGCGTGGGCGCCGATTTCTCAGCTTTCATAGAGGCTTACTCTCATGTACCGTCGGTTGAGAGAGATAAGTTAGACCATAGAGCCAAAAAGTATATATTTGTTGGCTATGGTGTTTGTGTGAAAGGCTACAGGTTATTCGACAAGGTCACATGCAAGGTTATCACTAGCCGTGGCGTTGGATTCGATGAAAGCTCTTTATTCCACAAGAATGATCAAAAGGAGTAAGAGGAACCAGAAAGATTAATCGTAGACATCCAGATGAAACACAAATAATACTTGGGCAGAGACAGATGCGCAGACAGAGGTACATGAGCAGGTGGAGGAGCTACCTCTGAGAAAAAACTCACCGCGTGATCGCAGGTTACCGGCAAGATACAAGGATTACTTTAATTTTGCATATACCCTCATTACAGATGAGGGGGACCCGTCTACTATTCAGGAAGCTCTTGATGAGCCTGATGCAGAAAAGTGGAAGACGGCTATGGACAATGAGATAGACTCTTTGTATAAGAACTACACGTAGGAGCTGGTGGAGCTTCTAGTGGGCCAAAAAGTGATTAGATGCAAGTGGTTATTCAAAATGAAACAGGATAGATATAAAGCAAGGCTGGTAGCGAAGGGGTATTCTCAAAGAGAGGGAATTGACTTCATAGAGATATTCGCACTGGTGGTTAAACAAGTGTCTATCAGCTTCGTGTTAGCATTGGTTGCCCAATACAATCTCGAGCTAGAATAGATGAATGTCAAGACTGCATTCCTGCATGGGGAGTTGAAATAGCAGATCTACATTAAGCAACCAGAGGGCTACGAAGTTAAAGGGGCAGAGAAAAAGGTTTGCAGGTTAATGAGGTTATTGTATGGCCTGAAATAGTCACCTATGTAGTGGTATAAAAAACTTGATTATTTCATGTTGAGTCAGGTGACTGATACTCGGAGTGAATACGATCACTGTGTCTATTACAAGACACTGAGTGATGGCAAATTCATCTTCCTAGTATTGTATGTAATGATATGTTGATTGTCAATCATGATATGTCTTAAATTAACGTACTGAATACTCGGTTATCAGGGACATTCGATATGAAAGATCTGGGGGCCGCAAAGAGGGCTTTCAGCATAGATATTCATAGAGATAGGAAGAGGAGTGGATTTTGGTTATCACAGGTAGAATACCTTGAAAAGGCGTTGATCAAGTATGGGATGGACCAGACAAAGTCGGTGAGCGTTCCCCACATAGCTCACTTTAAGCTTTCCTCAGAACAATGTCCTAAATCAAATGAGAAAAAACATGTTATATCTCATGTGCCCTATTCGAATGCAGTTGACAGTTTAATCCATGTCATGGTCTGTACGAGACCAGATATTTCACGGGCAGTCGGTGTTGTGAGCAAATACATGTCAAGCCCCGGCAAGCAACATTGGGAAGCGGTGAAATGACTACTTCGATACACTCAAGGTACAAAAAAGACTATGTCTTAACTTTTAAGAAGACATGGGCAAAGTTGGTAAGGTGCGTGGATTCAGACTACGCAAGCAGTGTGGATTCCAGAAAGTCTACTTCAGGATATTCGTTCGTACTAACAAGTGGAGCAATTAGTTGGATGTTGAAGCTTCAGTCATAGTGGCTCTTTCCACGACTGAAGCTGAGTATATAGCAGTGACATAAGCATTTAAGGAAGTCGTTTGGTTGAGAGGCTTGATAAATCAATTGGGGCTTCAGCAGGAAGTCGTGCCGATTAATTGCAACAACAAAAGTTCTATAAATTTGGTTAAAAATTATGTTTATCACTCTCGTGCTAAACACATTGATATTCGTCACTACTTTATCCAATAGGTGCTTGAAGGAGGTGTAACTTTGGAGAAGATTCACACCAGCGTGAATCCAGTAGACATACTCACCAAGGTTGTTCATATAGAAAAGTTCAAGTTCTGTGCAACTTCTCTGGGCTTGGCGATGGCGTAAAAGGAAGACGAAGTATGCACGATAAGCATTGATGAAACTATGATGCGAGGCAGAGATAAGAGAATAGGTCGAGAAGCTACACATTTGAAGATTGAAGACATGTTAGATATTATGGTTGATAGATGTCTTAAATCTGTTAAAACATCAGTCTGTCGATGACAAGTTCGATGTTATCGAGAAGGATTCGATGTCATTAAAGTCAGCTCAATGCCATCGAGTGTTTCCCAGATTTCCTCTATTGGTCGCTGGACATATTGGTGTCATTTTTCGATGACATCGAAGATGTATTCGATGCCATAGAAGCTAGGTCGAGCAATTGAAGATTTTTGGAAAATCGATGTTTTGTCACTGGACTATTTTAGCAATTGTTCGATGTCATCGAACGGTTTCACGCAGAATTTTGCGGATTTGTCGGATTTGCGGAATTTTCTTCTGATTTCATTTGGGATTCTTTCTAAAACTATATATATGGGTGTAAACAGGATTGGGAGGTATTTCCAAGGGTTTCTAAATAGTTCTAGGGTTTCAAAGGGGTGGAGCAAGGGTGAGATTCGAGGTTGTTCGAATCGGGTAAGCTTTCTCTCGTTGTAATTTCTGCTTTCATAGTGAATTTTTGTCGCTTCGTGCCGTGGTTTTTTTCCCGAAAGGGTTTTCCACTTTAAATCGTTATGTTCTTCTTCTTTTTGCTTAGTGATTTTGGATTGTTATCTTAGATTCATCTCTGCGTGATTCCGCCGTTCTCCCAACAGTTTGGACCTCTTAACATCAATTGACAGTGATGAATCGTATAACGAAGGATTCGACTCTATGGGCGCGCATACTTTCTAGCAACATTAGTAGGCGATTTGACTCATAAGATAATGACATTTTCCGTTGGGCTTTTCGTTTTCATGTTAGTTTAAGTCATAGTTTTCCTTTTAATTTTGATTGATAATTAATAGTTTTATTTCATGATTACTCGTGTTAGTTATTGGAATAGACCCTCAAATCATGTGCTTAACATTTATCTAGTATAAACACTTACATGTTATAGATGAATATCTTCTCATACTGGTGGATTATTTATGAAGCTTGAATTGATACATCAATTAGTGGAAACTCAACTTATGTATGTATATCTAAAATTAGGATGTAAACTTAAATGATTGTGATTACAATGGTCCTTCGAATTAGCGCCCATTTTTATCTAATAAATTAAATGAATTTTTGTTGTCGACTTACCATCATGTGGATCATTTGTGCCTATGTAGCTTTTGGTGATAATCCATTTTTTATCGTATCATTGGATGAACTTTTTACCCTATGTGACTTTGATAGATTATTTGCCTTATGTGGCTTTGATAGATTATTTTCATATAATCTTGCGATGATGAGTTCCACTTTGTTGAATTATGATTAGTCATTAGGTAAAGAGGTTACCATTAAACATCCTAGTTATTGGAGTCTCCTGAGCCGGGGATGGTGGTATGCGACACCATGCCCGAGTTGTCGGCCTATGATGAGTGACGAGCCCCCCATAGTGACCTCCGAGTTTTTTTTTTAATGGTTGTTTGTATCTAAAATAATTATGATTGGGCTAATCATGCATTTCATGGCATACATATGATAACTGGTGGCTAATTATAGATTATGTAGCACGTATCATTTGTCGTGGTATGTTTTGTTAGCTCCCAAACCACTAATGATCGACCTAATTTGTGTGAGGTAGTCACTTTAGTACGTACTTGATGTATTTTTGTTGGTTACTAGCCACTTGCATGTGGGTTTCACCCCACTCATGGATTTTACCCAGAAGCCAGTTGGATGAGATCCCTAAGCTGACGTACATTTACGCATCCATGCATTAAAATAAGATTGCATCGTAGATTATTTTGTATGTTTTATAGTTGACAACTATACTTGGCTAGTGCGATGGTGTATAATCTTGAAGGAAATTCTCACCGAGTTAGGCACTTATGCTTTGAAATATACAACCGTATAGATAATGTAGGTGATTTGGGTGATACCCATGTTCAGACTGATGAGGAGCATGATACAGATATCAGGGATGTATGTTCGTATTTGGCCCATGAGAAGTTGTGCAATCTTGCAGCTCAAGTCTAACTGCATTTTATTCTCTTTCATATGTTAAATTGTTTATTTTCAATATTCGTTAGTAATACAACATTGATTTATATAAACTTTATGGGCAACCACTTGTATATCTTGAATGTGTATTCAAACTTTTCATTTATGTTTGATTTGTTTCCTCCACTATAGTGCTTAGTCTTATGTAATTAATAAAATTATATGTGAATTGTGAGATATCTTTAAAGGTTAATACTCGAGATCTTTAAAAACAAGTACTAAACTCAAATTAAGAAATCCAAAGCGTTATAGGATCCCACTCTAGATGTATCATTAACAAAAAGTTAAGCTTGTTTAATTATATGACAATTGGTTTGGTGGACATTTATTGGATGATGAAGATGAAAATATCCAATGGTCCAATTTCAACAAATACGTTCCCATGTATCAAAGTTAGGATTGTTTGAGCAATCTAATTTTAGGACTGTTTCACTGATGTTGGATTTCACAATTTGGTCAATTTAATTCAAGTTAATGTATGTCATGTCTACGGTTTTTTAGTGCTTGCAGATGTAGTGTTATATTTTGTTAGTGTCAAGTAACTTAAGGAAAATATTCAATTATTTGATGTAAAATCCTCTCATACCTGGCAGAGATGTATGGAACATGGACAATTCATTTAGTAGGCCCTATTATGGATGGGGGTAAGTTCACATCCTCGTGTGATCACATCCACGTATTAAACAACTTCCAGATAAATTAGAAACAAGCAATTAGGACAAAATTCTAAACAATGGTTAGCATTTGCTTGGTAACTAAAATCATAAGAAATGGAAATGGATAATTCGAATATGCCTCATTAATAGTAGTGCCCAACTTTTGAATGGGCCATATCTTATACAAGTGCACCATTAGTGTAGAGATTGGATGATTGATTAATATCGTTATTGAGGGATGAGTAAGAATCTTATTGGAAAAGGCCTTGAAGGGTCATATGTTTCCATTTTTTATCTTGTTTAAAAGGAGGGAAGCTAGTAGCTACCACTCAAAAGAGCTAAGCCATTTTGAGCAGATTTTGTTTCTCATGTCTATGAAGGATTTGGTTTTGGATTGTATAATCACAATAAGGGCAAAATTGGTCATTTTCTCATGGCCCCATTTATAGAATTTTGATCGCCTATAGTCAGTTGCTTGGGAAGTTAATATGCAGTCTTATTTTTCCTTACCATTGTGTTGTGTTGGTGGTGTGTGGACTGGAGGAAAAATTTTAAGGCCCACTATGAGACCTATTGTAATAATTAGGCCAATGCATTAATAAAGTAGGCTAAGTCTAGGGTGCCAATAATAACCTCACCAAGGATAAATAGGCCATTTTTTAGATAAATGTGATGGAGCCTACTTTATACATGACCAGGACCCAGAGAGGGACTGACAGCCGTACAAGGGCTCTTTAGGCCCACCTTAATATATGTAATTTATATATGCTATATATCTATTTTGACAAATTACTACAAAGAATGAGCCTAAAGAAGAGGCAGATTAAACCTTAAGAAACACTGAGTAATAAACACCTGCATAAAAAAAAACCTCTTGGGGCCACATAAGTTTTAGATCAAGCTAATATTTATGTTTTTCCTTCATATAAGCTTGTGTGACCCAATGAATAGGTTTGAAGGTGGGCCTTAGGAAGGTTTTAATGGTAGGTGTCACTATCTACTCGAGCCTTTAATCTAACTCTTTGCCTTTAATCTAACTCTTTTGTGGACTCATACTTTAAAATAATCTTTTAAAATAAATGAACTATGTGAATGAAACACACATGTCATGTAGGCCTCAGGCAGCCCTTAAGAAAACTGTTTTGTCTCTACCTAAGTCGTAGTAGGCTTTTATATATAATACTTGGAAGGATGATACTAGTTTAAAAGTGTCTATAGTTTCACATTGATTCTCCTATTATTAAGGGTGTGTTTGATTTTCAGTGGTTGTATAAATACTTGTGAAATAAGTAATTATTACTATTTTACCTGTTTGAAAATCATAATCATCTGAAAATCCAATGTACTTTTTAGCTCGAAAACTGGTTTAAAAGAATTATTTTAAATTTTTAGACCCCAAGGTGATATATATGATAAATTCATTCCGTCCAATCATTTTATCACAATATTTTAAGGCATGAGCCAAAAAATGAGGCAAATTGAACACTCAAATGGCCACATCAAAAGAAACAGTGGGCCTTAGAGGTTTTTAATGGTAAGTGTGTGATTCTCTTTTTCTAATGACATGGTCCACTTAAGCTTTCGATATGTCTCGTTTTTTGACTCATGCCATAAATTTATCAGGCATAATAAATTAATGGTATGGATAAGCGATACGCACTATGGTAGGACTAACAAATATATTATAGCATTTTTGATCTTTGTGTTAAAGATATAGGTAGTATAATTAAACATCGAAAAAAATAAGGTAAATACAGGAGAAATAATTATTACATATTTTCACGGTATTTAATACTGCACCGAAAAATCAAACAAACACTAAATAGGAGGTGTGTGAAATGAGCATTTATGCATTAAACATCATTCTACTCATTTAAAAAAATTTAAGTATGATATATTTTTAGACTTTTTTAAAATATTATATTTAAAAAAAATAATTAATAATAATTATTTTATATATAATATAATATAAAATTAATATTTTAATTATATTTAAATATTAATAATATAAAATAAGGGAAAATATTTTCTTTACCGACTTTTTTCGGTGCCGTGTTGTCACGCTCAGTTAGCCATTTCATGCATTCTCGCGTACGTACAACTGTCAAATGCATTAAATAAATGCCACGTGCCAAGCGGCTATAGGACATTGTCATTTCAAAAAAATAGCGGAGCGGCGCAATGGCGGCAAAAGCGCATGCGTTGGCGGCAATCTCAGAAGCCAAAACGCCTCCTTTGCAAAAAGTTGCCGCTTCAACCGAGCGCAATGGCCATCCTAAACAAAAAGCCGAGGAAAGGAGAAGAGAAGGGACATCCAATCACAGAACCAAGAATCAGAACCTTCAAACCCTTCCAGACATTCCAACACAAGGAAAATAGAAAAGGCCGGAGAAAAACCCATAAAATCTAAGGTAAGAATTTTGATGCTAGAATCGAGCTTTTCCTTCTCTATCCCCCTTTTCTTCTGCAAATCTCATGAAAATGGCCATGACCCATTTCCGGAAATTCAAAACACCATCCGTTCTCAATTGGATTTTGTCAATTTCTACCGAAAAACATCCAAAATCATCAAAATCCCTATTTTGTGAATGCGGTAGTAGTCCGGATCCTCTGTTGCTGGGAAACAGAAATTTCCTGTTTCCCGCATTTTCATTGGGCCAGGTCATCAGACACTACTTCATTAGATGCAGATTGCAGCAGTGTTGATGCCATCCACGATGATGTGGCCCAATCAAGATGCAGGAAACGGAAAATTCCAGTTTCCTAGCAATAGAGGATCCGGATTCCACTTTCGGAGGTGGGCCCAACACCCGGTTCCCAAACTGGAAGCTGAAACTCCAATACTCCAAACTAGACTACTTCCACTGCACCAGAGGCTTGCATTTCATCCACGCTGAGCACATGCGTATGAGTTACGCCAGAAAAGCTTCTCACAACTGAGAAAAAAAACCAGGCAGGCAATAGCCAGGTTCTTTCACTACCAACCACCAATGGTTTGAAACCGATCAGGGTATTTTCGCTTCTTCTATGCGATTCAGTATTTCTCAGCAATCCCTTGCTCACGAATGTTCATGTCCAGCGTTATGGGATTCCATGTAGTAAGGTTGGTCGGATTTATGAGGAAGCGGCGGAGATTTTCAGGTATGAGTGGGGAGTATTGGGTTAAAAACTTCAGGCTTACAAAGAACTGGGTTGGACCAAAACTAGTATCATCTAGCTCATTGTTTTGAGTCCTTCCCTTTTTGATTGGCTATGTTGATATGGATTTTGCTAAGGTTTAAGAGACTGGAGAGTTTGGGAATTGGTTGTGATAAGATTTTAGGTCGTTTATCTGAAAGGAATTCATATGATGGAGCAAAATGCTTGGATTATTGTTGTGTGTGTGTGTGTGTGTGTGTGTGTGTGTGTGTGTGTGTGTGTGTGTGTGTGTTTGTTTTAAGTTACTTTAAAATCAAATGGGGCATGGTTAAGAACATCTAGGAGAAATGTTGGTAAGGGATTCAGGGTTTTTGTTGGATGGTTCAGGGAGTACAATATATTCTCTGATTGGGCTCCTTTGGAAATTGAGTGTTACAATGAAAGAGATCATGTGCTTGTCTTTTCAATTTCCTCAAGTTCAAGTAGTCCTGTCAAGAATTTGCGGAAAAGTTTGATGTTATGATCATGATTGAAATGGATTCTGAAGAGATTGGAAAGATCTTGTGAACTTGTCCACAAGTATTGGGTTTGTGTTATGAATAACCCTAAAAACATGTTTGCAAAATTGAATGTAGGGAAGAAGTGGTCGTATAATTATAAAGGAGGATCCCTACCAGTTGGAAAATTGTGTTTTAGGATCGAAGATTAGCTGTTTACTGGAATCCAACAAGGATCAAATGTCGTTGATGCAGAAGGCAGCTTTCTTTATTAGTCTGGGTTTCGTTCACAATGCTGATGAGGTGGAAAAGGCGCTAAAGGGAAATGACAATGTTGAACTACAGGAGAGATTTTCTTGTCTTGTAAAAGGTGGATTGAAAATATTTCTGACATGATCGTGGTCACTTTGCAGATTCTGAACTAGTCGAGAGATTTGATTGAGAAGAAGATTGATTTTCTAGTAAACTGTGTCAGTTACCCATTAAAATCGTTAATAGCATTTTCGTTATGTTTGTCATATACAATTGAGAGGGTCAAAATAAGGTATTTAATGTATAAGTGGCTATAGGAGGAATGGCAAGATCAGTGTTGGCTTTGAGTGCAATCCTAACCTATTCAGATAAGACATTTATATTGCGTTTTGTGAATTGTCACCAAAGGGTCCTGAGGTTTGAGAAAATTTCAAGAAAGAATGATCTTTGGGCTAAGCATCCTCTTTTACTCGAAAGAGGGAAAAAAGTCGTCCCTTTCATGAGAAAACAAAATGTATGAAAGCTCACAAAAGAAAATGAAAAAGAAAACCATATTCAATACCTTTGTCTCTCTTCTTCGCCCAACTACGACGGATAGAAATATTTGCTCCAATGCTCTCTTGGACTTAAATAGTGCCCTTGAGATCTCTGATTATTCTCTATTGTTTGGAGGTTTTTCTCTTCTCTATCCTGTTGATTAGATTTTTTTCCTGTTTTGTTGGAATCTTGAATTCTTAGCTTTGTGATCGTGTCAGTTTGATGCTTTGATATCTGATTTTGCTATTTAATGTGATGCTGGTAGAAAATATAGTGAAAAGATACATTAAAGTAGAATTGTAAAGCTTCTTATTCTTTATTTATTATTATTACTTGGAAATTTTGGAGGGGGATTAGCATTTTATAATGATAATGGTTGGTACTATTTAATACAATATACTAGTAGAAAAAAAGAAGCAACAATCCCAATTCTTAGATTAAACATCAATGCCGATGATATTTTCAACCTCTCTCTGTCTCTTATGGAAATGACATGTGAATGGGCATTTGTCTACAAACAATTTGGTGTTTACTTGTTCATGCACTGTAATTGATTATTACTTTTAGAAGGAACCTATTATGTTTGTCAGTCTCTGTTTTCAGTAAATTGAACATGACATTTGAACCGATCAGGCCTTACCTTGGATGGGTGATTGCTCGAAAGTCACACTGACTGAACAATCCTAACCCTTTGAAAAATCCCTTTTGTGCAAGATGGAAAGGAGAGAGAGGCGTTTTTCTCCGATTTGTTTCTTATTGTTAAACCATATGGACTACATTGTTGAAAACTAGAATATTGTATAATTAGATACCTTAATCTAATCTAGCACCCCCCTCAAGCTCAAGGTGCTCTTAAAAGGAGTAACTTGAGTTTGAAAACAGTAACATTTATTTAATAAAAAAGAAAACTGCAACCGTAGCATTCGGTGAGCATAAGGCGACAAAACGACGACTAGCTTCAAGCGAGCAAGCACTTTTGATTACTCTTGGGATGTGAACCAACAATACTTCAAACGGTTGACGAATGATCCAACAACATTCCCAGTGGTTGGGATTTTACTCTTTGCTCTTTTGGTGGATATACACTATCAATGGCTTGGAGTTCAACCATTGCTCTTCTGGTGACTCTAGATGTTCTGACAACAAAAATTGGTCCCATGATAACGGCGACGGGTAACGAGGTCCAATACAACATGCCTGACATAAAGATAAGTCCGGTTCAACATGCCTAGCACAAAAAGCAAAAAGAAAACACATCTTGTTAAAATGCCTAATTTAGAGAAACTATATCATCGAGGGTGTACGACAGATATAATTGATCGATGCCTTGTCAAAATAAGCTCACTAGGCCCAAACAGGTGAACGACCTAGTTATATCAGGGCCACAAAAATGGCCCAACAATGGGTTTACTGCATAAACTCATGTCCGAGGTGCGCCACAACAGGCCAAAACAGTAGCATTAAACAGGTGGAAGGTGGGCAACAAACAATAGGCTCTTGATTATAAAATGATGAGGTATCAGACATTGGATGGAATCACAATGACCAACCAACGATTAGTCCATGTGAAAGATTCCATCCTTGCCCAAGACTCTTCTAAAACCTTGATGTATAATCCTTCATCACCTTAAAGCTAATACTTACACAGGTGCAATCCTGACCAGCTTTTCACTGCACCTTGCAAATGTCTTTTGACACCTTCAACCTCAGCTCTTGCCACCTGTGGATCCCAAATTGAATTTCCCGTTTTTGTACTTGCTATAAAATTTTTTCCTCTAAAGAGTATTATGTTCCATATTGAATCTCCACTACCACTTTAGAGACTCCAACTTCTCTTTTTTTTTTTTTCCCTTGATCAAGTGGTAGTTAGGATAAAAAAGATTCCTCCTTTTCCCATAAGAAGTCCATTTGGGGTCCTTCTAAAACTTGGTGGTTCAACTTGAAAGTCAGCCGAGTCAATTCGACTCAACGGAACTTTGAGCCGTCTGTTGGAAACTTGCTGATGAGCGGGACTTGGTCAAGACTCAACAAGACCCATCAAGACTCGGCTGACTCGTTATGACTCGACGTGACTCAACCGAGTAACTTGCCCATTCAATTGGATTTGGCTATAAAGAAAATTGCACATGACAAGTGTCAAACTCAAAAGTCGCAATCTCACTAGAGAAAGCGAGAAGATGCTACCAGCCTAGGTAACAACACACTTCTCTTTTTATATACTCTACCTATTTCTAACCACTTAAAAATTTCCATCAGGTTAAATACTTTAAAATTTATTATTAAAATATTGAGTAGAGTCAAGTAAAGGCTTGGTTGAGTCTTTGAGTTGACCCAACCATGCTAGACATTCAGTTCAGTCTATTTTTGGAGTTTTGAAACTATTGTTGGAGATAAGATTTTTTTTTTTTTTTGGAAAGATCACGAAACTTGTATTGAAACGAAAAAGGATTACAGAAAAGGAAGAAACATAAAAAAAAGGAAAAGCAGAAAGAGGAGAGAGAGTCTGCTGAGGAAGCAGACTCAACTAAACTCCAATAAACAAAAGATCGTAGTCCTTTAGAGAATCAACTTGGCCAGCCCATTCGAAGATAAGACACTTTGCCTTAGAAGAAACTGCTTGAATAGAGATTGAAGAATCCCTGAAACATCTCCCATTTCTTTCTTCCCAAACAGACCCCCAAAACAGCTAGAATAGCCATTCTCCATATCCTATATCTTTGCTTGCCTATATTAACCCCGTGCCAAGCCTTGAACTGTTGATCCGTCGATTGAGGGGAACACCAACAGATGTTGAAACACATACAAATATTAGACCAGATTGAGGCAATGAAAGGACAATGGAGGAGCAGATGATCAACCGATTCTTCGTTCTTCATGCAGCAGAGACAGATGTTAACTAAAGGCATCCCTTTTTTCCTTAAGTTGTCCACCGTCAGAATTTTCTTCTTACCTACTAAGATCTTGAAATGTGATCTTTGAAACGTGAGAAATATTAAATAGGGAGGTTAGAATAATTAGATACTGCAGGTTTACAAGCATGGTTTGGCTCCAAAAGAAAAAGAGA
Organism: Magnolia officinalis; assembly: GCA_021015155.1. NCBI lineage: Eukaryota > Viridiplantae > Streptophyta > Magnoliopsida > Magnoliales > Magnoliaceae > Magnolia > Magnolia officinalis. The sequence goes on along the minus strand of JAJHSJ010000016.1, from coordinate 29,048,484 downwards.
ACTTCGCTTCCATATCACAAGCTTCCTTTCAAATCTTTCCATGACTAGGTCCAAAGTTATCATGGAGTTAGGATTAGAGCCCAACACACGGCCCAAGCATTTGATCAGGAAACTCTATTTATTCCTAGTTGGGTTGATTATGAAGTTGTTTGTTGACAAATTCCAACATGTTCCATGTTATTGTTCACTTAATATTTCAACAGCCTAGGTAACACTGATAGTCTGGTGATCTCTACCATTCCTCTGATGGCCCCATCATGGAATGGGTCATGCTCCAATATCCTCCCATTTGGGGTTCCTTGTTGTTTAGTTGGCGATTCAAAAAAGGAAAAAAACTTTTGACTCTTGAAGGTTGTGATAGATGATGCATGGGCACTTAGAAATTTCATAAGTGGAGTACACATAATTCAAATTAAACTTTCCAAATTATATTCCATTTTAGATCTGTAATGAACCAAAGATTATTCTTATTTGATTATCTATCAGATTGGTGGGTATTTATCAAACAGTTAAAAAATGAAAAATACTCAACGGTCCTATTTTGACAAACAAGTGTTAGGGTTGTTTAACCAATCTGATTTTGGGACTTTGACTTAGCGACAATGAGTTCCACCATTTAGTTGGTTTAATTTGAGTCAATGTATGCCACATTTATTGATTGCCTGCGTACCAAGTGTCATACATTGCCGGAGTATAAAATGGCCCACTTTGTGATTTAGAAATGGACGAGTTAAAAAAGAAAAGACCGTCCATGCTTAATGAAAGTTTGAGTTAAAAAAGAGAAGACCGTCCATGCTTAATGAAAGTTCAACAGTCAAACACTTAAAGATTTAGGATCGTCCAATCTGTCCTGCATTTTTAGATTTCAGGGCATGCCAGATGAGAAACCTAGATCCGTCCTGTGATGGCTTTCTTTCCTCTTTACCTTCTATTTTAAGCAGCTGTTACATTCTTTGTGTTTAGTTTTATAAACCATTCTTATTTCTCACTTTTCAACATTATTTGCAGTGCACACTTTATTACCTCTAGTGTATGCTTTGTTGGAAGTGGTCACTAATTTTTTCACGATTCACTTGCACTGTGAACAATGAAAATCCAGTGATGCATCTGTTCTGTAGGTTATTTTCCATAGATAATGCTAGTTATGCGGTGACCTTCTTTTTATACTTTGATGTGGCAATCATTTTGTCATTCTTTGATAAGCTTGGGTCAACTTGTGGTGTTTTTCTCTCTTATCATGAGTAGAATCACCAATTAGACAAGTTGTTAGTTGAAAATTTTATGATAAGAGAAATGAATACGAGAGATCAGATGTGGATGTACAAATAACGATGAGTTGACCTGTTGCTTCTGATACCCAAGCTATGAGGGCTTGGCCTTGAGGTTATATACTTTATTCCTTGTAAGGATACAAGGAAGGGGGGCAGGGGTCTCTGGCAGTGCATATGTTGAACCGAACTCACCAACCGACAAGGTTACAAGGGCCCGGGACCGAGGAAGGTAGAGACAACTGGACAAAAAGTACTGGAGTGGGATCTCTCAATTGTCAAATAATCCTCTGTCGACTTTATCCTTAGTAAACAGTTGAGGTGGTAGTGGTTGGAGGTGATGAATGGGTCCTCTACATAGTGGAGGGTCCCTGCTAACTTCTCAGCTGGTATTGCGCGGCTAGTTCGGATGTGCCACGTCTTTTGATCTGCCACTTCCTAGAAAGTGCTGTATCTTGCGGATTGTGCTACTGCAAGGTGACGTGGATCCAAGCTGTCATTTTGGATCTTTGCTTTCTCTGCCTAATTGGAGGGCCGAGCCTCCTTGGACACTGAACCACCTTGGTTGCTGGAGCATTGATGCTCAATGAGTCTTGATTCCGAACCCCCTCTGAGTGATGCATTCCGCATACCCTCGTAGTCAGAGCAATATGAGCCTCAAACACATGGTATTCAAATTGTCTCTGCTTGGTGTGTTAGGGTGGAGTTATGGCAATATTTTGGTTTGTCTTGTCATCTTTAGGTCCATTTGAGAGTTCGTATATTTGGTTTTGAGGCTAGTAATTATTGGTTGAAATGTCAATTGAGCTCAATTTGGGAAAGAGTCAAATCAGGCCCAATTGATGCTTAAGGCTGATTCGATAATCAAGTTGAAATCAGCCCTACAGACATTGTCTTGTTGGGTCTTGCCAGTATTGACAACGATAGACCACAAAATGAAAACATCAACTAACAATGGTTCCTGGTCAATAATGTCCCAGGTGCAGGGCCGATTGGAGCAACCAGGAATGCCTGGATAATGATGCCTATTTAACGTGAGAAATAGAAGATGGGCATTAAAAAACTAGGCGGTCGGTATTGGCCGGCCATCTGTCAAATGGTGCCAAGTGCCTTTCCAAATTTGGGTCTTAGCTTCCTCAATTAAAGTGAGAAATAGTTGAAACTTGTATAAAAAGAGAAACTGTGTTTGAAGGATTAGAGCGTTTCAAAAAGATAGTCGATTTGAGAGTTCAGGCAAAAAGTACAGTAACGATTGATAAATGAGAAGAAAAACCTTAGATTTATATATTTAGGAATATTCAAATCAGCACTTTCTGCTGAATATTCTATGTGCACAATCAATAACAAGAAGTCAATGTTTACATGCATTGTCGTCCATATATATATATATATATATATATTCCTGATAATTTTTAGTAGTTGTATTACATTATTCAACTAGAGGTGCAGTAATTTGATAACCACGTGCGGTAGATGCCCACAATATACGATGGGTTCCTTATCGTATATAGTTGTAAACATTTCCAGTAAGGAAGAGTTGCATAAGACTTCGTTTGGCACTGTGGATTAGAAATACCCTGGATTAGAAATCACTTGGATTTGGAGTACTCCGGTCGTGTTTGGCATCCTAGATTCAAGATCCCCTGTAATCCAAAAGTAGTTATGCATAGTATATTTACAGGTGTTTGAATTTAATTACTGAATCAACTTTAATATTCCTAATTTGTGTACATATGTAATGTTTGACACAATGATTGTAATAAGACCGATGAAATATACATCCTATTTTTGTAGGGAACTACTTGCAGTTCCTTAAATTGCCGGCTGCTTCTCCAGTCATATTTTGTGCCCATAGTTCAGATATCAACTTGCCATCTGTTTTGTATATAGGCAATGCAGATTTCACATTACACTCAAAAGCATTAATTGAATTTATGTGTGCTGAACAGCAAACACAAAACCTTGTCATTGCCTTTCTGAATAATATCCAGCCAATCAACACAAAATACATCTGCTGTTGTTCGCCCAAGCCTGTGTTTGCATCCATTGTTCCTGTCAGCGGTCAGCTTTGTGGTTTGAAACCTTATCTTAAGAGTATAGCTTCCTTATTGTTCATTGGTATTGTACATCGGACCGAAGGAGCTATGATCACATAAAATTCACGAGGTTGATGCATGCTTACGGATTGAGCTGCTGTTGGTGGTCTTGTTTCTTTTTTTTTTTTTTTTTTCTGGGGGGATCATTGAGTCCTAATGTGCTTTGTGCACCAACTTGGGGCCAACTTTGTGAGAGCGATACATTACCTTTTGGGAAAATTTTGTGTGGGAATCTTAAGGTGCACTTTCATCTTTTTTAAGTACCTATTCCAAGTTCCAACTCTCCCTCACCAGCAGTCTGTTCAGGGCTCTGCAATCTGCATCATGGCCAACGACTAAAACTATGATTTTATTCTATACGCTCCTTTGACGACCACCCATTAGGCCATCACAGTTTCTAGCCAAAGGTGTCGTCCATTGACGCATTTTTCACCTTTTGTAGTCTAGTTATGCTCCTGGTTTTTTTTTTTTTTTTTTTTGAAGATTTGCTTTTAATGATTTCCTGTTAGCTCTATAAAGTTGAAATCTTCAGTGGCTGATACGCTGTAAACTTAGAAATTGCACACAAGTATGCCAAATTAAACTGTCTAAATTATGTTTTTCTTTTAGATGCAAGATAAATCAAAAGGTACACTTGTTTGAATACCTAACCGTTTTATAGTTTGACATTTATTAGACTGTTAAAATGAAAAATATATTGTGGTTCTGCTTGAATAGACAAGCTCCCAACGAATCAGATGCCTGGATTGTGGAACCAACCTGATTATGGGACTTGATGACTGTGTTCACAATTTAGTAGGTTTAACATGACTTAATATATGCCACTTGTTCAATCTTTGAGCCAAGCATCATGATGCAGGCTGCCTCAGTTTTTTCATTTTATTATTATTATTTTGAAAGCTTTGCTCCCTCAGTAACTCCCCATTTAAAATGGCAACCATCATTCACACCTCAAAGATGTTAACATATCACACATATATTTATCTAGCATGTTTTTGGTTGCAGCAAATTTCATGAAATATCAGGAAAATTTGCACAACTTGAAAGACTGACTAATCATGGAATATCATGAAATTTCATGATATTTGTTCACAGCCTCAGTGGAAATTAAAGTGGGGTACACTGGATTGGAGTTCTGTACCATAATAAGTGGTCAAAAAATTTCTAGAAGTTTGATGATTGTTGATGCAAACTATTTTCAATTATCATTATTTCCATTACCATGTCACTGGGAATGTGGTTCGTTCAAATTCTAAATAAAGATGACCAAGATTTCATGATATTTAGTGCAACTAAACGCTCCCTAAAACAGCCACTAATTTTCATTGGCATGTTTGTTTGGAAAAAATAAAATAAAAATAGAAGCCTTAAATAAGTGGAACTGCCATCCACAATAGTTACACGCCACAAGATTCTTTAATTTCAGCTAAAGGAGAGCCCAGTCAATGATCATAGACGTATACTGGTAATTGAATGATCAAAGTGGCCAAAGTCACACTCATCAGGTAGGTCACGTGTATGAAGGAAATAGACAGTTGTCCACTCTTATTCAATGTACAGTTTTCGGCCCACCTGATGTGCGGACCAGCCTCACTTTTGGAAATTTGGCTCACTTGGATCCCCCAGCCTTATGACCTGCTTGTGTATCAAAGTGCCATTTCGGCGCCTGTGGTAGCGGATGGGTGCAGGTGCCTGTTGTGCATGTGAAGAAATTTGAGCTGGAGCTTTCCATTCAAGCACCTCCTGTGCGAATGCCTACAGCTTTCTGAAGAATGGCTCAATTGGGAGCATGCAATGGAATAATGATAATGTTATGATATACAGATGACAAGCCCTTCCTCCTCGTTGGTCGTCTACGGAAAGCTACAAATGTCAACTTGGGTCTAACCCAAACAGCTGATGTTTGTTGCATCCGGCGACTCACCTCCCGTTACAGGTGCCTTAAATATACAGCAATTTGTTGGTCAGTGACCTGCCCTTCAATGGACGGATCCTGGTTAGGGTTTTCCTTGTTGGCTGTCTTCTGCATGGCTTACTCCTCTGCCTTTGTTGGTGTCTTTTTATTATTCCTCACTATCTTGCTTGCTGGAAAGTGTAGTCTTGCCATTAGAGGCCGAGGTGCCCGTGTTTTCTGGTCAAATCCCCTCACGCAAACAAATCCTGCAAAACAGTTTTAACAAGGCAAGGGCCGGTCAGTAGTAAAACCAGACTGCTATTACCCTTTGGGCCTGTTTTCTAGATGACTAAAATTGAGTTCGTCCCGTTTTAGTTAATCCTAATTATGTATTAGAATGCGTTTGGATGCCACCCATTTTGCTGCACTCTCCAAAGGGTCGTTTGAGGTGCAAACCCCCATTTTGAGTCAAAATGGTTATTTATTATTTATTTATTTTTTTAAACGTGTTTTGATGCACTTTAAAGCCCCGTTTCACCCTCTGCTCTACAAATAGGCACTAAAATGCCAACACAGCAAATCTTGATTTCACCAACAAAGCGCGCTTGAAACCCCTAAATCTGTAAGTGTCCAAACAGGCCCTAAATCTGCTAGTGTCATGCAGATATTGGAAAAGCTGCTCCCCACTCTCTCTCTCTCTCTCTCTGTTTTTTATTTTTTATTTTTAAAATAAAATGGGGCCAGGCCTTGCATGATATAGGACATGTATTATGTTTTAAAAATTTGAACTGTTTATCAGACCTGTGGCTAGAAAAACACTTTCTTGGGAAATTTCAGGCCCAATGGGGATTTGGGTGGGGCGACAATCTATTATTTAATTCTAGCTGTTGGTATGCACTGTTGAGAGAAAAATATGCATAAACCATCCAAACAGGCCTTAGCTTTTCAGATTTTATTCATGCATATTCTGTGTAGTATAGATGTATTATCTTCCAACTGCTTGTCTCAGATTCTGGATGCACACGCAAATTCTTGTCGTGATGGCATATACAAGATCAGAGCATTCGTCTGGTGGGCCCTCCCACATATTGGGCATGTCAAAATTATTATTTTTGGTCGTTTACTTGTAATCAAGGTTGGGATCTGAACATCAGACTGGTTCTTGGGCTGTTACTGGCATGGTGGGACCCACTGGATGAGACTGCCAGATTCATACATGTCTGCTGCTTGCTCCAACGTGCACCGATTAATCTTTTCCAATGTAGGTATAATAATTTTAGCAAATAGGAGTTTATCGCATCATACCTCTCCAGAAACAGTGTTGAATTCCCTCTGTGGATAGACCTGTTATAGAGGGAGAGTTATTTGAAAGTAAGCTACTTGATTTATTCTTATATACTGTTACTGATATGTATGTCCATGTTGTTCTGTGCATGTTTTACCTTTAAATATTGTTGGTATGGAGGTTCCGAAGTAGACAGTCCTCCTTGACAGATTCCATAACCATGACCTTGGAACATCAATTGGTTGGATGCTTGAATCATGATCAGCAAACACCTGCATGGGAATGAGAATGATCTTTTGTTCATTTTCCCGTGAAAAAAAGCGCTATAATATCAAGCAATTGAAAGAAAAAGTATTATTTCACTATTAGTTAGATTATTATACCAACTGCGATTGTACACTATTGCGTTTATATATATATATATATATATACTTCCAAGTTTTAGATGTAAATGTCATAAATACAGGATTAAGGTTACCTCGTTAACTTGAAAATAAGTGCCATTGAGTGGAAAGCTCCCCCTCATTGCTGTTCGACATGGGATCTGTACATTGGGAATGTTAAGCATCAATTTAGTGACTAGAAGTCTTAATTTTTCTTCATGAAAAGATCATTGCCCACAAATGAATTTATACTGATCGATGCAATAGATTATAATGCTGCGTATGAAGGTCAGCTTCATACCAGAAGTGTGCCTCTGACTGTTTGGGCATTTGCTTCTCGTATGCTATTGCATGAAAAACACGTCTCCTTCTCACATAGGTTACCGGGTTGGGCAGCGCAGCAGATTTCAGGTGGTTGCGTGGATTGTGCAGTTTCACCTGATATTGAGCATCATACATGATTAGTCAGCAAGATACAACAAGACATCTCCAGTGCATGTCTAGAATCTTCATCAATAATCACATTTGCATACCTGGTGTCCATATAGCAAGAAGGTATGAACATGGATCATCAGGCTCTCTGCTGTCCAACTGCACTTTTAAGAGTGTTAAAGAATTAGTAAAGGAAGTTGAACAATATCAACCATAGAATTGCTTATGAAATGACTTGGGAAATTCCTAACCCCTTTCAGAAGAGGATGCGAATCTGGAAGTTCATAACTGCAGCCAACGAAAAATGTGGTTATTATACGTTGTAGAGTAAAAGGTCATCTGCTCATTACAACTTGCCAACAACGACAGTAACGTGTTGTAATACTTCAGTGCATTCATAGCATATTGTTTGCTTATCAGCTAGTTCCATGCTCTGATTTTTGGTATGTTTAGGTAAGGAAGCCAATATACTCACACTTGGTGCTCTGTCCGCAGCCTACTAATATTCTTCAGCTTAGGCATAGGGATAGAAGCAGCTTCTGGGGTCAAAGCAACTAAAGCCTTCGACATGTCCACATCTTGCAGTTCCATATTATTTTTTTGCATATAGTTCTGAATGTTCATAGAGAACTCCTCGAAGTTCAGTTTGATTGTCGGAATTTCATCGGGATCCTCCTCCCAGAAAGCATCCTCAATATCTGCGCTTGATAGTTCTACATGTTCAGGTTCTGGTGTAGCTGGCTCTTCAATGATAGGCTCACACCTTTTGCTCTCAGAGCCTGCTTGAGAATGTGGATTTCCCTCAGGTGGTGGTAGTGGCAATGGATGGATAACCACTTTAGGGCCTTTTTCAGTTGCTATGGGGACAGTTGAACTCACTAAGCTTTTTTCCTCTGGACCTGGCAGGGCGAGCCTTGCACTGCATATGACATAGGTACATCAGTCATCTATTTTATGAATATATCCTTAATTCATGTTATAATTTGAATGGAAGTTGTAAAAACATTGCGCATGCTGCCCCGTGTGATGTGTACTTTATAAATTTCTTTATGTGAGATATGCAGCACACGACCAATACGATATGCTTTGTCATTTCTATCTCTATATTGTGCACTGATTACCCATTCGATATCATCTTTTTGGAGAATAGCATAGTTTTGCTTTTTATATGCCATATATGCAGATTTCTAGGTTTAAGCTACATGAAAATGCATGCATGTAATTGAATGAAGAATATATATGTTCATGGTATTATTGAACTCTGAGCATCTACATGAACCCCTCTCATGCACGTGTATATACTGCCCCACAAGCACTCTAAGAATTTCAGTATTTTGGATGAGTAATAAACCTTGCAAATGCACTTGCAAAATGTCTGCATTCTGCTCTCATTGGACATGCGTTGCAGTTGGGCTTGCTCTTTGTGCAGAAAACCTGCATTACACATGGCATTCAGCACTGGTAAGCCTTTGGATATGATTAACCACTTTTGTGGATTGCACATGTTTGCTTAACATATTTTAAATAATTGCATGTGTACCTTTCCAAATGTAATCATTTGATAATGTAACTCATACCTGCGTAAGTGCACTGTGTTAGAATACGGTCAGAAGCAAAAATACAATTTATCCATACTAAATATGTTTGAATGATTGTGTTTAAAAACAGGAAGAATTCAAAGAATATAAAAATTCCAAAGTGGATTTTCTCGTATTACAGTGTTGGTTGATCAAGTTTGCAAAGCCGTGGCCAGAGGTACTTCTGAATATTCTCCAGAATAGGGTACCTTGAAAGGGAAAACTATATATTAGAAATGGTTCATGTTGAATGAGTCTCAGCTGTGCAGGGTACCAGTACATTAACAAAGCTATTCGAAATGACTATCTCATCAGGAAGAGAGAAAAAAAAAACTTACAGTTCCAAAAGGTGCAAGTGAAGGGACTCAGGCAGTGGTTGAATGGGCACCCATCCCAGTCTCACACATATGCGACCAACATTTGTGTCAACCTTATTAAAAAATAAAACAGATTGAACATTGTAAGATTTGATTTCTTTTCCATTTCTTCTATAAATGGACTTTTTTTTTTTTTCTCAACTTGTGAACCTTACAGGGAAAGCGAGATGGTGCAGTGTCAAAAGGCGAACACACTCGACGCTTTTCAGTCCTAGTCCCCGAACACTTAATAGAAAATCCCTGAAGCAAGAAACCATTTTAGAATTCCAAAGATAATTAGAAGCAAGAATAAAATAGTCCGTGGAGGGTCTGTTGTTACCGGTACAAGGTGCTGCAATGTTGCAGCCAATAATCGAACCCCATTTGGTATCATTAGAAGAACAATGCGAGATTGTATATTTTTGTGAATCTGCTATAACTTATAGCAAATTGATTCCCAGTGGAAATGGTATTTTAATACAATTACCCTGCCATTTTGTCTAAATTCTAATGTACTAATTATGCTAATGCCAATCGATGCAAATATGTACTCGCGCTTACTTCGCTTTGTCAGGTGGAACGTCCCGTAACCATTCCAAGTCGACGCTTCCATGCTCCCTAACAAGCCGGTTAAGAAATTCCTGCAAACGAAATGTGTTTTTTGTGATGTCATTGTGTTTGAAAGGATTTAAAAGACTTTTTAGCTTCATGTCCTCAACTAGGATGAATATAGCTGTCCAACATGATATTTTAATCTTCCCAAATTAATCCCCTGACACACTGGGCCAGATGCTATTCTACTTGTTCAGCTATCTTGAACTTCGCGCAGGCACACACCCAACACACACACACAGAGAGAGAGAGAGAGAGAGAGAGAGAGAGAGAAGAGAGAGAGAGATCATTAGGCTGAGTACCTTGATTCGCTCTGCAAGCATGTTGTTCATTCCTCGTTCCCTAATGGTATCAGAAATTTCACTAACTTCTGCCAGTCTAACTGCTTCCCAGTCAAGTGAGTCCATTCTATCACTGCTTCTTTCCTTCTTTTGACCATTGTAACAGGCTTGCTTTCTTAAACTATCCCAGTCAAAAGCCTGCTTCTTTGCTGACTCGCTTCGTCCCTTTCTTGCTTTCGGAGTATCTCTACTTGTCTCAGTAGAAACAATCTTAGAACTACAACCTTCATCTTTTGAATTTGATTCAGCTACCTTCCTTGCTATGGGTTTCTCCTTTTTTGCTAAGCTTGAGCATTCTGCAACATCTAAAGTATCTCCTAAATAATTGGGTAAATTTGAATGATTATGCTGCGTTCCAGAGTTCTGCCTTTGAGATAATACTTCAGCGATGTTCCTAGCTTCTGAAGCCTCAGTAATATCAGATTGCATACCTGCTTCCCTTGCATTCTGAAGGAAGTTGGCTATATGATCCAAACTCTCTGTGCCTGGTGAACATGCGTTTGTCTCCCTTGGAAGATTGTGGTGTGTGAGTGGATGTTTCATAAAGTAGGCTTCCATGTTTGAATTAGGTGATGTGTGCACTGAGTTCTTGTTTATGGGTGCACACAAATCACCAGGGAGTGCAGTTTGAGGAGGCAACGACGGCTTCTGCTGAACTGTAAATTTGGTTGCATTTCCTGCTGCTTGACCGACTCTTTTCTCTTTGTAGTAAATATCATTTCTCTCTCTGATTTCGGATGAAGGGAAAGTTCCCATTTCCACCTGTCCCAAACCCAAGCTTGTATGCAAATGATAAGCACTGGAAGGCATACCAACTACTCCATTGAATGCATGTTGTACTTGTGGGTGATGAGAGTTGGGTCTTTCGATGGATGGGCATGGGCCGTTCAGGCTATCTGCTCCGTCAAATCTTGACATTCTCTTGTCATACATAGAACCTCCCAATTCTAAAGATGCGCCTTCATAATTCTCTTTAGATGGCATACTTCCATTTCCATAGGCATTAAATTCTGCAAATGTGTTTGGAGGTCCTGCCATTTCCAAAAGCTCCATGAATGAAGTAGAACCATTGAATTGATTGCATTTAAACTCAGTCATCTGGTTCTCTGCTTCAGAGTTGGACTCGGAGCTTGATCCGATTCGGTCAGCTGCCTGATGGATAGAGTCTGTAGAGTTTTGAGATGAAACTACTGAGATTTGAGATGAAACCACATCTTCCAGTACTTTCCTATCCTCGGTGTCTGCCAGACTTGCACTTTCGGTTACTGTGGCTGATGTGTCTGTTCTGTTTTCAGGCGATTCTTGGCACATTTCTGGCCCACTAATGCAGGAAGTGTGGTGCTTGCCTTTTGAATGGTTTAGTGTGCCGCCTCCCACATTGCTTCCGAATGATTCATGGCTGTTCGCCACTTCCTTCTCTTGGACGGGTTCAGCTCCATGTTCAGAACCCTGGTCACATGCCTGTTGACAAATGCTGTCTTCCAACTCTACAACATATCCATCTGCAGGTTTTCTTGTCCCTTCCCTGTTTGGTACCACATCTTTGCTACTTGACCGAAGAGGAAATCTCGCCGCAAGGGCCATGAAGGCTGAGCTGCAAAGGAGCAAACAGGAATACAGATATGAGAGAGAGAGAGAGAGAGAGAGAGAGAGAGAGAGAGAGAGAGAGAGAGAGAGAGAGAGAGAGAGAGAGAGAGAGAGAGTTAGTTTACCTTGAAAGGTGGTCAGATACATTCTGAGTAAGAAAGACTCCAACCACTGAGTCCACAACAGATCCTTTCCACCGCGAGAAACGTCTATCTCCTGTGAAGTATGTCATTATTATTTATTAGGTACATAATTCATCAGATTTAAGGAAAATTGATATTTATACTAGGTGTTTTTGATGCATAAATGCCCTTTTTTACTTTTACCATTAAACCAAAAGTAGAAAAGGGGGTGCTGTGGGGTCCCAAGTAGTAATTCCCTTTATGTAATGGCACAGGCTGTCGAAATTTGCAAACCTACTAAAAACAAATAACTGAGACTTCCTTGGACCCAAACAAACTGGGAAAAAAAGGGAACCAAGTGATCCTTTGATTGAGCCTCTTTTCAATGTCTTGTTTCTCTTTTCCTTTTGGCAAAAATTTAGTTATCCTTAAAAAAACGGAAAACAAAGAGTTGCTTTTCTACTTCACTGTAGTAGGTAGGTAATTTCTGTTAAAGAAATACGAAATTTGTTTCCTTGAATAAAAGCATGCGTGCACATGTAGTATTCATCGTACTTTTGTAATTGTTTGATCGTACAAGTGAGGACTTTCTCCATGAGGTGGGGTTTGCCAAGGATTGTTTGATAACCTTTTGGAAATAATGAGAAGAAACAATTAAAAATATAACTGGGGTGATCCGGAAGTAAGAAGACATCGATAAACTTCTAGACTGTTGGGCTAATGAAGACATTGATGCACATAAAAATTGTAGCCTGCACAAGCTGTCCAGGGTAGACAACTTTTCTACGTTTTGTCTAACTCATGCACAACAATCGAGAAAAATAAGGATAATCTGTTCCAAAACTTGGACGTTAGCAAGGATAGCATCTTATTGAAAAAAGGTAGGATTATGACGAGGAAAGCTTATCATAGTTTGGTGCAATGTTCTATGCAATTGTGTCACATGTGCCAAATATGCCCCCCTGCTTGTTCAAGTGCCCCATTAATGCCACGTGCTACCATCAATCTAAAAGTGTCGTCAACATCATCATACTCTTATCCAAGCCATTTTGAGTTGGCTGGAAATGCAAATATATATACCAGAAAAAAGCATGGATAATTGGTAAGTCGTAGACTCTCGTTTTTCTAACCATCTGAGGTGTAGGCTGGTTGAAGTCCTGCCATGGCACTTTTCTGTTATTTGTAAAATCTAGTAGTGGAGATTTACTCTGTTCTTTACACAAAAGTTGAGTTCCATTGCATGTCCTTCTGTATGAATGCCTACAGAGAATGAATTCATGGTCTGTTGTTTATAAAATTGTTATATTGGATATCCATTTTATGTTTCATGCTTGTCATACCCATTTATGTTTTTAATACAAGCTGCTATATTTCATTCAGGAATGGGGGGGCTGGTTCACGAAACTCCTGCTTATGCGGAGGATTGGGTATGTTGCAAGTAGCATTCGGAGTTCTTCGTTTTCTTTTCTGAAAGATAAGTGAAGGGGTCACTTTAAATATTTGGAAAGGGGAGGATGTGTGGTGTGGAGAAATCCCCTTGTATGTTCATTGTAGTGTTGATGAGTGATGATGATTCCCCATCATCGTCCTTTTCCTCGTCTTTGAGGTTTTTGCGTTCTGTTTTTCGTCTTGAGCTTTCTAATGACATTTTGCTACCACAAAAAGAAAAGAAGAAGAAGAAGAAAGGATTCTATCCCATTTTTGTTCCCTAAAAAAGTATGTAGAAAGTTGCTGTTAGTACCTTGTACTAGATGCATGCGAGCAATAAACGAGTCCGCTCGCCCCCGAAATATTTGCCTTTCTTCCTCCCAGTATTTTTCTTTATCTGCGTCAATTTGTTCATTGCTGCCTTCCTTCCACATCAGAAACTTCCATACTCTGTTTGTCTCTGCATCCAGGTCGACCTTGGCCCGATGGCGCCGTTTCTTAGCTGATGAGCTATCGTAGGGAACCATCATTCCTCCAACATAAGGAACCATCGCATTCTGTGTGTGAGCTGTGACAATCTTGCTTTTCCCATTGATATTCAGGCATTCCAATCTGTGAGTAATTTCATCAATGGCATTGTTGTAGGGCACGATTGCTTGCGACTGGAAGCCTGCACCAAATCTATCCTGAAAATTGCTTCTAGTTTGGCTGTCATGAATGAGACCGATTGGAAGACTGTTGGAACTTCTCAGTTGACCATGTTTGGATGGAGATCCGGTGAGGCCAATAGATTTCTGCCCAAGTGAAGCAACTCTTGCTTCTGTGAAGTGTTGATGGTGATCATATCTGGCAGTCCCTTGTTCTTGTAGATGTGCCTGATTCATACCCACAGAGTTGGAGGGAGGACCTGGTCCCTTCTTTGTACGCCTCTTTGTTTTCACTTTTGCTTGGTTATCTGCAGCCAGGGCTTCCACACAGCCATGAGTACCACGCAGAACATTGCTTGCTTGCCTCTTATCAGATGTTAGTGCTGTTTGCTGTGCCGCTACAGTTAATGATGGTAAGGTGCGGACTTGGAAGGACCCATTCGATTTCTGCTTTATCCTTCTTTCCATCAGGCCTTGGTCCAACGCGCCGTCAGGAACTTGCAGTTTATTGGTGTTGATTCCCACCAGCTGACCAGAAGTATGCTGCAGCACCACCTGACCAGAAGTATGCTGCACCGTTCGGTAATGTTCCCCAGTCATTGTCTGAGATTGTATATCAGGCATAGTGGTATTGTTTCTGTATTGGGAATCCCTTTTCACTTCTTCCATAAAGCTGCATGGACGTAAAGGCCTTTCCTCACTATTTTGTACTGTGAAGTGGCTAGCTATGACTCCGTTCATGCTGCACTCGGTTGCTCTTCTGGAGCCATCACTCGGCCCTGTCATGAAGGGTGATGCATTTGATGTGGGTTCATTGCAACTCGTGTTTGACCTCTTCTTGTTAATGTCTGGAAAATGCATTCCATGGTTGCCACTGCCACCGTAATATTCGTTGTCTTTGATTATCTTCTGACAAGCTTGCATATGGGCCTCCATTATGTTCATGGGGCGGTGATGAGTGTCATTGGCTATCTGATTATGTGTTCTCTTCGATCCTTTTTTCATATGGTTGCTTTCAGATGATTCTACCAGCATATTGAAATTTGAATGGCGTTGGCTTTCAGCTACGGATTGAACACCAGTCTGCAATCTCGACAGTGAGTTGCTCTCGTGGTCTTGATGGCCAGCTTCAACTGGACTTCCGATGTGATTTAGTTCCTCTGCATGCACATATTGATGAATCGGAGTGCGATTTACTTCCCCTGCATGGACAAATTGATGAACGGGAGCGTGTCCGCCATTTATACATGCACCCATAGTCTCTACGTTATTCTGCTTTCTTGGAATCTCGCTTTTCTTTTCCTTTGGTGGTTCATTCCAAGCAATTGCAGGACTTGGATTTTCGGGCAATGACATGTATTCATCCAGCATCTGGGTCAAGGACCGGTTGAGGTCGAATGCAATCCCTGCTGGTGAGTTCTCCACCACCACTTCCAGTCCTTGTGCAAGCTGCACTGTTGATTTGAATCCAGGACTACTGTTAAAGGCAATACATCCATTGTGGGCTTGAGACTCTGTCCCGATATTAAAATTCCACATGCTGCACGTCGCAGCATTAGAGGCAGCATTAGCAATGCCACCATTTGGTATGTCATGCTGGGCAATCGTGCTGGGGTTTTGGTCTCCTGCTTGGCCTTCCGAGTCAAAATTCAAAGCTCGTTTGCAAGATTTTGCACCTTCCCCAGCGCCTACATCAACGGTCTCTCCGAGTTCTGTAGATGGGGGTGTGGATGACACCTTTGGGCCTGTTTTCCGAACATACTTCCTCTTTCCAGAAGGATTCTCTTTGTTAGTGGCCTGCTTCGGAGCCTCGGGTGGCTTCGGTGTTCTTTTAGGCTTTCCATCTCTGATGACTTTGGGTCTATGCTTCTTCCTTCTGGGCGGCTTCTGCGGTGGTGTCTTGTTCAGGTCTATGCCTTGGTCTTCCCCCTTTCGGGAATTGCTGTTTTCCTTGACTGTGGTAGCACAGACTGAAGGTGATGAATCTACCGAATGTGAGAGACCCTGGCTTTCCTTCACAGGTGTGGAAAGGGCGGTGGGAGGTGAATCCGAGAGCTGTGTGAATCCTTGATTTTCCTTGACTTGGGTGTTATAGAAGACAACAGGTGATGAATCTAGTGGCCTTGAGAAACACTGGTTTCCCTCTGCAGGGGTGGAAAGGACAGGGGGTGCAGTATCCAATTGCTGCGAGAGAGATGAATGGACTGCAGGTGATGAATCCAATGGTTGCAGGAAGCCTTGGTTTGGTTGAACTGGGGTGGAAGGGACAGTGGGTGATGAATCAAATAGCTGTGAGAGACCTTGTTTACCCTTCACTGGGTTGGAAAAGATGGCATGAAGGGAATCCAAGGGCTCGGAGAGATCCTGATCTCTATTGAGCTCAATCAGCTCCTTCCTCCTGGAAGGAAGGGACCTAGGTGCAGGGCTATCGTCCTGCTTTTCTTGATTTACTCCATTTGCAAATAAACTGACAGTCTTTTTGGATTGGCTATTCTGTATTCTCGCTCCCTGATCTGGTGTTACGGGGGCTATCTGAAATGTAATAGTTCCATTTGTGACCACATCAGCTATTGATTTTGCCGGGGAATTCAGATCATAGGTTGTTCGGTAAGGAACAGGAAAACCATCTGCAGAATTCAAGCCATTTTTTCTCTCATTGAACAGTAGAAAAGTGGTAGATTTTGCACTTAAAAAAAAAGGCGACTTTTTTATCTTGATTAAGGATAGGAATTCTTACTTGGAGTCATCTGAGGTGGGTGTCTGGTATTATTATTCCACGGAGCGAACATGACGGGAACATTTTGGTTCATGAGCAACAAGGTTGGCCCTGAGGTTGACTGCTGCTGCAGCGCGCTGTCAATCTGTGCAAGCAAGATTGGCGTGAATGGGCCGACAGCAGCATTGCCCGCTCTTTGCATTGCCGCTGCTGCCGTGGAAGCTCCATTTGTGAAGGCCAGGAAATGCCCTTGTGGTGACCTGTTCTGCTCATCAGATGTGCTGATGAAGGTCTGCATGTGAGTATTGAGACCTGAAACTCGAGCCTGTGGACCTGAAGCCGCTTCCTGGTTAGAGAGTCGTTGCACCTGCCCTGGATAACTCACGGAATCTAACTGCATGCTGGGCACTGTGCCACTGGAAGCTTCTTTCTGCTGTGAGATATGTTGTATAGACCTGTTGCCGTGTATACCTGTGGCTTGTAGCCAGTGTACCCGTGTGGCGCAGCCTGCTTGCTCCGGCTTTGATGGGGTGACCGGAATCCAGGAACCTTGAACCGGGAAGCCATTCTCTTCCAAATGCGGGGCGTTTGGAACCCCACCACCGCCGCCCCTCCCAAACTCCATCTCCAGACTCCAAGAGATTTAGAAAAGATTCAATCTTTCTCACGCGCTGCCGTCTGCGGGCTGTTCTGCTTCAAATTCGCTGTGATTCTCCCCTCTGAGGCGAAACCTGGTGGGAATTCTCACTCCTCCAACGACTTCCTACTCCAGAAATCCCCATTGCATGAAGGTCCTAACCAACAAAAATCCCCAAAAAAGAGGTCTTTTCAATCACAAACACCTCTCTCTACAAAGACCAAAAAAGAGAAGAAACCCCAACAAAAATCAAGAAAAAAAATCGTATTTAAACGGTTGAGATTAACATCAGGGAATCATGCACGAAGCTTTACTCCCCCACTCAGATCTCTACAACAAAGACCCAGCTATTTCTTAAAAAAAAAGATATTTTTATATAGAAAGTGAAATAAAAAAGGGAAAATACCCATATTTTGGAAATTTGTTAAAAGCGATTTAATCTTAAAATACATCTGAAATATCAAAAAAGAATCGCCACTGTAGCCGTCGATCTCGGTGTCGATAAAAACA
>JAJHSJ010000016.1:28804298-29030493 GCA_021015155.1 Magnolia officinalis | reverse complement strand
CATAAAGATAATCAGAATTCAACTCAGCTAGGAACTGCATGATTCGAGTATCATCCCGTTGCTTATGAGCATGTTCATGATCCTCTTTATATTTGAAAGGAAGAGGCTGATACATATCCAACTTATCCCACATACCTCGAAGCGTCGAATAGTAATCTTTTAATGATTTGGAGTTTTGTTGGAACTGACCAATTTTTTGAATAAGCTAGAATACTCATGAAAAATTCTGAGATTCTGAGAATATATCATGAAGCGTATCCCAAATACCTTTAGCTGAGGATAAAAACATCACTGAGTGGCTAATCGAGGAATCCATACTATTCAACAACCATGCAATAACTTGATAATTCTCCTTTGTTCAAGACTTATAAGTAACATCTGTAGAGCTTGGAGGATCATCCAAAATATACGACAACTTCTCATGGGCTCCTAAAAATACTTTTATATATTGTGTCAATTGAAAATAGTTGTCACCATTCAACTTAGTGGAGGTAATCTGCAAGGGGTTGCATTCAAGAGACCCTATGTCAAGAGATGAGGGCCCTTTGTCAGCCATAGGAGAGTCCAAGAGAGATAAACCTATGCCAAGAGAGGCCCTATGCCAAGAAGGATTGATTCAAACAACTCTATCTCACTCAATCCTTCAAGATAATAAGAGATAAACCTCAAACAAATATCAATCATCCAAAATATTATGAAACTCAGTCAAAAACGGCACATCTGAGTGAAAAACGGCCCAGCTGCACGTCCGTTTAAGGTTAAAAACATGTCAAACATTGGTCTTAAGTAAAAAAATCCTCCATGGGTAGCTTAGGAGGAAGATTTTGGTCCATCTTGAGCAAAGAAACAAAAAAAAAAAAACTTACCGATTTGAGGTAGATCGAAGAAAAATGGAAGATGCGCCCGATTTTTTAATTTCTCTATTTTGCCCAAAATACCATGAAAAGAAGTCCAAAAAATTCTTAAAAAATCATGAAAAATCTTTTAAAATCAAGATCTGTCAAACCCCTAAACTTTTAGCTCAAACGGAGTCCATATGTCCGTACAACGCTGACGTCAGCCGTACGACTGCTGACGTCAGCAAGGTGACGTGTCGCCTCTCAAATTGTTAGATGCGGAATGCCTAGATCTATGCTTTGATACCAAGTAGAGAATGATTTGATGATAATAATGTGAAGAAAAGAGGAGAATATTGAGAGAGGAGGAGAGTTTGGGAGAGATGCTGTGTTAGGCTTGCTTACCCTAACACATAATGTTTTATTATAATAAAGCATATAGTATACCGTAGGAGAAGAGGGAAGTGTGCACATGCACTTACACTAAAAGGGACTAAAAGGGCCACTAACCACACGTATTAGCCTCTTAGATATAGGGTTTCCTAATATGAGTATGGTTTAGCCCGAGTTTTCCTAAACTCCAAGGGACACACATACATGTGTGTGGGCCACCGTACATGTGGGCTATGCTAACAGGAGATTTCCTCAACGGGTCGGGCTGATGGATGGAATGCACTTAATTGAAGGAAACACAATACACTAGCATTCTCTATAGTAGCAACAAAATCAATAAGCTATTTATTTATTATTGTAGAAAATCAACAAACTATCTTCCTTAAAACTTGAAAGTGCTTGAATCTTGACCTTCCAACTTCCAAGAGAGAGGGAATGTAGAAGAGAGGTGGAGAGATTAAGACCACTTGGAAGTAGGAAATGAGAGAGAGAGAGAGAGAGAGAGAGAGAGAGAGAGAGAGAGAGAGAGAGAGAGAGAGAGAGAGAGAGAGAGAGAGAGAGAGAGAATTAAGAAATATAAGAGAAGAAGAGAGTAAGAGAGTTTTGGGGTGAGAATATTGTAAATCAAGGAGGTTTGGAAGCCTTTTTATAGATAAAAAGTTTTTTTTTTTTTTTTTTTTTTTTTTGCAAAAAATAAAAATAAAAAAAATTAATGTGCCATGGCCAATATGCGATTGCATACATGACATATGCGATCGCATATTTTCGCATGTGTCATGATCGCATACATATGGATATGTGCATATGCGATCACACATAACAACACTGTGATGAGTGCACCGACCTGACTTTTTGGGCTAGGGCATCTTCAAGGTTGGCACACGTATGCACATCGTTCAATGTAAGCTACGAATCCCTTTGGTGAGAGACTCAAGTTATGACTTTTCATGACTCATGATTTCTTTGGTGAGAGACTCAGGTTATGACTTTCATCACTCATGATTCCTTTGGTGAGAGACTCAGGTTATGACTTTTCATCACTCATGATTCATTGTAAAATTCGTTCACTTTATTGCAGGGGAGTTGCTAGGCACTGCAATTACCTTGGGGACTTGTTGCTGGCACTGTCATTTAGCTTACCTTGTGGAGCCAGGTAATTTCTCAAACTGGTTTCTATTGGCTCTATGAGGAATATAGGTTAATGAGCATCAGAAACTGAGGCACTCAACATCAATCAAGCTTTCCCCGTGGTTCATGGGTCAAGACCATTGATCTGATGGGCCTCACCATGGATGGGGGATTCCCTGAAAAGATCCCAGATTATAAGATTCTATTGCTTCAATCTTACAGAAACATTACTTTCCACAAATATTAAGGTTAGAATCTTCTGATATGGGAATAAAGGCCAAAGACGACAGCGGTAGGGATGCAACTTGGGCAGGTTGGGTCGGGTTGAAGTTCAACCTGAGCCAACCCAACCACAAGAGGCCCAACCCACAACCCAACCCAAATGGAACTCCAATCCAAACTCAACCCGAATTCCTCCATGCTCAACTCAACTTGACCCAAATCATCCCAACCCGACCCAGATACATGTGATTATTCTCCACATGACCTAAGCCGATCCGAGTTTGCTCAACCTGGACAACCCGAGGACCTTGACAACCTGACCCAACCCGAACTGATCTCGGGTTAATCATGTTCAGGTTGACCTGAACCCAAGTTGCAGCCATACGTGGCAGGCCTTACTTGTCGAAACCAAAAACTGTTGAGCCCCACTCACCCGAACTGAAGACCCAAGCATGCTTTGCTTGCCTATAGGGTCCTTGCTCATGCCCTTGTGGTAGACTCACAAGAGTTTCAACAGGAGGTCATGGGTTCGAGTACCCATTGTGGTGAAATCTCACTGTGGCGTGAGTGCGTGTGTAAAAAAAAAAAAAAAAAAACTTGTCATACCTATAGTTCCTATTAGAACAACGTAGAAGGCCAATCATACTCAACATCTTTACCCTTCTTACAGTTCTATAGTTCCATACTTCTACCCATCGTATCTTCTTATTCTGCTGATATGGAGAGAGAGAAGAGATGAAGCTCGGTGTGCACAGAAGTACAAAGAAGACTGGAAAGAATACTGCAAGCTTGTTCCATGGAGGATATTGCCTTACATCTACTAGAAATGAACAGTGGGCGTCTGCCTGTTATAAAACCACTCGTCATTTTCAAAAGGAATGTCTACATGAATCATACAGATTAGATGTAAGCTACACAGACTTCCTTCCAAGAGAGGTTTTGTAGCTGTAGGAAGAAACATGCACTTCTTGTTTTATTCTAGCATGTACCTTTGATTGCCCATGGGATCTATATTCATCTCTTTTTGGATAATTTCATGAAGCATTCAGTTATCTTTTATGCATTATTCTTAAGCTAATTATCTTTCTATACTTGTCTAATCTTGGGTCCATCTTATCTTTATGCAAGTTTGGGATCAGTCAGCGAGATTAACGGCTTGCTTTCTATATCTCCTGAATTGGGATTATAGAGGATGTTTGGTATTTCATTCTGTTGGGCACTTGCAGCAATGTGGCAACAGAAACCTCATTTGGATCTCCGTTTTCCACCTATTTCTGCCTCAAACTGTATTGCTATTTGTTTCAGTCGATGAAGCAGTTTGGCGATCCCAACGGCCTAAAGGGCATCTAACACACTTCGGGTATTATAAATGGTGACTGACGCATAACTCACTAGATTGCTGATTTTTTTTTATTCAAATGAATCAGTGATGTGACAAAAAGGAAGTGGGCCCATTTCAAAATTGCTGCAATTCGGTGTCCTTTTATCCATTCAATCTATAAATATGGCCCATCTCTGAACGATGACCTTCCAAAATCAGGTGATGGATGTGATAGGTGTCAAACCGCAGTCGATATGCCTTTTTCGTGATGACTCATCCACAAGGCGGCCCACTATTTAGGCATTCCGTGTCCATTGCCATGTCAACCAATCAAAGCTTTGTAGATTTGGGGCCATTAGCAGATTGCTACCTACTGCATGACATCTAAACCTCATCATCTTGTTAGTCATTAGGCCTTATAATCGAGGTATTGGGTATGTTGTGGCCTAACAGCTTGTTTGGATGCGATGATCCAAGATGCATTTCAATCAACATTGTTGAAAAATGGATTCAATTTTTAGGAGCCGTGCTTATTTTGCAAACAAAAATTCCATATTTACATTTAAGGGCTTGCTTGTTTCACCAAATTACAATAGTAATGTAAAAGAAATGGGACATGATTACAAATTACTTGTATCTTAACATTGACTATATTTAACAGCAATGATGATAATTTTATATTGTTTGACTTATTCCTTGTAAAACTCTAATGATGGCAATTTTGGGTTATTTCAATTTCAAATCATTACCAAGATAATTTGATATCGTAATTTGAATTGGAAATTCCATAGTAATATTATGAAAAAGTGCAATGATTTCTCTTAAATACATCAATGTTTGACCATCAATCCTGATGTTTGGTTTAGTTATGGTAAAATTGTAATGATGATGCATTTTCTTTATATTAATAGGGTAATTGACAAAACAAACAAGCTTTAAAAACGAGTCATCTCGTGTATTGCATTAATTGGCGATTCTTGTATTGGTTTATCTGTCGTGAAATCGTAATGATGACATTTTTACATTATTTCAATACCAAATCATTATTAAAAGACACTGTTATCATTATTTAATTGTAAAAGTACAATAATTACAAATTCCTTAAATTGTCTCCCGAAAGACATATGTATTTGACTGACAATTCTTATGTTTGATTTAGTTGCTGTAAAGTTACAATAATGACATTAAAAAAAATAAAAACAAATTTATCAAAAACTTCAGCTAATCAAACAAGCCTCCAGAGATTCCCAACCGTAGATGAAGTTAGCTATTATTTAATAAAAATCCTAGTGTTTCCTTATTAGAAAACATCAAACTAAGGAATGCATTTATTTTTTATTTTTTAATTTTTGTTAATTAATTTTTTATTCTACCCAGCTATATTATTATGGCCACTAGCGAAGTCAAGGTCTTTTTCGTCCTGTACGGCAAACAGTATCTTTTACATTTAGTCAAACCTTGTACAAGGTCGATCGTTTTCCATATCGTGGCACAATTGCCGCCATGCCTTTGTCGGTGCAGCATTAGTGTGCACTTGACCATGACAAGACATTAAGGATATGGGGTTTTTGGTACACTCAGAGTTCATGCAGTTATCTTTTCCACCTTTGATTGCAATGTTCATGTGAGTCTTTGCACTGCCATATCTGTGTAATTACGAGCTATGGACGCAATTGGACGCCCCATATCCATTGCCCTCTTCATCATGTTAGAGGTTTGAGTGGTATTTACCACTGCCACAACCTTCCATCGGTTATTTATTTGGATGAAATGAAAAACCATTTCAAACTCGTTCTGACTCCACCTACGGTTGAGATTTATCCTGGAGATTGGATGAACATGATTCACATCACGCTGCACTCATGACAAGATTGGACGGTTGGGATCCTGAATATGTGATGCACTGGCACGTGTGCATGGTGGTTGAAAAATACGGCCGCCCAAATTACTTTTTTATTTCCCTCTGTTTTCAAAAGAGCTAAGAGCTAATTTTCAATGTAGGGGTAGAAATAATAAGCTCTTAAACGGTGCCTAACATGAGTAAACGTCTAAAACTTTCTTTCATATTCTTTCTCACATGCGATAGCAAATATCCCAATACTCATGTGACAAATATTCCTCATATTAATATAAAATCCTCCAACATTTTTGCTGGAAATTGGACAAAAGATATTATCACATTATTATGTTCACTATTTCAAAATCCGTAAATTTCTACATAAATTTTGCATTAAAGGCTGGGTTTGGTTGCACCTAGGGGTGTAAACAAACCGAGCTAGCTCGATTAGCTAGCTCGACTCAACTCGAAAAAGCTCGATTTGACTCGGTTCGAAGCTGAGTTCGAGTTGAGTCGAGCTGATTTTTTGAGCTCGAAAATAAGTTCGAGCCGAGTTCGAGCAAGCCTAAGCTCGACTCGACTCGAATCCAGCTCGAATCCAACTCAAATTGAACTTGGATTGAACTAATTCGGTGACTAGGTTACTTTGCCACTGAAGTTGCTCACCAAGTGTTTGATAAAATGACTCAACGAAGTGTGGCTGGTGGCAAGTAAAGTATGTATATGAAACAAATACCCTTTCTTTCTTGGGTTTTCTTGGTTTTTATGTTGCTTAGAAAGTGTTTGATAAAATAAATACCTGTAAAACCATTGCTTCTGTTTCATATACAGATAGCTTTTGAAAGTGCCGTCCAGGTGTTTGTGGAAATGCCTCAATGGCAAGCTTGGCTCGAGCTTGGCTTGAGCTGGTCCGAGCTGCTGACCGAACCGAGCTGAGCTAGCTAGTCAGGCTCGAGGACTGAGCTGAGGTCAGCCAGTGGCCCTCAGCTTGACTCGGTTCAACTCGATGTACACCCCTAGTTGCACCAAATATTTTGAAATATCATCATATTTCATGACTAAGCAGTCTAATTTGTGCAAAATATCAGTATATTCGGTGCAACCAAACGCAGACAAAATCGCAATATTTCATGGAGTGAATTTTAATGTAAAAGTTATTTAAAATTTTAAATAATTCATTGTATAGACATAAATGATCACATGAGGATTGGTGCACATGAGAGATATGGGGTGGGCTTCACCATGATTCGTTGCTGACATCTGAGCCAACCATAGGATGGGTCCCATCAAGTTATGTCCAGGGCTCAAAACAGGCTGACTCTTGATTTCTGTGGGCCACACCAAGGGAAACGGTTAGAGAGGAGGTCGTCTACTCTTGATTCTGTACGAGGTCTGCTGTGTTGTGTTTGTGAAATATGGACCTCAGCCTCTTAATTTGCACAGGATGAAGGGGCATCCAAAAAAAAAAAAAAAAGCCATTTCCAGGCAGGCCTTGATGAAATCAAGAGTGAGCATTCCCCTCTAGCCCTTGGGATAACGCATCTCAATCGCAAATCCGCCTGACTTTTGGACCCTGGCTCTGACATGATATGGCATATCTGATGTTCAGTGGATGTCAGCAGCAGTCACGGTGGGGCCCGCCCTATTTGGCCTATTTGGTGCGCATGAGTCTCTCTTGCACTATAATCCGCAAGGGGAGGAGAACTCTATGTACACATCTATTTAAATTTTTAAATAATTTATTAATTAAAATAATATTTTAATTTCAAGAAAACCTCAAATCCGTCAAACAAAGAAATAGCTGAGGCGCTTGTCATTGATACTTTAAAAGACTACCGGTGACTTTTTCTCTTTGTCAAACCCTTCTTCATATGTCAAATCTCATTTTCGTCTATCTGTCAATGTCAATGCCTTTCGGTCACCTCCGTGATCCATGTTCAAATCATCTGAGCCCTCAGCTGCCACCAGTCACTCTTGGGTCGTTGGGACATGGGTCAAACAGGCCTTCTTAGTCCACGACGAAGCCTTGTAATGTTAATTTCGCCACCGGCATTTAGCATGCACGCAAGAGTCCTGTTTTAGGAGCCGATGTCATGAGATCAGTACAATTTCAGCCCTTAACACAGATATGGCCCATGTGGTGTGCAACCAATGCGAATTTAAATGGAGATTTTCTAACTCAACACAACCCTCTAATTCAAGCCGGGGATTGATGTGCCTGACTGTGTGGAGAGGCCCGTTCCAAAAATCAGGAAAACCAGCATGTGTTAAATAATCTGGACCATTGGCAACTTCTTTCCAAACCACCCATTGTTTTTGTAACAGGCCCGATTTGGACGCACCATCAACGCTCTGGAGCCCACTTGATATTCGGCTTGCGCGTCCCACGCATACGTGTAAGCGCATGCACAATACTGTGTGGGCTTTTTCAAGCTCTACATTACACAAGCCCATGTGGGCCCATTAACACCTACAACCCCTAATTGGTTTCTTGCTTATCCAAATAGCTTAAAAGGTAGGAATGATTCTAATTTCAATGTCATGCTCATCTCATCATCAATAGAAAGAAGAGATGAGGCTGGAGTAGGTGGGCCTTTGATCATTTGGCTCCTGGCTTCTTTTTGGGCATGCATGAAAAAGAGGAGTTAGTCCATCATGGCAAAGAGAAGATAACATGCTAGTATTTTTTGTGGGCCACATGTTGATTTGGTAGCCTCACATGCACCTTTAAATTTGCATCTGACCTGTGAGGAAAGAGGATCCCACCGTTAAGATGACCATCTGCGAAAATCAAGTAAATTCACTCATTAGGTGGGCCACAGATCTGCATTGAATGTGGATGATTGGAAACTTTTTCTAAACTGTCCCTTGTTTTCGTATAGAATTGCTCACGGCCAGAATATTTTTCTATAGTTTGATCATCTTCAGTGCAGGGCCCACCTTTTAATCGGTCAGATAGCTCACACATTTTCCAGGATGGCACGTGTGATGCGTGTAAATTTGGGCACCTGAACAGGGTGCGCGTGGTGCTAGCTAACCTTGTATGCTGGTTTACTATAACATTCACAAGCTTTTCAATGACAATGTTAGTGGTCCCCTATCAATAAACATACGCAAGGCTGTGTGGACCCAACTAAGGATGGAGTTGTTGTCCATGGGTTCAAATCATGTAACCCTGGTTACATTAAAGAGGCACATTGGGCCCTGAGCCTCAGGACAGGAACAGTTTGCTGAGGCATAGGATCCAGTACACGTCGGTTATGTTATTGGGTGATCTGCACCTTTGATCTCATGTGCCCCTCGTATTGGAAGATCCTAGCCGTTGATCGGTGGCCTGGACGGTGCAGAAAGGTATATAAAATATTTGACTGGGATATGTGTAGTATTGATTATTGGAACAACGGTTTGGAGCGCAGAGCAATGGGCCCCACATGTACGAAACCTTGGGTGTATCAAACCATACACTTTTTACTGACGCGCAGGACAAGATGAGGTCGGGTGAATGAGTGGTCGTTGTCCCATCTTTTCTCGATGCATTTTATATATATACATTTAAAAAAAAAATTTAATGAAAGGGACCTATCTCATTAGTACAAGTTTAAGAATCTTTCCTTCGTTGTAAGATCCTAGCCGTCCATTATGGTCGCGCAAGGTAGAGAAAAAACCCCATTTTATTAGTTTACATGCGGAGCCGTACAAGTGGTACCTTTATACAGGGATCTGGAACGTTGATTGGATGGGTCCCTATGACAAGGGACTCTACGTAAACAAGAGAAGAAGAAAAATAAGAGAGACTGGTCTTATCTGAGCCATATCAGAAAATGGTTGATTAAAAATATTGAGGGAAAAAAAGATAAATGATCCGCATTCAATGAATGGAATTACGCAGATCAGGTGGATAGGATCGTCAAATCACTATAATTTTTGTTGTATGGCTTGTTGACACGGTGGCCCATCAGGTCAATGGTTCCGATTGCCCGATGCATTTTCCATATATGGTGGAGATGCTGGAGCAAAGCGAGCCTCCCTCGTTTTCCACATTGACTCATTCGTAGTTTCATCGACTCTGGCAGAGAGCTATGATTCATATGCATGCACATGCCAAATGAACACGTGCCAGATGCATACTTTAGACTAAAATGCCCAAATCGTGGGACCCACTTTATATGGTTTACTTCCCAAAAAATGAAAATGAACGGATGACTATAACTGGAAGACTGGTGGACATCTATTGAATTGGACGGTTGAGAAAAGGCTGTGGCTGGTATTCAACAGAAGAATATGCATTAACTAGAGGTCAGGATTTTATTGGGAGGTGCATATCTACAGTGCATTGTTTTGACGGTTTGGATTTTGACATATGCCTTCCATCTGTACGATGGCTGAGTGCATGCGTACATTCCACACGCTCGCCCAGCGTATCTCGTCCTTCTTAACAGAAGAAGGCAGGTCTCGCTCGGACGCGGTTTGGCTAGTGACGCTGACACTAGCCAGGTGGCTACTTGTCGGTGCTATGTGAGCCCCACCATGATATATTTGTTTTATCCACACTGTCCATCTATTTTGAAATATAATTTTAGATCGTTTTCCCAAAAATGAGTTATATTTAAATCTCAGGTGGACCACACCATGGGAAAAAGTAGTGATTGAATGTCCACCACTAAAAACCTCCTAAGGCCCACTGTAATGTTTATTTGACATCTAACCTGTTGATTATGTCATACAGACTTGGATGGAGGGAAAAAATATATATCATCTTGATCCAAAACTTTTGTAGCCCCCAATAATATTTTAATGGTGGCCGTTCAATCAACACTGTGCGGTCCACTTAAGATTTATATTAATCTCATTTTTAGATTCATATCATAAAATGATCTGGAAGAATGGGTGGACGGCATGGATGAAACACATACATCATGGTGGGGCCCACAGAGCGTCGATCACTAGCGATTGGCTAGTGGCAAGGTTGGTAGCCAATCCGTTTCCTCGCTCCTAGGCAATCATACAGTTTGGTCGTGTGTCATCCCAAGCTGTTAATTTGGCGGTCCCCACCTTGGAGATGGACATGTCTTGAAATCTTTTTATTTTGAAAATCCTGGCCCATCGATTAAAGATCTGCAATAGACTGCTAATGATAAAATACAGCAAATGTCCGCTTTCAACGAAAATATTACAGGTGTCAGATGGTTGGGATCTTCCTGGTACGACCTATCAATTAAATTCTATGCCGAAAACTTTTGTTCACAAAAAAAATAAAAAATCTTCCCAGAGCTCTAAGGATTAAAAACTAAAATAAAATAAAACAAAATAAGCTTTTACCCGGATTATTTCTAGAAAATCACTTATCTAGTCTCGTGTTGTATGTTTGTTTTTTTTTTTTTTTTCAATTTTTTTATAGAGTTATTGAAACAACCAATTAGAAAAGCACATGCGATATTGCATGGGCAATGTACAACAAGCATAATACCTGCGAGGTATGCAAAGTGAATGTTGCGTAAATAACGTTATATAATACACATCATCGAAAGATGGCCGAGCAAAAAGATGTATGTGGTGGAGTGAAAAAGCAGTGTTGAAGTAGTTATCGGGATGTGTCAAAAAATACTCTGGAAGACAAAGTGGTACTAAAGTGGTTGTTGTAAGTGATTGAATGTGGGAAGAAGCGTGTACATGGTTGTTTAAGAGAAGTAGCCATGTGTCTTGTACCAATCCAATCAAACAAATCAAATATACCAATTATCATCTATATTTCTTAGTATAACCTATCTTTTATGTTCTTTAACATAATAAGTAGCCTAATACTAGAAGTAATAGTAATCTAGTAGCAGGAATCCTTAATGGTAATCCAACTCTATGCTTATACACTAGATGATTTCCATTGTAATATAAGTAGTTCTTCTGTTAAAAAGGTACTTTGCAGTTACTCTCTGCAGTTGACTATAAGTTTTTCCTTTATATATATATATATATATATATATATATATATATATATATATATATATATATATATATATATATATAAAAGTCATTTCATACGGAAGGCAAGGTGCAACTTACTTTTAGAGGACGAACCCTATCCTCCGATAATCAGCTAATTATCTTAAACAACATCTTACGAGTGGTTGAATAGGTTATTGGTCATCTCAAATCCCGGTCATATACTATTAAGTTTGACGTATCTATTTATCTTGGCGCTTGGGGTCAAAGTTATTCAGTTGGAATCGAGCCGCACAGTCAGTTTTGAGATGCCCCCACATATCACACACAACCGAATTTGAAACAGAGAGATAACAATTTTTTTCACATCCAGTAGGACACCTGATTTGGTAAACATACCAGTGTGATTCAATAATCGATCTAACTTCAGAAATATGAGTCAAAGGGTTATCCAAAACTCTTTTGGGGCTAATGAGTCCGCAACACATTCTACACTGCCTCCACTTGGAAAAATACAGGTGCAACAAACATCTAAACTCTTAAGTTCACCATCAAACCTAATGCCCAATCCTCTAAATCAGGAGGGGCCATCCTCATCTTGGAGCAATCCTCTTGAAGTGATATCAGTTGGGTTACACGATATGTAGATAGGAATCCAACATATTATGGAGTACGGGAGGGATCGAGCAGAACAAGTGTGAGCTTAGGCAAAGCAATCACAGATTTAAGCAGACACCTTCAGTAAGTGGATGACCATCCTGACCGAGAACTTGAACCGGATGGTGGCTATCATTGCCGAGAGGGCGCCTAATGTACCTCAGCAAATTATTGAGGTTAGTTCTATTGGAAACTTGGTGCCAATACTTCCTCGACAACAGAATACGCATCCTGCTCTGACACAGGGTATGTGGAAGGCGCCTCCACCTGCTGAATTCAGACAACCTGAGCAAGAGGCCAAAAACTTCATGCCTAAAGTTAGAAATCAAGGAGTGCCTAGGGGACACCATTTCTCTCGGAATCTACCTTATAACAGGGGACAATACCAAGTAACTCCAGATCCCTCACCAATGGTTGAACCTCAACATCTGAATCGCGATCAGGTTATGTAACCGGTCCAGGAAGTGGCGGGCCAAGTTCTCGGCCGCACAATTGCTTAGGTATACCACAAACCTTATCCTGAATGAATTGATCGACAATATCCATTACCTAGGAATTATCAACTCGACTTTGTGCTTTCACAGGTGACATTTGGTCAATTGAACATAGAGCACATAGGGCACATAGGTCAATTTACTAGGCAATGTGGTGAATTGGCTAACAATGATTATCATAAGTTACAACTATTCGGTCATTCCTTGACAATAGTGGCATTTACTCGGTATTCTAATTTGTTTTCAAATTTCATCCAAACCTGGCAAGAGATGGAGAAGAAATTCTATGCCTAGTTATTCTACAAGGACAGGGAGATTTCCATGGCCAACCTTGCATGTTTCCGGCAGTTTCTTAGTGAATCAATCGAAAACTATATTGTCCGGTTGAAGTGAGCAAAAAGCTGATGCAAGGTAATCACAACTGAGGCCAAGTTAGTATAACTTGCCCATAATTGTTTGGAATACAAACTCCGTAAAAAGCTTCTTGGGACAAAGTTTGTGGATTTATACGATTAGATAAGAAAAGTATCTCAATATGAAGCCATTCTTTAGGAAGGAGTAATGTAAAAAAACTTGTTAGCTAGGACATACTACTATGATCCTAACTACGAGGTGGCTACGACTGAGGTAGTGGCTAAGAAGCCATTTGTGTCTTCAGCATTGGTTAGAACGGAAGCAATTGCGATGACCACATAGAAAATGAAATTGTGGCTTGACCACTAATTGAAGTATGGAATTATGTCTAGGTGTCCTAAAGGGGGTAAATATGACTTTTCAAAAATATTTACCCTTTTTAAAACAGACAGAGCCTAACTTAAGTTTACTAATTAAACTAAGGCAAAGTAGCTTTAAGGCTTCTAAGCTAATAGATGATCCAATCACATAGGCTACATATGATTTGTAAGTTAAGCAGTTAGCCTAGAGAGGTAGTGTATATGTGTGCGTGAGATATGATTCTTATTAATCCTAAACATTCATTCAATCATACATTATAATTAAATATTTAAACCATATAAGCATAATTAAACAGATGCACAAAGATAATCCCAAACACAACGTATATAGTGGTTCGGGTACGTGGCTACTCCACTTCTTGCGGATGGATTCAACCCATTAGTGTACCATATTTCACTATCTAATGGTTTTAAATCATGTTAACCATGAACCTTTACAACCTACACAAGGTTAAACTAAGGAGCCTACACAAGGCAACCTTAGGTGCATACACAAGGCAACAAGTCCTATACAAGAACACTTCTAGGAACTTATACTAGGCAACCTATACCTACATAAGGCAACATGTCCTACACAAGGACATTACACGTATTCTCCTGTTTGAGGCCTACGAAAGGACCTAGTGAGTTTGTCAACTCAAACTCTGAATCTCAATCCTACACAAGGAAAGAGGTTTAGACTCAATGATCTCTTGATACTTACTTGAAAGTGAGTGAGATCTGTTTTTAGCACATGTTGATGATGATCTTCCTTATGGTGAAGAATCTTCAGCTCCCTTGATCTGCGGCAACTATAGATGCTCCAATGAAAGTCGTCAGTGTTGGGTCAAGGTGTTTTGGTAAATCTTATCTATTGAATGTTGGTCTTTAAGTGTGGATGAGATTCTCAACTATTATGCATTCACAAGATTCCAATTCAATAATTTGTCAATAAATGAGTTGCTGGAAGATTCTTGAATGGTGGAGTTCATTCTTCAATCAAATTTATTGATTTTCCAATGATTGCATTTAAGATAGGGTTGAAGGATGAACTCCCATAAGAAAATGGATTTAAGATGGTAGGTGGTATTCTTATAGTAATAACTCTCTTAAATCTCATTATTTTTCTCACTGAAGAACTAAGAGAACAAGCTTCAAATAAATAGCTAAAAATCCCAATGATAAAAAAACGGGCAGATTTTTGTCAGGATTCGATGTCATCAACCTCCTTTGATGTAATCGAATCCCTGCAGTAAGATTTTTATATAAGTGATGTACAGATATGCTCGATATCATCGAGTAGCCTTCGATGTCATCAAAAGGGACTTTCGATGTCATCGAATGCTAGCTCGAAGTCATCGAAATTTTTTTAAGAGTGCTTGAAGCTTGCTGGATAGTTTGGTTCACTATCTCGATGTCATCGAACTATCTTCAATGACATCGAAGGCAATTTGATGAATTCAGGATTTTTCTTTTAAAACTCTCTAGATAAAATTGGTCTATTTTTGGTGTCATCAAACGTACATTCGATGTCATGAAATTTTAAAATTCAATGTCATTGAACATAGTTCAATTCATCAATCTTTTTACTGATTTTCTTTTGAGCTTGCTGGACCTTTGAGTGCTCATTTTTGATGTCATTGAGATAGGTTTGATATCATTGAACTTATCATCGAAACCTATTTGATGTCATCAAGAATTTCTCCAAAATATAGGTTTGGTCGCTGGACAAAACGGGTCACTTTTTTGATGTCATCGAACAGTGTTTGATGTCATCGAAAGTTGCAGAAAACATGTGCCTATTCAGATTTACTTGTAACTTGATTTTTTTATTTTTTCTAATCTTACTAAGATGTTTTCTTAGTTGATTTTGAGAAATATTAGACCACTTTTAAGGGGATTATTACCTGGGGTGTTTTGTTCATGGGATGTGAGGGTTAGTTTACCTTTGGAATGCCTTGAACATCTTCACCATGTTGAGTCTTCAAACTTTGCAATGTTCCATGTGGGGCTCACTTGACTCTTTGACTCAACTGTCACGTTAATTGACAAACAAGGGCACTTTTAGAAAACTCATAAGGTATATACGTTTAACATTACCTGAGTTAACAAAATCTTTAATATCATGTTGGCCGAGAAATT
This sequence comes from Magnolia officinalis, assembly GCA_021015155.1. Classification (NCBI taxonomy): domain Eukaryota; kingdom Viridiplantae; phylum Streptophyta; class Magnoliopsida; order Magnoliales; family Magnoliaceae; genus Magnolia; species Magnolia officinalis. The sequence continues at coordinate 29,014,813 of JAJHSJ010000016.1, read as the reverse complement.
CATTAAAATTCTCATTAACCATAGAATATCCATAATCGAAGAACTAAAAAAGACCAAGTATTATAAGTGGCATGGAAATCATTCCCACTAAACTAACAATTATGTGATTTTCAAGAATATCATCCAAGAAAACATTGACCGAGGATTACAAAAATTCACTGAAAAAGAAAAGGAAGCAATGTTGATCGATACTGATCCGTTTCTAATTAACCTGGAGATCAACATGGACATGGTCAATCTTCAAAATCTAGCTCGACCGCGACAAAATGTTAACCTTGGGGCTTGTGAGCACCAGGTTATGGTATGAAAACTTGGTAAGAGATGTTATATGCCTTGGCAGGCTGCCACAAGTGTAGAAGTGTGGCCGAGAGCAGCACCACATCAACCATGAAACACACCTGTGCAGTCGATGTACAAGGGTAGTCCAGCTGACCAAGTTGTTACCTGGTTCGGCAAGTTAGATCAAACCTTAATTTTCGTAGAGGATCGAAGGAGCGAGCTCCTATCAGCAATAGAGAATGTATTAGCTTCATATTAGCCACTCTCCGCCAGCTCCATTGCTAAGATAGAATGGTCAAACCTTACCCTACCTAAGAGAAGGTCTTGAGGAGGGTGAGTCACCCCCAAATTTCCAACTGTCACGCCCCAAACTCGGAAACATGGCTCACAAAATTTTCGATCGCCAAATCCGGCGCCGACAGCCTCCGTAGTACCCCATTCTCGGCTCCCGGCACCCATATACTAGGTTCTGATCTTGGGATCCTACAAGGAGGATTTTGAATATTGATTCGTAATAAGCATAACTATAAGCATAACCCATGAACAATAACGAGGACACCATCATAAAAATTCACTATGATCAAAACTTGAGTACAATACGCATAAATGAAAATACAATGATAATAATGACAAAACTCTAGAAGCTCTGCGGCACGCTCCTGCTCCTTCTCAGCTACGGCTTAGCGTCACCTGCACGCAATAGTCGTGCATAAGCTTATAGAAAGCTTAGAGGGTGGTAAAAGTGTGTGTGCTCAGTAGAAATGCAAGTATGCAATATCAGAGTAATGTGGAAATGCTGGTAAGTCCATGAATGCCATCAGTCGTACCAAGGCTATGCGATGTAAGGCATGAATGTTATCGGCCATATCAAGGCCATGCAATGCAAGGCATGAATAATGTCAGCCATACTAAGGCCATACGATGCTAGATGCAACTCAAGCATATCAATCCTCATTCGAATCCACATATCAATGTAGTTCATCACTGAAGTATCAAATATCAGTACAGTTCTCACTCTGGATAATCACTGGGGCTAGTACACTCCAAACGGTACTGCCCCTTCCCCAGGCGCGCAGTCCAAGTTAGCGTAAGAAACCTCACTATCTGCCTAGCCAATAGCCCGCTAATACCTATCTGACACGTCGATAGTAGACCCATTTACAAGCTGGTCAGAGTCAACCTAGCAATTGCCCCTACCCTTAGGCGGGTAAGGCCACACTCCCTTCCAATCGACCATGACACAGTGGGAGACACGGCCTCCTAGTGTTCACTCCCCAAGTATAGGGTTGTGATGTAGTAATAAACTCGGTAAGACCGAGGTCGAATCCCAAGGGATTGAAACTTGTACGTAATCTGAAAGTAACCAGAAGTAAAACTAGATAAAGATGAAGTCTAAATCGAATGAATTTGAGGAATAATGGTGGAAGTATTAATCTAAAATTAAGAGAATTGAGGGAAAGGAAACTAGGGATTCAGAGGATCCACTTGTAGAGATCAGAGAGATCTTACGCCTGCTTTAAGAATCATAGAAATTAAACTGAGCTTATTTGATATAGTTCTCAAGAGATGAAAGGTATATGAATTAGAATGGATTCCATCACCAAACCATGCCCAAGAAACAAAGCAAACAACAGAATTAAACTAATTACCAACCAATCTCATGTATGAAGGTTAGAAAGGGTATCGACATCCGACCATGTCCAGGAGACGATGGTGGACAACAGGGCTTCCTGATGTCATAAACATAAAAAGGAAAAGAACATGCTCAAAGCCATTACAGATCCATTGTAATTTCAGTCACAACAGACCATTAAAGACTAAAAATATTCCCTTAATAATCAAACTAAAATCAAACTTAGTTCATAATTAAAATTAATTAAAGGCATAAAATAGAGTCTCCCATCACGCTACAAGCTTCACCTCTTAGCCCCAGCTAAGAGGTTTAGCCACACATGATAGGGCTAATCATCTTAAAAGAAGAAAGGAAAATAAAAGAACTAAAATATTATATTACTCTCCCTCTCTTCTCTGCTTCACGTCAGCCGTCTTTCGGTCTCCCCCACCTTTCTTTATTCCCTTTCTTTTTATAAGCTGGGAGGTCGGTCTGCAGGCTTCCTTTCCGCAGCTGGAATCGGTGCGGACGTTTTACGCAATACTCGTGACTTGGTGCGGAAGTCTTTCGCGGCCCCTGCGTAACGAATTTATCTGGCACACCTAAATTTACAAAAACCGATCCTGTTGTGGGATCTGGGCCATTCAGGCTTCTTGGCGACGGTCGTTTGCCCCTTGAAGGCAATTTAGATGGTCTTGATCACACCAAAGAATGGCCTGTTGAGCTTTTTAGACCGTCGTTCGAATTGCCTTTGGACGATCAAAACCCGATCTACGTTGTCATTTTAAATACTGCCACCTAGGCAGTGGTAATATGGACCATAATGGTCTAATGAGCAGTCTGGATTGTTTAGATCATGGACCATGGTGGCCCACAAGAATCTTCCGCAGCTTCTGACACGAAACAGAGCTTCCGCGTCTGCTCTATGACGATCGGTGGGCCCCACTTTGATGTCTATGGAGAAATCCACCCTGTCCATTGAAATCCTTGTAAAAAACAAGTCGGGAAGGAGTATTTTTTGAGTGAAACTGGTGTGGCCCACGAACTTATCTACTCCGCCGTCCATCGTGCATTTTACGTCTAGAAACGTGCAATATCTTGCATGACGTCAAAAAGAAAGCTTGGCGAGGATTTTGGACAGCTCCTGATCGGAATGAACGGTCCAGATCGATGATATGCGTGATGGGTGGGGCCCACAACTCAAAACCGGTCGTCATCCGTGCGGACGCTGTCGCTTTTAAGAAATTAGTCGGTCAGCTGTAGGTTTGACTAGACTCTCTGTCCGGTGCACTTCTCATGCACGTGTACCCTATGTACATGCAATGTACATGTGGGGTCCATCGTGATGTTCTTGAGAAATCCGCCCCATCCATCCTCTTTGGAACTGTATTTAATACGTTAACACAAAAATTGAAATATATCCAGATATCAGGCGGGCCCCAAATTACTGTTTTATGGGCTGATATGCCCATTGGGTCACTTCCACAGGGATCGAATGGTTGAAATTTGATTCGTACGGTTAATTTATGGTCCTCAGGCCATGTATGAAGTTTCGAGCCGAACAGATGGTGGGAACCTTGTGATCTTGCATTATGGACCAATTTCGGGCCACTTAAGCTTCAGTTTCTCAGTTTTCTTCGATCTCTGGCGTGCAACTCTGTCGATCTCAGTCCCTGGAGTCCGTCCATTGCCTTTGGTGTCATCAGAGCGTTAAATCCATGCTTTAAGCTCCCTTTTTCAGTCCATGCTCATAAATACACTCTGCATCACAAACACGAATAAAGCGGACCATTAAACGGTATCATGTCTGTAAATCCAGGCAATAATCAGGGTCTGATATGCAATATTTGACCCTCAACACCTGGTATTCGGCCCTCGTGTGCTCATGTATCCACTCAGTCTTGACGTTGGAGTCATCCTCTAGTACCATCGGGTTTAGGAATTTTCACCCAGGGACTCTATGGCGCCCCGATGCTAGTAATAGTATTTTCGGTGTCCAATCTTGCCATCCACAATGTGCTTGTGGAGGTTATGGCCCTGATGTTCCTAAGGCGTACAAAAACCATATCACACAAATGCGAGATGCATGAATCATACTATCCAGTCATGCAACAATCTTGCGCATACCACGCACTCATGTGGGCAACTCCTCCTATCAGGGAGTCCTATAATAATCTGTCCAATGACATGTGCTATGATCAATCACTCCTTATAAGCATACATATGATGCGCATGGGCATGGATCGTGAAACTATACTAAACATGTTATATGATGATGATGTACTCTCCTCATATCAAAGATAGGCCTAGATGGTCTACTCATATCAAGAATGAGCCTAACGATCAGGGGGGGCAACGGTTTGGGTTAGCCCACTAAGGGGAGGTGAGAATGGGCCTAACAATGGGCCCTAGGGAGAGTTACAATGTGAACATTTAACTATCATTGCTCTTACAATGTGGACATCAAACCATCATTGCCCCTAAGGCATGACCCATCATAAACATCATTACATACATTATGGTGGAATCACACATCACATCGGTCCTCATATACATCGCTTCGGGCCTCACTCATGGACCTCACATGCATCACGTTGGGTCTCATATACATCGCATAGGGCCTCATCCCATGGGCCTCAAATATATCATAATGGGCCACATCCTATGGGGCTCGAATACATCACAATAGGCCACAACCCATGGGCCTCAAACACATCACAATGGGTCTCATATCTGGGCCTTAAATACATCATAATGGGCCACGTCCCATGGGCCTCGAATACATCACAATGGGCCACAACCCATGGGCCTCAAACACATCACAATGGGCCTCTCATACGAGCCCAATATACATCATATCAAGGTGGGACCCACACACTATATTTTCATTTTATTATATCTACACCATACATCTATTTTTTTAAAGATTATTATAGAGCATTACCCAAAAATGAATTACATCGAAAGATCATCTGGACCATACCACAAATGGCAGTGGAGATGATGATTGAAAGATCATCTGGACCACACCATAAACAGCAGCAGAGATGATGATTTCACCGTTAAATAATTCACAGGGCCCACCATAACGTTGATTTTCCATCCAATATGTTCATAAGGTCTCAAAGACCTGAATTAAGAGGAAAATAAATTTCACATTTGTCACGCCCCAAACTCGGAAACCGGGCTCACAAAATTCTCGATCGCCGAATCCGGTGCCGACAGCCTCCATAGTACCCCATTCTCGGCTCCCAGCGCTCATATGCCAGATTCCGATCCTAAGATCCTACAAGGAAGATTTTTTAACGTAAAATTAACTCGTAATAAGCATAACCACAAGTTTACCCAAATCACAAAGGCAATATCATCATCACATATCCACTAATATGAACAGTTGAATACAGTGCTGAAAGGGAAATATACATATATCAAAAATCATATGCTCCAGAAATCCGCTGCACGCTCTAAGCTCAATGCTACTGCGACCTAACGCCACCTGCACGCATCTATCGTGCATAAACTTATAGAAAGCTTAGAGGGTGGTGAAAGTGTGTGCGCAAGGTAAGTGCCAAACACACAAATATCAGAGTAAGCAGAAGTACTGACAAGTCCATGAATATCATCAGCCTTATCTAGGCTAAACAATGCAAAAACATAATAAGCCAATACCGTATACTGAGGAAACAATGTAGATCAACTATGCAATGAGGAGACATAACAAGCTAAATATCATCTACTGAGGATGCAATACAATATACAAATCCTGACTAGTCCACGAATGCCGTCAACCTCATCAGGTTATACAATACAGAAGCATAGTAAAACAAATGCTATGTGCTGAAGAAGCAATGCAATATGCGATGTGAATGAAATGACCAAACTGAAGTGTGAAGTCGGGATGATAGTACGTAGTATCGCAGGATACGAAGTCCACCACAAGGGACTTTTATCTAAACCAGTCCCATACTTAAATTTGGATAGTCAGACTTAATGTGATAAACTCCTGATGTCACGCCTCAAACTTGGAAACCGGGCTCACAAAATTCTCAATCGCCAAATCCGGCGCCGACAGCCTCCGTAGAACCCCATTCTTGGCTCCTAGCATCCATATGCCAGGTTCCGATCCTGGGATGCTACAAGGAGGATTTTCAACATCAGTTTAATTCGTAATAAGTATAACCAAAGACATAACCCACAAACAATAACCAAAAACTCCATTACATTTTCACTATGATAAAAAACTTTACAAGTACAATGAGCATAGAGGGAAATACAATGATGATAGACAAAAAGCTCCAAAATGATCTGTTCTGTGCTCCTGCCTCAGTGCTGCTGCGTCCCAACGTCATCTGCACGCAACAGTCGTGCATAAGCTTATGGAAAGCTTAGAGGGTGGTGAAAGTGTGTGCACAAGGTAGTAATTTAGATATGCAGTATCAGAGTAATGAGGAACATGCTAATAAATCCATGAATACCACTAGCTGTACCAAGGCTATGCGATGGAAGGCATGAATGATGTCGGCCATACCAAGGCCATGCGATGCGAAATACAACTCAAGCATACAAATCTTCATCTAAGTCCACATATCAGTACAGCTCATCTCTGGAATATAACCGGGGTCTAGTACACTCCAATCAGATTGTCGCCCCATCGCGCGCAACAAGGTGAGTGGAAAAGACCTCACTATCTGCCTGCCAATATCGGGCTCGGCTAATTGATAGCGGACCCATTCCTCGAGCTAGTCAAACTTAGCCTAGCATTGCCTCCTCCTCTCCGGCGGGTAAGGCTACACCCCTTTCCAACCGACCACGACACAGTGGAAAGTGCAGTCGTCTGGTAATCGGCACTCGACGCTCCTGCATCCACTCGGTCTAGACATTGGAGCAACCTCTTGGTACCATAAGGGTTTAGGGACTTTCACCCAAGGATATATATAGCACCCCATGTAGAACAAGATTTTTGATATCTAATCCTGCCAACCACGATACGCCTATGGAGGCTACTGTAACATCCTAGATTTTTGCCAACCTGGAATAAGACGTCCTTAGGCAACGGGTCGCTCCTAATACCTTATTAACTTGTCAGAACTCAATTCCAAAGTCTAAAACCGCTTTTGAACCCATTTCCTTCACAAATCCCACCCTTCACCACCTTGTTCTTCAATTTTTCTAAGTACTTTCACCCTAGACACTATCTTAAACTAGCTAAGTATTATCACTTGGATCACTTTATATACAAACTACAAAGGCCCAGGTACCACCTTAGACAGAAATTACTCAGGACTAAATCCTTTAGAAATTAGGTGAGAATTAGCCAGTGTTAAACTAGAGTACCTGTGAAATTAGCACTAATCACTTTAAATACGATCTGCAAGACCCAAAACTTGTAGGATCATTGACGCTAGGTTACCCTAAAATCTAGGATCAATCTCATTACCCGGCTGCTCTCGGGAGCACATTGAAACTCCGTATCAGATCTGGACCGCACGTCGGAAGTCCAATTAACACGAAGTTAAGGAATTAGGACTGCCTTGCTGGGCTTGACAACCATCTCAGAAATCAAATCCAGATAGTGTCCCAGCGCTATCGCTTGAGCGGAGCGGAGAGTGTGAGAAATGTGAAATTAATTAAAAAATAAAATATAAATTTAAAAAATCTGGCACATGTCGCTTGCTGGTCAGTATTAAGCAACTAGACCATCAGAATCAGACCAAATTACACCCTTGGATCAGGGATATTTCCCCAAACATATCCATGTACTCAGAATCTCTGATCGAGATCCACTGACCGTTGAATTGAAACTGGTCCGCCATTTGCGATCTGGAATCCCGACTGAAACGAAAACTTAACTAAACCTAGATCCAGTGCTAGTGAGCTTAAGTCCGACCTTTAGCTCAAGGGGGCCCGCCAGAAGTGCTCCGTTGAGCTGAAACAGGTCCACTTTGGATATAACCTAAGTATACCTTGACCTGAAGTCTAATTTGGTGAGTTTTTAGGCTATATAAGGACCTTAAAACCCTCTCTCATTCAGCCATACGAATTTGAGAAAACCCTAGGAGAGAAAGAGAGAAAAGAGAAAGAAAGTATGAGAGAAGTGAGAGCATCTCCCTGCCATGCTTCCCTGCTGTTATACGTGTTCAACCACCTCGTTCTAATCGCTTTCCCTGCGATTCCGGCTCCGTTCCTAGGTAAGAAGCCCTAACCCTAACCTGTTTTGGGGTTTTGATAGTTGTATGTTATGAAATAGCTAGCCTATTTCATTCTATAGGTTACCAAACTGCCGAATACGAAAGCTTAACAAACCTATCGGATTCGTTATGATTCTACGACAAAAGGTGCGAACTTTAGGTGTATAGGTTATGGTTTATCTACATGCAATTGCACATGTACAAAGTGCTGTCTGTTTTCTGTTACGAAGAATATGGAATTTTGTGTATTCTAAGTATTTGTAGAAAGTACCGTATACGTATAAATTTTGGAAATGTGTTTGCCATGATTATTTGCTGTATGAACATATTGTATATGTGTATAACACTTACTTGGCGAGAGGCTTTGTTTTTGCTAATATACACTATGTATGTTAAAATAGTGTATTCTAAGTGTTTGTGAAAATGACTGAATGAATATAGAATTCGCATTCGTGCTCGCCATGACTGATTGCCATAGATACATGATTGTTGTATAGGCGACACCCCTTTGACGAAAGGATTTGCCCTAAATCACGCCACGGCTAATATACACTATATATGCTAAAACGTGTAGCCCAAGTGTTTATGGAAATGACTGAATGAACACGGAACTTGGATTCCTGCTTGCCATGACTATCCGTCGGGGGTGCACGTGTTATAATTGGGGCAACTCCCTAGTGAAAGGATTTGGCCTTATACCTATGTGATCAACATACGTAATGTATGTTGATGTATGTAGTTTAAAGTGTTTGTTGAAATGACTAAATAAATATGGATTTATGATTTATGCCTACCAAATGTATTGAATGTAAGAATATGATTGATGTGTATGCGACAACTCCTTGCTATAATGATTTATCCTATTCTATGTTGAAATTAACATACGTCATGTATGTTGGAGTGGTGTAGTTTAAGTGTTTGCTAAAATACCTGTGTGAGAAATTGTGTGACGAACTAAGTTTAATAGGGTGTTGAGATAGGATTCTCAGCTACCTTAGAGATGTATATGATTTCCTTCATGTTGCTTATTTAATTTAACCGCTTACTTATGAAATATAGGTGTTTGTATTTCCTGTTTATATTGTGCTTTATTTCATGTTTTATGACATGCTTGTCAACATGCTTGAATTACTTTGTTTATTCTGCTTTACTCTACATGCTTCTGGTCATGGATTGATTGTGTTTGGGGCTATGATTATAGTCCAGGCAATCGGTAACGGGATTGAATTCGTGGCTGAGATTCATTTGCCACGTGAGATGTGTTCGACGAACCCGAGTCGTACTTCGGTTGGCGATAGTGGTTGGCCACACGAAGTGATTATGCGCTTCATATCGTTCAACTTGTTGTGCGCTCGAGCTAGCCGAGCTCGTCAAGCAACCCGATCTGTCTTATATATGTTCACCATGTTTGGACGCCTCTGCTTGAACCTAGGGTACCAAACTTACCAGTGAAATCCCTTTAACCATGGTACCTCGATCCGCTAAGACTCATGAGCCGAGCATGGTGGTATGGGACACCGTGGTCGAGCTGTCGGCCTACGCTGGGGCCACGTGCCTCCCTGTAGTCTCCATTGAGCAACCAAACTCGTGAGCCGATTATGGTGGTATGAGACACTATATTCGTGTTGTCGGCCTACATTGATAAGGTAATGGGGGAGTTGTGCAACGAATGCATGTAACAGCCCTGACAGCCCTTTGTAGTGACCTCGAGCATACTCTGAATTTGCGGTGAGGTGACGAGTTTTGCCGCAGTGTATAGAGTATGAACTAGGCCTGTATCAATTTAGTGATGAACCATTAAAAGGGTGATGGGGGAGTGGTGTAACGGTTCTGTGTAACAACCCTGGTAGCCCTTGCAGCGACCTAGAAACACACCATCGTATGAGATTAACTAGAACTGACGACCCTAGAATGGATCATGCTTGGGAATGATACAAGGGAGGTACCTTAGTTTCCCAATACTGCTGTTTGAAATGGACTAATAATAACTTGGTAATCATGCTCATCATCGCATTGCATGTGCCTGGAGGATGTGGAGCACTGAGGAATGCAAGTTTGCCGCGAACGTAAGATGGTGTCGCACGAGGGAGTGTGTGGTGAGGGCATGCATCATGATTGCATTAATAAGAGTAATTAGAAGTGTTTGATTGTACTACTTTATCATTACTGCTTGACTAAATTGATAACATGTTAACCTATGCTTTATTGTTCCACTGAGTTGATCACTCACTCCCACGTTACGGGACGATGTTGTACACACCAACGAGACTTGTTCGAGTTTCAGATGATGACGATGCTGCAAAGCGGAGCCGGACTCTTTTGAGGATGAGGAGGATTCCTCCTTTATGCAGTTTTAGGCGGGTTCCTGTGAGTTGTGTCCTGATCGACGGGGCTTCTGGGATATTGACTAGATGACCTTACACAACTTGGTATAATTTGAAATTGTACTTGTAAATAGTTAACCTGATAACATTATCACACTCTGGAGACTCACTATAGTTTATATATGTTATATATCTATCACAGTCTTCTGCTTGCTAATTCACTTGTCTCTGGAGTATGATATGCTGTTTTGGCTTAATCCCACTCATGTTCACTACACTAATGCAGACAACATTCAATCATCATTCATTTTGTTGCATAAGTGATGCGTTGGAACTAGGGAGTTGAGTTTATACTCGACCCCCGATTTTCAGGGCGTTACAGCTACGACCCTGATGTCGCTAGGGCGTACAGTAAGCATATCACACAATGCGAATGCATGAATCACACTATCCAGTCATGCAACAATCCTGCGCGTATCGTGCGCTCATGTAGGGTAACACCGCTTATTCAGGAGCCCCTAAACAATCTGCCCGAAGGCATATGCTATGATCAGTCACTTCTCATATCAAGCATACATATGATGCGTATGATCATGAATTATGGAACTATACTAAACATGTTATATGGTAATGAATGTTGTTCATAACGAAGATGGGCCTAGACAGCCTATAAGTATGGGTCTACCAATGGGCCCTAGGGAGAGTCATAATGCAGACATTTAACCAACATTATTCTTCAATGTGGACGTCAAACCAACATTGCCCCCAAGGCACGACTGACAAAAACATCGTCACATACATCATGGTGGAATCTCATATAGCAATGGGCCTCATGTACATCAACTCGGGCCGTGCCAATGGGTTTCATGTGCATCAATCGAGCCCACCCTCATATATTTTGAGATCCAACCTATTCCTAAGTTAACATAGCAAATGAAAACAAATATCAGCTTAATTGGGAACTACTGTGGCCCTTAACAGTTTGAACGGTGGATGACACGGTCCACTATTTAAATGGTGGGGTCCACCGAACTTTAGATCTAGCTGACCACTATTTTCCCATGTTGTAAAAATGATCTCGCAATTGATTGGATGGCATGGATACAACACATGCATCATGGTGGACCTCACCGTTCAAATAGTGGATGGCGTTGATATACATCGATGTGGGGCCTGCGGGCTTGCTGCCAATAAAGGAGCAGCTGGATGGCTGCTGCACAAGCAGCCGACTGCACTTAGGAAGGCAAAGGTGGGTCCGACGTAGGGCCCACCACCAAGACAGATGGACGGCATGTACAAAACACATACATTATGTGGGGCCTACAGCCTACTTATGTTACAGAGAGAGAGATAGAGAGAGAGATGTAGAGAGAGATGTAGAGAACGTGAGAGGACAGCCACGTGCCCCCTCCTTTTTCTTTTATTTTCTTTTTCTTTCTTTCTTTTTCTTTTTGCTGAAACAAACAGAGGTGGGTCCCACGTAGGGCCCATCACCTTAGTATATATTATATAATATAATATAATATAATATATTATATATATGGGAAAAGGTACCAGGAGCTCGAGCTGACGGTGAGCTCCACTGAGGTCGAGCTATGTGGGCCCCACCGTTGATGTTTGCCAAACATCTAACCCACCGGTCAGATGCACCACTCCAGCATGGGCCTAAGTCTCAAAAATCAAGTCAATCCGTGACTTGTGTGGGCCATGCCGGATACAACAGTTGAGAGGGCTACCCTCCATTTAAAACATTCATAATCATTCATTGGGCCCACCGAGATGGGGTCCACAAATCCAGCCCACCCATCGTGGGTGTCCCACTTGAATGAAGGGTCAGCCCAAGTTTCAGCCGCATCCAAAAACTAAGGTGGGCCCCACGTGGAGGCCACCCCTACTAAGGGTCAGTGCCAAGACCTCACGTGTTGCAACGAGGTATCTTTCACACAGTCTGCCAGTTAAGCTACTGGATTGGGTGGGTCCCAGCGTCCTTGGACGGTGGAAGCACCACACGTGTGTGATGGTGCGGCCCATCAAAATGGATGGACGGTGTGGATGGGTCCCATGGACCCCACACCTTGCACACACCTCACACCAGTACACACCCCATGTCGGTGCATCCACTGTTAGTTAACACTTCACTGTTAGTACACCCCAACGTCAGTGCTCCCTCCACTGGTAACGGACGGTGCAGGTTTGCACCCGATCAAGGTGGGTCCCACATGGACCACCTGTTTTGAATTATCCTGCTATTTGTGTTTCCCTTTCATCCGGGCCTGTGTGACCGTCCGGTCATGCAGGCCCCAAACATGGGTCAAGGTGGCCCACCAAAATGGATGGCTTAGGTAAAATGCACACATCATGGATGAGCCATGATCATGAAAGAGAGAGAGAGAAAGAGAGAAGAGGGAAGAGACATCGGCGAGGATGGAGGGGCCCCGCCACTATGGGCCCCTCTTTGATACAAAACCTACATCAAGGTGGGTCCCACTACATGTGGCCCTTACATCAAACAATGGATGAAAACAAAATCCAAAAATCACCCACCGGCTTCTCCTTGCACCTTAGGCTTCCTTAGCTCCTTAGCTCCTTAGCTTTAATTCCAATGGAGGGGATGAAGTTTGGATGGTTGAGATGGAAGATGAAGGGGTAAGAAAAGTGGGCCACATTGTGGCTCTCTTGGAGGGGAAAAGCTTGAATGTATGGTGGTTTACTTGGAATGAGATTTGGAAAAGAGAGAGAGAGAGAGAGAGAGAGAGAGAGAGAGAGAGAGAGAGAGAGACTTGTAAAGGAAGAGAGAGATGGGTGATGGATGTTTGATGTGGTGAGTGATGGGTGTGTAAGGGACTTTTTTACTTTTGGGGTAAAAGGTGTAAGAAAGGCATGAGTGGTGTAAGAAATTCTTGACTTTAGGGGTTGCTTGGGAAGGGTGAGAGGTGATGTGTACTTGACATGATGGGATTGATTGATGGATGATTGATGTGACTTCTTGTAGAGATTCTCTTGGGTTTTGCAACACGCGGCGTTTTCCTCGCACCGAACGTTGGCTCACATCTCCTGGTCAGAGTATCACCTCGGCGTGCGAGTGGCGGCATCAGAACCGCGGCAACGGTGCGGTCGTAAAGATACTAGTCTTAGGTTGAATCGATTCAGGTGGACGGCATGTGAATCAGGGTCGCGCAAATATCGGTTAAAGGTCGAAGGTTGTCGAAATTTGACCGGGAAGACCGCGGAAGTTTACGGAACGGTACGGTCTAGGATACTGGTCTTACAGCTCTCCCCTCCTAATAAAAATTTCGTACTCAAAATTTACACAATCATCGCAACTAGTCATAACTTATGAGAGAGAAGAAACATAACATCACTATATAAAATCATATATAACATGCAAAATACAACACATAATCAGTCATCAAAGAGATGAGAATAACGCTCTCGAATCTTAGCCTCGCGCTCCCAAGAAGCTTCCTCAACAGAATGGTGACCCCACTGAACCTTCACCAACGGAATGACCTTGGTCCGGAGGACCTGCTCCTTCCGATCCAGGATATGGACTGGCTGCTCAATATAGGAAGTGTCCTCACGAACCTCTAACGGCTGCCAATCAATAATAGGAACAATGTCTGACCCACACTTCCTCAACATAGAGACATGGAAAATATTGTGGACGCCAGACAACTGAGATGACAAGGCAAGCCGATAGGCCACGGTACCAACGCGCCCAGTGATCTCAAAAGGTCCTATGAATCTCGGGGCAAGCTTGCCCTTCGCTCCAAATCGAACTACGCCCTTCATAGGCGAGACCTTGAAATACACATGGTCCCCTACCGCAAACTCCATGGGACGACGCTGACTATAAGTAAAACTCTTCTGCCGGCTCTGACCTGTGCGCATCCTCTGCCTGATGATATCGATAGTCTCTGACGTCTCCTGCACAAGCTCAGGACCTAGGAGACGGCGCTTTCCAATCTCGGTCCAACAACTCGGTGATCTGCATGGTCTGTCATATAGTGCCTCAAAAGGAGCCATGCCGATGGTCGCCTGATAGCTGTTATTGTATGCGAACTCAGCCAATCGCAGATGCTCATCCCAGCTACCCCTGAAATCAATCGCGCAGGCCCGAAGCATATCCTCAAGGATCTGGTTAACCGGTCTGGCCATCAGTCTGTGGATGGTATGCAGTGCTGAGCTGCAAATCAGTCCCCATTGCTCTCTGGAAGCTTCCCCAAAACTGAGACGTGAACCTCGGGTCTCGGTCAGAAATGATCGAGACTGGAATGCCATGCAGTCTCACAATCTCCTCGACGAATAACCTCGCAAGCCGGTCCAAAGGCCAAGTCGCACGAATCGCAAGAAAATGTGCCGACTTCGTCAGACAATCCACAACAACCCAGATGGCGTTATGACCACGCTGAGTCCTCGGTAAACCCATAATAAAATTTGTCGACACGTGCTCCCACTTCCACATCGGGACACTCAACGGCTGCAATAGACCAGGAGGTCTTTGATGATCGGCCTTGACACGCTGGCACGTGTCACACTCGGCCACAAAACTGGTGATCTAACGCTTCATCCCTACCCAAAAATACCGTCGCCTCATATCACGGTACATCTTCATTGAGCCAGGGTGGATAGAATACCACGATCGATGTGCCTCGGTCATAAGATCTCTACGTAACTCAGGAATATCCGGGACACATAATCGGCCTCTGAAGCGAAGTCTACCATCTGTACCAATAAGCCAACTACCTGACTCTCGGATGCTGCCTTCGCCATATAACTATGCAACGACTCATCATCCTGTTGAGCCTCGATTACCCTTACAACAAGAGAGGGTTGAATCGACAGGCTCAATAACTGCATGATAGAAGACTGCATGCTGAACTCAAAATCATACTCTGCTACATCCTCAAGCATCTGCCACTCTTGAACCATCATATGTGCCACCAGGCCTCGTGGCTGACGGCTGAGGGCATTCACCACCACGTTCGCCTTGCCCGGGTGGTACTGAAGGTCGAAGTCATAGTCCTTCAGGAGCTCCATCCAGCGCATCTGCCTCATGTTCAACTCAGACTGCGAGAAGAGGTACTTCAAGCTCTTGTAGTCGGAGAAGAGCTCGAACTTAACCCCACAGAGATAGTGCCTCCACACCTTCAGTGTGAAGACAACTGCAGCCAGCTCCAAATCATGCATGGGGTAGTTCAGCTCATGGACCTTGAGTTGACAAGACGCGAATGCCACTGGTCTCCCGTGCTGCATCAGGACAACACCCAAACCAATATGTGAGACATCGATAAATACAATAAATCCGTCACTCCCAGAGGGAAGAGTGAGGACAGGAGCGGACGTCAGACGGTCCTTTAACTCCATAAATGCTCACTCGTAGGAGTCGCTCCAAATAAACTATGCACCCTTCCGAGTCAACCTGGTCAACGGAGCTGCAATACCGGAGAAGCCCTCAATGAAACGTCGGTAGTAGCCCGCCAAACCAAGGAAACTGCGGATCTCGGACGTAGTCGTGGGTTGGCCCCACTGACGCACTGTCTCAACCTTCGAGGGGTCCACTGCGACACCCTCCCTCCTCACCACATGACCGAGGAACTTCACCTCTTCCTTCCAGAACTAGCACTTCTCCAGCTTCATATACAGCTGGTGTACGCGGAGGGTCTGTAACGTATCCTCTAAATGCTGCTCGTGCTCCTCACGGGTCTTCGAATAGATCAAAATGTCATCGATGAGGACTACAATAAACTAATCGAGATAAGGGCGGAAGACCTCGTTCATCAACTGCATGAATACCGCGGGTGCATTGGTCAGTCTAAAGGACATGACCTGGAACTCAAAATGACCCTAACGCGTCCTGAAAGCCGTCTTTGGAATGTCCTCCTCTCGGACCCGAATCTGATGATAACCGGAACGCAAGTCAATCTTTGAAAAGAACTGTGCACCCTGCAGCTGATCAAACAAATCATCAATCCTCGGGAGCGGGTACTTGTTCTTGATCGTGACCTTGTTGAGCTCGCGGTAAGTCTTACACCTGATCTCAGGTTAGTCGCGCGCGTAACCGAAATCCTGGCTATCGCAAAGGTACACATGTTAAATTAGTTGCGCACCACCAGCCTGAGTGGATGTGAATGAATGGATGAATAAGTAAGATGCTGAGTATACAACACCTGCTCAATAAGTCCACATATCAACACTGTACATCTATGGGATCATCATCGAGGTCTAGTACACTCCAAACCAGGTTGCAGCCTCATTGCGTGTAACAAGGTGAGTGGAAGAGACCTCACTATCCACCTGCAAATATCGGGCCCAACTCGTCGATAGCAAACTCATTCCTCGAGCTGGTCAAACTCAGCCTAGCTTTGCCCCCTCCTCTCGGGCAGGTAAGGCCGCACCCCCTTCCAACCGACCATGACACAGTAGGAGACGCGACCAAATGGTATACGGCCCTCATGCGCTCATGCATCCACTTGGTTTAAACGTTCGAGTAACCTGTGAAACCAAGATGGTTTAGGGACTTTCACCTAGAGATATCTATAACACCCTATGTGGAAAAGATTCGCGTGTCCCATCTGGCCATCCATGACATGCCTGTGGAGGCTACGACCTTGATGTCGCTAGGGTATACAGTGGTCATGTCACACAATGTGGGATGCATGAGCTACACTATCTAGTATGCAGCAATCCTGCGCGTACCATGCACTCATGTGGACAACTCCTCCTATAATGGAGTCCCATAATAATCTGCCCAATGGCATGTGCTATGATTAATCACTCCTCACATCAAGCATACATATGATGCGTATGGGCATGGATTGTAAAGCTATACTAAGTATGTTATAAGATAATGGTGTACTCTCCTCATATCAAGGATTGGCCTAGACAGCCTACTCATAACGAGAATGGGCCTCACAATGGGCCTAAGGGAAGGTCACAATGTGGACATCTAATCATCATTGCCCATCAATGTGGACATTTAACCAACATCGCTCCCAAGCAGTGGCCCATATAAACATCATTACATACATTACGGTGAAATCACACATTACATCGGTCCGCACATTCACGCATTGGGCCTTACTCAAGGGCCACATATACACCACATCAGGTGTAAGATCCATAACCTAGACCGTACCGTTCCATATGCTTCCCCGGTCCTCCTGGTCAAATTTCGGTAACCCTCGACTCGTGTCCAACGTTTGCCCTCGAACCTAAGCCGAGTCCTGCATACCTGAGTTGACTCAACCCGAAACTTGTACCCTAGCAACCGCGCCGTCACCGCGGTTTTAATGCCGCGACTCACCTACCGATACGATACCCACGTTAGAAGTTGTGGGTCCGTATTCATTCCGAAGAAATGCCGCACGTTACGAATTTCGAAGGAATCTCTACAACATGTCCCATCAATCAATCAATGTCAAGTACAAGCCATACCCCAAGTACAACAACCCATCCCTCCTTTCCCATAAGTCAACTCTCTCTCTCCCCTCACCATTCCTCTTTTCAAATTTTCAAAACAACCCATACCTTTCCTTACAACCACCACATCGTCCCATTACCTCTTTTTCTCTCTCATTTCTCAAATCTCCCAAGCAAGAAATTCCATACGTCTAAGCTCCTCTCTCTCAAGCAACAAGTGTGGCCCACCCTCTCATCTCTCATCCCCACCATAAAAAACCCCATCAACCTCCATCATAGTTGAAGGCAAGGAGCATAGGAGTCCAAGGGATCAAGGAGATGGCCTAGAGGTGGGTGATCTTTGAGTTTCTACCGTTGATTTCATGATTTGAGGACCCTCTTGTATGTGGGACCCAATTTGATGTATGTGTTGTAATCATATGAGGGACCCATAGTGGCGGGGTCCCTTCATCTACATCGCTTATTTCTCTCTTTTTCTCTTTCTCTTTCTATCTCCCTCTCTTTCTCTCTCTTTTGTGATGGGTGTGGCCCATTAGACCCATGCCGATCGTGGACCCACCATGATGGATGTATTTTATTGACGCCATTCATCTGTTTTATCCAGGCCATCTAGTGGGCCTGACTGATGAGAAAACACAAATATCAGGCCCATCAGGTGGGCCACGTGCATGTGGGACCCACCATGGTGCCTGTGTTATATCCACATTGTCTAGCGTCCAGGGACGCTGGACGAGAGTCCACGGTGAAATGTGAACTGACGTGGTGTGTGGAGATGTGTAATGACGTGGTGGGTGTTAAGAGTGAAGTGTGGGCTGCTCATGCGGGCCCCACCTTGATGCATGTACTTAATCCAATCCATCCATCCTTTTCCTCAAATCATTTTAGATGTTGAGCCAAAATATGAGGTCAATCTGACCCTCCGGCGGGCCATAGCATAGAGAATGACATTTTTACCTTTGAAATACGCCCTAATGTTTCTGTACACCAAAACCCATCGAATATTGGGCTTGATACGTTTGTATTGAGCCATATAATTTAATGGTTGGGTCGGATTTCCTTGATGCGGTCCCCACCTGTGAAAAACCACAGGAAAATAATTAAAAAAAAATATATATAATGCTGTAGCTAATGCTGCTGTTGCCAGAAGGCAGGTAGCGCCTGCCGCGTTGACGGACGGACGGGTTGGGACCCACGGTCCCAGCCATGGGCCCCACCGTGATGTATGTGAACATCAACGTCGTGCATTTGATGGCCCTTTATGGCAGCAGGCCCCCCTCCAAAGATCAAGCGTATGCAGTACTTTGGTGGCCCACATCACATGAAATAGTGGGTTTGAACGGCTGCCATTGAAACCCTTTTGGGTTGATACAGAAGTTTTGGTTCACTATGAAATTTGTTTTTCCTCTTCTGTAGGGTACGTCTGACCCTATCAACAGGTTGGGTGGAAAATAAACATTATGGTGGGCCCCAGGTCTGTGTGACCTTATCCACAGGTTGGGTGGAAAATAAGCATTATGGTGGGCCCCAGGTCTGTGTGACCTTATCCACAGGTTGGGTGGAAAATAAAAATTATGGTGGGCCTCGCATGGGACCCACTGATGTATGTATTGTATCCACGCCTTTCATTAATGTGGACCTCCACCATGAGGTACGTAATTTATCTATGCCGTCCATCCCTAAGGGACTCACCATGATGCATGTATTGCATCCAAACCGTACAACCATTTTTGAAATAAAATTTTTAAGGCTTGAGACTTAACATGAGACAGATCTAGGATCAGGTGGACCACATTATAGGAATCAGTGGGTTTGAACGTCCACCATTAAAACTCTTGGGGGCTACCAGGTTTAGACCAGCATGATATCTATTTTTCCTCTAAATCCAAGCCTTTGTGACCTTATGAATAGGCTGGATGGGAAATAAACCCTATGATGGGGCCCACTGGAATTTAATTGTGAAAAAAAAAATCATTATCTCCACTATGGTCCAGTTGATCTTTTGATATGATTCATTTTATATTTATTGATTCCTAAAAATAGACGAGTTGGGTTAAGCCTATTTGAACTCGGCCCATTCAACTTGGCCCATTCGACTTGGCCTAGTTGGTTTGGCACTTTGTTTCGGCCCATTTGAGTAGGCCCGATGTGATATATGAGGCCCATTTGATGTATTGGAGGCCCATGGGTCGAGGCTCATGTGTTGACATTTATAGTGGGCTATGCCTTGGGAGCAATGATGGTTTGATGTCCACATTGTAAGGATAATGTTAGTTAAATGTTCGCATTATGACTCTCTCTAGAGCCCATTAATAGGCCCATACTTGTAGTGTGTAGTTCGTCTAGGCCCATCTTCGTTATGAACAGAGCCCATCACCACATAACTTGTTTAGTATATACCCATGATTCATGATCATATGCATCATATGTATGCCAGATATGAGGAGTGACTGATCATAGCATATGCCTTCGGGCAGATTGTTTATAGGCTCCCTGATAGGCGGAGTTGCCCCACATGAGTGCGTGGTACGTGCATGATTGTTGCATGTCTGGTAGGGTGATTCATGCACTTGTATTTATGTGATTGTGATTATTGGATGCCCTAATGACATCAGGGTCATAGTCTTCACAGACACATCGTGGGTGGCTGGATTGGATACCAGAAATACTGCTTCTAGCATCGGGGCGCCATAGATGTCCCTGGGTGAAAATCCCTAAACCCGATGGTACCAGAGGATGACTCCAACGTCGAGATCGAGTGGATATATGAGTGCACGAGGGCCGAATACCAGGAGGCCGCATCTCCCACTGTGTTGTGGTCGGTTGGAAAGGGGTATGACCTTACTCGCCCGAGGGTAGGGGGCATTATTAGGCTGAGGTTGACCAGCTCGTGAATTGGTCCGCTATCGATGTGCCGGATAGGTATTGACAGACTATTGGCTAGACGAATAGTGAGGTTTCTTACGCTCACTTGGACTGTGCGGCTGGGAGAGCGGCAGTGCCATTTGGAGTGTACTGAACCCCGGTGATTATCTAGAATGAGAACCGTACTGATATTTGATGCTCTAGTGATGAGCTGCATTGATATGAGGATTGTCATGCTTGAGTTGCATCTCACATCACATGGTCTTATTATAGTCGATCGTATTCATATCTTGCATCGCATAGCCTTGGTACGGCTGATTACATTCATGTACTCGTTAGCATGATTTCGCATTACCTTGTCCTTGCATTCTGAGCACGCTCATATTGCGCACACACTTACACCACCCTCTGAGCCTTCTATAAGCTTATGCACGATTGATGCGTGCAGGTGACGCCAGGACGTAGCCATTGCCTCGCCACCGTTGGAGGGTGCAGCCAAGCTTCTGGAGTTTTTTGTTATTTTGATTAGCTTATATTTTCCTTTCATACGCATTGTACTTAAAGTTTTTAATCATAGTGTCTTTTGTGATGGTATTCTTGTGGTTATTGTTCGTGGGTTATGCTTTTACTAAATCAAAATCATGTTTGAAATCCTCCTTGTAAGATCCCAGGATCGGAACCTGGTGTATGGGTGCCAGGAGTCGAGAATGGGGTACTATGGAGGTTGTTAGCGCCAGATTCGGCGATTGAAAATTTTGTGAGTCCGGTTTTCAAGTTTGGGGCATGACATCGGGCCTCGCCATACGGGCCACAAATACATCACAATGGGTCTTATCAAATGGGCCACAAAAACATCACAACGGGCCACATACCTGGGCCTAATACACATCACAATGGGCCGCATGACATGGGCCTACATATATCACAATGGGCCGCACCAATAAGCCTCATATACATCAAGTGGGCTGTATCAATGGGCCGTACCAATGGGCCTCATATACATCAAGTGAGCCGCATCAATAGGCCGTACCAATGGGCCTCAAGTGAGAGCTTGGATTACACCAAAAATCATTTCAATAGTTGCAGGTGTAACATGTGTATCACTGTACACTATCATTCTATGGGGCACATGGCTCGCTAATGATGATCAGCACTGTCCAAACATTGTCTATGTAAATTAGCACTATCCAAACATAATCCATGTAAATCAGCACTATCCAAACATTGGACACGTAAATCAACACTGTCCAAACATAGTCTATGTAAATCAGCACTGTCCAAACATTGGACATGTAAATCAGCACTGTCCAAACATTGGACATGTAAATCAATGTTGTCCAAGCATTGTCCAGCAGTACCGTCAACACTTATCCAACTGCTGGACAGCATGTACAATACACATGCATCATGGTCAGGCCCACACAGATGGGCAGTGTGGATTAAAACATACATTACGGTGGTCCACAAGACCGTCCATACGATCAACATCTGTCCAAACATTGGACAACGTGGATGCAATACATAGATCACGGTGGATCTTACACGTGCAGCAAGTGGGGTCCACAGCTGGACATAGTGGATATAGAATAAATACATCAAGGTGGGTCCCATGCTAGCAAAATAACCGGATGGTGTGGGTATGACACATACCACATGATCAGACCCCAGAACTTATGACGTCCATCAACCATGTAGCTGGTGGGACCCATAGAACCTACTGATGTCAGTCCAACAACTATATTGTTACTGGACGGACGGTGAAGATAAGCACATTTATCATGGTAGGGCTGCACCAGCACCTGTCCGGATGGACGGTGAATATAAAACATATACATCAAGGTGGGTCCCACTACCCACACGTGCCACACATGTAGGGTGGGCCCCACATCCAAACAGATGGACGGCTGGAAGAAATCACATACATCATGGTGGATACCCACCGTCCAGACCTGCTGGACGACTGGATATAGAATAAATACATTATGGTGGGGTCCACACGCCACGTCTGGACGGTGGAGACCCTACACATGCAGCTGGGTCCCACTGTCCAGCAATGGATGGACGGTGTGGTCAGAATACATACATCAGGGCCCCACAGCACCGTGTAAATGGTCCAGCACCGTCCAGCACAATCTGGACGGTGCGGATGAAACAAATACATCACGATCAGGCCCACCCGAAAACGGGCAGCAAGGCGGGCCCCCAGATGGATAGCGGCGTGGATAAAATACATTCATCATGGTGGGCCATACACACACACGCCAGGTGGGCCACACACCTCATCATCAATAACATAAAAAAATGAAAGAGAGAGAGTGAAAGAGAGAGGGAGAAAGAGAGAGCGGCAGAGATGGGAGGGACCCTGCCACTATGGGTCCCTCTAAATACAATGCATACATCAAGTGGGCCCTAAATAAAAAACTGAGATGATGAACACCCACCGTTGGATCTCCTCTTCCTTCTTCTGCCAATGCATGCTAGAGCTCCAAGGAAACAATTTCAACGGTTGAGATGATCTTTGGAGGGTGGGATTAGATGTAGGAAGGTGGGCCACACTAGCTCTCTCACATGGAGCTTGGATGTTTCTCTTGGGAGCTTGCTTGAAAAATGGAGAAATGAGAGAGAGAGAGAGAGAGAGAGAGAGAGAGAGAGAGAGAGAGGATGGGATGTAAAGAGAGAGAGGGGGATGGGTGTGAGTGATGAAGTGATGGGGAGTGAGTGATGGGTGTACTTGATAGGTAAGGGTTGTAAGAGAGAGAGTTGACTTTGGGGATGGTGTTGTACTTGACATTTGATGTGTGATGTGTACTTAATTGATGGGATATATTCTCTTGGGATTTGTAATACGCGGCATTTTTCTCAAACTGAACATGGGCCCACATCTTCTGGCCCGGGTATTGCCTTAGCACGCGAGACGCTGCGTCGGAACCACGGCAACGACACGGTCGCAAGGATACAAGTCTCGGGTCGAGCCGAATCTGGAATACGGATACGACTCAGGATTGCGCGCAAATGCCGGTTACAGATCATGGGTAGGTAGAATTCGACTGGGAGGACCGCGGAAGCCTAATGAATGGTACGGGCTAGGATACGGGTCTCACCGCTGATTTAAAACTTCAGTGATCCCAAACGAGTTTCAATGGTAGACGTTCAATCCTCCACTAATTTGTAGTGTGGTCCACCTGATAGATAGATCTGTCTTATTTTTCTTCTTAACCCGTAAGACGAGCTCGTGCAGTGGATGAGCGGTTTGGACTTAACACAACTCATTATCAGGCCCACACTTGTTGACATCACTACAACAACTATATAGCTGGTGTGACCCAGCAGATGGACAGTTTGGATGTAACACATACATCATGCAGTGCACCCGCCCCACACCGTAAGAATAGATGGACAACATGGAGATAAAATGCATACATCAAGGTGGGTCCCACCCCCACACGTGTGGGGTGGGCCCCGTCCAAAATAGATGGACGGCTTGCATATAAAACACATACATCATGGTAGCCCACAGACCTTGTTGATGTTAACTTGAAGTGGGACCCACCGTCCTAACATTGGACGGTGTGGATTTAGAATTCATACATCAAGGTGGGCCCACCCCACACGTGTGGTATGTGTGGGTGGGTCCCACGTCCAAAAAGGATGGACAGTTTGGATATAACCATGCCTCATGGTGGGGCCACAGAACTTGCTGACGTTAATCGCAGCAGTCGCATGCTCCTGGCCATCCAGCAGATGGACGGCCCAGATGTAACACATGCACGAGGTGGGTCCACATATGTGGGACCCACTAGTATTGAATGAAGCTGATATTGGTGTTTTCACTTCATCCGGGGCTGCTAGACGTCCAACAGTCGGACGACCCTGGATATTCAATGCATGCATCATGGTGCGTCCCACATGGTGGCCCACCAAAACTTTGGATCAGCTGATATTTGTGATTTCCTTCAATCAGACCCGTCCAAATGAACTGCCAAGTGGGCCCACTCAGTGGATGGCATGGATAAAATACATTCATCATGGTGGGTCGCAAAATATGGAAGAGAGAGAGAGAGGGAGAGAGAGAGAGAGAGAGAGAGAGAGAGAGAGAGAGAGAGAGAGAGAGAGAGAGAGAGAGAGAGAGACGATGTAGTGGAGGGACCCCGCCACTATGGGCCCCTCTTTGTTTACAACACATACATCAAAATGGGTCGAATCACAAGTGGGCCCTCAAATGAAAATCAATGGTGGATATCCTAAAATCACCCACCGATTGCCTTCTTCTTTAGCTCCTTGGATCCTTAGCTCCTAGGTTTTCCCTTTGATGGTGGATAATGAAGATTGAAGGGTGGTGATGGGAGTTTTGGGGTAGGAAGTGGGCCACACACACTAGGCTCTCTTTGGGAAGCTTCGACGTCCACTCTCTCTTGGTTGTTTGGAAAATGGTAGAGAGAGATGAGAGAGAGGATATGGCGTTGTAAGAGAGAGGTGGAGCGATGGGTGATGGGTGGAGTGATGGGTGTAAGGAAGGGATGGGTGGAGAGAGAGAGAGTTAACTTTGGATGAGAGAGGTATAGGTCGCCATGCCTTGTTGGTGAGATAGGGATGGGCTAGGTATAAATTGTACTTTGATTGATGGATGTGATGTTTGGGTATAGATTCTCTCAAAATTCACAATGCGTAGCGTTTCTCAAAATAAACGCAGGCCCACAACTCCTGGCCTGGGTATCGCATCGGCGTGTGAGATGCGACATTGGAACTGTGGCGATGGCGTGGTCGCTAGGGTACAAGTTTCGAGTCGAGCCGACTCAGATCTACGGGATGCGACTTAGGGTCACGCGCAAACGCTGTTTACAGATCGCTGGTTGCCGGAATTTGACGGGGAGGATCGCAAGAGTCTACGGAATGGTACGGACTAGGATATGGGCCTTACACCAACCATACTTGAAGGGATAACTTGCACACAGAAGCTGCGTTGGCAAAGACGACAGGACACTAAGCGAAGGGAATTGGCTTACATAAAGAATGAGCCCCAACTAGTAGCCATGAGACCATTGAGGATTCTCTAGCCAGGAGATGAGCAGTTGGCTGTGAATACAATCGATTTGGTTGTGAAATCAGTCCTGTATGATCTAGTTGTGGAAAGCAGCAAATTAGTATGGAAGATAGGAAAGATACTGAAAACTTTGAAGGCTCGACCGAGTATCTCAATGATGAGTGCTTCTCGGACAAATACCTATTGATCAAAGAGCTTCTTGCTAGAACAAAATTGTCGAAAAAAATTTGACCAAGTCTTGAAGAGGTGGGGGTGGATCTGATGGTGAATAGCCCAAGTACTGTACCCACTGTCAAGAATGCTAAAGAGCAACAAAATTAGAAAATGCCTGGGGAGAAATGTACAAATTCTGAAATAGTGTTTAGATCACTATTACTAGTCGTGGGGACTGCAACATAGTTCTCACACTCCCCTCGAGTTTTCAGGCCAAGCCATCGTGGATAAAGAGTTGTTAACCAAATAAGTTAAAATTCACATTAATTAAGGAAAAATACACATCAAACAATAGGCTAAACTTTAGCTAAAACGGTAACATCCTAGATGTTACATTTTAAGTGGTCTTACTCACTCCCTCCCCTCTCTAGGACTTAGTTGTAATTCTAAGCTCTGCCAAGCTTACACGCATAGCATGTGGTATCATGTTTGACTATCCATGCAATTTCATCAAGCCTAGCTTATACATCCATTTAAGTTATCGTGATGGTTCTCAAATTTAATTGGATTAGAGTCGGGATTTGAGATCCACGATCATCTTCTCAGAGGAGGAGTGTCATAGCTCTCATTTTTTCTCTTAAATCTCCCACGGCATAAGCTGATTCTCACACCATTCATTTTTTATTTTTTTTTGGTTTTCACCTATTACATGACCAGTTTCTCATACACCCCTGCTCCTCTTTAGGTGATTTTTAAGCATATGCTCTCCTTTCTGGCATCATTCCAATGATGACATTCTTTGGCAAAATAACTGCTTTCCATACACAAAGCAACTGATATTCTTCTTATTATGTTTTTTTTTTTTTTCATATTCTTGTGGAAGTGTGGGTTTTTCTTCTTTGGATTTCATATCCTTTATTTTTTCTGATTTACTTATTGTTTTCAACAAGATGGACATTTATTTTAGAATATATTTTTATAGATTGTTTATTACAATTCTTTGCTGCTTTTTCTATCAAGTGTGGAGAATGAGATCATTTAAGCTCCTTTTCTTTCTCTTATGTTTAAGAAAATTTCTATATTCCTTCCATGAAAGTAAAAGTTTCTCAATAATGCCGGAAGCTTGAAAGCCATAATCTATTTCATACATTTGGATAGAATTTCATTCACAGAATTATGTAGATTATGAACTTGATCCACTACATGTTTTTCAACTATCATATTAAAATAAATATACTGACCCACACCATATTTCTTACTCCATGCATCTTTGAAATTGCAGTAAGACTGCTACTATAAAAGTGTAAAAATATGTCCAAGTGTCCTAGAGAGGGGTGAATAGGACTTTTCAAAATTATTTACTTATAATAACATACAATGCCTAACTATAACTAAGATAAGTAAGGCAAAGTAACTCTATGGCTTCCAAGCCAATAGAGGGTCCAAACACAGGGTACACATGATTTATATGTAAAGCAACTAGCCTATGAAGATAGCGTATGTGAGAGCGTGTGGGATGTGATTCCTATCAATGCTTAAACATTCATTTAATCATGCATCATACATAATCATTCAAGAGAAATACATATAATTAGATCAATGCACAAATAGTCATTCCAAACACAACTATATATAGTGGTTCGGGTACTTCCTACTCCACTCTCGGCTGATGCACTCTCTCCTAAATTGTACAAGATTTCACTATCCAATGGTTTTAAATCAGGTTAACCATGAACCTTCACAACCTACACAAGGTTAACTAAGGAGCCTACACAAGGCAACCTTAGATGCATACACAAGGCGACAAGTCCTATACAAGGACACAACAAGGAGCCTACACAAGACAACACATCCTACACGAAGACAACGTATTCTCCCATCAGAGGCCTACGAAAGGTCTTAGCAAGTTTGTCACTCAAACTCTGAATCTCAATCCTACATAGGGGCTTCAGACTCAACGGACTCCATATACTTACAAATAAGTGAGTGAGCTCTTTTCTCACACAATCTGAAGAAAATCTTCTTTATTGATGAAGTATCTTCAACTCCCTTAAACTGCAATCGCTTATGATACTCCAAGCAATGCTCTAAGGTTGTGAAGTTTAGGGTTTGGACCGATCTTCTCTATTAAATGATATGAATTAAATACCTAGAGAAGATTCACATGAACTAAGCATTCAAGAGTTCCAACACAATGATTTTCCATTAAAGAGTGCTACTAGAACTTAATGAATGCAAGAGTTCATAATTCAATCCAAGTAAAGAAGATGACAATACATGCCTATGCTATGGATTAAATGATGAACTCTTATGGGAAAGAAGGCTTGGGGATGACGGTATAATATATCACAATAACTCTCTCAAGTTTCCTTTAATTATTGCTCATCTTACCAAGAAGCAACCCACAGGTATATATAAAGACGAATCACAATGGTAAAAAAATATACAGAAATCTGACATTGTCGATGCTATCGAATGGTCTTTGATTTCATCAAAATTTGAACTTCGATGTCATCAAACCTTTTTCGATTTCATCGACTACCTACACTAAGATATTTATTTGTGTGTAGAACATATTATGTTTGATCTTATCGAGCACCCTTCACTTTCATCAATGTGTACTTCGATGTCATCGAGAGGAGGTTCGATCCCATCAAATTTTTGTTATAAAAAATTACCTTTGGTTGCTGGAATATTTTGTCCTAATTTTTTATACAATCAATCATCTTTCGATGCTATCAAAATTTGAAGTTCGAAGACATCGAAGGGTCTTCGCTGTAATCGAAAAATGATGGATATTCCTTGATAGCTTGCTGGACAAACTGGTCCTGAATTTCGATGTAATCGAACAGTCTTCAATGTCATCGATAACTTACTCTTGATGTGATTGAACATGATTCGATTACATAGACGAATACTTAGAGAGTATTTTCTATATAAACGAAATGCCCTTAGTCGATTCAATTGAAGTGGGTTTGATGCTATCGAAATTTGAATTTCAATGTCATCAAACTCTATTCGATATAATCGACAATTCCCAACAGTTGATCATTTTATTACTGGACTGTATGGGCCTATTTATCAATTTAATCGAACCCTGTTTGATAGAATCGAAAATGTCCTCGATTGCATATCGATGCAATCGATTTTTCCTGTATAGTGCATGTTTATTCCTCTAATACTCTAAGTGATCAAAACTAATCTTAAGGATAAGATGTGGGTAATACTAAACTTAATTTGGGGTTATATACCTCAAGGGTTTGGTTAGGGAAGTGAGGTTTTGTTTACCTATGTGAAGTGCTCGAACTTCTTCTTGGTTGAGTTCTTAATCTTGTAATCTTCAGCTTGGGGCTCACTTGAAAGACTAACTCAACACTCACGTAATTTGACAAATCAGGACACTTTCAAACTCTCCTTTGTCAATTACGTGAAAAAACACCTAACAAACTCTAGAAATTACATTCAACTCAAGATATTACAAATTTTCTTATTTACAACTCGATTACATACTTGATATGACTTGAGTTGCTTGTAGCTCCCCCTTTGTTCATATTCCCTCTAACTTCCTGCATTTGAAGATTTGCAAAACACAATAACAACATACTTGTGGGAGTATGGTTCTCCCCCTTTTTGTCAGTCATTAGCAAAGGGTAAGAAATGTACGAGTTAGGCCAAGATAACTGAAGTATGGAATTTAGCAATGTATATTGGAAGATAGATGGATAAGATCACATAATTTCATAAGATAAGATAAGGAGTACAAATTTAGAACTTGATATGAATGAGTCATGCCACAGAGATATATACCAAAAAATAAATAAAAGGGCATCAATATGTAATTGTTGTCTAGGCACATCCTTTTGATATTAATTTTGGTTAACTGGGGAGCAGACCTAAGGCGATCAGTTGTGGGCATCAAGCCCACATGGTGTGATAGTAGACAGATGAGATGTGGAAATGGAATGAATACGTCTCTAGTGCTCTGGATACAATCAACAATCTGATGTACTATGATGGTGGGCAGGCACAAGGGGATACTTTGACAGATACTATAGATAAAGTCAAGCATGTAAGGGGTTAAGTCCGACTTGTTTGTCCTACGAGGATAAACATTTACACAAAAAATACTATGGAGCACCCTATACCGGTTTGCCATTTTGGAAGTCCGAAGCGCATTTCCTTGATACTAAGGAACATTTTCACCGTTACAAAAGAAACGTGTAACTTTCACTCGAACATTTATGGAGTCAAAGTCATGGTCAATCAGCCCTTGGGAGGAGGCTGGAATACCAATGAGTTGAGCGATTATAACTGGGGTGATTGCAGTTAAGGTCTGACCTATGGTGACTACAAAAGATACATGATGAAGGACTGGTGAGTGACAATATGAGAGAAACCGAATTACTTGGTCATTTTGAATCGTTCCTCCAAAATCAAGCATTTTGCTCCATCTTAATTTTTCTAATGTCTCTTCTATCCTAAAAGGCCTGATGCATTCGCGATCCATGTTTTTCTCGTATACCATCTTTCTTGTAAGGAATTTTGCATATAAATTTTCAAGCAGAGGAGGAACCTGAGGTATCATTATTTCCGGTTTGACCGATGGAGGAGGAACCTGAGGAGGAGTATTTCGTTGGGATCTCCTTGGTCGTCTAGCTGGAGACAGAGGAGGAGAGACTAGATCATCCGGCAGGGGTCATTCGGATTTAGGCCTACAACGCATTTTTGTTTGAACGGGGCTAGACGATTCTCCTACTACTGCCGTTTTTTTCGTTTTTTCCTTTGGCATTTTGTTGGAATTGGACATAATAGATGGAAATGGTAGGAAGGATGCAATGAAAATACCCAAAACAACAAAAAACCCCAAATGAATTTCAGCAAGCCCTAGGAAAACTCTCTAATGAAATGAAAGTGAAGGATCACATATGGAAGGTCTTACCAATTTGGGGAGCACAAACGATGAATAGAGGAGTGCAAAGAGGTCATCGAATCTCCAGGGCAAATCAGGAGATGAACTGACGCAGAAAAATGATGGAGACTGAAAAAATCCCAGCCGCGCAGTGTATATAAATCTCGATATTTGGATGCTATTGAAGTATGTTGGATACCATCGAAGAAAGGACTTCAATACCATCGAAACAAGTTCGATGTAATCAAAAAATTGTCCAGTTACGTCAGTGAGATTGAGATCTTTGATGCAATCGAGTAGTATTCAATACCATCGAAGTGTTTTCGATGACATCGAATATCCCTCGATTTCATCGAAATAGCCTAAAGACAGTTTATACCAGTTCAACATGTACTAACCTATTTTTAAAGATGTACACATATAGTTATCAATAAATTGACATTTCGTACATCCAAAAAGGAACAAAAAGAAAAATTATAATATACATATATTCAAAAAAGAATAATGAGGCTACAGATCCTCAAATGTTATAGTTAGCTCAAATGGACCATAGATTAGATTAGATTGGATATATTTCATTAGATGATCAACAATCTCTTAGTCTGTATTAAGTACTTTATATGAAAAACAAACTTTTCTGGTCTTATTAAGGTATTAAATCATTTAGTAATGATTATGGGTGTTGATCCCAAAACACGTATGATACCCAACATATGGAGGAGTGAAATGTTTATCAAATTTTCCTGTAATGCATGATTCTCATTAATCTCCATGTTAGTGAAAAGATTATTAGTCATGTGGTTGGTCATTAATTGACTCTTACAAAAAGATTTATATTCATTTACATATGTATTCCAAACTTTTATACATATCCTTGAGTTAACTTGATAGATTGTGTTTTTAAGTCCCTTGACTAACATCTTTAGTTAATCCTAACTCAAGAGTTTTTCTTTTCTCACTTCTTCTTGATGTATCTCCCTTATGAAGTAACTGACCCATTATAAAATATAATATAAAAAAAAGGGGTCATGATCAATAGTTGGTTCGCTTGGAGCAATCACTACAAGTGCCCGAGTTAATTTTAGCATTACTAGCAGGGAAATTGTATTTGTTTTGCATCATCCACTTGGTAACCACTTTCTTTGAGCATGAAGTTTTGAATTCTTTCGGTTATTCATTTTGAATTCATTAGGTAATTGATTTAGATATTCTTGTTCTGGGGAGTTCCTTAATTTTTGCATCATTTTTCAAGTTGATCTGAATTTACTTTTATAGTTCAACCTGGAAGTGAGATGAGGTTGTCTGGGCGTAGGACATTCAAATTTGTAGTATCCCATTTTTCTGCATAGATGGCAGGATGAGCCAACCAAAGTTTTCTTGTTTGAAGCAGTTGAATTGATCATCACAGGTGAAGTAGAGAAAGAGTTTGATTTATCTGTTTCATATCCTAGGCCTCGCATATTCTTAGATTTCCTACCCAAGCCTAGAAGTCTTTCCAACTTTTCATTACTTTGAGTAAATTTATGACTAAGTTCCGCTGTGTGATCAGATTTTTCTACTTCTAGTTTCAAATTTTTGTTTTCCTTTTCCAGTTTCTAAATTTTTTATTATAGAAGATCAATTTTCTTAATTAGTTTTTCAACATCAATACTGTTGACAGCAGTTCCTCTTTCATACTTGATTCTCTCAAGGTTATACTCATCTTCTTCTTCATGATCATTGGGAATGACTGTAGTGGTGGAGGCCATGAGTATTTTCAATGAATTTTGGTTTCCATCACTTTCTAACTCACTAGTTTTTGAGTTGGAGTCATCAGAGTCATCCCAAGTGGTTGTCATAGCTTTTCCCTTTGATTTCTTTGTGGGACATTCGATGGATATGTGACCATACGTCTTGCAGTTGTAACATTGGGGTTCATTGGACTTGTCGAAGGATTTTTGAACCTTTTAGCCAAAAGGGCAACCTCCTCATCCCCATCTTCATCCTCACTTCCTTCTTCCTCTATTGTAGTTATGGTTCTAGAAGCATTGAGAACATTGTTTTTGAATTTTATGCGTAGTTTGAAGTGTAGTTCAAAAGTTTGTAGAGAACTCGCTAGTTCTTCTACTTTCATTTCATCAATATTCTACATTCTTCAATGGTGGTGACTTTAGAGTTAAAACGTTTCGACAAAGATCTCAGAATTTTTCTACATATTTTGGCTACCGGAATTTTCTCTCCAAGTCTTCTCATTGAGTTACATATGATATTTAGTTTAGTGAAAAACTCCATAAATGTCTCATGTTCTTTCATTTTTAAGTGTTCGAATTGGGTTGTCAAGAGCTGCAGCCTTGACCTCTTTACTATGCTGGTTCCTTCATGGGTTGTTTTCAATAAATCACATGCTTCTTTTGACGTTCCACACATACTAATCAGATTAAATACCTCTTTTAAAACTGCACAGTAAGTAGCATTCATAGCTTTGGCTTCACTTGTTTTCTTTTCTTTATCAAAGGCAGTCCATTTTTCTTTTAGTTTGGGTTTAATGACAGTTGTGCCATTTTCAAGTATCACTTGTTCAGTTGGTGGCACATATACATTCTCAACAATTTTTTAAATGTCATGGTCCAAAGATTGCAGAAAATAGTTCATTCTTGCTTTCTAATATGCATATTTAGAACAATCAAATATTGGTGGTTGAGAGACTGATGTTCCCTCTCCTTTGGCCATAATTCCAACTTCAGTTAGGATCTCCCTCTAGGTTGTTAAACCCTTCAAGAGGAACCCGCTCTAATACCAATTGAAATTATGGTAGGACAACTATTATAGAAATATGAAAATATATCCAAGTGTCCTAGAGGGGGGTGAATATGACTTTTTGAAATTATTTACTTATAATAACATACAATGTTAACTATAACCAAGATAAGTAAGGCAAAGTAACTCTATGACTTTCAAGCCAATAGAGGGTCCAAACGCATAGGCTACACAATATTTATATGTAAAGCAACTAGCCTATGAAGATAGTGTATGTGAGAGTGTGCAAGATGTGATTCCTATCAATGCTTAGACAATCATTTAATCATGCATCATAAATAATCATTCAAGAGAAATAAGCATAATTAGATCAATGCACAAATAGTCATTCCAAACACAATCATATATAGTGGTTTGGGTACTTGCCTACTCCACTTCAGGCTTACACGCTCTCTCCTAGAGTGTATAAGATTTCACTATCCAGTAGTTTTAAATCAGGTTAACCATAAATCTTCACAACCTACACAAGGTTAACTAAGGAGCTTACACAAGGCAACCTTAAATGCCTACACAAGGCAACAAGTCCTACACAAGGACATAACAAGGAGCCTACACAAGGCAACATGCCCTACACAAGGACACAACAAGGAGGCTACACAAGGCAACATGTCCTACACAAGGACAACGTATTCTCCCATCGGAGGCCTACGAAAGGTCTTATCAAGTTTGTCACTCAAACTCTGAATCTCAATCCTACACAAGGAAAGGGCTTTAGACTTAACAAACTCTGTATAGTTACAAATAAGTAAGTGATCCCCTTTCTCGCACAATCTGAAGATGATCTTCTTTGTTGATGAAGAGTCTTCAACTCCCTTGAATCGTAACCGCTTATGATACTCTAAGCAATGCTCCGAGGGTGTGAGGTTTAGGGTTTGGACCGATCTTCTCTATTAAATGATATGAATTAAATACCTAGAGAAGATTCCTATGAGCTAAGCATTCAAGAGTTCCAGCACAATGATTTTCCATTAAAGAGTGCTATTGGAACTCAATGAATGTCAGAGTTCATAATTCAATCTAAGTAAAGAATATGATAATAAATGCTTGTGCTATGATTGAATGATGAACTCTTATAGGAAAGAAAGCTTGAGGATAATGGTATAATTTATCGCAATAATTCTCTCAAGTTTCTTTCAATTCTTGCTTATCTTACTAAGAAGCAACCCACGGGTATATATAAAGATGAATTCCAATTGTAAAAAAATGGATAGAAATCTGACATTGTCGATGCTATCGAATGGTCTTCGATTTCATCGAAATTTGAACTTCGATGTCATCGAACCTTTTTCGATTGCATCGACTACCTACACTAAGATATTTATTTATGTGTAGAACATATTCTGTTCGATCTTATCGATCACCCTTCGATTCCATCGATGTGCACTTCGATGTCATCGAGAGGAGGTTTGATCCCATCTGATTTTCTTTAGAAAAAATTACCTTTAGTTGCTGGAATATTTTGTCCCAATTTTCAATACAATCGATCATCCTTTGATGCTATCGAATTTTGAAGTTCGATGACATCAAAGGGTCTTCGCTGTAATCGAAAATGATGGATATTCCTTGATAACTTGCTAAATAAACTGGTCCTGAATTTCAATGTAATCGAATAGTCTTTGATGCTATCGATAACTTATTCTCGATGTGATCGAACATGATTCGATTACATCGAGGAACACTTAGAGAGTATTTTCTATGTAGACGGAATTCCCTTAATCAATTCAATCGAAGTGGGTTCGATGCTATCAAAATTTGAATTTCGATGTCATCGAATTCTATTCGATATAATCAACAATCCCTAGCAGATGATCATTTTGTTGCTGGACTGTATGGGCTTATTTATCGATTCAATTGAACCATGTTTGATAGAATAAAAAATGTCCTTGATTGCATATCGATGCAATCGAGTTTTCCTGTATAGTTCATGTTTATTCCTTTAATACTCTAAATGATCAAAACTAAACTTACCAAGGATAACATTTCGGTAAGACTAAGTTTAATTTAGGGTCATATACCTCAAGGGTTTGGTTAGGGAAGTGAGGCTTTGTTTACCTATGTGGAGCGCTCGAACTTCTTCTTGGTTGAGTTCTTGATCTTGTAATCTTCATCTTGGAGCTCACTTATAAGATTGACTCAACACTCTTGTAATTTGACAAACTAGGACACTTTCAATCTTATGTTTTGAATTACTTCTCCAAATGTTCCAAGAGTTCTTTGGCTGAAGTGTGATGGCAGCAAACATCGTAGCTTTCATTTATCACCAAATTCAGAATATGGTTTCGACACAAATAGTCATTCTCTTCCCAATTAGATCATTCAAATGAGGTTGCAGATTCATTTGCCTCAACTGATGGTATCATTTTATGATGACATAGATTATTTTAAAAGTTGTCTAGCAAAACTTCTTCTATTGCTCTCTTAAAAAAAATCAATAAAAAGTTTTGATTGTAGGATTTTTTGAGATGGTTGCTATTTGAGATTGAGATTTTGAAGGCTAACAAATTTATCTTTAAATTGTTGGTTCAGGAGTAAATAGATAAGAAATAAAATTCTTTTAGGATACGGAGATGGTATATCAAAAATAAAATGAAAGAAGGAGAGATAAAGTACGTTTTAATCGTTTTCTTAACGACATATTCCTTCACAAGGATTTGAACCTCGATGCACTAGGTTGCAACTCCTTTGTCCTCAGGATACAATAGTTATCTATAATGATAAACGGATCAGATTAGGTGCACACTCAATACAAGCCTCTTAAAGTTAGAGATGCCTTCACTGATTACCTATAGAGAGGAAGAAAAGGGAAAGTTGAAGAAGAAGAGAGTAGATTAAAAAAAAGGAAATAACATTGATATTTCAAATGAAAGGTAAAGGTAAGATTTAAGAAAAAGTGGGAGAACATATGGCACTTAGAGATGCATATGGGGCATTAGCCCAAGATGCGTGACACTCAAGGATGATCGCATGGCACCAACCCAGTACGTGTGGCACACACAGTTCGTAGGGTCCCTCTCTCCAATTACAATACAAACCTCTAGACCAAGGTATTAATGTAAAATCCTTTTGAGTGTAGAATGTAATGGATAGAGTGGATTTTATATATACAATATCTTACAATCTTGAATTATGTTCCCTAACATTGCACATGTTGCAAACTTACCATGCTACATTGTCCTTTCCACCATATCAGATGTATAAGAGATCCCATTAGTGAAAAATATATGCCACATCGTAGTTATTAAGGGCCCATTTGGATACAACAAAAAGTAGCATTTTTAGCTTATATAAGTTAATAAGCTACTTTTCTTAATTTATTTTAATTATTAAAATTAAATAAGCAGCTTATTAGACATAGAAGGCATTTGGATCATAAGTTACTTTATATAAGCTACTTATGTGTCAAGTAACTTATCTTGGTTTCTTCTTATTTAGTAAATAAGTAGGTTTGGTAAACAACGTACTTATTAGCCAAAAAGTAAAAAAAAAATATGTTTAGTTCCCAACATCACATAAATACTTATCCCTCAAGTTTGTTCAGTCCACCCTTAATATTCATCGTGCATCTTCCATCATGTGGGTTCAACCTTTGAGGTGGATCGTTCATTATATTGGGCCCACCTTGGCCCCGTCATCAATATGAATTGTCTAATGTGTGGGGCCTACCTTCAATGTGGACCATTCACCTTCTGAGGCCCACCTTTGATGTGGGCTATCCATCATGTGGGGCTCACCTTGGATATGGGTCATTCATCAAGCAAGCCATCTTTAATGTAGACCGTCCATCATGCAAGGCCCAACTTTGAAGTGGGCCATCCATCGAGCGGGGCTCGCCTTAGATGTGGGTCATTCCTCATTAGGTGATGACCTTCGATGTGAATTATCCTCATGTAGGGCCCACATTGATATGGGTCATCTATTATATGGGGCTCACCTTTAATATCCACTACCCCTCATGTGGAGCCCACCTTTGATGTTGATTGTCCATTGTGTGGGCCCCACCTTCAATGTAGGCCGTCGATCATGCGGGACTTGCCTTCGATGTGGGCCATTCATAATTTTGGGTGGACCTTTGATGTGACTTCTGTTATGTGGGGCCCACCTTTAATGTTATTATCCATCACATGGGGTCACCTTCAATACCCACTACTCCTCATTTGGAGCCCACCTTTAATATGGATCGTCTATCGTTTGTGCCCCACCTTCAATGTGGGTCATCTATCATGCGGGGCTCGCTTTTGGATGGGGTCATTCATCATTAGGGGCCTACCTTTGATGTGCACAATCAGCTATGTGGGGCTCACTTTTATATGAGCCATTCATAATGTGGGGCCCACCATTGATGTGGACGGCCCATCATGTGGGGCCTCCTTTGGCATGGACCATCCATCACATGGAGAGAGAGAGAGAGAGAGAGAGAGAGAGAGAGAGAGAGAGAGAGAGAGAGAGAGAGAGAGAGAGAGAGAGAGAGAGAGGTAAAGTTAGAAGATAAAAAGCAAGGAAAGAAAAAAGCTCATGGGGATAAGTAACTTTTACCACATAAGTTACTTTTATAATGGTGCTTACCAAACTAACTTAAGTCAAAATACTAACTTATTAAGTTAGAAAGTTACTTATTAGGTGGTATCCAAACGGGCCCAAAGTAATTTATTTCTTTTAGAGTTTGTTTAGCATCTTTGCTTGAATTTAATAAGAGCTTTTTCAATAAGAGATATTCTAATAAGCTCCTTTTGTTCTAGCTCTTGTTTTAAATAAGATTGTTTGGTAAAATCACTTTTTCAAAATTGAAAAAACCATTATTTGAAATAATGATGTTTGGTAAAATATTTAAATAAGAATTTTTTATGGGTAATTGATATCATTTTTAAAGATGATGAGAGCTCCATTATAAGAGCAATCCATATGGTTGTTTTAGTGGATCTCACCATATATGGATCGTGCCCCAAATGGTAAAAGACTGGATGGTTATATACAACCTTCATATTTAAAGACATTTTGGCCATCCATAACGTCATATATTGAAGATGAATCATCTATAATATAGAGCCCACCTTTTATGTGGATTCTCGATCATGTGAGTTAAACCTTCAAAGTGGGTAATCCATCATGCAAGGCCCATCTTAGATGTGGACCCTTCATCATTAGGGGCCCATCTATATGTAGGCCATCCATCATGTGTGGCCCACCATCAATGCTAATTATCCTTTATGTGAGGCCCTTAATGTGCATTACCCATCACCCATCATGTGGAGTCCACATTTGATGTGTCTATAGTGTGGGCCCTACCTTCGAAGTGGATTGTCCATCATGTGGGGTCCACTTTTGATATCCACCATTCATCGTGTGGGCCGCGCCTTCTATGTGGATCATCCATCACATGACCAACTTTGGATCAGGGTCATCCATCATGCGAGACCTTGGATGTGGACCGTCCATTATGAGGGGCCACACTTTGATTTAGGCCATCCATCATATGAAGCCAACTCCATCTATTATGTGGGTCCACCTTGATGTGGACCATTCATTGTGTGGGGCCCCACCTTCAATATGGGTCGTTCATCAT
This sequence comes from Magnolia officinalis, assembly GCA_021015155.1. Classification (NCBI taxonomy): domain Eukaryota; kingdom Viridiplantae; phylum Streptophyta; class Magnoliopsida; order Magnoliales; family Magnoliaceae; genus Magnolia; species Magnolia officinalis. Next base: position 28,975,667 of record JAJHSJ010000016.1, on the reverse strand, counting down.
GAGGGCCCACCTTTGATATCAACCTACCATCATGTGGGCCCACCTTCAATGACCATCATCCAACATGCGGGTCCACCTTCTGTCATGGTGGGCCACACTTTGATGTGGGCCATCCATCATGTGGGGCGCACCTTTAATGTCCACCATCCACCATGTGGGTCCCACCTTTATTGTGGACCATCTATCATGAGAGACACCCTTTATGTGGATAGTCTATTATGCAGGGCCACATTTTGATCTGAGCCATCCATCATGTTGGACCCACCTTTAATGTCCACCGTCCATCATGTAGGTCCCACCTTTGTTGTGGACTGTCCATCATGTAGGGTGCAACCTTCGATATGGGTCATTTATCGTTTGGACCCACCTTTAATGTCAACTTTCCATCATATGGTCTCACATTCAATGTCCAGCATCCACCATGTGGGTCCCGCCTTTGATGTGGATTGTCCATCAGTTAGGGCCTGCTTGATGTGGCCCATCCATCATATGGGGCCACACTTTGATGCTTGCCATCCATCATGTGGGACTCACCTTTGATGTGACCGTGCATTATGTGGGCTTACCTTTGATGTAGACCATTCATCATGTGGGGTCTCATCTTCAATATGGGTCATTTGTCACGTGGGCCTACCTTGGAGAGATTGTAAAGAGAGAGGGCAATATGGAAATTACTTAAAAGTTTTAAGGACAAACTTGTTCAAAATTAACTAAAAATGTCTACCCACTTAAGCAAAGTAAGGTTTTTTTTCCTTTAGAAATTAACATCTCTCCAACTTATAAAATCGGAGCTTATTTGCTAGTCTCTAAACAAATAAGCCCCATAATTAAACTTTTACCAATTAATCTAAAAGCTTATTATTATTTAGAAATAAGCTAATAAACTCTCATTTGCCGATATAACCAAACACTCTAGTTTTTTTTTTTAATCATCATCTTCCATGGAGTAACTTATTAAGGACCTAGTTGGATACTATCAAACAAGTTAGTAACCTCCATAATTTCAAAGGAAGCCCTGTATGATGGACAATTCACATCAAAGGTGAGGCCCACATGATGGGTAGTCCACATCAAAGGTGGGCCTCACATGATGGATGATCCATGTTAATGTGGCCCTACACAATAGATAGTCCACATCAAAGGTTAACCCCTAATGATGAATGACTCACATCCAAGGCGAGCCTTGCATGATGGATGATCTACGTTGTAGGTGGGCTCTACAAGATGGATGGTTTGCATCAAAGGTGGGCTCCACATGATGGAAAGTGGACATTGAAGTTGGGCCGCACGTGATGGATGACCCACATTAAGGCGGGACCCATCTAATGGATGGTCCACATCAAAGGTTGGCCCTTAATGATAAATGGTCCACATCCAAGGTGAGCTTTGCATGATGGACGACCCACATCGAAGGTGGGGCCCATATGATAGATGATCCACATCAAAGGTGGGCTTGACGTGATGGGTGGTTGGTATTGAAATGGGCCCACATGATAGACGCTAACATTGATGGTGGGCCCCGCTTGATGGATGATCTATATTAAGGTGGGCCTTGCATAATGGACGACCCACGTCAAAGTTGGGCCCCATGATGAACAGTCCACATTAAAGGTAAACCTCACATGACCGACGGTGCACATCCAATGTCCAACAAGATGGACGACCCGCATCCAAAGTGACCTCATGATGGATAGCCCACACTGAAGGTGGGCCTTGCAAGGTGGATAGTCCTTATTGAAGGTTAGCCCCACACAATGGATGATTCACATTGAAGACGTGTCCAAGGTGGGCCCAACGTAATGAATGGTTCAGATCAAAGGTTGGTCCACATCATAGATGGTGGACCAAATATAATTGAGAGATAAGTACTTAAGTGATATTAAAGACTGAAACATACCTTCTCACTTTTTGGTTGGTAAGCATGTTGTTTACCAAACATACGTATCTATTAATGAGTAGAAACCAAGATAACTAACTGAGTTAGTTTTAAAAGCTAAAAGCTACTTATTTTAATAAGTTTTTATTTTTATTTTTTTACTTATTGCTTTTCTACTTTTATATCTCTTAGTAATAATCCATTTCAAAAGAGCCTCTTTCTCACTGTCCTTACCAAAGGAGGCCCGACGTGATGGACTTTTTCCCATCAAAGGAGGGGCCCACACGATGGACAATCCACATCAAAGGTGGGCCCCACGGTGGGGTCCACATGGTGGATGGTCTACATCAAAGGTGGGCTTCATAGGATGGATGACCCACACTAAGATGGACCTCACATGATAGATGATCCACATCAAAGGTCGACCCAAATAATGAGTGGCCCACATCCAAACTAGGTTATGCATGATGGATGACCCACATCAAAGGTGGGGCCCACATGATGGACGGTCCACATCAAAGGGTAGGCTCCACATGATGGCAATGGATATTGAAGGTGGGCCCCAAATGATGGACAATAACGTTGATAGTGGGCCCACCTATCCAGTGGTTTCTTCATATTATGTGCACCTATCCAGTGGTTTCTTTGTATTATCTTATGGGGGTGGGAATGACCTTATGATGGGTTTAGATGGCATAAGATGGCATAATAATCAGCACAGTAGGCCTGGGAATATTTTAATGGCAGTCATTCAATCTCCATTGTTTCATTCAATGTGGCCCACTTAAGATTTGGATCTGCCTCATTTTTTAGCACACCTCTTAACATGGTATAGTGAAATAGATGGACATGGTGTAATTCTAAGAAACATCTTGATGGGCCTTATACCTGGTGTTGGATTCACCCAGCAATCTGCGTCCATTAAGATGAGAGGAGTAGATGGTCATGTCAAGCGTGTTAACTTGTTTGGTCAAGCCATGAGCGTGGGCCCACCTTGATGTGTGTATTGTATATCCATGCCCCATCCATTTTACCAACTCATTTTAGGGCATGAGCCCAAAAGCAAAGCAGATCCAAATCTCAGGTGGACCACACCATAGGAAACATGGTGATTAAACATGGTGATTGAACTCCCACTAATAAGAACTTAATGGGGCCATAAAAGTTTTGGATCAAGCCGATATTTGTGTTATCTCTTCATCCCAGTCTTTGTGACCTTACCTAACCAACAGGTTGAAGGGCAAATAAACATTACACTGGGCCTAGGAAGTTTTTAATGGTGGGTGTTCAATCACCATTGTTTCCTGTGGTGTAGTCGGCCTGAGGTTTGGATCTGGTTCATTTTTTTTTTTTTACTAATATTCTAAAATAAGCTGGCAAAATAGATGAATGTATTGGATATATAATAAATGAGAGCGGATTAAGTGCAGCCCCACCCAACACGGTACAGCCCACCTTGATGTATGTATTGTATATTTCCATTTTTCCGTTTCATTTTTGGGTCCAAATATGCACCAGGCCACATGAAACAGTGGTGATTGACTATTAAAAAATTCTTGTGGGCCACAAGTTTTAGAACGAGCTGATATTTATTTTTCCTTTCGTCCATATCTATGTGACCTTATCAATAGGTTGGATGGTAAATAAATATTATAGTGGGCATTAACGTGAGCCCTAGGAAGTTTTAATGATGGGTATTCAATCACTTGGGCTGGCGTCAGGATGGGTATAGAATACATGCATCTAGGTGCGGCTGGCGTCAGGGTGGCAACCTGCTGGGGTCACCAGCCAAACGTAGACATGGTTTGGCTAGTGACCCCAACATCAGCCAACTAGCTGGTGTCAAAGCTTTATGGCCCTAACATAATGTATGTATTTTAATCAGATTAAAGGCTATCTATTCTAGCAGCTCTCATTCTACGGCGTGATCCTAAAAATGAGGTAGATCCAAATCACAGGTGAATAACACCACATGAAAATAGTGTTGATTAAATGCTCACCATTAAAAAGTTCCCAACGTCAACTGTAATATTTATTTGCCATCTAACTTGTTGACATGGTCACATAGACCTCGATGAAGGTAAAACACAAATATCAGCTTGATCAAATACTTCAGTGGCCCCATATTTTCAATGGTAAGCATTCAATCCCTACTGTTTCATGTGGTGTGATACATCTGAGATTTGGATCTGCCTCATTTTTGTGTTCATGCCCTAAAATGAGCTGGCAAAATAGATGAACGGACTAGATAAAACACAGACATCATGGTGAGGCCCACAGAACTTAGACACTACCTAGCGAGCTGGTGTTGGGGTCACTAGCCAAACCGTGTCCCATAACAAGAATGTCAAGGTGGCCCAACAGTCACATTACCTAAATGGTTATTTCAAGGATGCAACATGAGACTTTTTACCGGAGCTAATATAAACATATACTTACCAAACATGCTTATCTGCTTATTTAATAGAAACCAAGATAAGCTACCTGAGGCATGTAAGAGTAACTTATTGTCCAAACCGGCCTTGTAATGAGGAGTTGGTGACTTGTTGGCTTTAGAATGCTACGGTTGTATGTCTCCCGAATAAGGTTTATTATCCATGCGCAGGTGGGAGCAGTAAACATCGACATGAGGGCGCATGCCTCACCATGTGACATGTGTGAGCTCTCCATCAGGTGATATACAGTATTTAGATCTTCTAATGTAAAACCAGGCGGGCTTTAGCATGTTAACACAAATGAATAATTAAAAAGAAGTAAAAAACCAGTCAATTTACTTGTACCTCTCGGTCCACCTCAAGTGTGAAATTATCTGAATTTTTAAGCATAAGAAACATTATTTCCAAGTTAGGGAAATCACAAATCTTATACAAGTTTCCTATATCTTCACATGTGACTCCATGTGAATTTGGCCCGTGTTGAATTAGAACCTCCACTCATTGTAGTGGCGTTTGAAGAAGAAGAGGGTTCTACAGTGGCCGGTTCCTCGCGGACATTCGAGGAAGCATTGCCTCTAGCAACTGCACTGCAAAATTAAAATTTAAAAAAATCCAGAATTGTTTCTTTAAGGGAATTTTACAAAAATAAAACTAAAACTAATATGAAATTTACATTATAGTACAAAAATGTTTTCAAAAAGTTACCTCATTAAACATATAATTATCATTCTACTGCCTTCCAGTACGTACCTTCTCACGTGGTGTGAGCAAATGGATCAGTCACTCAGGTGGGACCTACCATGATGTTTATGTAAAATTCACCCCAACCACACCTAAAAATAATCTCCATATGTGATTCAGGTGGACCACATGATTGGAAAAAGTGTACGGGATAGCACTTGCCCTCCAAACTGTTTTCATTAGTGTGGCCTATGTGAATCACGTATGGGTATGATTTTTGAGAGACATGCCTAAAGTTTTGTACGTAACTTAATGGTTGGAGTGGATTTTATATAATTATCATGGTGGGCTCTGTAAAAATCAAGGGTAGATGTCTTTCTCACAGCTTTTTCCTATTATGTGGCTCACAAGATTCACGTGTCAGATGATATTTAATCTCGAAGCCTAATATTGGGCTAAATATCTAATGGTCCCAATGGATTTTACATAAACATTGTGGTGGCCCCATCAAAATCAAGAGGGGCATCTCGTATAATTATTTCTTTTTATTTAAGAGAGGGACATTGGGACGTTTTTTTACTGGCCCAACATTATGTGTATGCAAAATCCACTTGGACCAATGTGTAATCCCAGTTTAGGTCTGCAACCAAAAAATTTATGCCGACTTGTGATTCAGGTGGGCAACACTAGGGAAATGAGTCAGGATAGATATTTACCCTTGATTTTTGCAAGGCCACTGTGATAATTATATAAAATCCACTCCCATCATTAGATGCAACACAAAAATTTAGTCATGGCGCCTAAAAATAAGGCCCATCCTTCTTTAGGTAGGCCATACCAAGGGAAATAATTGGGATGGCAATTCTTGCCATATGCACTATTTACAATCATGTGGTCCACTCAATAAGGGTTGGGGGTGATTTTTAGGTCCTTAGCCTAACATGAGTTATCTCATGTGGTGGTTGGGGTGGATTTTACATAAACATCGCGGTGGGGTTGACCGAAGCAACCTACCCATTTGCTTGCACGCCTGCTATTAAAGAAATGTCATAAAAGATAATAGAATGATAATTTATCCGGTAATTAAGGATGTAGCTTTTTGAAAACCTCTTTGAAAAAGGTATGAGAATGTAAATTCTATATTAATTAGGTAGGTTTGATTTTTTAAAAATCCCCTTCTTATAGGGAAAATAATTTTCGCATAAAAGATATCAACATCGAGCATTGAAACCCTATTGTTTGCAATAACGTTACATACTTAAGTCTTAGAATTGCCTCATTTTTTAGTCATACCTTAACATGCTAACATGATATGAAAAAATAGATGGATAGAGTAGATGTCACATGGTCATCATGGTGGACCCTATACTGCAAGTAAGGGCTAGAATAAGATTTGGTGAGCACACACATGCTATATAGCTCATGTACATATTAAAGTTTGCCATTATGTCACATAGATCCAAGATCCAATCCATCCACTGGAAAACCACAACTACATTGATGCACCAGCCTAAGAAATTAGCTTGATCCACTAGTCAAGCGGGCCATTGCAAAACAAATCTATTGCTCTAAGAACTTAGTCGAAGTTTTCTAACCCTTCCACCTGTTTTTAATATTGGGGGACACCTTCTTATGGATCAGGTTAATTTTAGGGAGAATATGGTCTAACCAACCAATCGATGGATTTGATCTCTGACCTGTTAGGAACTATGGAGCCTGATCATCAGAGGTGTACCGTTCATCCAACTAACACTTTCGCGAGTTGAGCTCCACGTTGAGCTCCTAAGGAGCTAGCTCTCCCTTGCTTGAGAGTTTGGGGGCGTGCCCACGATCCAAAGGGCAATTTCATAATTTCACATGGAGTATTATGTAAACCCTAGTTCACATGAGTTGATATATATATATATATATTGATATATATATATATTATATTGTTGAGAGAGAGAGAGAGAGAGAGAGAGAGAGAGAGAGAGAGAGAGAGAGAGAGAGAGTCGCCGCTGCGTTGAGAGTTGCTTCTTCATTTTCTTCCTTGAGCATAGTGGATTTGATAAAATCTAAGGTAAGAAATGAATTTTGGAGAATATTTTCTTAATTTTACGGTAAATAAATCATTTGCAAAGAAATAAATATATAGAAGAATGAGAGAATCAAATACCTAATCCGATCTAGAATATCACTTCAAGAAAATATTCTTACATCTGGTAGTTGTGTAATGTAGAACTATTACAACTGGGAGATATATCTTTGATTGATATTTCATAATACTCCTCCTCAAGTTGGTGTATGAATATCTGTAATGCTCAACTTTCTTGGTAGAAGATGGAACTGATCCTGACCAAGGGCTTTTGTGAAAATATCTGTAAGTAGATGAGTGGTAGGCAAAAATCTCACACCCTAAGCCCCTGCTCCACTACTTAGACCCAGATTCCTAGCCTGACTTTGACATTGGAGGGTCCCCTGCTCTAGCCAGGGTATCCTTTGCTTTCTTCCCGTACAGGCTTATAGGACTCTATGCGTGTATTCGGAGCTCAGCGAGGGTGAACTAGATTTCTGCATCAACATTTTGGCACCGTCTGTGGGAATTTGAACAAAAAACCGCTTTTACTACACCGAGAATGGCAAGAGGAAGGAAGAAAATGCATACGCCAACTGTTGCTGTTGATCCCGAGCCATCTAGGGCGTAGAACTCAACTTCTGGACTATAGATAGAATCTGCGCCAACAGAGCCTACTCAACGATCGAGGAATCGAGGAGGCAGATATTAAGCATTACAGCACCAGATGGAGATGCTGGTCAATGAGGTCAGCCAGATGAGGCAACAAATGAACATGCAACATCTACCTTTAGACCAGGGGGTAAATGCTTTAGCCCCCGCAGTGTCTCGAGATGCCTCACGAGGAGCATCTGCTCGGGTCCCAACATGGCCGCAAGAGCCTTCGAACCAAGCCCCAATGCATGTCTCTAAGACATCAGCATTGGCCCCAACTGACCTTCGCCACGAATTGGAACGGAGAAGATGCGAAAGGACTCTCGAGCCTGACCAGGTTCAGGAAGCAGTGACTGAGAACAAAGATCCCTGGGAGACTTAGCTCGAAGAACTACGAGGCCAGATCGACACGATGTGTCGGACGTATCAAACTCAGATTCCTACCACCGTGGACGTGATGATGGAGGAAACCGAACCCCCGTTCACTAGCGAAATAATGAACGTGGTGATGCCTCTAAGGTTCTAAATGCCTCCCATCATGCCCTACTCGGGCTTTGAGGATCCTACCGAGCACATGGAATCCTACCGTTCATGGATGGAGCTCTAGTCAGCCATCAGACTAATCATGTGCCCAGCATTCTCGATAACGCTTACTGGAGCCGCGTGAGGCTGTTATTGACAATTGAAGCCTAGGTCTATTGGTTCATTCGCTGGGCTTAGTAAGGCGTTCCTCTCTCAGTTCATCGTAGGGAAGCAGTGCAGGAAACCCTCTGTACACTTGCTCACCATCAAGTAGAAAGATGAGAAAGCTCTGAAGGATTACATTCTCCGATTCAATGGAGAGCGATGTAAGTCAATGATTACTCAAACAAGATGGCTCTAGCTGCAATAATCTCCGTGCTTAAGGAAGGAAAGTTCCTATTCTCGATAGGGAAAAACCCTCCGACTACAATGGGTGACTTTATGAATTGAGCAGAAAAATATTCAAATGCCGAGGACTTATTCAGCTCTTGGAAAGGGACCCATCATGTAGGAAGCTCCTCTCGAGACAAAAAGTGCAAGGACGCCCCTTTCCAGCCGAGCACGAACAAAAAGAGGTAAGATGAGGATGGATCCCACAGCCAAAGATCGAGTAGAAAACCCGGAAGCTGATTCAGCTCGTATACTCCTCTCAACACATCTCCAGAGCAGATCCTCTTGGATATCTAAGATAAGCGACTTTTACATTGGCCGAGTTGCATGAAGATAGAAGCGGGCCAGCGAGACAAGCGCAGATATTGTCGGTTTCATCGGGATCATAGGCATAACACCAGTGATTGTGTCGACTTGAAAGAGGAGATCAAGACCCTTATTCGCAAGGGACACTTGCGTCAATACATAAAGGAAGAGAGACAGGATCGGAAGGACGAGCAGCCGAGTAGAGCAACGGATGATGGTACCAAGATCCAGACGATATACAGAGGACCGTCTGGAGGTGGAGACTCAAACCAGGCCTGAAAAGCTCATGCTCGGAGTACTGATCCCGAGCACTATATCCACTTAGCTGACAGGCCGAGAAAGGCACTTCGAATAAGTCCATGCAGTCTCACGTTTATAGAGGATGATGCACACGGAATTCAGCATCCTCATGATGATGCCTTGGTGGTCACAATGACGATAGCCAATCGTAAGGTGTACCGCATCGTGGTCGATACGGGAGCTCAGCTGATATCTTATACTCCAAGGCGTTCGACAAGATGGGCATTAATAGGTCACACCTTTGACCTATTCGGACCCCTTTGCATGGCTTCGTAGGCGATAAAGTTATCTCGGAGATCTCCCTCCCAGTCACAGTAGGGGAAGGACAGAACCAAGTCACCTTGTTGTTAGACTTTTTGGTGGTAAACACTCTGTTGACATACAACGTCATTCTCGGATGGCCATCTCTTAACGCCATGAGGGCGGTGGTATCCACATACCATTTAATGATGAAATTTCCTACAACAGGAGGGATCGGCTACCTCCGAGGGGATCAGAGAGAGGCTCGACACTGTTACGCCATAGCAGTTAGAAAGGGCTCGGCGAGACATGCCTTCACAGTCGACATGCTCGACCCAAGAGAAGATCCTTCGGAGGGGGGTTCCTCCATGGAGGATCTCCTGACCATTCTGATTGATGATACCGACCTGACTAGAATGGTTCAGCTCGGATCGTCATTAACCACTGATTAGCAAACATAGATGTTGGAGTTTCTACGGCAGTACAAAGATGTCTTTGCTTGGTCTCATTAAGATATGCCCGACATCTCCCCTGAAGTAATGGTCCACAGTTGAATGTGGACCCCGAGCATAAGCTTGTCAAGCAAAAGAGAAGGGCCTACGAGCTAGAAGGTATGCAGCGATTGTCGAGGAAGTGGAAAAGTTGCTCGAGGCAGGCTTTATCGATGAAATCTGCTATCTGCATTAGATCACCAACGTTGTACTCGTTAAAAAAGCCAATGGGAAGTAGCGAGTCTGTGTGAACTACTTTGATCTGAATAAAATTTACCCCAAGGATAGCTTCCCCCTCCCGAGAATCAATCAACTAGTTGACAGCACGGCTGGGCACGAACTACTCATGTTTATGGATGTATACTCTGGTTATAACTAGATAGCGATGCATCCCTCAGACAAGCAGAAGACGACGTTTGTCATGGACAAATGGCTTTACAATTACCGAGTCATGCCCTTTGGCTTGAAGAGCGCAGGGGCCACATATCAAAGATTGGTAAAAAAATGTTTGCCCGCCAGATCGGCCGAACCATGAAGGTTTATGTCGACGACATGCTTGTAAAAAACATCAAAGCAACCGACCACATATCAGACCTCAGAGAGACTTTTTTTATTCTACGGAAGTATCAGATGAGGCTGATCCAACCAAATGTGTGTTTGGTGTGGGCTTAGGAAAGTTCCTTGGTTTTCAGGTTAGCCAAAGAGGTATCGAGACAAATCCAGATAAGATTAAGGTACTCCTTGACATGAGCTCGTCTCGAACCATGAAGGAGATCCAATGCCTCACCAGAAGAGTAGCCGCGATCAGTCAGTTTGTCTCCAGAGCAATAGATAAATGCCTCACCTTCTTCAAGCAGCTGAAGGGTAACAAGAAGGTAGAATGGACATTGGACTGTGAGCAGACATTTCAGTAGCTAAAGTGGTATCTAGGGTCACCACCACTATTGTCGAAGCTCGGGAAGGGGGAACCACTATTCCTCTACTTGGTAGTTCAACTTCAGTCGTGAGCTTGGCCCTTATCAGAGAATCTGAAGGGAAACAATACTCGGTATATTACGTCAGCAAAGCACTGGTCCTGATAGAGATAAGATATCTGAGCATGGAGAGGCTCGCCGTAGCTCTGGTCGTATCTGTACGACGGCTACACCCGTAATTCCAGGCACATTCGATAATCGTTCTCACTGACTAACCACTTCGGTAGGTGCTTCAGAAGCCTGAAGTATTTGGGCATTTGACTAAGTGGGCTATAGAGCTCGGCGAATTTGACATCGAATATCGGCCGAGGACTACCATCAAGGGCCAAGCAGTGGTCGACTTCATAGTGGAGTTCACCGCCCAGAATAGTGAAGCCGAAGCATCTGACTCAGATGCACTCTCCTGTTCGGCATCAAACCTCATGACCCTCCATGTACCTCCACCTGCCGAGGATACCATAACATAATCAAAGGCTATGGACGATTGGACCTTGTTTGTGGACGGGTCGTCAAATTTGAAGCTAGGTGGAGCAGGAATTGTCCTAGTTGCGCCTGATTCTACAACAATTCAATATGTTATAAGGCTTGGTTTTCGAGACTCGAATAATGAAGCAGAGTACGAAGCTTTGCTACCTGGGCTTCGACTAGCAATTGCCCTGGGAATATGGTTCCTCAAAATCCAGTGTGACTCCTAGCTCATCGTGAACCAAGTATCAACAGAATATCTAAGGAAGCCAGGTTGATAGCTTATTTGGGCGAAGCACGGAGGCTTATGAGCAAGTTCTAGAGGTGCAACATTAATCAAATACTGAGGACCGAGAATTCTTGGGCAGACGCTCTTGCGAAATTGGCCTCGGCAACTGAAGGGAGCATTCTGAAGATTATCAAATGAGTCGAGCATCAATCACCCTGACCAGGGAATCGTCCACCCCGTGCAGACAACGACAAGCTTGATGGATGTTATAATTGAATATCTAAAGGACGTCAAGACCCCCGATGATAAACTGGAGGCTCGGTCCCTAAGGCTTAGAGCAGCACGTTACGCAATCATCGAATATACATTATACAAGAGAGGTTATTCCTTGCCATATCTGAGGTGTCTCCGACCAGATGTGGCAAAGTACGTGATCTGAGAGATTCATGAAGGGATTTGTGGGAACCACTCTGGTGGCCAGCCCTTACCTAGAAGATTATCTGCCAAGGATACTTCTGACCAACAATTCGAGAAGATTCTAGAGACTCACCGGGAAATGTGACAAATGCAAAGGTTTGCAGTCGTCCCGAGGCAACCGACGGAGGAACTGACTCCCATGAGCGGGCCGTGGCCATTTGCTTAATGGGGGATTGATATCATCGGACCATTGCCCCAGGGTAAAGGATTGACTAAGTATGCAATTGTGGTCGTCGATTACTTCACCAAATGGGCTGAAGCCGAGACTGTTGTTAAGATCACTGAGCAGAAAGTGACAGACTTCGTTTGGAAGAATATCGTCTGTTGGTTTGGCATCCCCCACACCATTCTATCAGACAATGGAAAGCAGTTCGACAACGCTAGATTTAAGGGCATGTGTCAAGGGCTCGGCATCAGAAACGCTTACCCATTGCCTCGGCATCCTTAATCCAATGGCCAAGTGGAGGTAGTGAACAAAATTATAAAGAGCCATCTCAAAACTAAGCTCGAAAAAGCAAAAGGCGCATGGGCCGAGGAGCTCCCGTTCGTGTTATGGGCATACCAAACTACGGCCCGGTCTGTAACCGGGGAGACCCCGTTCTCCCTCTCTTGTGGCACAGAGGCAGTTATCCCCGTCAAGATAGGACTTCCCACTGCTCCGGTGCGATCCTATCAAGATGAAGAGAACTCCAAGCAGATGACAATGAATTTCGACTTACTTGAAGAGCTAAGGAATACAGCCGAACTACGAATCGCAGCTCGGCACCAACAGGTTGCTCGTTTCTACAATTCCAGGGTCAAGATGAGGCGATTCCGAAAGGAAGACCTCGTCCTTCATCGTGTGTTCAAAAACACCACTGATCCTGGAGTAAGGTCCCTGGGACCAAATTGGGAGGGACCCTATTGAGTGGTCAGCTCAGCCAGACTCGGCTCATACCGATTCGAAGATCTGGAGGGGCGCCCATTGCTACATCCCTGGAACGCCGAGCACTTAAAAATCTACTATTCCTAGGCAGATTAATGTAAGGGTCGAGACTACTTATCATGGTTGTATTTTGAATAAAAGACAGTTTTCTACATGAAATCAAGTTATTATACATGATCTACATAGCACTTCCTTTGCAAGGGATATCTCGATGATGAGTCGACCACTTAAAAAATGGTCACCTCGTCATCTGAACAAGATATAAAGGACCATTTCTCATGTGCAGATATAAAACCCTTCGATGAGCTAACTCTTAAAGAAGAGGTTGGCTCGTCACTTGACAATTCACCCAATCAACAACAACCACGTCAACAAAAAATCTACAAGTATTCAAAATGGCGCCGAGGCGCAATAATATCCAATCACGAAAAATGGTATGTAAAAGAAATAGGATAAAACGCAGTTCAATTAGTTTGAGGGGGGTCAGTGCTGGGGGGTTGGTCATCTGGGGGAGGATCTTCGGTGTTTAGGGCATCGAGGTTGAGGTCTGGGTAAAGCTCTTTGACGTCCTCTATGCAGGCATTATAGCCTTAGTAGTAGACCTTCTCAGCCTCGGCCTCCCTTTCCGCCGAAGTCTTAAAATCCTCGACAGCAGCAGCGACCATCGAAGCGGCCGAGGCCTCAAGCTCGACACGCTGAGCAGCGAGAGCCTTCTCAACAGCTGCCTCTGCATCAGCGACGACATCAAGCTTTGCTTGCCCTAGCTCGCCCACCAGTCGAGCATTATCATTCTCCACTGTACTGAGGAAGGCTCTCACCTTTGCCAATTTGGAATCAGCAGAGTCCAAGCGAGATCGGATCTCATTTACCTCCCCTTGAAACACCAACTCCCTCACCTAGCCTTCAGCGACAAGGCCCCTGAGCCCCTCTCGCTCCTCGGCTGTCGCCTTTAGGAGCGAATCTACCTCGACCTTCTCTCCTCAGAGGGCCTCTACCTCCCCATGAAGAGCCTCGATCTCCTCATCCTTCCCGCATCTCTCGTAGCCTTTCCCGGGTCAATAAGAACATGGGCAGTGATTGCAAGGAAGGAAAAGCGAAATATATGTCAAAACTAGGGAAATGTAAATACAACTAAGGGAGGGAGGTTACCTTATAACAAACCGAGGCAATGTCGTTGACGAAGGATTCATGCCATTGTGTGAGAAGCTCAGTAATCTCCACCTCGGGAGAATGCTTCGTCGTCCGGCCGACAGTTGGGACATGTGATAACCAGGGGGAACTCCCCAGCCTCGAGGAGAGCAATGCCACTAGTAGCCGAAGCTTGAGGCTTCGTTGTAGGCTCGCCCCCATCCTTGGGCAGAGAATGAGTCCTCCCGACAGGGCAGTCGACCTCGGGAACGAGTACGATGTCTTTGTCGCCCACCGGAGCCTCCCCTCTAGGCTCAGAAGAGGAGGGGATGACGATAACGTCTTCCCTGACTGCCTCTCTTTCCACTCCGAGTGGGAGTGGAGGGGCAGTCGAGGGCAATTCGGGAGCAGGGGCAGGAGCGGTGACGAACCTAGCCTCGGAAGCAGTGGCGGGATCAGCCTTGACCTGAGGAGTCTCCTTCCTCCGAGCGGTGACCTTTACTCGGGGTTCAGAGCGTAGCATCTCCTGGAGATGAGGAGGTTTTCTCTTCATAGATCTCGAAGCCTTGCCCATACCTGTACAAAATAGCTCAGCTAAAGAGGATGACTTCATTAAAAACTCCTGACTAACAGAACCGTGTATTGATACTGACCTAAAGCGAAAGGGGTGGGTTTAAATCTGCAAAGTCCGGACTGATAAAGGTTGTCCGGGTTGATGACGTAGTCTCAAACGTGTTGCTCGACATTAAGCAATCTCGCCCTAACAACTTGGGTTCGAAGAAGAGGAGAGAGCTCGGGAGTGCCCTTCGGATACTCTGCCAAAGAATAGTTAAGGTCAGATGAGAATAACACAATGCGAAAGTCGATGATGGAACAAACACCTCAAGAAATCTGACCTGGAGTAGAGAATTTGGTGGGAACCTTGACCGCAGAACACTGAGCTCGGCTGCGGGCCCCTCTCACTCTCCTGAGGCCCAAAACCACTTGTTCTTCCAATCCTTGTTAGAAGTGGGGAACAAAGTGACGAGGCCGGGACCTTGCTGAGTCCTCGTCGAAAAATAATACCAGCACAACTTGTGCGCGGTCGTGCTTAACTTGGTAGATGGCCATGAACTTGTCAGGCGTCAGCTCTTGGTTTTTGAGCCGACGCTAGATCAGGTAGGCGGATATCAGTGCCCTCCAGGCATTGAGGACGAGATGGCCCAGAGCCAACTTTAGATGTGCGGTCATGGTGCGCATGAAGGGGTGAATCAAAAATTGGAGCCCGCACTGGAGGGTGCAGATGAAGATTGCTACATCACCTTTAGCTGGGTCCCCGGGGGCATCCAGAGGATCTGGAGCATGGATATGCACCGAGCTCGGAATCTGATAATTCGCTCGGATCTCAGCCATCTGGGATTCTACCAAGACCGAGCCCCCGGGGACATGCTCTGCAGGTCGGCCATCTGATGGTCCAGCAACCGCCCTTCCCATCGGATCCTGAGCTATTTTCTTGGAACCCTTAGAGCAACCACCGGCTTTGGGGCCTTTATCTTTTCTGGCACGAGGTCGGAGGGTTATTGCTTTTAATGGACCTTCCGAAGCCTCACGCCTAGAGTCTGCACTCTCTGGCTCTGATTCATCCTCGAACGCATAGACTTCTCGAGCTTCACCCGATCCATTCGAGATTGTAGATTAAACGGGAAAGGAAAAGACAAAAAGGAAAAGGGGGGCTGAAAAGAGAAAAAATTCACTGGAAATCGCTTGCTCCGGGGATTTGCTAATAGCAAGCGTCTTCCAGGAGGAGTAGAGGAGAGAATTCAAATAAGGTGAATATCGGCTTTTATAGCCCCAGTCGGTCACCTGTAATCATGACAAACAGCTGTACTTGAAGCTGTAATGTTGCAAAGCCGAACCCTATGCTATGCGTAGTAGCTCACCATTAGTTCAGGCCTGCATCCACCAAGCCACGTGTTTCTCGCATTGTGCGGACGTCTTTCCACCTCTTGAAGTCCACACGACAGTGTCTCGCTCACCCCAACGATTCGAATCCTTAACCGTCGCCACCTGTTTGCCACCCATAGGCCAATAATCGAAAAGCTGTTGTAGTACGACGCCTCAATAACAGAGAACCATGATTGAGATTATACGCTCTGATTTTCCCAACTCATCATGTGGGGGGCGTAAAGGATCACATCCCTAGGCATTTACTCCATGAGTCCGCGCTCGGACTCAAAGAGTAGGGGGCTTCTGTTATGGGAGAATTTGAGCTGACTCCAATTGAGGTAAACCTGCGTCAGCCAGTTGAGCAGCTGCATCGAAGAAAAGGGTTGGCCGAGCAAGACAAGCTGACCTGTAGCCCAGAACGAGTCATGCTACTTTGTCCAAGTTCTTTTGTAGAGCTTTCACATCAACCTAGAACCCAGAATAAGCCATTACACCCCTTATCCGCTGACTCTGACCAGGTGCTCGACGACAACAAGGCCAAACTGTCATTGGAAGGACTCGGATTATAGGGTTGGCTCGGACGAAGATATGCCCTGCAATCACGCTCAAGGCCCAACACCAGTAACACATGTATAGAGCGACATCCGGCGCACGATCTCAGGGTAACTATCAACTTCAGCGCACGTGTTGCTCCCACTTAATGACAGAAATCGTGCCGAAAATGGTGTACACGTTAACTCTAATTGAGAGGTATAAATAGGAGATACACCTTCACGAACAGGTAAGCAAAAATCTCACACCCTAAGCCCCTGCTACACTACTTAAACCTAGATTTCTAGTCTGACTTTGGCATCGGAGGGTCCCCTGCTCTAGTCAGGGTCTCCTTTGCTTTCTTCCCGTGCAGGCTTACAGGACTGGCGCGAGCATTCGGAGGTCGGGGAGGGTGAACCAGATTTCTGCATCAACAATAACAATAATAATAATTATTTACTTAAAAAAAAAATATTCTAATATTGTTGTGCATGTGGTTAAGAAGGAACCTACGTTTATTGCACATATGGAGATGTACAACTCTTTACTTAACGAACCTTCAAATAAGAGAGATCTTTTCATTTTAGGAGTGCTTTGCAGTAGAAAAATCATAAATTAAGAAATTGTTTTTGTAAAATTGATTAATAGAGTAGCTAATCAAAGACAATTAAACACTAAACGAGTAATTTACAAAATCAAAATGACACTTAAACACTAAACGAGTAATTTACAAAATCAAAATGACACCAAGGACGTTTTTTGGCGAAGCCAAACACACCCTAAGCTTATTCTACAACACTTTGTATTTGTAGCCCACCATGATCTAGACCGTCCATCCAAGTGGTCCCTCCATGTGTACCCCATGTTATCAAAAGTCAGCCCAATCCAAAACACTTGTGGGTCACTGTTACATCCCCATGCCCTTATCTAAGAATTAATTTAAATATAAATTTTAAATTTAAATCATTAATTTAAAATTTCTATCTCTATATGTTTGTGGACACTTGCCATGTATATATATATTTTTTCTAAAATAAATAGAACGGAGAATTGCGTTCCGCTGAAGATCTGTTTATTATTATTATTATTATAAGAAATTACATTCTTCCCGTCTCTAACGTGGGCTTGATAGGCTTGCACCCAAGTAGTCACAATACGGGAACAGTTGGGATGAGATCCCCACCATTATAACTTTCCAGATTTTGTGCCCGCGGCCCACCATGTTTTGCATATGCCATCCCATCCATGAAGAAGATGCACCCTACCTAGATGAATGGACCCCAAGAATCAGACCATTGCAAAGCTTAAGTGGGCCACACCACCTGATTTAGAGGTTTCAAGCATGATTTTACATTATCTGGCTCATCTTATGTTTTTGGTCAGCTGATTTTTGAGATCAAATGGGAACATGAAAGAGCACATGTACAGATCGAATGTGAGTCTACATTCTAGAAAAGGGGGATGAATCTCATGAGCCATAACCTAACCCATTAGTCTAGTAATCGTATATATTATATGCATCCGGACAGTCTGGTATGCAGTCCACGCCTTCGATCAGACTCATCCCAAAATCCACACGGATTAGTAGCCTCTAAACTTTTAATCAACGGCCTTTATTCCTGACTCTTGTTAATGTCCAAAAGTGTTTGATTCGAAGGTTATAATGATCCAGCCAGTGCGAATTTTGGGCCATCATCCATTCATTAGGTGGCCCATAAATTGGACAATCCGAATCTGGACAATTCGAATCGTTGTCCTATCTTTCAAGTGGACCACATTCCAAAACTGCCATCACTATAATAATCATAACTGCCAAAATCTTCACGGTCCGTTGATAATGACTGAAGAGTAGGCATTCAACCTATCCAATGGTTAGGATCATCCGGTGAATGAGGTTTATGGACTAGAGAGCTAATCTAAAGAGGCTTCAATTCACAGACGGCCTAGATGGGCAAGCATGGGCACGATGGTGTGTGGTGAACGCTAACAAAGTTCACTTGCCCTGGCGCACGTTAGAAAAACTGGAAATATGCTGTCTTTGAGTTCTGAGCCATGGGACCACTGAGAGGAAAAGTGATTCATGTGACAGTGCTATGTACGGTGGATCTTAAGTCGGCCACACAATAGCATCATCACGTGATGGATATCCATCTATAGTGGAAAGGGTCTCTGGATTTTTTATTTTTTTAAATTTTATTTTTATGATTTAAGGAATCACATGTAATCCATGTGACAAGACACTATTTTGAATTGAACCGTCCAACAAATGGTCCTCACCATTCATTTGTGCAGCTGACATGACCTTGACCAATGCAACTTAATGTGGGCCATTGAAATTTTCTTTTAAATGGACCACATGCAATTGTGCTGATTGATGGCCAAAGAGTTAATAGATTGGGCCAACTCATTGGGTCGCGCTGGGCTTTGTTTGTCACTGATCAGGTGAGACTAAGGGGCTCGCTCGGCCCAACCAGGTTAGGTCTAAAAGTTTAGGTCCAAGTACGGTTAGGTCAGCTCAGGTATTGATGATAAAGACGAAGGAAAGAAAATAAAGCCAAATCCTCAACGCAGGTGGGCCACACAAAAGGAAGGATGGGGATGGGATGCCAACCTTGTGTAGGGCCACCATGGTGTCTCTTTCTATCAAAACGGTTAATCAGGTATAAGTCACCAGGATGAAGTGAAGATACAAAGTCAGCAGCCTGATGAAAACTCAGGCCGGCCACACCACAAGAAATTATAGGTGTCAGGAGCAAATTCACATTGTTTCTATTGGTGTGGTCCACTGGCGTTCTGTTTCGAGCAGTTCTTATAAACGTGTTGTTCAAATAAGGGTTCTCTCCTTATAGACAGAGTGGATTGTCATATACGTCATTGTGGACCACACATGGTTCGGGTGTTTTTTCACACCTCCTAAAATGGTTTTTGTAGACGATTTCCATCCATAACATACGACACCGAGTACTGTGGGGCCCGCTATATTATCTATATGATATTCACTCCATCCATTAGGTGCACTCTTCAATTTATATTCTGAGATAAAACAATCAGCTAGATGCAAGACTTAGGTGGTCCTCACGGTAGAGAAGGACGGGATAGTACCCTAATCATAGCTTTGTGTGTGCGTCACCATGTTGTGCATCTTTCATCGAACCAGCTCATCAGGGTTTACTAATACAAAAATCAGCTTGGTACAAAACTTAGGTTGAGTATCTTGGATCAACTTTAGAGATTTTAGGCGTGTTAAACCATGAGTCTAGGTGTGAAAATTGTGATATGTTTATATATTAACAATGACCATTATATATAAAAGAGGTGGGGTCCTTACTCATGCCTCGATGGTGGAGTCACGAGAGTTTCAACACGAGGTCATGGGTTTGAGTACCCAAAGTCCCACTATGGTGGGAGTGTGAAATTTGGTCATGTTGGGTGTGCTAGAGCTTTTACAATTCAATCTATATTTAACGCATTTAACCCAAGCATCGAGATATACAGATGGACTGACCAATAGCATATGACTAAGAATTGAGGCAATTCATTCTTTTATTCTACCACTGGTACGTGCAATCAAGCCATTTACAGAGGGAAGGATTCTTCCTTCTAGTGAGCTGTTTTTTCCTTTTGGACAAAAGGACACCGTGATAACAGAGATGATCTAATACATATAACGAGTGAGTAAAAGAAATTCAATTATATTGATGAAATAAAAGCCAACTTACAAAAGATAAATACTCTACGATTCCGCGTCTACAACATAAACAACAATGTCCTGGATGTAAGTTTTTAGTCTAACAACTGGGGTGTAGATAAAGGAAATTATACTATTGAAAGAAAAAAGTAAAAGGTTTTCCTTGCAATCTAGTGCTCAGCATAAATAGAAGGGAATTACTCTACTTATAGTCCAGTGTAGCAACATATACGGATGAGATTACACCACTCCTAATCTAAGGCCAATCCAATGTGGCACCGTAGACAAATAAAATTATACTACTCATAGTCTAAGACCAGTCTAGCATAGAAGCATAGATGGGTTGTCCTATGCTAAGATAAGATAAAAGGTAAAATTCTTAGGTGGCGTTACGTTGTATATTTGATTTGATATGTGTTGGGTTAGTGAGGTCTTGGATCTCTTCAATATTCCCACCATTTAAAAAATTCTAAGGACAGTTGCAAGGAGAGATTTTCATAGCCACTTCTCTTATCTACTCATGTGGAGATAATCATTTGGACCCATAGACAATCATGGCATATCAAATGATGAAAGGTAGATTAGTCTTTTGTCATGGGTAGGCTATTGGTTGCACAAACAACGTATTCTCATTACGTGGATGAAAGTTTTTCTTAAGCCGCCACATGTGGTGATAGCTATCTGCTTCGCCGCGCATACGTGAATAATGGGTCATGATATTAAGCCATCTATGCGCACTCACTACTCCATTCTCTACATATCTTCAGTCATAGGAGCCATACAACCTACCATAGTGGATCGACCAAATCTGTTGTTGGTCATGACCGTGTTTCGTCGAAACTCAATCTCAATCATGAAGCCTTTACAACGAACAATTGGCTTTATAACATATACTGGGTATGTAGCACGTGTATTCTCGTTATAGCCCATTGGACTTACCCTTTATGAACTACTCATGACTTTTCGGATTTTGATCTCGCTCGACCATTAGAGCAATTGAAGAAATCTTCGATTTGTCTCTTACAGATATTTTTTCTGCCACGTGTCATCATCTGAGTCGTCAGATCTGACGTGGTCAAATCTAACGTAAACAATGCCCTCACATCTCTCGCATTCTATTAATATGTGAAGAGACATAATTATATTTTATGGAGAAAAGTACAAACTCCTCTATGTAGTAGCACTCGGCTAGTCCGTATTTTGCATTCGTAGAGGGACAATAGATCTCCTGTGCAGGAAGATGAATCGGTAGATCCACATGGTTGGATCTCATTGCTCCCTCGATGACGCAGGGGAGGACGTGAGGTCGAGCACCGTCTTCCTCAAAAGGATAACTATTCCGAATCCACGGAACTTCTCTAGACTCCTCACAGAGACTTCTCGAATCCACGAGGAAAGAAAGCAGAAAATATAAATAAATTCTAATAAATTCGAAATTGATTAATGAATGAATAAAAACGAGTTCACAACCCTTTAAATAGGGGTACCAAGCAATGGGAAGGAAATCAGAATCAAACTACAACTAAAACTCGTAGAATTCGCGACTTACTATAAATAGTAAACTTACTATTTATAGACAGTCGTGATGTCTACTAGTGCGCAAGGTTTTCAGCAAAAAATAGTAAGTGTCCTATTTGACTTCACCAAACCGTTTTCCTAATTATTATAAGCTCTTTTCACGTTGGGCGCAACTCCTAAAGCCTGACGGATGAAGAGTTATAATCAAACTAAAACTTACTATTTATAGTAAAAACGAAATTAAAATAGGGAAATGGCCGTCGATGTAGGGGTTTTTGGCAATTATGGGTTGCGTAACCCGACGTGGCATGGTTGGTTGGCTAAAGTAGCTTGTTCTACCCCAAAATCATATATTTTACATCAGGTAACTCATTCTGGATTGCGAGATACGCCCAATCTAAGATCCGACGGTCCGGATCACTTCTGTCGTCGACCGGGCCTTTTCTGATCCATCTTGGCCATGAAACTGTCTGCGACCCGCTCTACATCAGTCCTCTCCACTTCAAAAGAACTCGTCCTCGAGTTCTTATCCTGCGCTGGTTCATGATACTCGGTTAAGTCTGCGACGTTGAAAGTCTGTGAGATCGCCATGTCATCTGGAAGACCAACAACATAAGCATTGTCATTTATCTTTCGGATGATTGGTACCGGTCCAATCTTTTTATTCTTCAACTTGTTGTACGTTCCGATCAGAAATCGTTCTTTGCACAGATGGACCATTACTTGGTCGCCCACCTCGAATACTTTTTGTCGCCGATGCTTGTCCGCTTGCTCCTTATACTTTTCGTTCGAGGCATGTAGCTTGGTTTGTACCTCCGCATGAATTCCCATGATCTTGTCAGCCATATGTTCTGCTACAATGCTCATGCCTGGGAGCTTGGGCAGAGAGACCAAGTCTAGTGTGTGGCGAGGCACTCGTCCGTAAATAACTTGGAACGGGGATTTTCCTGTTGAGTGGTTCACCATGTTGTTGAATGCAAACTCCTCTTAAGATAAATTCAAATTCCACTGCTTCGATTTTTCTCCTGAAATACATCGAAGGAGGTTTCCCAACGTGCGATTCACAACCTCAGTTTGACCGTCAGTCTGTGGGTGGTATGCGCTGCTGAACTGAAGTCATATATCGAATCAAGTCCATAAAGTCCGCCAAAAGTGGCTTATGAACTTCGTGTCACGGTCAGAAGTAATAGTCTTTGGAATCTCGTGTAGCCACACAATTTCTCTGAAGAATAGATTCGCCACGTATGTTGCATCGAGAGTCTTCTTTCTTGGAATAAAGTGCGCCATCTTGGAGAAACAATCTACTACCACGAACACCGAATCCATGCCGCGTTGTGTTCGTGGGAGAACAAGCACGAAGTCTATAGATAAATCTCCTAAGGGCCGTCATGTACGAGTAACGGGGTGTAGAGGCCCGTATTATGAGATTGCCCCTTGGAGGTCTAACAGATATAACAACATTGGACTGTTTTTCTCATATCATGTACCAATTGCGGCCAGTAATACCGTTCTTCCACAAGAGCTCGCGTTTTGTCTCACCCAAGGTATCCACTGAGGCCACCTCCATATAGCTCTTGGATTATCTGTTCCCTTGGCGAACTGTTCGGGATGCACAGTCGATTTCCTTTGAAAAGGAACCCGTCTTGCATATGTAAGTCGCCAAGGTGACCTTCTTGACATCTAACTCATGCGTCTTTGAAGTCGTCATCATCGGCATATATGTCTTTGAGGCACTCGAACCCGACAACCTCATTGCTCATAGTGACTAACAAAGTTGCACGACGACTCAATGCATCAGTTACTTTGTTTTATTGCCCTGACTTATGTTTTAGTATGAGCGTGAATTCCTGCAAAAATGAGATCCATCTAGCATGCACACGGTTAATGTTAGCTTGACTATTAATGAATTTGAGATCTTGATGGTCCGTGTAAAGTATGAATTTCCTTTGAATCAAATAATGTCGCCAGTGTCGTAGTGCCTGGACCACCGCGTATAACTCAATCTCATATGTGGACCACTTCTTGCGTGCATCGCTAAGTTTCTCACTGTAGAAGACTACCGGCCTACCTTCTTAAGACAAAACTCCCCCAATTCCGACATATGAGGCATCACATTCGACTTCAAACAATTTGTCGAAGTTGAGAAGTACAAGAACCAGGGTCGTGGATAATTTGTGCTTGATTTCGGCAAAACTCCTGTCGGCTTCATCAATCCACTGAAACTGCCCTTTCTTCATGCAATTTGTGATTGGTGATACAATGGTACTAAATTTTTTCACGAATAGACGATAGAATGTCACTAGTTCATGAAAACTTCGCACTTTGTAAATATTTGTGGGAACCAGCCATTCTCTGATTACATTCACCTTTTCCTCGTCCACCCGAATGCCCGTGGATGTTACGACAAAACCTAGAAACAATAGGCTATCAGTTATGAAGCTACACTTTTTTAAATTTAGATACAGTTTATTTTTAGTGAGCACTTGAAGGACCTTCTTGAGGTGTTCCATATGGGTGGTTTCGTCTTGACTGTATATCAAAATATCATCGAAATAAACCACAATGAATTGCCCAATGAAGGGTTTCAGAACTTGGTTCATCAATCTCATAAATGTGCTAGGCGCATTCGAAAGAACGAAGGGCATGACTATCTATTCATATAATCCTTCCTTGGTCTTAAAGACCATTTTTCACTCATCACCCGGCCGTATTCGAATCTGATGGTAGCCGCTCCTTAGGTCCAATTTAGAGAATATTTTTGCACCCTCTAGCATGTCTAGTATATCGTCCAACCGTTGTATAGGAAACCTGTATTTTATGGTGATTTTGTTGATGGCTCGGCTGTCGACACACATGCGCCAACTCCCATATTTTTTTAAAGTTAATAGAGCTGGTACAACACATGGACTCATGCTTTCTCGAATAAGACCCTTACGGATCAACTCCTTTACTTGTCCCTGCAAAATCTCGCACTCATTCAGACTCATTCGATAATGATGACGATTAGGTAAACTGGACCCAGGGACAAAGTCGATATGGTATTGGATATCCCGCATGGGGGGTAATTCATCGGGAAGGTCATCGGGCCAGATTCCTTTGAATTCATGTAGCAAGGACCTTAGTCTTTTAGGGATGATGGTAGGCTCGAGTTCTTCCCCTTTTACAATTAATGCATAAGTCTGTCCTGTTTCTTTGGATTCTTCCATGAAATCCCGTATGGTTAAGAGAAAACGACCCTCCACTTTAGAAGTTTCAGGTGGTCCCTTTGGATCCATAGGGGCCAATATGGTCTTCCGACCGTCCGTAACGAAGATATATATGTTATCTCGCCCTTTATAAGTAGCATCACGGTCAGATTACCAGGGCCGACCGAGTAGTATGTGACATGCTTCCATGTCAACCACATCGCATAATATTTCATCCTTATAATGTTTGCCAATTGAAAAGGATATGATGCACTGTTCATTTACCTTTGTTTCGCTGACCTTCTTGATCCAACCGATTGTATATGGAGAAGGATGACGCTCCATTTTCAATTGCAATTTTTTCGCCATGACCTTGGAGATGATGTTCTCACTGTTCCCACTGTCAATGATCATGTTATAAACCTTTCAATTCACCGTACACTTAGTGCGGAAGATGTTATACCGCTATGGTGGGAGTATAAATTTTGGTCATGTCGAGTGTGCTAGAGCTTTTACAATTCAATCTAAATTGAACGCATTTAACCCAAGCATCGAGATATACAGATGGACTGGGCAGTAGCATATGACTAAGAATTGAGGCAATTCGGTCATTTATTTTACCACTGGTATGAGCAATCAAACGATTTGCAGAGGGGAGGATTCTTCCTTCTAGTGAGCTATTTTTTCCTTTTGGACGAAAGGATTTTTCTCACTGTGATAACAGAGATGATCTAATACATACAATGAGTGAGTAAAAGAAATTCAATTATATTAATGAAATAAAAGCCAACTTACAAAAAATAAATACTCTGCGATTCGGCATCTACAACACAAAGAACAATGTCCTAGATGTAAGTTTTTAGTCCAACAATTAGGGTGTAGATAAAGGGAATTATACTACTGAAAGAAAAAAGTAAAAGGTTTTCCTTGCAATCCAGTGCTCGGCGTAAATAGAAGGGAATTACTCTACTTCTAGTTTAAGTCGGTCCAGTGTAGCAACATATACAGATGATATTACACCACTCCTAGTCTAAGGCCAATCTAATGTGGCACCGTAGACAAATGAAATTATACTACTAATAGTCTAAGACCAGTCTAGCGTAGTAGCATAGAAGGGTTGTCCTATGCTAAGATAAGATAAAAGATAAAATTCTTAGCTGATGTTACGTTGTATATTTGATATGATATGTGTTGGGTTGGCAAGGTCCTCGATCTCTTCAATATTACCACTATTTAAAAAATTCTAAGGACAATTGCAAGGAGAGATCATCATAGCCACTTCTCTTATCTACTCATGTGGAGATAATCATTTAGACCCATAGACAATCATGGCATATCAAATGACTAAAGGTAGATTAGTCTTTTGTCATGGGTAGGCTATTGGTTGCACAAACATCATATTCCCATTACGTGGATGAAAGTTTTTCTTAAGCCGCCACATGTGGTGATAGCTATCTGCTTCGTCGCGCGTATGTGAATAATGGGTCATGATATTAAGCCATCTAGGGGTGTACATTGAACCGGTAGAACGGTGGAACCGGACCGGAACCGACCAAACGGTCCGGTTTGGTTCGGTTCTACAGTGCACCGGTTCCGGTTCCAAAAATCAAAGAACTGGTTACATCGGTTCGATTCTCGGTTTGGGGGTATGTAGAACCGAACCGAACCGTGAACTGATCCGTAGAACCAAACCATGAATCCGATCCGTAGATCCGATCTGTAGAACCGAACCGTGGAACCGAACCTGGAACCGAACTTGGAACTGAACCAAGAACCCTCTGATTGTTTCCATATTTGACTCATGATTTATGATTTATAATACACCATTTAATTATTTTCATAAATGTATTTTTGCACACCTTATACAATATCTAAACCATTCATCAAATGGACCACAACATGGATGGACATGGGCTAGATAATAAAAAAAAACATGCAATTGGGCTGGATTATAAAAAGCCCAGAACCGTGGAACCGATCCGGAATCGAACTGTTAAAACCGGTTCGGTTCTAGGGTGCCAACGGTCCGGTTCCAGTTTCGAATATCCTAGAACTGTTAGGAACGGTTTGGTTCGGGTTTCACCCTAGAACCGGACCAAACCGACCCGTGTGCACCCCTAATATGCGCACTCACTACTCCATTCCCTACATATCTTCAGTCATAGGAGCCATACAACCTACCATAGTGGATCGACCAAATCTGTTGTTGGTCGTGACGATGTTTCGTCGAAACTCAATCTCAATCATGAAGCCTTTACAACGAACAATTGGCTTTATCACGTATATTGGGTATGCAACACGTGTATTCTCGTTATAGACCATTGGACTTACCCTTTATGAACTACTCATGGCTTTTTGGATTTTGATCTCCCTCGGCCATTAGAGCAATTAAAGAAATCTTTGATTTGTCTCTTACATATATTTTTTCTGTCACGTGTCATCATTTGAGTCGTTAGATCTGACGCGGTCAAATCTAACGTAAACAATGCCCTCACGTCTCTTCGCATTCTATTAATATGTGAAGAAACATAATTATATTTTATGGAGAAAAGTACAAACTCCTCTATGTAGTAGCACTCGGCTAGTCCGTATTTTACATTCATAGCGGGACAATAGATCTCCTGTGCAGGAAGATGAATCTGTAGATCCACGTGGTTGGATCTCATTGCTCCCTCAACCACCAATGTTGTCTATACTTTGAGATAAGTAGATTGCCATGATGCTACAATTAACACAAGCATGGTAGTTCTCGTTCCATATAAGTGCTTTTCTTTCCTCTTATGTTTCCTCATCTCCCCAGCCTTGAAAGTCACAGAGGACCCTAGTCATGGCTAATAGTGCTCCCTCAAAACTCTTTAAAGCCCAAGCTCTGTTGAAAGAGCTTCTCTCCATGGACCTGACTGCTTTATCTCTTGCAACTAATTGTTGAGGGTTTGGGCACTCATCTCCTGTCTTAAAAACCTCATAACCATGGACCGTAATTATTGATCAGTCTTACAAAATTTGGAGGATCTTCTGCCATCATTGGGGTGTATTGTAGGAAGTAAAGAACATGCACACACAAAGGACCTGCTCTCTGAATACGAACTCTACCGATGGAGCAAGAGTAAGAAGCTAGGGGAAGAGTATAATGAGTGTAAGAGGAAGATTGATAGCCTAAACACTGAGCTTGAACAAATCAATGATCAGCTCCATGTACTCAATGATCAACTCTATGCACTGTAGCATCGCCAAAAATAGACGAAGGATGAGTTGAGTGTCAAGGAGCATACACGCCTGATATTAGAAAGTAGAATGATCGGGCCGTTCACTTTCTCGAAAGGCTATTAATGAAGCCTGTTCATGGAAAAGAACTCATCAGGAGACTTTTCAGGACATGAAAGAAGCCCTAATTTTCTTCCATTCTCTTCGGTCTAATGTCCTTACTGATTAGGCCCCAAATCCAATGGATCTCTTTTTTGTTCTTTATTTATTTATATATGTACATTAACCTATGGGATAACATTTTGCTAGGTCAACGACCACGTCTTTTGTAGCACCTTCACAACCTCTTTTTGGGAATCAAATAGTATATTATGCTAATTGACAGCTTTCCTAAGAGTGGTTTAGAATTTTCATAATTATTTCCCTGTTATCTCCAACATCGAAGGGGCATGAATATTTAGAAATTGGTTATTGATAGTCGACTTGGACACTTGTCCATTGAAATTCTATAGGACACCTTTGCGGAGCACTTCTTTGACTTTGTATGGGCCATCCCACGTCAGAGAACATTTTTCGTATTTTGGATCTTTCATCGTGATTAGAAGAATCACTTTCCAAACTAGGGAACCTTTAGTGAATGATATCCCTCTATTTTTTTTTTTTTTTTTTTTTTTTTTTTTTTTTTTTTTTGTTTTAGGCTCTAGCTACTTCCAATTTATGAAGGGGCAACAAATCTAAAGCCCTAAGCTTGACTTCATTAAGCTCTGTAATTCAACAAGCATGGCTTCGATGAATATAGTCGGGATAAATTGGGATTGAAATGACACTCTTAATGAAGGGAAGCTAACTTCTATAGGCAACATGGCATCATGATCGTATGTTAAAGAAAATAGACTAACGCTAGTACTACTTCTTTTCGAAGTCTAATAGGCTCATAGAACCTCCAATAATGTTTCATCTCATGACTAGGGATTATCGTTGATCATTCACTTGAGCATGTACTTGAGGATTTTATTTGTAGACTCGGCCTACCCATTGGCTTGAGCATAATGAGTGGAATAAAGGAACTTGGCTTTCATCTTAGTGTCAGAGAATGCAAATTCTTTATCAAATGCGATTGTTTTTGGCATGCCAAATTTTTGTATTATATGTTCCCTGACGAACTTCATTACTTTGGCTTGGCCTATCCCCCTAATAGGCGTGGCTTCGAGTCACTTTGTAAAATAATTGATTGATACAATTATAAAGTTGTGCTCCAATGACTAAAGAGTATATATTTTCCCAATCAAATCGATAGCTCATCCGTGAAACGACCATGGTTTGACTATAGAGTGCAACTCCACAGCTGGTGCATGTTGTAGTGTTCCATATCTTTGACATAGTTAGCATCCTTTCATGAACCTTTACAATCATTAGTGATTTTTGGCCCAAAATAGCCATGGCGCCGAATTAGAGATCTCATCTTCATTCCATCTTGGTGAGCACCATACATTCCTTCATAGACTTCACCTATAATGACCAATGCCTTATCATGATTGAGACCCCTTAATAAAAGGCCATTGGACTCTTAATGATATATATTGTTATTGTATAAAATGTAATTCAACATGATTCTTTTGATACTCGATCGTGTACTCTTTTAGGGGATTTTAGATAATTAATGATTAGATACTTCCAATTATTCTCCTAAATGTCTAACGAACAAATCTCAAATGTCAGTTCTTTATGAAAGACCGACAGAAGGGATCGTTTCTGCACCGTAATAAACCTTTCATCTATCCCTTCGAGTAACCATAGTCTCGTCGTGATCTGAGCCATTTCATTGGCATCTTCATTCTACTCTATGGGGATAAACCTTAAATTGACTTGATCAAAATTATCTAGTAGTTATGAAACCGTTGCATAATATGAATTCAAATCTAGGCTTGTGCATTTATATTTTCCTGTGATCTGACTGATAATCAACTAAGAATCATATATTATTTCAATCGTACTTACTCTAATTTCTGATAGGATTACTTACTCCCATTACCCATCACTCCACCTCTCTCTCTTACAACACCATCTCCTCTCTCTCATTTCTCTCTACCATTTTCCAAACAACCAAGAGAGAGTGGACGTCCAAGCATCCCAAAGAGAGCCTAGTGTGTGACCCACTTCCTACCCCAATCTCCCATCCTAGCCATCCATACTTCATCATCCTCTATCAAAATAAAAGCAAAGGAGCTAAGGAAGCCAAGGGATCAAGAAGGAGTGCAATCGGTGGGTGATTTTAGAATATCCACTGTTGATTTTTCATTTGAAGGCCCACTTGTGATGGGACCCATTTTGATGTATGTGTTGTAAACAAAGAGGGGCCCATAGTGGCGGGGTCCCTCCTCTACGCCGTCCCTCTCTCTCTCTCTCTCTCTCTTCTCTCTCTCTCTCTCTCTCCCTCTCTTTCATTTCTTTTGGTGATGATGAGGCCGTGTGACCCACCCAGATGGACCCCACCATGAAGTATGTATTATATCCATGTCGTCCATATGTTGGACCCACCTAGCTGGACTATCCAGCAGATGGACTTGCTGCGTGTCCATCTGGACAGGCTTGCAATTAGGAAAATACAACTATCAGCTCCTTCTGAAAAGGTTGGTGGGTCCCACACGTGTGGACCCACCTTTAATGTGTGCATTTCATCCCTGCCGTTCATCTGGATGGTTGGTTCCACACAGCTGGAATCTGCAGTACCATCGTCAACAAGTTTTGTGGACGTGGCCCACATGATGTATGTATTTCATCCCACACTGTCCATCTGTTTCATCCACTCCCTTCATCTGCAAGGCCCACCCTACACGTGTGCTACATCCAGCACGTGACCCACCTTGATGTACGATTCCATCTACACCGTTCGTGGGATTATGGATGGTGGGGCCTGCTGCAGGTGTGGCAGCCCGCATCGTCCAGTCCCCTGGATGCTGGAGCAGGTATGAATGAAATATATATATATATATATATATATATATAATACATATATATATATACATTTATATTATGGTGGGCCCCACGTGGGACCCACATGCCTGGAAACAGATTGGCTGCTGTACATTACACAGCTATATAGCTGCTATATTGACGTCATAAGTTCTGTAGGTTTCATCCCCATTGTCCGTTCGCTGGACGGGTGGGACCCACCTTTAATGCATGTATTGTATATCAGCACCATCCATCTGGATGGTGCCATGTGGGGCCTACCTTAATGTATGGGTCTTATCTTGCACCGTCCAGTAGCTACTGGATGGTGGGACCCACCTCTAATGTATCTATTTTATCCAAACTGTCAATCCACTTTGCGAACTCGTCTTAAGGGTTGAGAAGAAAAATAAGACAGATCCGCCTATCAGATGGACCACACTGTAAAAATTAGTGGAGGATTAAATGTCCACCATTGAAACCGTTTGGGGTCACAGAAGTTCTGGATCAATATGAAATTTGTTTTTCCTCTTAATTCAGGCCTTTGTGACCTTATGAACAGATTGAATGAAAAATAAACGTTATGGTGGCCCTGTGAATTGCTAACGGTGAAATCATTATCTCCACTGCTATTTGTGGTATGGTCCAGATGATCTTTCGATATGATTCATTTTTGGGTAATGCTCTATAATAATCTCTAAAAATAGATGTATGATGTAGATATAATAAAGTGAAAATATAGTGTGTGGGTCCCACCTTGATGTGACATATATTGGGCCTGTATGAGAGGCCCATTGTGATGTATTTGAGACCCAAATATGAGGCCCATTGTGATGTGTTTGAGGCCCATGGGTTGTGGCCCATTGTGATGTATTTGAGGCCCAAATATGAGGCCCATTGTGATGTGTTTGAGGCCCATGGGTTGTGGCCCATGGTGATGTATTCAAGGCCCATGGGATGTGGCCAATTATGATGTATTTGAGGCTCATATATGAGGCCCATTGTGATGTGTTTGAGGCCCTTGGGTTGTGGCCCATTGCGATGTATTAGAGGCCCATGGGACGTGGCCCATTGTGATATATTTGAGGCCTATAGGATGTGGCCAAATGCGATGTATATGAGGCCCTTGTATGAGGCCCAATGTGATGCATGTGAGGCCCATGAGTGAGGCCCAAAGCGATGTATATGAGGACCGATGTGATGTGTGATTCCACCATGATGTATGTAATGATGCTTATGATGGGCCGTGCCTTGGGGGCAATGATGGTTTGATGTCCACATTGTAAGAGAAATGATGGTTAAATGTCCACATTGTAACTCTCCCTTGGGCCTATTGTTAGGCCCATTCTCACCTCCCCTTAGTGGGTTAACCCAAATCATTGGGCCCCCATGATTGCTAGGCCCATTCTTGATATGAGTAGGCTGTCTACGTCCATCGTTGATATGAGGAGAGTACATCATCATCATATAATATGCTTAGTATAGTTTCACGATCTATGCCCATGCGCATTATATGTATGGTTGATATGAGGAGTGATTGATCATAACACATGCCATTAGGCAGATTATTATGAGACTCCCTGATAGGAGAAGTTTCCCACATAAGCGTGCGGTACACGTAGGATTTTTACATGACTGGATAGTATGATTCATGCATCTCGCATTGTGTGATATGATTTCTGTACGCCCTAGCGACATCAGGGCCATAGCCTCCACAAGCACATCGTGGATGGCAGGATTGGACACCGAAAATACTGTTAGTAGCATCAGGGTGTCATAGATGTCCCTGGGTGAAAATTTCTAAACTCGATGGTACCAGAGGATGACTCTAACGTCGAAACCGAGTGGATACATGAGCGCACGAGGGCCGTATACCAGTAGGCCACATCTCCCACTGTGTCGTGGTCGGTTGGAAGGGGGTGTGGTCTTATCCGCCCAAGGGTAGGGAACAATGCTAGGCTGAGTCTGACCAGCTCGTAAATAGGTCTGTTATTGATGGGCCGGGCCGATATTGGTAGGCGGATAGTGAGGTCTCTTCCACTTGCATGGTCGCGTGTCCAGTGGGTGGCGATATAGTGTATAGTGTACTAGACCCGGGTGATATATATATATATATATATATATATATATATATATATTTCAGAGATGAACTATTTTGATATGAGGATTCAGATGAGATTTGGTATGCTTGAGTTGCACCTTGCATATGACATTAGCCCTGTAGGCCTTGCATCACATGGCCTTGGTATGGCCGATAACATTCATGCCTTGCATTGCATATTCTTGGTACGATTGATGACATTCATGGACTTACCAACATTTCCTCATTACTCTGATATTATATACTTACATTATTACCTTGCGCACACACTTTTACCACCCTCTAAGCTTTCTATAAGCTTATGCACAATAGATGCGTGCAGGTGGTGCCAGGGCGCAGTCATGGCTGAGCAGCAGCATTGAGATTGGAGCGTGAAGCTGTCTTCTAGAGCTTCTATTATTCATTGTAATTCTCTTTATGCGCATTGTACTCAAGTTTGGATCATAATGGATTTGTGTGATGGTGTTCTCGCTATTGTTCATGGGTTATGCTTATAGTTATGCTTATTATGAATCAAATTCATGTTCAAAATCCTCCTTGCAGGATCCCAGGATCGGAACCTTGTATATGGGTGCCGAGAGACGAAAATGGGGTATTACGGAGGCTGTCGACTGGTTTTCGAGTTAGGAGCATGACAGAAGTTGGTATCAGAGCATAACTTGGGAATAACTCTGGGCAACATCAAATATCTGCGACGAGCTTAGGGCGAGTAGGTCCTGAGTTCATAATCTTTCTGATTTAGTTTCCTAACGTCTGAGCCTTTAAGGGTTCTCAAGGATGATAGACACCTTTGCTCTTTCTGTAGACTATGCCGTCTAGACGAGACACCCGAGACACCCAAGGCGCCCGAGAGACCCGATCGACTCGAGCGACCCTAGCGGCTTCTGCTCCACCACCTGAGATTCCCACTTCCCCACCTGAGATTCCAGCTCCCCCTCCTGAAGATCTAGCTCCTCTACCCGAGACTAGCACGACTTTGACCGTACCCATGAGTGCCGCCTAGTTACAACAGATATTACAGGCTGTGACCGCTGCCCTTCAGGGGCAGGGCAGGCTTCCCGCCGAGACGCCCGAGCAGGTAGAAAAGGAGCACGTGAGCGCCCTTTTACGAGACTTGACTCAGCAGTGGGTCCCACTTGTGGTATTTTTACTATACGGCGAGGCCAAGTGGGTTGTTTCATAGAGGGATCGTGATCAGAGGAGAGGCCGAAAGAGGCAGGCCCCCTCCGGTAGCTCCTGGTAGCATTGACAGCAGCAGAGGAGCATAGTCCACTGAGCGGCTAGAGCATCTACAACACCTTCAGCACCACCTCTGAAGCAGTTCGCTGGTGCTTGTCATGGATGCGGTAAGATGGGACACCATTGGTGGGAGTGTCCACACCTTCAACACCAACAACAGTAGCAGAGATCCCCATAGAAACAGCAGCAGGAGCGACTACAGAGGGAACAAACACCTCCCCAATCTGCTTAGATCAGATTTTACGCAGCTCAGCTGGACCCTTAGTCATCCAGAGGAGCCGTTTAGGGTACCCCTTCCTATATATGTATGTATAACTCGCGTTTTATTTGATCCTGGTGCATCACACTCTTTTGTATCTGAGGACTTTTGTCGGTCGACCAAATTGTCATTAGAGTCTGCATATGAGGGATTGTTAGTATCGACGCCCTTAGGAAAGACTACAATGTTAGACCGATTTTGTTCGTTTTGCCCTGTGTTGGCTAGGGAGACCGTCTTACCCGCCGTTTTGTTTGTGTTGCAATTTGGCATCATCCTAGGCATGGATTGGCTTACCAAGTACCACGCCGTCTTAGACTGCTCCACGAGGACAGTCACGTTCTGTATACCCAACTTGCCTTAGTTTCAGTTTGTAGCCGAGCCCAGAGGAGAGCCGTTGTCTTGTTTGATGTCATGTGCAGTAGAGGGACCCGTAGCAATGAACGTTGATCAGTTGCCAGTTGTTTATGATTTCCCCAACATATTCTAGGAGATTCTGGGGTTGCCGCCTCGCCGCATATTGAGTTTCAGATTGATCTTGTGCCCGGTACCACGCCTATCTCAAAGGCTCCGTATCATATGACACTGATGGAGTTGTGGGAGCTGCAGCGGCAGTTGGACGAGTTGCATGAGTTAGGTTTCATTCATCCAAGCAGTTTGTGGTGGGGAGCGCCGATACTCTTCATCAGGAAGAAGGATAGCTCGTTGAGGCTCTTCATAGATTACCGCGAGTTTAACCGGTCACGTCAAGAACAAGTATCCGCTCCCGAGGATAAATGATTTATTTAATGAGCTGTAGGGTGCACAGTTCTTTTCGAAGATTGACCTGTGTTCCAGTTATCATCAGATTTAGGTTCGAGAGGAGGATATCCCGAAGACAGCATTCAGGACGTACTATGGTCATTTTGAGTTCCAGGTCATGTCCTTTGGATTGACCAATGCACTCGCGATCTTCATGCAATTGATGAATGAGGTCTTCTGTCCTTATCTTGATCAGTTTGTTGTGGTCTTCATCGATGACATTCTGATATATTCGAGGACCTGCAAGGACCAGGAGCATCATCTGGAGATTGCATTGCAGACCCTCCGTGCCCACCAGCTGTATGCAAAGCTGGAGAAGTGTGAGTTTTTTGCAGAAGGAAGTGAAGTTCCTCGGTCATGTGGGGACGATGGAGGGTGTCGTAGTGGACTCCTCGAAGATAGATGCAGTCTGTCAGTGGGGTCAGCCCACGAACGCGTCCGAGATCCGCAGTTTTCTTAGTTTGGCGAGATATTATCGATGTTTTATTGAGGGATTCTCTTGTATCGCAGCACCGTTGACCAAGTTGACTCGGAAGGGCGCAGAGTTTGTGTGGAGTGACGCCTGTGAGTGAGAGTTTATGGAGCTGAAGGACCGCCTCACGTCCGCTCCTATCCTCACTCTTCCCTCTGGGAGTGAAGGATTTGTTGTATTTACCGATGCTTTGCATGTGGGTTTGGGTGCTGTCCTGATGCAGTACGGGAGGCCAGTATCTTATGCCTCTCGCCAGCTCAAGGTACATGATCTAAACTACCCCACTCATGATTTGGAGCTGGAAGCAGTCGTCTTCGCACTGAAGGTGTGGAGGCACTATCTCTATGGGGTCTTGTTCGAGCTCTTCTCCGACCAAAAGAGCTTGAAGTATTTACTCTCAGTTCGAGTTGAACATGAGGTGATAGTATTTTTGGGTAGGGATGAAGCGCCAGATCGCCAGTTTTATGGCCGAGTGTGACACATGCCAGCGTATTAAGGCTGATCATCAAAGACCCCTTCGTCCATTGCAGCCGTTGAGCGTCCCGACGTGGAAGTGGGAGCACGTGTCGACAGACTTCATTATGGGCTTGCTGAGGACTCAGTGTAGTCATGACGCCATTTGGGTTGTTGTGGATCACTTGTCGAAGTCGGCACATTTTCTCGCGATTCATGCGATTTGGCCTTTGGACCGGCTTACCGGATTATTCATCAAGGAGATTGTGAGACTGTATGACGTTCCAGTCTCGATCATTTCTAATTGAGACCAGAGTTTCATGTCTTAGTTTTGGAAGAGCTTTCAGAGAGCGATGGGGTCTGTTTTGCAGCTCAGCACCGTGTATCATCCGTAGACCGATGGGCAGACCGAGAGGGTCAATTAGATTCTTGAGGATATGCTTCAGGCTTGTACGATTGACTTCGTGGGTAGCTGGGATGAGCATCTGTGATTGGTTGAGTTCACATACAACAATAGCTATCAGGTGACCATTGACATGGCTCCTTTCGATGCATTATATGGTAGACCGTGCAGATCACCAAGTTGTTGGACCGAGGTTGGAGAGCAGCGTCTCCTAGGTCTCGAGCTTGTGCAGTAGACTTCAGAGGTCATCGATATCATCAGGTAGAAGATGCGCCAGTTCAAATCTGGCAGAAGAGTTTTGCTGATCGTCGGCGTCGTCCCTTGGAGTTCGCTGTTAACGATAGAGTATATCTCAAGGTCTCGCCCATGAAGGGCGTAGTTCGATTTGGAGCGAAGGGTTAGCTTGCCCTGAGATTCATAAGATCTTTCAAAATCACTGGGCGTGTTGGCACCGTGGCATATCGGCTTGCCTTGTTATCTCAGTTGTCTGGCGTACACAATGTTTTTCATGTCTCTATATTGAGGAAGTGTGGATCAGACATCGTTCTCTTGAGTCCGTGAGGATGCTTCTTACATTGAGCAGCCAGCTCGTATCCTTGATTGGAAGGAGCAGGTCCTCCGGACCAATGTAATCCCTTTGGTGAAGGTTCAGTGGGGTCACCATTCTGTTGATGAGGCGTCTTGGGAGAGCATGGCCGAGATTCGAGAGTGCTGTCCCCATCTCTTTGATGATTGATTTTATGTTGTATCTTGTCTGTTATCTCCAATTTTATATGAGATGCTATGTTTCCTCTTTCCTTATGTGTTATGTCTAGTTGCGAGATAGTGTAAATTTCGAGAATGAAATTTTTTATTAGGAGGGGAGAGCTGTAAGGCCCGTAACCTAGTTTATACCGTTCCTTAGGATCCCGCGGTCCTTCCGGTCGAATTCTGGCGACTCGCGACCTGTAGCTGGCATTTGTGCGCGACCCTAAGTCGCATCCTGTATATCTGAATCGACTCAACCCGAGACTTGTACCCTAGCGACCGCGTTGTCGCCGCGGTTTCAACAACGTGTCTTGCCGCTGATGCGATACCCAAGCCGGGAGTTGTGGGCCCACGTTTATTTTAAGGAAAACGACACGCATTGCGAATTATAAGAGAATCTCTATCCAAACATCACATCAATCAATTAAAGTACAACCTATACCTAGCCCATCCCTCTCTTACCAATAAGGTATGACAACCAATGCCTCTCTCATCCAAAGTTAACTCTCTCTCTCTCCACCCATCACCCATCACTCCACCCATCACCCATCATTCCACCTCTCTCTTATAACACTATCTCCTCTCTTTAATTTCTCTCTACCATTTTTCAAACAACCAAGAGAGAGTGGACGTCTAAGCTTCCCAAAGAAAGCCTAGTGTGTGGCCCACTTCCTACCCCAATCTCCAATTCTATCCATTCATACTTCATCAACCTCCATCAAAATCAAAGCTAAGGAGCTAAGGAAGCCAAGGGATCAAGAAGGAGTGCAATCAGTGGGTGATTTTAGAATATTCACTATTGATATTTCATTTGAGGTTCCACTTGTGATGGGGCCCATTTTGATGTATGTGTTGTAAACAGAGAGGGGCCCATAGTGGTGGGGTCCCTCTGCTACGTCGTCCCCCCCCCCCCCTCTCTCTCTCTCTCTCCCTCTCTTTCATTTCTTTTGGTGATGATAAGGTCGTGTGACCCACCTGGATGGACCCCACCATGAAGTATGTATTATATCCATGCCGTCCATATGTTGGACCCACCTGGCTGGACTGTCCAACGGATGGTCTTACTGCCTATCTGTGACAGTCCTGCAAGTAGGAAAATACAAATATCAGTTCCTTCCAAAAAGGCTGGTGGGTCCCACACATGTGGACACACCTTTAATGTGTGCATTTCATCCCTGCCGTTCATCTGGACGGTGGGTTCCACGCAGCTGGAGGCTGCTGTACCATCGTCAGTAAGTTCTGTGGACGTGGTCCACATAATGTATGTATTTCATCCACTCCCTCCATTTGCAAGGCCCACCCTGTATGCGTGCTACATCCAGCACGTGGCCCACCTTGATGCATGATTCCATCCACACCGTCCATGGGATTATGGATGGTGGAGCATGCTGCATGTATGGCAACCTTCACCGTCCAATCCCCTGGACGCTGGAGCAGGTGTGAATGAAATATATATATATAATATAATATAATATAATATAATATAATATAATACATATGATAAATGTATATATACATGTATATTATGGTGGGCCCCACGTGGGACCCACATACCTAGAAACGGATTGACTGGTGTACATTACAC
The DNA here is from genome assembly GCA_021015155.1 of Magnolia officinalis. NCBI lineage: Eukaryota > Viridiplantae > Streptophyta > Magnoliopsida > Magnoliales > Magnoliaceae > Magnolia > Magnolia officinalis. Next base: position 28,936,460 of record JAJHSJ010000016.1, on the reverse strand, counting down.
AACTATATAGCTGCTATATTGACGTCAGAAGTTCTGTGGGTTTCATCCCCATAGTTCGTTCACTGTATGGGTGGCACCCATCTTTAATGCATGTATTGTATATCAGCACCGTCCATCTGGACGGTGCCATGTGGGGCCTACCTTGATGTACGGGTCTTATCCTGCACCGTCCAGTAGCTACTGGGCGGTGGGACCCACCTCTGATGTATCTATTTTTTCCAAACCGTCCATCCACTTTGCGAGCTCGTCTTAAGTGTTAAGAAGAAAAATAAGACAGGTTTGCCTATCAGGTGGACCACACTGCAAAAATCAGTTGAGGATTGAACGTCCACCATTGAAACCGTTTGGGGTCACAGAAGTTCTGGATCAATATGAAATTCATTTTTCCGCTTAATTCAGGCCTTTGTGACCTTATAAATAGATTGGATGGAAAATAAACGTTATGGTGGCCCTGTGAATTGCTAATGGTGAAATCATTATCTCCATTGCTATTTGTGGTATGGTCCAGATGATCTTTCGATATGATTCATTTTTGGGTAATGCTCTATAATAATCTCTAAAAATAGATGTATGGTGTAGATATAATAAATTTAAAATATAGTGTGTGGGTACCACCTTGATGTGATGTATATTGGGCCCGTATGAGAGGCCCATTGTAATGTATTTGAGTCCCAAATATGAGGCCCATTATGATGTGTTTGAGGCCCATGGGTTGTGGCCATCGTGAAGTATTCGAGGCCCGTGGGATGTGGCCAATTATGATGTATTTAAGGCCCAGATATGAGGCCTATTGTGATGTGTTTGAGGCCCATGGGTTGTGGCCCATTGTGATGTATTAGAGGCCCATGGGACGTGACCCATTGTGATATAATTGATGCCCATGGGATGTGGCCAAATGTGATGTATATGAAGCCCGTATATGAGGCCCAATGTGATGCTTGTGAGATCCATGAGTGAGGCCCAAAGCGATGTATATGAGGACTAATGTAATGTGTGATTCCACTATGATGTATGTAATGATGTTTATGATGGGCCATGCCTTGGGGGCAATGATGATTTGATGTCCACATTGTAACTCTCCCTTGGGCCCATTGTTAGGCCCATTCTCAACTCTCCTTAGTGAACTAACCTAAACCGTTGGTCCCCCATGATCACTAGGCCCATTCTTGATATGAGTAGGCCATTTAGGCCCTTCCTTGATATGAGGAGAGTACATCATCATCATATAATATGCTTAGTATAGTTTCACGATACATGCTCATGCGCATCATATGTATGCTTGATATGAGTAATTGATCATATCACATGCCATTGGGCAAATTATTATGGGACTCCCTGATAGGAAGAGTTGCCCACATGAGCACGTAGTACGTGCAAGATTGTTGCATGACTGGATAGTAAGATTCATGCATCTCGCATTGTGTGATATGATTTATGTACGCCCTAGTGATATCAGGGCCATATTGTAAGACCCGTATCATAGTCCGTATAATTCCATAGATTCCCGCGATCCTCCCTATCGAATTCCAGTGACCCGCGACTTGTAATCGGCATTTGCTTGCGACCCTGAGTCACACGTTGTCAACCCGAGTCTACTCAACCTGAGACTTGTACCCTAGCAACCATACCGTCGCTGTGGATCCGATACCACGTTTTACGCGCTAAGGCGATAGCCAGGCCAAGAGATGTGCACTTGTGTTTGTTTCAATGAAAATGTCGCGCGTTGCAATACCTAAGAGAATCTCTACCCTAACTCACATCAATCAATTTATCAATCAAGTCAAGTCAAGTACACATTACATCTCTAACCCATGCTTTCTTTCTCCCTAAGACAAGCAACCTACCCTATGTCAACTCTCAAGTCAAGTACATCTATCACTCACATCCATCACTCATACTCTCTCTCTCTCTCTCTCTCTCTCTCATTCTCCACCCATTCTTCCAAGCAAGTGAGGTGGACATCCAAGCACTTCCAAGGAGAGAACTTTGTGTGTGGCCCACCTCCTACCCCTCTCATCTCCCATCTCAACCCTCTAACCTTCATCAACCTCCATCAAAGAGAGACACAAGGAGTTTGACGTTCCATCGGACCAAGAAGATCGAACGGTGGGTGTTTTATAGGCCTAGATTTCGTGTTTTGATGATGGGCCAAGTGGGTCCTACCAATTGATGGTATGGATCTCACTTTGGACCTTAGATGTGGCCGATTGGCCACCATGATTCACATGATCATTCCATGATGGGGCCATTCTCCATGGACCCCATCATGATGTTTACTTTCCTAGTTGAAAGGGGTCATCTAGATCTTCCATTTTGGTGGAGGAGGAATCTCCACCGTTGATTTTGATTTGGTGGGCCCACATGCAATGGGACCTACTTGATGTATGTTGTAATTCATGGAAGGGAGGGCCCATAGTGTCGGGGTCCCTCCATCATTCGCTCTCTCTCTCTCTCTCTCTCTCTCTTTCCGTGATTTTATGGCCCGTTTGTGATGTATGTATTTCATCCATATTGAGCACCAAGTGGACCCAACCGGGGCCCACGTTGTAGCCACCTTGCTGCCACTTTTGGAGAGTCTGGATGATGAGAAAATATAAATACTAGGTGGACCTTGCATGGCCAGATGGGCCAACCCAGAACCAGTTGGACGTCTGCTGTCTAAACTGTCCAGCAGGGTTTGGACGTTCCCTGTGAAAAACAAAAATATCAGCTTGATTCAAAGTTTTTGGGATGGATCTATTCCACGCCGTCCATCCTATCTCCCAGCTCATTTGAGGCGTTGAGCTGAAAAATGAAGCCAATCAGAATATCTGGTGGGCCGTATCATAGAAAACAGTGATTCTTACCGTTAAAATCTATTAGGGCCCACTTTGATATTTCTACACACAAAAACATGCTGAATATTGGGCTCGTTTGGTCTATCATGAGCCAAAGAAACCAACCAGTGGAGTGGATCCTCCTGATGCGGGCCTCACTTAGGAAAAACTATAACAAAAAAATAAATAAATTACGCAGTAGGTGCTACTGCTACTGACGTTTAGAGGACGCTGCAGTAGTGTCCTACTGCGCTGCTGGATGGAAAGGGCAGGAACGGTGGGTCTCAGCCATGATGCATGTGTTTTTATCAATGTCGTCCAGCCATTTTGTTGGGCCGTCCATCTGCTAGACGGCCAGTGGACCCCACCCCTGATGGATGTATTCCTTCCAAACCGTCCATCCTTTTTGGTAAGCTTATTTTAAGGTTTGAGGCAAAAATGAGACAAATCTATTTATTTGGTGGGCCACTGCTGATAACAGTGGAGCATTGAACATCTACCATTGAAATCCTCTTGGTATCATAGAAGTTCTAGATCAACATGAAATTTATTTTTCCTCTTAATTCAGGTCTGTGTGACCTTATGATCAGATTGGATGGAAAATAAATGTTATCGTGGGCCTTGGGAATTTTAATGGTGGAAATTATTATCACCATTGTTATTTGGAGTGCAGTCCAAATAATCTTTCGATATGATTTATCTTTTTTTTTTTAATGCTCTAAGATGATCTTTAGCATATAGATAAATGGTGTAGATGTGAGGCCCATTGGTGTGGCCCATTTGATATACATGAGGCCCATTGGTGCGGCCTATTTAATATACATGAGGCTCATTGGTGCGGCCCATGCGATGTGGCCCACTTACCATATGAGGCCAATATGATGTATTCAAGGCCCATGGGCGAGGCATATTGTGATGTATTCAAGGCTCATGAGCGAGGCCCATTGTGATGTATTCAAGGCCCATGGGCCCATGGGCATGGCCCAATGTGATGCATATGTGGCCATGAGTGAGGCCCATGACGATGTATATTAGGCCCTTATGTGAGGCCATGGGCCCACTATACGTATGGCTCCATGTGGACCACTCCTTAGGAGCGATGTTAGTTAAATGTCCACATTGATGGGCAACGATGGTTGAATGTCTACATTGTGACCTTCCCTTAGGCCTCGTTAGGCCCATTCTCATCATTCTCATAGCGGGTTAACCCAAATAAGTGGGCCCCATTCTCCATAGACTGATGGCTCTGCGCCATCGGATTCAATATAACCATGGCCGAGGGCCGATCTTTATATTATGGTTGATCGGTTGTTCATCTATGGACCTCGCCTTGTTTATATGTTGATTGTCGATGCCGATTATGAGTATATGATAATATAGCATCAAGATACATGCCCATACACATCATCTGTATGCTTGTGATGAGATGAGTGATTGATCATAGCACATGCCATTGGGCAGATTATTATGGGACTCCTTGGAAAAGGGAAATGCCCATATGAGCGTACGGAACACGCATGATTGTTATATGACTGGATTGCATGATTCAGGCATCTCGCATTGTGTGACATGTATACTGTACACCCTAACGACATCAGGGTTGTAGCTTCCACAGGCATATCATGGTTGGAAGGATTGAACACCGAAAATCTTGTTCTACATGGGGTGCTATAGATGTCCCTGGGTAAAATTTCCTAAACCCTTATGGTACCAGGAGGTTGCTCCAATGTCTAGACTAAGTGGATGTATGAGCGCCGAGTGCCGAATACCAGGAGGTCGCGCTTTCCACTGTATCGTAGTCCCTTGGAAGGGGGTGCAACCCTACCCGCCCGAGAAGAGGAGGCAAAGCTAGGCTGAGTTTGACCAGCTCAAGGAATGGGTCCACTATCGACGAGTCGGGCCTGATATTGGCAGGTGGATAGTGAGGTCTCTTCCACTCACCTCGTTGCGTGCAATGGGGTAGCAATCTGGTTTGGAGTGTACTAGACCCCGGTGATATTCCAGAGTTGAGCTGTATTGATATGTTGACTTAAATGAGGATTGGTGTGCTTGAGTTGCATCTCGCATCATATGGCCTTGGTATGGCCGATATCATTCATACCTTGTATCGCATAACTTCGATATGAGTGATAGTATTCATGGATTCACCAGTATATTCCACATTCTCCGATATTGTATAATTGTATTACTACCTCGCGCACACACTTTCACCGCCCTCTAAGCTTTCCATAGGCTTATGCATGACCATTGCGTGCATGTGACATTGATCGTAGCAGCGTTGAGGCAGGAGCGCATAACAGATCATCTTGGAGCTTTTGTCTATCATCATTGTATTTCCCTTTACGCGCACTGTACTTATAAGTTTTTTATTATAGTGGAAATGTGATGGAGTTTTTAGTTGTTGCTTGTGGGTTATGCCTTTGGTTATGCTTGTTACGAATCGAACCGATGTTGAAAATCCTCCTTGTAGGATCCTAGGATCGGAACCTGGTAAATAGGTGCCAAGAGCCGAGAATGGGGTACTATGGAGGCTGTCAGCGTCGTATTCGGCGATCGAAAATTTTGTGAGCCCTGTTTCCAAGCTTGGGGCGTGATAGAAGTTCGTATCAAAACATACTTGAGAATAACTGAGAACAACATTACATGTCTACTATGAGTTTCGAATGATTAAGTCTTGAGTTCGGATAACTTTGTGATCTGTTGTTACAGACCCTTAACGTGCGTGCCTTCGAGAGTTTAAAGGTTGATAGGCGCCTTTGCTCTTTCCTATAGGACATGCCGCCCACGAGAGTGACCCAAGTAACTCCCGCTCCACCACCTAAGACTCCCGCCCTACCACCTACGATGCCCACTCCACCACCTAAGATTCCTACTCCCCAGCCTGAGGATGCAGCTCCTCTACCCTAGACCGATGCGGATCCGACCGTACCTGTGAGTGCTTCCCAGTTATAGCAGATGTTGCAGGCTGTGACGGCCGCCCTTCAGGGGCAGGGCAGGCACCCCGTCGTTTCGTTAGCCCAGGCAGAGCAGGATCACGCGAACGCCCTTCTTCGAGAGTTCCGATAGCTCGATCTCCCTCGTTTTCAGGGTGAGCCAGTCCCGACAGCAGCTGAGAGATGGTGCTCTGATGTGGAGAAGATATTTGACACGATGGGATGTACGACGCAGCGATTGGTCCGGTTAGGTGTATTTCTTCTCTAGGGAGAGGCTGAGCACTGGTGGGCATCAGTCTCCCGAGCAACAGGCACCGATTTTGAGTGGACTTGGGAGGACTTTGTTGATCAGTTTGATCGACAGTATTTTCCTGATCACATCCGATGACAACGAGAGTTGGATTTCGAGGCCCTAGTGCAGGGTGATATGACAGTGGCTCAGTATGCGGTTCATTTTGTACCTCTGTCTAGATTTGCACCATACCTGGTAGATGATGAGGAGCGGAGAGCCCGCCGCTTCGAGGACGACTTGCGTTACGGTCTTCGAGGCCATGTTATTGGGCATGAGCTCCCTACTTTCGTGGAGGTGGTAGGGAAGACCCAGATTTTTAGGCCGAGTAGGCCGGTTCTAAGAGTGATCGTGGTCAGAGGAGAGACCAGAAGAGGCAAGCTCCCTTCAGTGACTCCTAGTAGCATCGACCACAGCAGAGGTGCACGGGTCGCCCAGCCTTTTGAGCGCCAGCAACACCTCCAGCACCACCTTCGAGGCAGTTCACCGGCACCTGTTTTAAGTGTGGTACGATGGGGCATCGTATCTAGGAGTGTCCCTGCCCCCAGTAGCAGTAGCGGTAGCCGAGAGGTTCACAGCAGCTTCCACCGCAGTAATAGCAGAGATCCCCACAGCAGCAGCGACAACAACCCCCACCACCGAGGCCTCCTTAACAATAGTGTAAGTGCTATAGTTTATATCCCTGTTTGTTGTCAAATTTGTGGTGCCAAAATCACTGTTATATAACTTGCATAAGTGAAGCTCTAATCAAAGATCAACATTCATGAACAAGCAAAGCTCACAACAAGCAAAGCTCACAAGTACAAAGATCAACCTTGACTGCAAGAACTGCTCACAAGACATGACTCAAGAATGCAAGACTTCAAGAAGAGTATAAGGCAGTTCGTAAAGAACTCAAGACACTTTCAAGGTTGAGCTACATCAAGATTTCAAGATTGAACAACATCAAGACTTCAAGGCTCATACTTCAAGGTCACTAGTTCCTAATGTTTCAATGTCCTTACTTCATGGTTGAGGTTTGACTGACCTTAGGTTGACCTTAGAAGTAGGTCACTTTGGATACATAAGTCGAATGTTTATTTTACATAAGTTTGGTCTGTTCTTTGACTAGTCCTAGGCCTTCTTCGACTAGTCCTAGATTTGCTTCGACCAGTCTAAGAAATTCCTCGATCAGTGGTGAGTTTGTTACAAAAATTGGATAATTTCTGTTAGTCTTCGACTAGTCCAGGAATCTGTTCGACTAGTCGAAGGAACAGTGTCGACTGCATCTTCGACCAGTCGAAAGTCTTCGACTCAAAGTCCAGCGATGAATTTTAAGTTCTTTGACCAGTCGAAGGAGACCTTCGACCAGTCGAAGGTGACCTTTGACCAGTCGAAGGTGACTTTTGACCAGTCGTAGAATAGTCAAAGCTTATTGCGCCTGATTTTTCAAATATCTGTTATTGCTTCGACTAGTCGAAGAGCTCTCTAGACCAGTCGAAGACGCGATCTGCTCACCTATAAATAGAGCACGAATCTCAGAAGAAAATATCGAATTAATTAATCTAGTCAAGCCAATCTTCGTCGAACTTCTGAGAGATAATTCTGTGCTCCATCTAAGCTAAGTGTGCTTATTTAATATTCTCTTTCCTTAGCTTTATTTAATTGATTTTGTTTCTGCTATTCCAATCTAATTTGATAAGAGGAATTGTTATTCCCTTTCTTTGGAATCAAAATCAATTAAGGCAAGCCCTACTTGGTTTAATTTAAAATCTATTAGAATTAGAACCATTGTAATTGAGTACTGGACATTGAACTTGGACATTCAATCATCTACTCTGACTTGGTTCTACCGGGCTGCTACAACGAAGGAGATAATCAGGTATTTTACATTTAATTGTAAATTCCTTTCTGTTTTGGTTTCTTTAAGATTTGCCAGAAAAATCTTGTTGTATTGGTTATCTGAGGAGAGCCAGGAAAACTCAGAAGTGGGGTTTTTTTAATTGTGTAAGCCCACAGACAAAGACACAATTGTAAAGGTTTTGGGTGAACCTGGGAAAACCTATTTTGTTAGTGAACGCTAATATCCCCTGAGTGAGGATATTAGGAGTGGAGTAGCATTCTGTGTGGCTGTTGTTTAACAGTTGGTGAACACACAGGCGAACCACTATAATCCCTTGGGTTGTGGTTGAATGATTTATACTTCTAATCTTTAATTATTCTTTTGTGGGATGTATGTATGGTGGTGAATGTTGTAATCATTTAATTCAAGCATTGTGAGAATTTTGTAATAGTTTAGAATTTATTTTGTGCTATTCCTTTATCAGCTTGATATTCAATTTCCTTTAAAAGTTGTTCCAGCAAGGTTGCCCTGCCATTTTTATGGTGTATGGCTGTCCCTAGAACAATACATTTGTAATTACAATTTATTTCAATTCAGTTTGTATTTATTTCTGTATTCCTCTTTGGTTTGAAATTTGATACAAAGATCTTTCTAGAAATAAGGTTGTCCTACCATAAACTCTGGTTTTTGGTGAAAGGTTGTCCTTAGAACAACATTTGTATCAACCTCTCAAGATCTAAATTTTGAGGTTGTTTTACTTTCCTGCATTGTGATTTACTTTGGCTATCATATTCTTTTTAATTCCGCTGTTATAAGTTTTATTTGGCATTGTCCTATTCACCCCCCCTCTAGGACATATAGCTAGGCCTTTTCAAGTGGTATCAAAGCCTAATAGCTCTTTTTTAATTCTTGGATTTAATTCCTGAGCTAACGATTTAAGCTATTTAAGATGTCAAATTTTGATAGCCTTTCAGTCACAAGGCCTCCACCCTTTGATGGCTCCAACTATGCCTATTGGAAAGCTAGAATGAGGATCTTCCTCAAATCAATAGATGAAAATGTGTGGCAAGCCACAGTGACTGAATGGAAACGTCCTATCATGGAAGTTACTGGGGTTGATGGTTCAAAATCTATGAAAGTCACACCATATTACTAATGGACCACTCTTTAGAAAAGTGAGAGTAGTGCAAATGCTAAAGCACTAAATGCAATCACTTGCGCACTACACCGGATGAGTTCAAAAAAATCATTTCCTGTGATACTGCAAAGAAAAGTTGGGATATATTAGAAATGACACATGAGGGTACTACAATTGCCAAAAAATCTAAAGTCCAACTCCTCACAACCAGATTTGAAGAAATTCATATGGAGGAAAATGAAATGTTTATGGACTTTTACACTAGATTGAATGACATTGTAAACTCAATGTGGGGTCTTGGAGATAAAATCCCAGAAAGTAAAGTGTGTGCAAAGATATTACGCTCACTTCCTGAACGGTTCAATTCTAAAGTAACCGCAATCCAGGAACTTCGTGATACGGATAATATGAGGGTAGAAGAACTAGTTGGTTCTCTACAAACCTACGAGTTAAACTTTAAAGCTCCTAAAGGTAAATCTATCGCACTAAAATCTTCTAAATGTAATTCAGAAGAAAATTCTGATTCAGAAGATGATATGACTCTTTTAGCTAAGAAATTTTACAAGATTTTCAAAAGCAAGAAAAGGGTTGATTTTCAAAAATCGAATGATAAAAAGAAGTTTAGACCCAAATCTCGAAAATCTTTGAAAGATAGTCAATGTTACAACTGTCAAGAATATAGGCACTTAGCAAATAGATGTCCTAAAAAGGACAAACCCAAGAAGAAGGGTATGTTGGCTACATGGGATGAATCGTCTGATTCTGAAGCTTCTTCTGAATCAGAAGATTCTGAAACTGAGTCGGGCAATGAGGTTAAAGCTCTTATGACTCTAGCCAAATTCACATTTTTAGATAATGACTCAACAAGTGAAGAAAATCTGAGTAGTGAATGTGAAAATGAAGATGATCTTCAAGACGCTTACAATGCCCTATATAAGGAAAGTTGTAAAATTGCTGTCAAACTTAAACTTCAAAAAGAAAAGTTTTCTAAACTCAAAGAATGTTTTGAATCACTTGTCTTAGAAAAATCACAAATTTCAGATTGTTTTGAAAAATCAAAATGCGATTTGGAATTCAAAAACTCCCTAATTATTGATTTGAAATCTGAAATTGAGATACTTAAAACTGAAGTATCTTCTCTTCTGAGTCTAAAGGACACATGGAAATATGCCCAAGGTGATCCAAAGTTAGAGAAACTTTTATCCGGATCAAGAAAATGTGGCGATCTATCCGGGTTGGGCTATGATAAAAATCTACCTCCTAAACAAAAGTATACTCCTCCTATGTTTGTTAAAGGAGAGTCCTCAAACTCAAAGGGAAAAGTACTTATCAAGATTTTTCTAGAAATTCAAAAACTTTTCAAAAACCTAGAAGCAGCCATGTCAACTTTAATCAGAAACGAAATCCACTAGCTGAAAAGATAGTTGATTTACTCAAGGAGCTCTTAAAATCTAACTCTATAGGTCATTCTTACAACTATAAACAAAAGAAGACCAACTATGTTCCTAAACCCAAAACAGTTATGAAATGGGTTCCTAAAGTTACCTGCTTGGTTGTTCACACTGCTTTCAAAGCAACAAGTCATTCAAAGTGGTACCTAGACAGTGGATGCTCCAGGCATATGACAGGTGACAAAGCTTTATTCACGGATCTAAAGGATATGACTGATGGTTCAGTCACATTTGGTGATGGTAGCAGCTGCAAGATTATAGGCCAAGGTACGGTTCAACTTTTTAATCTTCCTGTGTTTAAAAATGTTTTATATGTTGAAGGCTTAAAACATAACTTGCTTAGTATATCTCAAATATGTGATAATAACCATAGTGTTCGATTTTCTATTCAAAGATGTGAGATACTAAACAATAAGGGTTCTGTAATATTAACTGGACGTAGGATGTCTGAAAATTGCTATATTATTAGCGAATCCAGCTCATCTAATCAAACATGTTACATGGTCCACACAGACGAGACTGATTTATCGCACAAACGTCTTGGACATGTACATTATCGAAATTTATATAGATTGAGCAAACGAGAACTTATAAGAGGTTTACCCAAACTTCAGAAATTAGATAAAATATGTGGTGAGTGCCAGATAGGTAAACAAACAAGGAACTCACACAAAAAGGTGAATTCAAATACCACATCAAGACCACTCGAACTTCTCCACATGGATCTGATAGGACCTACCAGAACAAAAAGTCGTGGTGGGAAAAAGTATATCCTGGTAATAGTTGATGACTTTACCAGATTCACTTGGGTAGTCTTCTTAAGGGATAAATCTGAAACCCTTGAAGAAGTAAGAAAAGTTTTCAAAAGGATTCAAATTGAAAAATCTTCTCAAATCAGTAAAATTCATAGTGATCATGGATCTGAATTTGAGAATAACAATTTTGAGAAGTTCTGTACCGACCAAGGAATATTACATGAATTCTTTGCTCCCAAAACTCCACAACAAAATGGAATTGTAGAAAGAAAGAATAGGGTGCTTCAAGAAATGGCTAATGTCATGTTGAATAGCATGAAGCTCTTTAAAAATCTTTGGGCTGAAGCAGTCAACACAGCTTGCTATATTATTAACCGAGTCTACACTAGCAAAAATAATAATAAAACGGCTTATGAATTGTGGTTCAATAAAAAGCCTACTGTTAAATACTTTTGAGTTTTTGGCAGCAAGTGCTATATTTTACGTAATCGTGAAAATTTGAAAAAATTCGATACGAAGAGTGATGAAGGGATTTTTCTAGGATATTCCTTAAACAGTCGGGCTTATAGGGTTCTGAACAAAAGAACTGGTGTGATTCAAGAGTCCATCAATGTTGTCATTGATGATCACTTAAACACGCCAATCCCTAATTCAGATAATGATGAAGTACTAATCATTAATAAACCCGATACTTCATCGAATCAGACTGATTCTGAGTTGAGGACTGTTAAAGATCATCCAACCACACAAATTCTTGGAAACCCTCTCACCGGTGTTCGCACCCGTAGTCAACTTAAGGATATATGTAATTATGTATGTTTTACATCCCAAATAGAACCATCTAACGTAAAAGAAGCTCTTGCTGATGAGAACTGGATTGTTGCGATGCAAGAAGAACTCAACCAATTCGTAAGAAATGATGTTTGGTATCTTGTACCGAGACCTAAAGATAAACACATCATTGGAACAAAATGGATTTTCAAAAATAAGTCTGACGAATGTGGAAATATAATTAGAAACAAGGCTAGACAAGTGGTACAAGGTTATACTCAAATTGAAGGGATTGATTTTGATGAAACTTTTGCACCAGTAGCATGTCTTGAATCTATCAGACTATTTATATCCATTGCATGTTTTAGAAAGATAAAGATCTATCAGATGGATGTGAAAAGTGCTTTTCTAAATGGCGATTTACATGAAGAAGTCTATGTTGAACATCCAATGGGTTTTGAAGATCCCAAAAATATTGATTATGTATATCGGCTTAAAAAGGCACTTTATGGATTAAAATAAGCACCTAGGGCATGGTCTGAGAAACTAACGAAATTTCTTTTAAGTCATAATTTTCAAATAGGATCTGTTGATAAAACTCTATTTGTTAAAAAACATAATGATCATATCTTAATGGTACAGATTTATGTTGATGATATCATTTATGGATTAACTTGTACTGACTTGACTACTGAGTTTGCTGATTTGATGAAATCATAGTTCGAAATGAGCATGGTTGGGGAATTGACTTATTTCCTTGGATTACAAGTAAAGCAACAACCTGAAGGAATATTCATTTCTCAATCTAAGTATGCTTTGAATCTAATTAAGAAATTTGGATTTGAGAATGGCAAGAATTTTGATACTCCTATGAGTACTACCCTAAAACTCTTAAAAGACTCTAATGGTAAAAATGTTGACTCAAAACTTTATCGGAGTATGATTGGTAGTTTGTTATATTTAACTGCTAGTAGACTTGATATTTCTCTAAGTGTTGGTATTTGCGCAAGATATCAATTTGATCCAAAAGAATCTCACTTGATTGCTGTCAAGCGAATTATTAGATATGTCGCAAGTACTGTAAATCTCGGTCTCTGGTATCCTCATGAGACTAGTGTCCAATTAGCTGGGTACTCGGATGCTGACTGGGCTGGTAATCTAGATGTTAGAAAATCAACTAGTGGTGGTTATTTTTACATTGGAAATTGTCTAGTTTCCTGGTTTAGTAAGAAACAAAATTCTATATCACTTTCAACATTGAAGCTGAGTATATCGCAGCTGGTAATGCATGTACACAGCTTGTTTGGATGCAACGAATGCTAAGTGATTATGGAATTAAACAGGATTCTATGTTATTACATTGTGATAATTCCAGTGCGATAAATATTTCAAAAAATCCTATTCAGCATTCTCGTACTAAGCACATTGACATTAGATTTCATTATATAAGGGAATTAGTAGAAGAAAAAGTTATATCTCTAGAATATATTCCTACCGAAGATCAACGAGCTGACATTTTCATAAAACCTCTCGATAAAAGCAGGTTCAAAAAGATGAAATTTGATCTTGGCATGTGCATTTTGAAATGATTATTTATGCCTACTTGTATTATAGTGTATATATTTGCTAGATTGAATTCTAATTTTTGTATAATTTGCAAGAAATATGAATTTTTGGACATTCTTCGACCAGTCGTGAGTATACTCGACCAGTCGACCTTCGACCGGTCGTAGATATCCACGACCAGTCGTAGATCTCAGAAATCACTTAAAATTTGAGGATTTTGCTTTCTTCCTCATTTCATTTTTTTCCTCTCTAAGGAGCCGAACTTCGACTTGTCGAACCCATTGTTCATGTTCTTCAAGGTTAGTTTCCAAATCACGTTTTTCTTGCAGATTTGTGTCTAGATTGTTTACTTTTCAAGCTTTAAGCTTTGTATTTTGGATTTCATTGAGATTTGGGGTTTGGATTTTGAAAAATCTATTTTGAGTAAACCCACTTCTCAATCCTTTGCAACTTCTTAATTCCTTGATATCCTTGTTGCAAATGGCTTCTAGAGGTAGAAAAACTACTTCCCGTGGTCCTTCTTCTTCCTCCAGATCGACCATTATCTCTAAGCGTCATCTTCTTGTTCCCAATGATGATCTATCTTATGTTAGGGACATTAGATTACGTAATGTTATTGTAGAACATCCTGTTGATGTTAATCATATTGTACCTTTTAACATCCTTCCTATGCTTGAAGTTGTAGGTTGGGTTAACTTATTACATTGGTGTGGGCCAGCATACCGGTCCATTGCCCAATCCATATTTGCATGTATTAGTGCTTTCTCACAGGATAATTTAACTTTTAAAATATCTACTAGAGAAGGGCCTTTTGATATTGATCGTCATTTAATTTCAGCCCTTATGGACATTCCTGTGAATGATGAGGGTATTCCTATCCATAACTTAACTGATAAACCCTCAATGTCTAAAAAACGCATGCTCACTAGAGACTTGTGCAACATGGATGTTCAATGGACACAAAAAGGGAATGCGCTTCCCGCAAGGTATTTGTTACCCAAGTACAGAATTCTCCACAAAATCTTTGTGTCTAATCTGTATCCTCGTTCGGGTAATAAAACTGACTTGACTTCGTTTATGGTTCGTGTTATCCATGCTATCTCCAAAGGTACTCAGATTTGTTTACTATCCTTAATCTGTCATTTCATTTTCAGTTTAGACTCCATCCTGGTCATAGTGACATTCCTTTTGCCTATTTAATGACTGTATTGGCTACACATATGTTAGTCGATATGCCGGTTGATGAGGCACCAATCCATCATCTGATCTTCAACAATACTAATATTAATAAGATGAAGCTGGATCTACTTCTTGAATAAGGTGGTGGTGGTGGTCATGAAGAAGCTGGTGATGACATTAATATGGATGACATTTTTGAGGAACTGGATTCTGACTCAACAAATGATCCAGATTTTGAACCATCTGATGTTGATGCTCGTCTGAGTGCATTAGAGGATAAAGTTGAGAATATAAATGTAAAGATGGAAAACATGTCTGTTGCTCATGATTTACAATTCAAGTACATGCGCAAATATCTTAGGCGATTGAACAAAGGCATGCACCAACTTGATCCCTCTATTCCTGCTCCGTTATCTGGTTCTGGTTCTGGTTTGACTAGTTGATATGGGACTTCTGGTCTGTAATAACTTTATAACTTAGCACTTGGTTGACTGATTTTGAGTTGGATATTATCTATGTTTTATGCTGGATATTTTTTCTATGTGAAGCTATGCTGAGTATCTCTATCTCTGTTTTGCTATAATCTCATAACTCCTCATGTTTACTCTCATATATCCCTTTATTTAGTTCTCCTTTGTTGTTTCCTTTGTCATATTGTGACAAAAAGGGGGAGAATGGTTTGTTCTTAACGATGTGATTGTGAGAGGAGTAACATTGGTTATGTTGGTTATGTTACTCAGGGGGAGTATGTTTGAACTAGTTGAATGAAACTGGTTGAATGTTGAATGTTGATTTATAGGTAAGCCAGTTGATGTTAACTGGTTCATGATTCTTTAACCAGTTGTTTTACTTTATGTTTATCTTGGTTATGTGTTTTGTCACTAATTTGACAAAGGTGGAGATTGTAAGTGCTATAGTTTATATCCCTGTTTGTTGTCAAATTTGTGGTGCCAAAATCACTGTTATATAACTTGCATAAGTGAAGCTCTAATCAAAGATCAACATTCATGAACAAGCAAAGCTCACAACAAGCAAAGCTCACAAGTACAAAGATCAACCTTGACTGCAAGAACTGCTCACAAGACATGACTCAAGAATACAATACTTCAAGAAGAGTACAAGGCAGTTCGTAAAGAACTCAAGACACTTTCAAGGTTGAGCTACATCAAGATTTCAAGATTGAACTACATCAAGACTTCAAGGCTCATACTTCAAGGTCACTAGTTCCTAATGTTTCAATGTCCTTACTTCATGGTTGAGGTTTGATTGACCTTAGGTTGACCTTAGAAGTAGGTCACTTTGGATACATAAGTCGAATGTTTATTTTACATAAGTTTGGTCTATTCTTCGACTAGTCCTAGGCCTTCTTCGACTAGTCCTAGATTTGCTTCGACCAGTCTAAGAAATTCTCGATCAGTCGTGAGTTTGTTACAAAAATCAGATAATTTCTGTTAGTCTTCGACTAGTCCAGGAATCTGTTCGACCAGTCGAAGGAACAGTGTCGACTGCATCTTCGACCAGTCGAAAGCCTTCGACTCAAAGTCCAGCGATGAATTTTAAGTTCTTTGACCAGTCGAAGGTGACCTACGACCAGTCGAAGGAGACCTTCGACCAGTCGTAGAATGGTCAAAGCTTATCACGCCTGATTTTTCAAATATCTGTTATTGCTTCGACTAGTCGAAGAGCTCTCTAGACCAGTCGAAGACGCGATCTGCTCACCTATAAATAGGGCACGAATCTCAGAAGAAAATATTGAATTAATTAATCCAGTTAAGCCAATCTTCGTCGAACTTCTGAGAGATAATTCTGTGCTCCATCTAAGCTAAGTATGCTTATTTAATATTCTCTTTCCTTAGCTTTATTTAATTGATTTTGTTTCTGCTACTCCAATCTAATTTGATAAGAGGAATTGTTATTCCCTTTCTTTGGAATCAAAATCAATTAAGGCAAGCCCTACTTGGTTTAATTTAAAATCTATTAGAATTAGAACCATTGTAATTGAGTACTGGACATTGAACTTGGACATTCAATCATCTACTCTGACTTGGTTCTACCAGGCTGCTACAACGAAGGAGATAATCAGGTATTTTACATTTAATTGTAAATTCCTTTCTGTTTTGGTTTCTTTCAAGATTTGTCAAAAAAATCTTGTTGTATTGGTTATCTGAGGAGAGCCAGGAAAACTCAGAAGTGGGGTTTTTTTTAATTGTGTAAGCCCACAGACAAAGACACAATTGTAAAGGTTTTGGGTGAACCTGGGAAAACCTATTTTGTTAGTGAACGCTAATATCCCCTGAGTGAGGATATTAGGAGTGGAGTAGCATTCTGTGTGGCTGTTGTTTAACAGTTGGTGAACACACAGGTGAACCACTATAATCCCTTGTGTTGTGGTTGAATGATTTATACTTCTAATCTTTAATTATTCTTTTGTGGGATGTATGTATGGTGGTGAATGTTGTAATCATTTAATTCAAGCATTGTGAGAATTTTGTAATAGTTTAGAATTTATTTTGTGCTATTCCTTTATCAGCTTGATATTCAATTTCCTTTAAAAGTTGTTCCAGCAAGGTTGCCCTGCCATTTTTATGGTGTATGGCTGTCCCTAGAACAATACATTTGTGATTACAATTTATTTCAATTCAGTTTGTATTTATTTCTGTATTCCTCTTTGGTTTGAGATTTGATACAAAGATCTTTCTAGAAATAAGGTTGTCCTACCATAAATTTTGGTTTTTGGTGAAAGATTGTCCTTAGAACAACATTTATATCAACCTCTCAAGATCTAAATTTTGAGGTTGTTTTACTTTCCTGCATTGTGATTTACTTTGGCTATCATATTCCTTTTAATTCCGCTGTTATAAGTTTTATTTGGCATTGTCCTATTCACCCCCCTCTAGGACATATAGCTAGGCCTTTTCAAGTAGCATCAGCACCAGCCTCCGAGACAGCAGCAGCAGAGGCAGCAGTTTCGACTGCCTCAGTGATAACAGCAGTAGCAGCACGCTCAGAGGGGACAAACACCTCCCCAGCCGGCTCAAGCTAGGTTCTATGCGGCTCAGCAGGATCCGCAGTCATCTGGAGGGGTCGTCGAGGGTATACTTTTAGTCTCTGCATGCATTGCACGTGTGTTGTTTGATTTTGGTGCATCGCGTTCCTTTGTGGCCGAGAGTTTCTGCCAATCGACCGGTTTACCATTGGAGTCTGCTCATGAGGGCTTATCAATATAGACTTCCTTGTGGAAGACTGCAGTGCTGGGCCGATTTTGCTCGTCTTGCCCCATTCTAGTTGGGGATATCTTTTTGCCTATTGATTTGTTTGTATTGACAATGTTCGAGTTCGATGTCATCCTGGGCATGGATTGGCTCGCCGAGTACCACGCCATATTGGACTGCTCCATGAGGGCAATCACGTTCTGTATACCCAGCTTGCTGCAATTCTTGTTCATTACCGAGCTCAGAGGAGAGACATTGTCTTGCTTGATGTCGTGTGTCATAGAGAGCCCATAGAGGTTAGGATCGATTAGTTGCCTGTGGTTTATGATTTTCCTGATGTGTTTCAAGAGATTCCGAGATTACCGCCTCACCGACACACCGAGTTTCAAATTAATCTCGTGCCCAGTACCGCGCCTATTTTGAAGGCTCCGTATCGTATGACACCGTTAGAGTTGCGGGAACTGCAGAAGTAGTTGGATGACTTGCGCAAGTTAGGCTTTATCTGTCTAAGCAGTTCGCCGTAGGGAGTGCCGGTAGTCTTCGTGAAGAAGGATGGCTCGTTGAGGCTCTGCGTGGATTACCGCGAGCTCAACTGGGTCAAGATCAAGAATAAGTACCCACTCTCGAGGATTGATGATTTGTTTGATCAGCTGTAGTGTGTACAGTTCTTTTTAAAGATTGACCTGCATTCCGGTTATCATCAGATTCAGGTCCGAGAGGAGGACATTCCGAATACGGCTTTTAGGACGTGCTACGGTCATTTTGAGTTCTAAGTCATGTCCTTCGGACTGACCAATGCGCCCGCTGTATTCATGCAGTTGATGAATGAGGTCTTCCGCCCTTATCTCGATCAGTTTGTTGTGGTATTCATCGATGACATCCTGATTTATTCGAGGACCTGTGAGGAGCATGTACAACATCTGGATGTTACCTTACAGACCCTCCACACACACCAGCTCTATGCGAAGCTGGAGAATTGTGAGTTCTGATAAGAGGAGGTGAAGTTCCTTGGTCACGTAGTGACGAGGGAGGGTGTCATAGTGGACCCCTCGAAGGTTGAGGCAGTGCGTCAGTGGGGCTAGCCCACGAACGCTTCCGAGATCCGTAGTTTCCTTGGTTTGGTAGGCTACTACCGGCATTTCATTGAGGGCTTCTCCTGAAATGCAGTCCCGCTAACCAGGTTGACTCAGAAAGGAGCAAAGTTTGTTTAGAACGACGCCTGTGAGTGAGCATTTATGGAGTTGAAAGACTACCTCACGTCCGCTCCTGTCCTCACTTTTCCTGATGGGAGTGATGGATTTATTGTATTTATTGATGCCTCGCATATTGGTTTGGGTGCTGTCCTGATGCAGCATGGGAGACCAGTGGCCTTCGCGTCTCGTCAGTTCAAGGTCCATGAGCTGAACTACCCCACGCATGGTTTGGAGCTGGCTGCAGTTGTCTTCGTACTGAAAGTGTGGAGGCACTATCTCTCTGGGGTTAGGTTCGAGCGTTTTTCTGACCACAAGAGCTTGAAGTACCTCTTCTCATAGTCTGAATTGAACATGAGGCAGAGACGCTGGATGGAGCTCCTGAAGGACTATGATTTCGATCTTCAGTACCACCCGGGTAAGGCAAACGTGGTGGCGGATGCTCTTAGTCGTTAGCCACGTGGCCTAGTGGCGCATATGATGGTCTAGGAGTGGAGGATGCTCGAGGATATAGTAGAGTATGACTTCGAGTTTGGTTTGCAGTCTTCTATCGTTCAGCTATCAAGCCTGTCGATTCAACCCTCTCTTGTCGCAAGGGTCATCGAGGCTCAGCAGATAGACGAGTCGTTGTAGGATTACCGAGCAGAGGCTGTATCCGAGGAGCAGGCTGATTGGCAGAAAATGAAGTGATTAGAGCTTGAATCTAGAAGAAAAACTGAAATAATGCACTAACCTTGATGAATCAAGAAGATGGGTACGACTAGTCGTGCTACGGCCCATTAGAGAAAAAAAGAGCAAAAGAGGAAGAAAGGTTTTTCCCCAAATTAAAAGATCTAGCACGCTACACGACTGGTCGTGGGACGTCCTCGACTGGTCGTGCCACAACTGGTCGAGTACATCCTCGACTAGTCGTGCAAAGACAAAAACATGCATTTTTCATATAATTTTAAAATATAAAATTATAATATAATAAATATATAAACTATAATACAGAAATGCATGAATAATCTATTTAAATTGCACATACAAAGATCAAATTTCAATTTATTAAACCTTCTTTTGTCGAGCGGTTTAGTAAAAATGTCAGCAAGTTGAGTCTCCGTTGGAATGTAATCCAAAGAGATTGTGTTTTCTTCCACTAATTCATGAATGTAGTGATATCTAATGTTAATGTGCAAGGCTCGTGAATGCTGGATTGGGTTTTTAGATATATTTATTGCATTGAAATTATCACAATATAAAACCATTGAATCCTGTGCAATTCTGTAATCGTTTAACATTCTATTCATCCATACAAGCTCAGTACATGCATTTCCAGCTGCGATGTATTCAGCATCAGCAGTTGAGAGCGATGCAGAACTTTACTTCTTGCTAAACTAAGAAACTAAACAATTTCCAATATAGAAACAACCACCACTGGTTGATTTCCTATCATCGATATTACCAACCCAATTAGCATCTGTGTACCCAGCTAATTGAACACTAGTATCATATGAATACCAGAGACCCAAATTAGATGAACTTGCGACATATTGCATAATCCGCTTAACAGCAGTTAGATGAGATTCTTTAGGATTAGATTGATATATAACGCAAATTCCAATGGTAAAAGCAATATCAGGTCTACTTGTAGTTAAATAAAGTAAATTGCCAATCATACTATAATATAATTTAGGATCTATACTTTTACCTGTAGAGTCCTTTGAGAGTCTTAGTGTTGTACTCATAGGAGTATCAAAATTTTCCCATTCTCAAATCTGAACTTTTTAATTAAATTCAAAGCATATTTGGTTTGAGAAATAAAAATACCATTAGGTTGTTGTTTTACTTGCAACCCTATGAAATAATTCAATTCCCCAACCATGCTCATTTCAAACTTAGATTTCATTAAATCTACAAACTCAACAGTCATGTTAGTATAGGTAGATCCATAAATAATATCATCAACATAGATCTGCATTATTAAGATATGATCGTTATGTTTCTTAACAAAAAGCGTCTTATCAACATTTCCCATTAGAAAATTATGACTTAGTAGAAACTTAGTCAATTTTTCATACCATGCCCTACGAGCTTGTTTCAAACCGTAGAGAGCCTTTTTTAGGCGATAGACTTGATCAACATTCTTAGGGTCTTCAAAACCCGTTGGTTGTTCAACATACACTTCTTCATGTAGATCGCCATTTAAGAAAGAAATCTTTACATCAATTTGATAAATTTTGAATTTTCTAAAACAAGCAATGGATATAAATAGTCTGATCGATTCAAGACGAGTTACTGGGACAAAGGTTTCATCATAATCGATGCCTTCAATTTGAGTGTACCCTTGTACAACCAGTCTAGCCTTGTTTCGAATTATATTACTAAGTTCATTAGACTTATTTTTAAAAATCCACTTAGTTTCGATAATATGTTTATCTTTAGGTTTAGGAACTAAGTACCAAACATCATTTCTCACAAATTGGTTAAGCTCTTCTTACATTGCAACAATCTAGTGTTCGTCAGTAAGAGATTCTTTTACATTAGCCGGTTCTATCTGGGATGTAAAGCACATGTAATTACATATATCTTCTAGTTGTCTACGAGTGCGCACACCAGTGAGAGGGTTTCTAAGAATTTGAGTGGTTGGATGATCTTTAACAGTCTTCAATTCAGAGTTATTTTGATTTGATGAAGTATCTGGTTTGTCAATTAGAAGAACTTCATCATTATCTGAACTTGAGGTAGGTGTATTTAAGTGATCGTCAATGACTACATTAATGGACTCTTGAATAACATCGGTCCTCTTATTCAGTACTCGATATGCTCGACTGTTCAAAGAATACCCTAAAAAGATCCCTTCATCACTTTTACTATCAAACTTGCCCAGATTTTCATGGTCACGTAAAATATAGCACTTGCTGCCAAAAACTTGAAAGTATTTGACAATAGGCTTCTTATCGAACCACATTTCATAAGCCGTTTTATTTTAAGTTTTACTTGTATAAACCTGGTTGATTATATAGCATGCAGTATTTACTGCTTCAGCCCCAAGATTTTTAGAGAGCTTCATACTATTCAACATTACATTTGCCATTTCTTGAAGCAATCTATTTTTTCTTTCAACAATTCCATTTTATTGTGGTGTTTTGGGCGCAGAGAATTCATATGATATTCCCTGATCGCAACAAAATTTCTGAAAATTCTGATCCATGATCACTACGGATCTTACAGACTTGAGATCTTTTTCAGTTTGGATTCGTTTGAGAACCCTTTTTACTTCATCAAGGGTTTCTGACTTATCCCTTAAGAAAGCTACCCAAGTGAATCTGATAAAATCATCCATGATTACCAGTATGTATTTTTTGCCACCTCGACTCTCCGTCCTGGTTAGTCCTACAAGATCCATGCGGAGAAGTTCGAGAGGTTTGGATGTGACATTGGAGTCCACCTTTTTGTGAGCATTCCTAGTTTGTTTGCCAATCTGGCATTCGCCACATATTTTGTCTACTTTCTGTAATTTAGGTAGACCTCTTATCAGTTCTCTTTTGCTCAATCTATACAGATTACGGTAGTGTACATGTCCATGGCGTTTATGCCATAACTCAGTCTCATCGGTATGGACCATGTAACACGATTGACTAGATGAGCTTGAATTACTAACAATATAGCAGTTTTCAGAAGTTCTACGACCAGTTAATATTACAGAACCCTTTTTATTTAAAATTTCACAGCCGTAGTTAATAAATTTTACGCTATGATCGTTATCGCATATTTGAGATATGCTTAACAGATTGTGTTTTAACCCTTTAACGTATAAAACATTCTTAAATAAGGGAAGGTTAAAGAGTTGAACCATACCTTGGCCAATAATCCTGCAATTGCTACCACCACCAAATGTGACTAAACCATCAGCCATGTCTTTAAGATCGGTGATTAGACCTTTATCACCAGTCATATGCCTTGAGCATCCACTGTCTAAGTACCACTTTGAATGACTTGTAGCTTTGAAAGTCGTGTGGGCAACCAAGCAAGTAACCTTAGGAACCCATTTCATAACTGTTTTGGGTTTAGGAGTATAGATGTTCTTCTTGTATTTGTAGTTGTTGTAAGAATGACCTACTGAGTTAGATTTTAAGAGCTCCTTAAGCAAATCAACTATTTTTTTCAGCTAAAGGGTTTCGATTTTGATTTTTATAGTTGATATGATTACTTTTAGGTTTGAAAGATTGAAAAGTTTTAGCATTTTTAGAAAAAAATTGATTTGAACTATTCCCTTTTGAGTTTGAAGACTCTCCTTTCACAAACTTAGGAGTAATCTTCTGTTTAGGAGGAATATTTCTGTCGTACCCCAAACTGGATCGGTCGCCACATTTTCTTGATCCAGACAAAAGTTTTTCTAACTTTGGATCACCTTGGGCATACCTCCATGTATCCTTTAAACTCAAAAGTGAAGAGACTTCAAGTTTATGTTTTTCATTTTCAAATTTAAGATTTTCAATCAGGGAAGTTTTGAAATCTAAATCGCATTTCAATTTTTTAAAACAATCTGAAATGTGGGATTTTTCTAAAACAAGAGTATCAAAATTTTCTTTAAGCTTTGAAAACTTTTCTTTCTGAAGTTTAAGTTTAACACCAATTTTACAACTCTCCTTGTAAAGGGCATTATAAGCATCTTGAAGATCATCTTCATTTTCATGATCACTATTCAGATTTTCTTCACTAGTTGAATCACCATTATTTGAAAAAGTGAATTTGGCTAGAGTCATAAGAGCTTTAACTTCACTGCCCCGACTCAGTTTCAGAATCTTTTGATTCAGAAGAGGCTTCAGAGTTAGAGGATTCATCCCAAGTAGCCAACATTCCTTTCTTTTTAGGTTTGTCCTTGTTAGGACATCTGTTTACTAAATACCCATATTCATGGTAGTTGTAACACCGACTGTCTTTTAAAGATTTTTGAGTTTTAGGTTTAGATTTCTTCTTATCATTAGATTTTTGAAAATCAACTCTCTTTTTACTTTTGAAAATTTTGTAAAACTTTTTCGCTAAAAGGGCCATATCATGTTCAAAGTTTTCTAAATCAGAATTGCTATTATTTTCTTGAAAAACATTTTTAGAAGATTTAAGGGCGATAGATTTACCTTTAGGAGCTTTAAAAGTTAACTCATAAGTCTGTAAAGAGCTAACTAATTCTTCTACCATCATATTATCTGTATCACGAAGTTCCTGGATCGTAGTTACCTTAGAATTGAACCGTTCAGGAAGTGAGCGTAGTATCTTTGCACAGACTTTGCTTTTTGAGATTTTATCACCAAGACCCCACATAGAGTTCACAATGTCATTTAATCTTGTATAGAAGTCCATGAACATTTCATTTTCTTCCATATGTATTTCCTCAAATTTAGTTTTGAGGATTTGGACTTTAGATTTCTTAACAATTGATGTTCCCTCGTGTGTCATTTCTAAAATATCCCAGGCTAGCTTTTCAGAATCACAGGATATAATTCTTTTCAATTCATCCGGTGATAGTGCGCAAGCGATTGCATTTAGTGCTTTTGCATTTGCACTACTCTCACTTTTCTAAAGTATGGTCCAAGAAAAGTAAGGTATAATTCTCATAGATTTGGATCCATCGATTCCAGTTACTTAGTGGTAGGAAGGGTCCATTCAGTCACTGTGGCTTGCCAAGAAAATCCTCATTTTGGCTTTCTAATAAGCATAATTGGTGTCATCAAATGGTGGAGGCCTAGTGATTGAAAGGCTATCAAAATTTGACATCTTATAAATAGCTTAGATCAATTTGGTCAGGAAATAAATCCAAAAAATATAACAATTAGAACGAGCTATTAGTCTTTGATACCACTTGAAAAGGCCAAGCTATATGTCCTAGGAGGGGGGGGGGGGGGGGTGAATAGGACTATGCCAAATTAAAAAGATAACAGCGGAATTTAATCAAATAAAGGAAAGATAACACTTTAAACAATCCACAATACGTAAATGTAAAGCAACCTTAAAATTCTAGATGTTCTAAGGACAACCTAACACCGTAAAAACTAAGGGTTTATGGCAAGGACAACCTTACTAGAACAATCTAAGAATCAATAACTCAAATTGAAGAGAAATAAAATAACAAGAATTGAAATCTACACTATTACAACATTCCCCACAATGCTTGAAATGAAAATATTACAATGTTCACATCCACAAATACATCCCACAACTTTGAATGATAAATGATATAGAAAATAAATCACACATCCACAAAACACAAAGAATTATAGTGGTTCGCCTATGTGTACACCAACTGTTAAACAACAACCACACAGCTTGCTACTCCACTCCTAATATCCTCACACAGTGGATATTAGCGTTCACTATGAAATAGGTTTTTCTTAGGTTCACCTAAAACCCTCACAATTGTGTCTTTCAAGTGGGCTTACACAATTCAAAAACCCAACACTCTGAGTTTTCTGGCTCTCCTCAGATAACCAAAAAGAATGAGATTTTTTTAGCTTAATCTCAAAAGAAACCAACACAATGGAAATTACAATAATGTAAAATACCTAGATTTCTTCTTTTGTTGCAGCCCAAAAGAACCAAGACGGAGTTGAAATTCGATTATAGAAGTTCAATGTCCACACTCAATTTGAAATGGTTCTAGGTTCTAATTGATTTTAAATTAAATCAAGTTGGGCTAGCTCTATTTGATTTTGATTCCAAGAAGTAGAATATCACAATTCCTCTTTCAAATCAGATTGGAATGCATAAACAAAATCAAATATAAAAAGCTAAAAAAGAGAGTATTAAATATGCACAATCTAGCTTAAGAAGATTACAAACTTATCTCTCAGAGTGATGCCTTGATTTTACTTTAATTGAATATCAAACTCTAAAAATCGTGCTCTATTTATAGATGCAGAAATTACGTCTACGATTGGTCCTGTGGATACTACGACTGGTCGTAGGACGAACTGATTTTTGAAATTTTGAGCGCGATCGGATAAAACCGTTTCACGACTGGTCGTAGGCCTTGCACGACTGGTCGTGAAATCTTCACGACAGGTCGTGACCTGTCCACGACTGGTCGTGTGGAACTTGGAATGGTTGCTGACTTTGAGTCGCAGCAGCAGGACTGGTCGTGAACGAGTCATGCACTGTTCATACGACTGGTCGAGCAGTCTTCAGGACTGGTCGTAGCCCAACCAAAAAATTCTGAAAATTTGCAACAACTTAGGACTGGTCGTGGAATTTCTTGGACTAGTCGAGCCAGTGCTAGGACTAGTTCGAACAGAGTCCAGGACTAGTCGTAGAATAGTCCAAACACTTATAATGTAATTCATTTTGAATTATGTATCCAAAACGACCTACTCGAAGGTCAATCTAAGGTCATTCATACCTTAAACATGAAGTATGAACATTGAACCTTCTTTTCTTTAGATGATGGATGATCTTTGACGTTCATGAAGCTTGAACTTGAGATTTTTGGAAGCTTGAATTTGTACTTCACCTTGAGTCTTGAACAAGATCTCGTCTTTCGATGTAGCTTTAAAAACTCTGAAGCTTACAGAAGAGAATAATGTACTTGATCTTGCAGTTCTTGAAATAGACCTTTGTTCTTGACTTGAAGCATTGTCCTTGTACATGTGATGCATTGAACATATATATCAAAGTGCTACATAAGACACAGATTGAGGTTTTGGCACTACAAAATTTGACAATCAAAGGAGTAAATAACCATAGCACTAACACGTCTGATGTCCAAGCCGTCCAGCAGGGTCTGGACATTCCCTGTTGAAAATAAAAATATCAGCTTGATTTAAAGTTTTTGGGTGGGCCGCTCATGTAGGCCCCACCTTGATGTATGGATCTAATCCACGCTGTTCATCCTATCTCCCAGCTCATTTTAGGCGTTCAGCCGAAAAATGAAGCCAATCTGAATATCTGGCAGAAAACAATGATTCTTACCGTTAAAATCTATTAGGGCCCACTTTGATGTTTCTACACACCAAAACATGCTGAATATTGGGCTCGTGTAGTCTGTCATGAGCTATAAAATCCAACCAGTGGAGTGTATCCTCTTGATGCGGGCCCCACCTAGGAAAAACTACAACAAAATAAAAAAAAATTACACAGCAGGCGCTGCTTCTACTGACGTCTAGAGGACGTTGCAGTAGCATCCTGCTGTGCCGCTGGATGGAAAGGGCAAGGACCGTGGGTCCCAGCCACGATGCATGTGTTTTTATCAATGTCATCCAGCTATTTTGCTATGCCGTCCATCTGCTAGACGGCCAGTGGACCCCACCCCTAATGGATGTGTTCCTTCCAAACCGTCCATCCTTTTTGGCAAGCTCATTTTAAGGCTTAAGGTAAAAATGAGACAGATCTATTTATCTGGTTGGCTACTACTAATAACAGTGGAGCATTGAACGTCTACCATTGAAATCCTCTTGGTATCATAGAAGTTCTGGATCAACATGAAATTTATTTTTCCTCTTAATTCAGGTCTGTGTGACTTATGATCAGATTAGATGGAAAATAAATGTTATGGTGGGCCTTGGGAATTTTAATGGTGGAAATCATTATCACCACTGTTATTTGGAGTGTGGTCTAGATAATCTTTCGATATGATTTATCTTTTTTCTAATGCTCTAAGATGATGTTTAACATATAGATGAATGATGTAGATGTGAGGCCCATTGGTGTGGCCCGTTTGATATACATGAGGCCCATTGGTGCGGCCTATTTAATATACATGAGGCCCATTGGTGCGGCCCATATAATGCGACCCATGTGATTTGGCCCACTTGCCATATGAGGCCAATATGATGTATTCAAGGCCCATGGGCGAGGCCCATTGTGATGTATTCAAGGCCCATGGGCGAGGCCCATTGTGATGTATTCGAGGCCCATGGGCATGACCCAATGTGATGCATATGTGGCCATGGGTGAGGCCCATGGCGATGTAGATTAGGCCCTTATGTGAGGCCATGGGCCCACTATACGTATGACTCCATGTAGACCACTCCTTGGGAGCGATGTTGGTTAAATGTCCACATTGATGGGCAATGATGGTTGAATGTCCACATTGTGACCTTTCTTAGGCCTTGTTTGGCCCATTCTCATCATTCTCTTAGCGGGTTAACCCAAATAAGTGGGCCCCATTCGCCATAGACAGATGGCTTCGTGCCATCGAATTCGATATAACCACGGCCGAGGGCCAATCTTTATATTATGGTTGATCGACTGTTCATCTATGGACCCCGCCTTACTTATATGCTGATTGTCGATGCCGATTATAAGTATTTAACAATATAACATCATGATACATGCCCATACGCATCATCTGTATGCTTGTGATGAGATGAGTGATTGATCATAGCACATGTCATTGGACAGATTATTATGGGACTCCCTGGTAAAGGGAAATGCCCACATCAGCGTGCGGAACGTGCATGATTGTTGTATGATTGGATTGCGTGATTCATGCATCTCACATTGTGTGACATGTATACTGTACGCCCTACCGACATCAGGGTCGTAGCCTCCACAGGCATATCATGGTGGGAAGGATTGAACATCAAAAATCTTGTTCTACATGGGGTGTTATATATGTCCCTGGGTGAAATTTCCTAAACCCTTATGGTACCAGGAGGTTGCTCCAACGTCTAGACTGAGTGGATGCATGAGCGCCGAGTACCGAATACTAGGAGCCAACGCTTTCCACTGTATCGTGGTCGGTTGGAAGGGGGTGCAGCCTTACCTGCCCGAGAGGAGGGGGCAAAGCTAGGCTGAGTTTGACTAGCTCGAGGAATGGGTCTACTATTGATGAGTCAGGCCTGATATTGACAGGCGGATAATGAGGTCTCTTCCACTCACCTTGTTGCGCGTGATGGGCAGTAATCTGGTTTGGAGTGTACTAGACCCCGGTGATATTCTAGAGTTGAGTTGTATTGATATGTGGACTTAGATGAGGATTGGTGTGCTTGAGTTGCATCTCGCATTGCATGGCCTTGGTATAGCCAACATCATTCATACCTTGCATTGCATAACCTCGATATGACTGATAATATTCATGGATTCACCAGTATATTCCGCATTCTCTGATATTGCATAATTGTATTACTACTTCGCGTACACACTTTCACCACCCTCTAAGATTTCCATAAGCTTATGCACGACCGTTGCGTGTAGGTGACGTTGGATCGCAGCAGCGCTGAGGCAGGAGCACATAGCAAATCATCTTGGAGCTTTTGTCTATCATCATTGTATTTCCCTTTACGTGCACTGTACTTATAAGTTTTTGATCATAATGGAAATGTGATGAAGTGTTTGGTTGTTGCTTGTGGGTTATACCTTTGGTTATGCTTGTTATGAATCGAACCGATGTTGAAAATCCTCCTTGTAGGATCCCATGATCGGAACCTGGTAAATAGGTGCCAGGAGCCGAGAATGGGGTACTACGGAGACTGTCGGCACCGGATTCGGCAATAAAAAATTTTATGAGCCCGATTTCTGAGCTTGGGACGTGTAGTCTCCACAAGCACATTATGGATGGCAGGATTGGACATCGAAAATACTGTTACTAGCATCGGGGCAGCATATATATCCCTGAGTGAAAATTCCTAAACCCGATGGTACCAGAGGATGACTCCAACGTCGAGACCGAGTAGATGCATGAGCGCACGAGGGCTGTATACCAGTAGGCCGCGTCTCCCACTGTGTCATGGTCGGTTGGAAGGGGGTGTGGCCTTATCTGCCCATGGGTAGGGGCAATGCTAGGCTGTGTTTGACTACCTCATAAATGGGTCTACTATTGACGGATCGGGCAGATATTAGTAGACGGATAGTGAGGTCTCTTCCACTTACATAGTTACACGTCCAGTGGGCAGCGATATGGTGTATAGTATACTAGATCCAGGTGATATATATATATATATATATATATATATATATATATATATATATATTCCAGAGATAAACTGTATTGATATGAGGATTCAAATGAGATTTGGTATGCTTGAGTTGCACCTCTCATATAACATTGGCCCTATAGGCCTCACATCGCATGACCTTGGTATGGTCGGTAGCATTCATGCCTTGCATTGCATAACCTTGGTACAACTGATGGCATTCATGGACTTACCAACATTTTCGCATTACTTTGATATTGCATACTTGCATTACTACCTTGTACACACACTTTCATCACCCTTTAAGCTTTTTGTAAGCTTATGCATGATAGATGTGTGCAGGTGACGCCAGGGCGCAGTCATAGCTGAGCAGCAGCATTGAGATTGGAGCATGTAGCTGTCTTCTAGAGCTTCTGTTTTTATCATTGTATTTCCCTTTATGCACATTGTACTCAAGTTTTGATCATAGTGGATTTGTGTGATGGCGTTCTCAGTATTGTTCATGGGTTATGCTTATAGTTATGCTTATTACGAATCAAATTCATGTTTAAAATCCTCCTTGTAGGATCCCAGGATCGGAACCTGGTATATGGGTGCCGGGAACCGAGAATGGGGTACTACAGAGGCTGTCGGTGCCGGATTCGACGATCGAATTTTGTGAGCCAAGTTTTCGAGTTTGGGGCGTGACACTATTGATAGTCGAAGACCCTCGAAGATTTAAGACTTACGCCAAACAAGGCTGAAGTTGTGGTGATCAAGGCATGAAGTCATAAGTAAATCGAAACATTCCGTGGTATCCCAAACTTAGACCCACCATAAAACCAAAACACCTATTTTAACCTCAAGATGGTCTCCAAATCAAACAGGTAAACATCACTTTAAATCATTAATGCCTTAGAACAAAATTGGAAAATGTTTAATAACTTGTAAAGGCATTTTAGGGAATTTTCAATCTAACCTGGACACAATTCAGTTCAACCGAAATGGACCAAAATAATCAAGTGAGTGAAAAGGCCAAGCTAAACATCCTAGAGGGTGGGGGTGAATAGGACTATGCCAAATTAAAATAAATGCGGAATATAAAGATAGATAGCACAATAAAAAAGGAAAGAACACAAGTAAATAGCAACCTCAAATGCACTAGTCTTGAGAGGTTGATACAAACTTAGTTCTAAAGACAACTTAATACCAAAAACCAAAGGCTTATGGCAGGACAACCTTATTAGAACGTTTGTAAGTATAAAAAACCCAAACTAATAAAGAGGCAAAGAAAATAAACTAAGTTATTACAACATTCACCACAAGTGCATAAAATAAATTACACCATTCGCCACAAATGCTTAAAGTAAATTACAACATTCACACACATAAGCTCATTCACTCATCCACCACAACTCCAGGAATTATAGTGGTTCATTTGTGTTAGAAAACAGCCACATATCTACTCCACTCCCAATATCCACACCCATGAGATATTGGCTTTCAGTATGAAAAAGGTTTTCCAAGGTTCACCTTAAAACCTTCACAATTGTGTCTTTAGTTGGGCTTACACAATTACAAAAACCCCACACTCTGAGATTTTCTGGATTACCTCAAACAAAAACAAAAATGAGATTTTCCTGGCATAACCTCATAAACCAAACCACAAAAGATATACAAAATATAAATGGTACTTATCTGGAAATTCTCCTTCTGAAGAAGCCCGGTAGAACCAATCTGATGTAGACGAAGATGTTCAATGTCCAGTCTTACAGATGAAAAGGTTCTAGTTCTAAATGATTTTTAATTAAATCAACTTGGGCTAGGTTGATTTGATTTTGATCTCAAGAAAGGGTAAAACACAAATCCCTTATGAATGTAAGATTGGAATGAAGATCACAAAATCGAATTACAAAAGCTAATAAAAAGAATCTAAAATGAGCACAATATAGCTTAATAAAATCACAACCTTATCTCTCAGAGTGGTGTCTTGATTTAGCTTACAATGAATGAAAAAACTCTGAAATTTGTGCTCTATTTATAGGTGAAAATACTGTTCACTCGACTGGTCTAAGGGTCTGTTCAACTAGTCGAAGGACCAACCACATTTCAAAATTTTTGGCGCGATAAGATATGATCGTTACTCGACTGGTCGAGTGGCCTACTCGACTGGTTGAGCAATGCACTCGACTGGTCGAGTGGGACCAGAAATGCTTGCTGGACTTTGAGTTAAGCACTGCACAACCGGTCGAGTACTGTTCACTCGACTGGTCGAGCAGTCTCCAGGACTGGTCGAGAGTCCAATAGAAAATTTTAAAAAATTGCAACAAACCTTAGACTGGTCGAGAAAACTCTTAGACTGGTCGAGCCAGTACTTGGACTAGTTAAACAAGGACTAAGACTAGTCGAGAAAATGACCTATAAACATATGAAATGACCCACATAAAATATGCAATGAATATGACTCAACCTATGGTCAATCTAGGGTCATCCATACCTTGTTTGTGAGTTAGAACAATTGAAACATTATTTGCTTTAGAACCTTGAATTCTTATGATACGTGAAGCTTGAGTTCCATCTCTTGAACTTGAGTTCTTGAATTTGAGCTTGAAACCAAGAACTTCAACAATCTTCTCTTCAACTTGAAAATGTAAGCAAGTTCGATGAAGATGCAGACAACTTTAAAATGCACGAACTTGATTAATTCAACTCAAAGCATGATACAAATTCTAAATGGTTTGGCACAACAAAATTTGACAACTCTTCGAGTGCTAGATTTACACTATAGCATTTACAGTGAGCATAAGAGAAAATCAATAATTTTTGGTCAAACCTTATGAAAAATTAGCTCGATCCATTTGATTGAAAATCCCATTTTATTCGACTGAAATTGGCTAATTTTTTCCAGTAAGTTACTAGACTCTGCTTTGACATTTTCTGTTGAACCGGACTTGTTTAGGTGCGACCGAAAAACTAGCTGTTTTATATATGTTATAGATCTATTGCGAGCTATTTCTATATAAAGGATTGAGTGGGGCTTTTATAAGCTGATGGGAATTTGATAATGACTTGTTTAAGTGTATTCCTTTCTTATCCTCTCTTTAGAATCAAATCTTATTGAGTACATGTCTTCTTCTTGGTGTTAAATCACATTTATAAGCATTCAAAGCTCTGATTCAAGATGAACATGAACTCTAGTATTCTCTAAAGGCTTGAGATATTCTTAATAGGAAAATCCTTTGTTAAACAGCCTTAGAATGCATGTTTAGGTGAATCCTTCCCCATATCCTACAAAGCCCTAAACGTAGGAGATTCACCATCCATTATCCCTATACCTTGGCACTACGTTGAAAGATCAACTCAAGGTTGCTGATCAATGGAGTTAAAGAGAAGTTGATTCAAGTGAAGACGAGCATATTAGATATTGTTGTCAAAGGGGCTCATCCATCCAGTAAGAGTACTTTAAGTCCATTGCTTACACTCGCTTCTTGTGGAGATTTAGGTTTCAAGTTTGAAGACCCAAACTCACTTGTAAGACCTTGTGTAGGCCTCCTATGGAAGTGTACGTAATTTGTTCTTATGTAGGACTAATCGAGAGTTTGTGACCCAAACTCGTAAGACCTTGTGTAGGCCATCGATGGGTTAAAACATGTAGGTCCTTTTGTAGGATGTATTATTTATGATGAACCTATTTTAAAACATATGAGATAGCAAAATCCAAAAAACTCGAGTTTGAGTTCATCTTATGAGAGTGGAGTAGGCAAGTACCCGAACCACTATATATCATGTGCAATGTGAAATGACTCTTTTCCTATGCTTTATCTCTATTTTTTTTATATGAATGATTGAATAAATGAATGGTATGTTAGGTGTTTGAATCATTTCTTAAGTAGATATATGCTACTCTCTTTATAGACTTATGTTGTATGTAAGTTGAATATTTAATTGTCTGTGATCCTACACATACTAGACTGTGTTTAATGCGGGCTATTCTGTTTTGATTAATTAAATTTAAAAAGGTCCTATTCACTCTCCTATGACTTAAACGTAACCCCAAGCTTCTACCTTAAGAGGTATTAATACAATACCCATAATTTTAATTGGTATTAGAGCGGGTTCTGCTTTAAGGGCTTAATCGCTTAAAGTGAGATAAGTGGGAGCTTGAAAATGTGTCCAGGAATGAAGAGAGTTTAGTTTCTAGACCCTCATATTTTCATGGGTCTGATTATGCTTATTGGAAAGTTAGGATGATGATATTTCCTATATCATTAAATCCCTCAATTTAAAAAATAGTTGAACAATGTTGGCAAACACTAGTTGAACATGTAGTGAGAGAAGATGCTATCATCACAATATCCAGACCTCAAAGCACAATGGACATATTATGAGAAAGTAAGAAATGACTATGATGCGAAGGCCCTTCATGAAATTTACTGTGTCATTTCCTAAGACGAATTCAAAGCTTCGTCAGCTCATAAGGAAACGAGCACAATAAAACGCTCAAAGCGTCAGCTCTTGACCACTTAGTTTGAAAACATCAAGATGGAAGAATATGAAACATTCATGGAGTTTTACATAAAACTAAGGGATATTTGTAACTTTATATGTGGTGTAGGTGAGAATTTTCGGGAACCTCGCATTTCTAGGAAAATTCTTAGATCACTTCCGGAGTGTTTCACCTCTAAGATTACATCAATTGAAGAAAGTAGATATAGTGACAATATGAAAGTAGAAGAACTTATAGGTTCTCTATAAACCTTTGAGCCGCACTTGAAGATTCCCTTAAAATCCAAAAACACTGTCTTAAAGTCTTCCCACAAGAAAAATGATTCTAAAGAAGACAGTGATGAAGAAATGACTCTTATGGCTAAAAAATTTAGAAAACTCTTCAATAAGAGAAAAGAAAAGAACTTCAGCAAAAAGGGAAAAAACTTTTGATTTAAAATGCTTGATAAGTAAATTAGTATTGCATATGATGTAAGATAGCACAGCTATGTGTGGAAGCTTGGCGGAGCTAAGGAATGAAGGATATGTCTTAGAGGGGGGGTGATTAGGACCAAATAATTTTTTTTGTCTTTTAAAACTCAATTGCTTAATTAAACTAATATGTCAATTTAAACTAAGTAAAGCAATTCAGCACTAAGGCTTCTAAGCCAATAGTGGGTCCAATCATATTGACTACAATAGATATGCCATTCAAGCAACTAGTCTATATATGATAGTGTACATGTGTGTTTGGGATGTGCTAATTATTAACTCTTAGCATTCATTTAATCATGCATAAATATAATTCACTAATTAATCACATAAACATAATTAAATAAGTGCTCAAAAGACAATCCCAAGCGTGATCACGTATAGTGGTTCGGTTATCTTACTACACACCCAGGGGATGCACTCAACCGATGAGTATATCGGATTTTACTATCAAATGTTTTAAATCAGGTTCACATCTAACCTTTACAAGCGTACACTCCCTCTAGAGACCTACAAAAAGACTTACCCACGTACTCACTTGTGTCGATAGCCTATGCAAGGACTTACCATGTACACACCCATGTCGGTGACATATGCAAAGACTTACCCATGTATATACCTGTGTTGGTGGCCTACACAAAGACTTACACACGTACTCACCTATGTCGGTGGCAATACGGTCCTACACAAAAACTTACATGGGTTTTAGTTACAAACTCTATACTCAATCCCACATAAGGAAGGAGTGTGTGAACTCTTACAATTTGACAACTTACTTGTCAGATTGAGACCTTTTTTAGTGCCTTCTTGGGTTGCTTAATTGATGCTTTCCCATGTGTCAATTAGCTTCCCTTTTGCTCCCCCAATCATTGATGTCAATGCTTTGATAATGCGTCAGTTCTAAGATCAAATACCTTGCATGCAATGCTCCATTAAGGTGAGCAAGGTGATAGGAGGTTGGTAAAATCTCCTACAACTAATGAAAGGTTGTTATCCTAAGGGATTTACCTAGATGGGTCTTCTAGTGAGTTTAAACAAATGATATGCTAATAGATGTTAGGTCTAATCTTTAGAAAATGGAGGAATTCAATCTCATCTTCAAGGTGGAGGTTAGAATCCTCATAAGAGTGTTAATCTAAAAGATGATGAATTGTAACTCATTGGTTTAGAGGATTAGGATGAGGGATATGAATATGAAATCATATAGACTTCTATTGCATCGAAAACCCATGATTTTTCACAAGAATCGAATGTCATTTTATAAGAAATTGATTTAAAATGGCTATAAAACGGTTAGTTAATGACTTTGTCGATAAGATCGAAAGGTCCTTCGATAGAATCGAAGTCATTTGATAGGATTGAATCATCTATTGATCCCATTAAGAAAATTCAAAATTATCTTTGTTGGTTATTGACTCATTCTTCAATCGGATTGGGTGGACCTTCGATTCCATCGAGTCCCATCGACAACCTATCAATGGGATCAAGGACCATTAAAAAACTGTTACTTTGGACATATAATTTTATAGCTATTTAACACATCTTCTAGCCTTACTTATCATGTTCCAATTAAGCTTCTAAGGCTAATGGATGTTCAATAAGTTATACCTATTATGGTTTGAATTATCTAGAGGTTATGGGGTTGTTTTGGGTCAAGGTTAAGGTCACCAAGATACTTCATTTACTTGTTCTTTACTCCTTGATGCTCCACATCCTCTTTTTTCTTCGGTCTTCAACTTCCAAGGGTTCAACCAACTACATGACACATGGACTCACGTGAATGACAAACAAGGTGTACAAATAAGTGCACTAATAATCTCCCCATTTGTCAATTACATGAAAAAATCTTACCTAGACAATTTCATGGTCCATACCAATGAAATACTAAAAAACCTCAAAATATTACATGTCAAATAAAAAATATTTACAACTTGATACACTAAGACATGTAACATGGACTTCTCCCCATAATTGCTCCACATACTTCATCAATCCTTACATAGAATAAATAATACTGTAAGACAAAATTTATTGTTTTGGTGGGAGTTGATCTTTGTAATGCCCTGAAAATTCGAACATAAACTCAACTCCCGAGTTCCAGAACATCACTTATGCAACAAAATGAATGATGATTGAATGTTAACTGTATTCGTGCATTGAACATGAGTGAGATTAAGCCAAAACAGCATATCATACTCTAGAGACAGTTAAATTTGCAAGCGGAAGACTGTGATAGATAGATAAAATATATAACTTATGATGAGTCTCCAGAGTGTGATAACATTACCAGGTTAAATAAATACAAGTGCAGTTCTAAAATGTACCAAATGTGAGGAAGTGTAATGCCTCCTATCCCATGTACCATAGCCCCGTCAATACAATATCAGGTCTTCATTGACCTGCCAGAGAGATACAGATAGGAGAATTCCTCCTATCATCATAGAAGTAGTCCGGCTCTGCTTCACAAGCATCGCCACCACCTGAAACTCAACAAATCTGGTTGGTGTGTACAACACCGTCCCGTAACGTGGGAGTGAGTGATCAACTCAGTGGAACAGTAAAGCATAGGTTAACATGTTATCAATTCAATCAAGCAGTAATGATAAAGCAGTACAAATCAAACAATTCTAACTACTCTTATTAAATGCAAGAATGAAATGACATGATGCTGTATGCCCTTGCCAAACCACCCTCAAGCGGCATCATCTTACGTTCGCGAATGCTTAACTCCCTCAGTGCGCCACATCTACAAAGCACATGCGGTGCGATGATGCTCATGATTACCAAGTTATTATTAGTCCATTTCAAACAGCAGTATTGGGAAACTAAGGTACCTCCCTTGTATCATTTCCAAACATGATCCATTCTAGGGTCGTCAATCCGAGTTAATCTCATACGATATTATGGTTTGAGAAGCGTAGTGAAGGCATCGCAAAGGGCTCGTCACCCGTCAGCGCGGATACAGATCTCACCGTATGCGGCTCAATTGCTGGCCGTCAGCTCGAGTACAGGTCTCACCGTACTCGGCTCAATCACTAGCCGTCAGCTCGAGTACAGGTCTCACCGTACTCGGTTCAACTCATACTCTAGTCGCTGTGAAAGACTCGTCGCCAATCACAGACCCTTGGAGTATACTCGAAGATACTACGGAGGACTCGTCGCCCGTCAGCACGAGTACATGTCTCACCGTACTCGGCTCTCGCCGTAAGTATCGACAGCTCGAATACAGTGTCCCATACCACCATATTCGGCTCACGAGTTGGTTGCGCAATGGTCACTACGGGGAGGCACATAGCCCCAGCGTAGGCCGACAGCTCGACCACGGTGTCCCATACCACCATGCCCGGCTCATGCGTCTTAGCGGATCAAGGTACCATGGTTAAAAGGGGTTTCACTGGTAAGTTTGGTACCCTAGGTTCAAGCAGTAGCGTCCAAACAGGGTGAACATGCATAAGGCAGATCGGGTTACTTGACGAGCTCGACTAGCACGATCGCCCGTTGAGCTGCACGACATGAAGTGCATAAACAACTTCGTGTGGCCTAGCCACTGCCGACAGGCAACGCACGACTCGAGTTCGTCGAACACATCCCACGTGGCAAATGAATCTCAGCCATGAGTTCAATCCCGTTACCGATTGCCTTGGACCATAATCATAGCCCCAAACACAATCAATTGCAGATAGATAAAGTAGTAATGGATCAAGATTCAACTCCTACAATCAAGATCTAGTATTATCCGTTTAGGGCTGCCAGGGCTGTTGCACCCACTCGTTGCTCCGCTCCCCCATCACCCATGACGGATCATACAACGTAAATATATATTTTAAACATATGCATTACATAGTTAAAATCATAAAGCAGTTGAGCATGTTATGAATCACAACACAAGCATGAGTTTGTACATGTTCAATTCCTAATCACACAACTATCAAAGGAGATCATACACATAGTTAAAAGAGGTTGAGAATCATATCTCAACACCCTTATACTTTACAATTTGCTAACTACTACTCATTCAGACATTTCAAGAAACACTTAAACAAACATACATCAACATACACGACATATGTCGATCACATAGGCATTAGGCCAAATCCTTTCACTAGGGAGTTACCCCAATCATAACACGTGTACACCCACGACGGATAGTCATGGCAAGCAGGAATCCAAGTTCCATATTCATTCAGTCACTTCCACAAACACTTGGGCCACCCATTTTAGCATATATAGTGTATATTGGCCGTGGCGTGACTTAGGGCAAATCCTTTCGTCAAAGGGGGTATCTCCAATACATCAATCATGAATCCATGACAATTAGTCATGGCGAGCACGAATGAGAATTCTATACTCATTCAGCCATTTCCACAAACACTTAGATTACACTATTACAACATACATGGTGTATGTTAGTAAAACATGTATTAGGGTTATCCTTTAGCCAAACGAGTTTTTATCCATGTATACCATAATCATACAACAAATAATCATGACAATTACATTTCCAAAACTTACACATATACGGTATTTCTAGAATACACAATTTCAACATACGTAGCATTTACAAGTGAACATGTATTACGGCGATTCCTTTCGCCAAACTAGTATTTTATCCATATATAGTATAATCATACATTAAATAAACATGTCAAACATTTCTCCAAAAAAAAATACGTATACGGTATTTCTACGTATACCTAGAGTATGTGAAATTCCATATTCTACAACGTTAATCGAAACAGGAAACGGAAAGCACTTTGTACATGTGCAATTGCATGCAGATCATGAATCTATCATTATCTGACATTGAAAGCGTTGAAAACCATAACCTATACACCTAAAGTCCACACCTTTTGTCGTAGAATCGTAACGGAGTTGATAGGTTTGCTAAGCTTCCGTATTCGGTAGTTTGGCAACCTAGAGAACGAAATAGGTTAGCTATTTCACAACTTACAACAGTCTAAACCCCAAAACAGATTAGGGTTAGGGTTTCTTACCTAGAAACGACGCCGGAAACGCCGGAAAAGCGTTAAGAAAGGGATGGTGCAGCCCGTGTGGTGGCAGGGAACGACGGCAGGGAGATTCTCCCACTTCTCCCTCACTTCCTCTCTCTTTTCCCTCTCTCAAAACCCAAATTCGTATGGCTGCCATGAGAGAGGGTTTAAGGTCCTTATATAGTTTCAAAACTCACCGAAATAGACTCCTGTTCAAGGGTTACTGCTAATATAGGTATTTCGTCACTTTTCCAGCTCAAAAGAGAGGTTCTGGTGGCCCTCCTTGAGCCAAACGTCAGACTTAAGCTCACCACACATGGATCTATGTGGGATTACGTTTTCGACTCGATCGGATTCCCAGATCGCACGTGGCGGACCACTTTCAGTTCAACGGTCAGTGGGCCACGATCCGAAATTCCAAGTACATGTAAATGTTCCTAGAATTTTTCTTAATCCGAGGGTGTAATTTAGTCTGATTCTGATGGTCTGGTTGCTTAATACTGATGCGCAAGCGAATGGTGCCAGATCACTATTCCAGATATTTATTTTGGAATGGGAATAGTGTTTTTCACACTCCCTCGCTCTGGATCGAAACGAATGGCCGTGGGACATCGGCTGGATCTGATTTTTGAGATGATTGTCAAGCCCAGTGAGGCGGTCCTAGTTCCTTAGCTTCGTGTTAATCGGACTCCCGATGTGCGGTCTAGACCTAATACGAAGTTTCGTTTCATTCCCGAGAGCAGACGGGAAATGAGTTTGGTTCTAAACTTTAGGGTAACCTAGAGTCACTGATTTTGCAAGTTTTGGGTCTTGCAGATCGTATTTAAAGCGATCCCAACGGATTTCATGGCTAATCGAGTTTTGCACTTAGTTAACTTTGTTAAATTTCTAAAGGATTTAATCCTAATTATTTTCTGGTTGAGATGGTACTTAGGCTTTTGTAATTTGTATATAAAGTGATCCAAGTTTTACTACTTAGCTAGTTTAAGTTAGTGTCTAGGGCGAAAGTGCTTTGAAAAATTGAAAGCATAAGGTAGTGAAGGGTGGGATTTGTGAAGAAAATTGTTTAAAAAGGGATTTGAGGCTTTAATTGAGCGTTTGGGAAGTTAAACCTGTGTTAGGATTGACCCATCGCCCAAGGACGTCTAATTCCAGGTTGACGAAAATCCGGGATGTTACAATCTTTCTCTCCCTTTTTGTCAGTATTTGACAAAGAGTTAGTTCAATAGATAAACCAAAAAAGACTTAAGAAAAATAAGGAAATTAATGGTGCATATAAATATTAAAACATAGAGCATGCTTATTATGGTTATTCAAAAGATATATCAATCGAATTAGGATTAATTAATGATAGTCTAGGCTAACACATATAATACCAAAATTAAGCAACTTTAAACATTAAATATAAAAAACAAATGAGGCTATAATCCTTGAATATGCTTATTAAGCACAAGATGTGGCTAAGTATGATTTTCCTATATGCTCACAGTGATGATGAAATCCTTAAATTTAACAATTAGCACTCATAAACCTTTTAAGGTCACCCATTCCTCTTCACAACCTACTTGGGTGTGAATTTTCTAGGACCCAAACTATGTTTGAGAGGGGGAATGATTTTTCTAGATTCATCTCCCTTAGGTGATTTACTAGTTGGAGAAGTATGTTCAGTAGGAGGTTTATGTATGTGAGTCCTACCTTGATTATTATTGCCATTGATTATCTTTGACATGGATTTTTCATTAAGACGGGTAATTAGTTTAAGTAACATTTTCATCTGATTGGTCTTTTTAGGAAGGGTTGGAAACTCTCTCTTTTCCGGCGATCCTCTAAGGATGCTTCTAAATTGGTGTGCCAATTTCTCAATCATAAAGAATTTATCACTTTGATTTGAGACTGAGGTGGATTAGGCCATTTTTAAGATTACACATTCAAATTAAAGGTGCCCAACATCTCCACAAGTATGACACATAGGAGAAATTATTATTCTACTTCTAGAAGTAGAAAAGTCCCATTTGGATTACCGAAGAGGTAAAGGCATGTCACACCCCAAACTCAGAAAACGGATTCACAAAATTCCCGATCGCCGAATCCAGTGCCGACAGCCTCCGTAGTACCCCATTCTTGGCTCCCACCGCCCATATGTCAGATTCCGATCCTAGGATCCTACAAGGAGGATTTTCAGTATGATTTTTTTAATGGAGCATAACCACAAGCATAACCAAGTCACAAAACAACATTATCATCACATATCCACTAATATAAATATTTGAGTATAATGCTGAAAGGGAAATACATATGTCGAAATCAAAGCTCCAGAGGACAGCTGCATGCTCCGAACTCAACGTTATTGCAACCTAACGCCACTGCATGCATCTATCATGCATAAGCTT
This sequence comes from Magnolia officinalis, assembly GCA_021015155.1. Taxonomy (NCBI): domain Eukaryota; kingdom Viridiplantae; phylum Streptophyta; class Magnoliopsida; order Magnoliales; family Magnoliaceae; genus Magnolia; species Magnolia officinalis. Next base: position 28,894,112 of record JAJHSJ010000016.1, on the reverse strand, counting down.
ACAAAAGCTTAGAGGGTGGTGAAATTGTGTGCATAAGATAAGTGCCAAGTATACCATAAAGCCAATAAATCATACATTATCGGAATAAGCAAAAATACTGACAAGATTATGAACCGTATGATATTAGAGTTAGCAAAAATATACTGGTAAGTCCATGAGTGCTATCAGCCGTACCAAGGCTATTCGATGCAAAACATAATAAGATAATAACAAATGTTGACGATACAATGCAATATGCAAATCCTGACGAGCCACAAATACCATCAACCTCATTTAGGCCATATAATTGTAAAAACATAGTAACCCAAATACTAAGTACTATGGATGTAATGTAGTATGCGGTGTGAATGAAATAACCATGCTGGAATGTGAAGTCGAGATGATAGTATGTAGTATCGCAGGCTACAGGGTCCACCACAAGGGACTTCTATCCAAACCAGTCCAATACCTAAATTTGGATAGTCCGACTCAATGTGATAAACTCCTGATCTCAGGTTAGTCGCACGCCCAACCGAAATCCTGGCCATGCGAAGGTACACGTAACAAATAGTTACACACAACCAGCCCGAGTGGATAGTAAATGAATGAATGAATGGATATGCAATTCCTGCTCAATAAGTCCACATATCAGTACGGTTGCTCTCTGAGAAAATCACCGGGGTTTATTACACTGTACACCGACTGCCTCCTCCCTAGCTACACAGCCCAGTGAGTGGAAGAGACCTCACTATCCGCCTAGCCAGCAGTCTACCAATACCAACTTGGCTCGTCGATAGCAGACCCATTTACGAGCTGGTCATACTCAGCCTAGCTTATAGCTCCCTCACTTGGGCGGATAAAGCCACACCCCCTTCCAACCGACCACGACACAGTGGGAGACACGGCCTCATGGTATAGGCACCGACGCTCATATTCCACTCGGTCTAGACATTGGAGCATCATCTCCTGGTACCAAGGAGGTTTTGGGATTTTCACCCAAGGACATTCTACATGCCCACAGTGCTAGAACCAAGCATTTTCGGTGTCCCATCTGGCTATCCACGATGTGTCTGTAGAGGTCACGGCCCTGATGTCATTAGGGAGTACAATGATCAAGTCACATATATGCGAGATGCATGAGTCATACTATCCAATCATGCAGCAATCCTGCACGTATGGCGCGATAATGTGGGCACTCCGTCTCATAAGGAGTCCCGTAAATGGTCTGCCTAATGGCGTATGCTATGATCAAACATTCCTCATATCAGGCATACATATGATGCGAATGGGCATGAATCATGGAGTTATACTAAGCAATTTATATGGTGATGAACTATCCTTACAACGAAGATGGGCCTTGATGGCCTACACAAAACAAGTATGGGCCTATCAATGGGCCCTAGGGAGAGTCATAATGCAGACATTTAACCAACATTATTCTTATAATGCGGATGTCAAACCAACATTGCTCCCAAGGTATGGCCCGCCATAAACATCATTACCTGTATTATAGTGGAATCACACATTACATCGGGTGCACATTCCTCGCATTGAGCCACATGTACACCACATCGGGCCTAGCCATGCGGGCCACAAATATATCAAGATGGGCCTCATCACATGGGCTGAAAATGTATCACAATGGGCCACAACATATGAGCCAAAAATACATCACAATGGGCCTTGCCAAATGGGTCGGAAATACCTCACAATGGGCCTCAACCCACGGGCCCTAATACAACACAATGACCCTTAACCCATGGGCTCCAAATACATCATAATGGGCCTCAACTCATGGGCCCTAATACATCACAATGGGCCTCAACCCATGGGCCCTAATACATCACAATGGGCCTTAACCTATGGGCTCTAAATACATCACAATGGGCCTTAACCCATGGGCCCTAATACATCACAATGGTCCTCAACCCATGGGCCCTAATACATCACAATGGGCCTTAACCCATGGGCTCCAAATACATCACCATGGGCCTCCACCCATGGGCCTCATCCACATCAAGGTGGCCTCAACAATGGGCCTCAAACACATTAAGGTGGCCCGACAGGTGGATGGTGTGAATAAAGCACATACATCAATGGTGAGTCCCACATCCCACATGTGGAAAGTGAAAATATAACATATATATCACGTGTGCCCCACCCTCCCATGCTGTCTGGATGGTGAGGATGTAACATGTTCATCAGGTGGTTCCCACTGTCCCATATATCTGGATGGTGGAGATCAAATACATTAATTAGGGTGGGGTCCACTTGAACTTTGGATCTAACTTATTTTTAGTCTCAAGCTTGTAAGACAAGCTTTGTCAAAGGGTTGGATGGTTGGGTGCAACACATGCATCATGATAGGGTCCCATAGGGATGGACGGCATAGATAAATCACATGCCTCATGGTGGGGTCCACATGTGTGGCCCACCAGGTGGAAGGACGGTTGGATGAAACCATACATCATGGTGGGGCACATGGCACTTGATGACGTGGGTCAGCTATGTAGCTGGTGCGTGGTAGCCTAGCCAATCTGCCGCCTAATGTGGGTCCACACGTGTGGAAGGTGTGAATACAGTATATATATCAGTGGTCCCATGTGGGGCCCACCATAATGTTTACCTGCCGTCCAACCGGTTGACGATGTCACACAGACCTGGATGAAGAGTAAAACAAATTTCATATTGATTCAAAACTTCTACAACCCCAAAAAGGGTTTCAATGGCAGCCGCTCTATCACCGTTGTTTCCTATAATGTGGGCCACCTGAACCGTGTATACTGCTGATTTTTAGTGGGGGGCCTACTGACCTAAGGGGCCGTCAAATGCACAGTGTGGATGTGTGGTCCACATCACGATGGGGCCCACGTTTGGGGACCCATGGTCCCTGCTGTTCGCCCGCTAAAACGCAGCAGTGTTCTTCTGCTGTGTTAGCAGCAGCAGCAGGCGCTGCTTGCTTATTATTATTAGTATTATTATTATTATTATTATTTTGAAAAATGGTTTTCTCGAGGTTTTTCGCGGGTAAGGCCCACATCCGGGGAATCCGACCTTGTCATTAGTCTCTATGGCTTAAGACAAGCCAAAGAAGCCCAACATTCAATATATTTTGGGGTGTGGAAACATCATGTGGATTTTTAACGGTGACAGCCACTGTTTTCTATGCTATGGCCCGCTAGAAAGTTGGATTGGCCCCATTTTTCGGCTCAACGCCTAAAATGGTCTGGGGAAAGGGAGGGACGATATGGATTGGGTTCACACATCAAGGTGGGGCCTACTCAAGTGGCCCATCCAATTAGCCTTGAACCAAGGATAATATTTTTGTTTCCATTTTAAGTCCAGCGTCCAGGGACGCTAGACGGTTTGGGCTTCTACACAATTCATTTAAGGTGGGCCCCACCTAGGGATGTGGGCCACCAAAAGAAAGGGTTGGATGGCGTGGGTAATACATACATCAAAGTGGGGTCCATCCAAGTGGGCCACACGACCACCTATCACAAGGAAAATGAAAAGAGAGTGAGAGAAAGAGAATGAGACACACGTGATGACGGAGGGACCCCAGCACCATGGGCCCTCCGTTTTCCTGCATTTAGTCATACATCAAGTGGGTCCCAATACATGTGGGCCCACCAAATCAAAAATCAACGGCGGAGATTACTTCTCCACCAAGATGGAAGGTCTAGATGACATCTTTCCAAGATAGAAAATAAGCATCATGATGGGGTCCAAGGAGAATGGCCCCATCATGGAATGATAATGAGAATCAAGGTAGGCCATCGGCCACATCAAGGGCCCAAAGTGAGATCCATACCATCAATCGGTAGGTCTCACTTAGCCCATCATCAAAACATGATAAATCTAGCCTAGTAAGCACCCACCATTTGATCTTCTTGGTCCATTGGAAAGCCGATCTCCTTGTGTCTCACTTTGATGGTGGATGATGAGAAATGAATGGCTAGGATGAAGGTTTTTGGGATGGAAAAGTGGGCCACATACATCACACTTTTCTCTCCATGGGAAAGCTTGGACGTGCACTTTTTTGCTCTCTTTGGCTGCTTGAAAATTGTGTAGAGAAATGATAGAGAGAGATGAGATGTAAGGAGAGAGAGTGATAGATGTGAGTGATGGGTGAGGTGATGTTGTACTTGACATGTATGAGTGTGTAAGAGAGAGTGAGAAAGACTTGACTTGGTGGTTGCTTGACTTGGGGAGAAAGAAAGCATTGATTGATTGATTGATTGATTTGAGTGATTGATTGATGGGACATGATGTAGAGATTCTCTTGGGATTGCAACCGCGCGACATTTTTTTGAAATAAACGCCGATCCACATCTCTCGGCCAGGGTATCGGATCGGTGCGCGAGTTGCGGCGTTGGAACCGCGGCAACTATAGGGTCGCAATGGTACAAGTCTCGAATTAAGCCGACTCAAATCTATAAGATACGACTTAGGGTCACGCGCAAACATCGATTATAGGTCACGAATTGCCGAAATTCGTCGGGAAGGATCGCGGGAGTCTACAAAATAGTACGGACTAGGATACGGGCCTCACAAGGAAATATATGAGTATTAAGTTCAAATGATCTATTATCCCCAATAGGCTTACCCATATTAGATTTACTAATTAGATCATGTTCTTGGGTAACCTTATCTTTTCCCTTATAGGTAGACTTCATTCATAAGCCCCTTAGATCAACTCAAGGCAGTTAAGGCCTCCAAGAGCTACCTGCTCTAATACTAATTGAAATTACACATGGTCAAAGATACCATGACCACGTGTAACGTCTCGAAAAAATTCGTACAAAGACCTGAGTACCACCTTAGCCATAAATGCCTAAGGACCGTATCCAGTTATAATTAAGGTAGAATTTAGTTAAGTACTAAACTGAATAAGTGGTGGATTAAGCTTGGGCCACCATTTCCACAAATGAGGAGACTTAAAACCACTAATACCACTGACTTAACACTACATAAAGACCTAGGAGGAATCCCAAGAGCCTGTCGCTCTCAGGAGTACATTGAAACCCTGTATCGGACCTGGACCGCACGTCGAACGTCCGATAACCGCGAAACTATATGGTTATATTTGTCCTACTGGGCTTGACAACCATCGCGGGAATCAAGCCCAAATAGTGTCTAAAAATGCACAACTTGAGCCCTGAGTAAAGTGTGTGAGAAACACGAAATTGAGGATTTCGGACCGTCAGTTTTTGACCAAACTTCACTCATGGGAAAAGGAATTTTCCTTGCACATATCTGTATAATTATGGCCCTGATCGAATAAGTATGATCGTTGATCTAACACGGGTCCTCCACGGTCGATCAGCTAATCCGATCGCACTGAAATCACATTCTAGCATAGATCTGTGGTCAGAGAGCTTACCCTATGATGTATGTGAGTTGTGGACCTCCCTATGTGCCCCGTTTGTCAAAAACAGATGCCCTTTGGTTATAACCTAGGTATACCAGGGCCCTGGGCCATTTGCATCACTTCTAGGGCTATATATAGCCCTTATACCACCCCACCTCTCTCTCATACGAATTTCTCCAAACCCTAGGAGAGAGAAGAGAGAAAAGAAGAGAAATGAGTAAGGAGGGAAGAGAAAACCCGGGAGATCGTTGTTGTGATCCTTTTCGACTACTCCACGCCTCGAATCACCTTCCCATTTCGCTACACCATCGGTTTCAGCTACGATTTGGGTAAGAAACTCTTACCCTAATCTTGATTTAGAGATCCAAATAGAGTAATCGACAAGCTAGCTAACCAATTTCCCTATTTAGGTACCCGACATTCTGTATTCGGGAACGTATAATTCGAACCGAGTCCGAATCGAGTATTCCGACGAAAGGTACGGACTATAAAAGTTTTGGTTATGGTTTTCAATGCTTTCAATGTCAACTAATGATTTATGTCTGACTTGACTGCTACCATAACGTCTTAGACATGTCGATTTCGATGTATTATACATGTATGAACTATGTTGAACAAATATGTATCCTATGTGTTTGTTGAAATGTTTGAATGAACATGTAAACATGATTTGCGTTTGCCATGACTATTAATCTAAGATTCATGTTTGTCATATGCATGATGACCTCTTTGTATAAGGATTTGCTAAAATATATGTTGTAACTAACCTAGTCTATATATTTAGTGAGGCGTAGCCTAAGTGTTTGATAAATTGTCTAAATTAGAAAATGCTGATGATTTGTATTTATTAAGAGTATTAAGATAGGATTCTCAATTACTATAATCATATGTATAGTTTCTTTCATGTAATTATATTTGCCGCTATGAATTTTATGGATAAAATGCAAGTTTTATGTAATATGATCAATGTGTTTGATGAAATGCTCAAATGAGAAATTGATTTGGATTGTTTGTTAAATGTTGATATGATTATCACATGTATCTACCTATTGCATCTGAGTAAGATTGGGGCTACAACGTAGCCCAGGCAATCGGTAATAGTCCATGTACGGGTGACAAAATTAGTCTTGCCACATTGGGTAACTCGACGAATTCAGGTCGCACGACGATTGTCAACTGTAGTTAGGCCACAAGGGGTGCTTATGTGCTCCTTTTCGATTAAGTCAATGCGTGCTTGTACCAATCGAACTTGCCAAATAAACCGATTAACCTATTGTGTGTTTACCATGTATGGACATCACTGCTCGAATCTAAGGTACCACTTACCAATTTAAAAGCCCGTTTCAACCATGGTACCACGATCCGCTAAGACTCATGAGTCGGGCAAGGTGGTATGGGACACCGTAGTCGAGCTGTCGGCCTACGCTGGGGTGATGAGCCTTCCTGTAGTGACCAATGAGCAACCCAGACTCGTGAGCCGGCATGGTGGTATGGGATACCGGGTTCGAGCTGTCGGCCTACGTTGAGGTGACGAGCCTTCCCTTAGTGACCGCGAGTATAAACTTTAGAATTTTCCTATCGACTGCTTTTCATTAGGGGTGATGCCCTACAACTTGCCTATTGTACGTGGTTAACTAGGATTGACGACCTGTTTCAAACAAGAAACAAAAGTATTGGATTTGGGATATTATCTTATTCAAACATAACAAAGAGAGAGTAATTAAAGACAATTATCACAACTTATTAATACTGAGTTCATTTGCATCCTCAAACATCCCTTGATTCTAAGATAAATTATTTAGAATGTACAAATTGACAAAGTTCTAATATCCAGATCAGATATTAAATCAGGCAGCATTTTATCTTATGATTTGATCATCTCTTTAAGAGGAATATAACTCGAATATCTCTTCTGCTGGTTTCTCCTCTTGAAGCTTGAATAGAAGAAATCTGGAGTCTGCCCATTTCTTCAGCATGTCAGCCCTTTAACTTCTTAGACTGCAGAGTAGTCTGGTTGCTCGGACCCGCGCAAACCACAAGAACCTCCTCTCCTACCTTCAGTCTTCCTCTTCGCTCTGCTTCCTCTCCAAAATCTTCAATCTATCCAAATGAAGGAGGGGAGGGGTATTTATAGGCCCTTCACACGTGTGGAACCTCGAATTCAGCGCCGTGGGACCCACCTTTGAATGCTTCAGGTCTTTTATCAAAGAATCAGTCCTGGAACCAGTTGTACGAACCTGCACAACTGATCTTTGGATTGTACGGACCCGCGCAATGGATATCGTTTGGGCGGACCGGCGCAAACACCCTCAAAGACACTTCTCTTTTTTCTTTCATTTTCCTTTCTACTGTTTTACTTTCCAATCTTTTTTTTACTTCAATCCTTTCATCATTTTTTATGCCTCAACAGATGCCCCCTTAATCCTTTCTTTGTTTCCTCAAAATCAAAGAAAAATGATAAAAAATGCTCACCCTGGCAGGGTTTACGGGGTCCGCACAACCGAGACCTGCGTATCGTACTCGACCATGTACAGTATAAATACCCTGATTTTCTCTCATTCTGTACTTCCCTTCAATTCGTAGCAAACCTTTATTTCGGCGATTCTCCCCTACACAACGAACTTCGCTTACATGAACCCGCGCAACAACTCTTTGTTCGCACAAAGCCTTTTGGCCTTTGTGCCGACCTGCGCAACTGTCTTCGGTTGCGCGAGTCTACGCAACCAGAACTTGGTGAAATTTTCCAACTTTTAAAACTTTTTCTTCAAGTACAAGTCCCTTTTCTATTATGTCCCATGCTCAAGCTTCCTCTTCTAAAAGAAAGAACCGTACCTCCTCTTCTGGGTTGAAACAACGTCTTCCTTATTCTTGGAAGCATGTGGAGATAAATGAAGACACTTTGGATCTCCATCACCCATTCACTAGCAGTCAAACCGTTATTCCTATCAATTTACGGCGTCATTGGTCGATTTTACATAGCGAACCCTTTGACCAACAGAATATCTTTATCTCAGTGAATGATTGGGTCACGAGAGAACCGAGAATTCTGACAAGATATTTGGGAGAAAATGCACTCTCAAAGAGCAGGTAGAATTCACAAGATGAGATTTTTACGTCCGCACGATGATCCTCAGCAACCTTCCCCTTCCCACTATTTCAAAACAGCTCAACAACTCTTCTTTCTTGAGAAATTATCTTGGAGCACAAGGAGATTCACAATCGCAGGCCTATTGCCTATCCGTGATTTTTACAGTGCCTGGGCTCGTGCTATCGTCCAAAAACACACCGCCACATTGAAGCAAATTACGGTTTCTGATGCAATCGTAGCCACATCAGAACACTTTCACACGGATGCTACTATCCTCAGATGTTTTCTTAATCATTGGTCTGTAATCACCAACTCATTTCATCTTCCCCTAGGTGAAATGAGCATCACTTTATGAGATCTATTTTGTATGGTAGGTCTTCCCATCATGGGTGATATCTTTGACGCATATATACCATCTAATGAAGAGCTCGCTCTGGCATCTGTGGGAGGAGGTATATCCAAAATTTCTAGAACTACCCTTGAACTTTTCAGTGCACTGGCCGCCTTCCCTCATCCTGATCGCATCACTTCTCTTGAATGGTTGGCTCACTTTTCTCAAAAATTGCGGTATACTCCTTTCCTCTTATCATCTATTTTCATAATCCCATTCTTAAATATTTGCTGAAGTATTGCATCTTTGTCTTGACAGCTTTGCAGGCCACAGCCATTCAGAACTCAAGGACATTCGCAACAAAATAGAACATTCTGCGGAATACAGTCCTTCTTGTGAATTAGCCGTCTTTCTTGCTTACTGGTTAAGCTTAGTGATATTCCCTGATCCTGATCAAGCAGACATTATCAGGCCCTCATTCTTCGTGGTCGTAGGAGCAATGGCAGAAAGCCAGAAATATTCGCTAGCTCCTCCAGTTCTGTGTTCTCTCTATCGTGCCTTTGGAGATGTTATTTCTGGTTCACAAGACCCTGTTCCTGAAGCCTTTCCTGTCTATGCTCCTTGGCATTTCTTCATAAGTTGGCTAGGAGTATACTTTCCTTGGATATTTGCTGACTCTGGAAGGGCAAACTCGAACCCGATCGACTTCCTCTTCAACATTTTCAACTGAGAGATATGATTAAGGAATCAAGTGGATGGATTTATAGAAGAATAAAAAGCAATGATCCCATTGATTTTCACCATTTTCTATTATTTAACCATCCTGAAGACATGGACGCTGTTGATGATGATTCTATTTCATTCGGTGAACTTTCCTTCCTTGTTTCTATCAGATTCAGTACTCTTCCATAGAGAGAAGGTAGCGTATTCTGGCGCGAACTATACTACCCTAATAGATTTGCTCGGCAGTTTGGCTTTGATCAAGCTATACCTGAGACTCGTGACATTATCACAAGAGCAATGAGAAGTTATGGCATTAGGCCGTATAATTGGGCCTTGATATGGAAGCAGCTCCTAATCGTTCAGACTGAATCGCATTTCGTAATTCTTGGCTCTAATTCTCCAGTTAGCACTTCTTACTGCTGGATACGATGGTGGGTTCACCAACATTACTTGGTAAACAATTATCTTCCAGTAGATCATGTCATGTGGATTCCTCCTCCTTGCCTCAGGGATTATTATAAAGACCAAGGTATCGGCTACTTTGAAGAAACGAGCCCACCCCCCTTTCCAGATCAACTTGGTATGAAGATCTCTTTAGAAAATGCCATTTATGAAGCGAAGCTTGCTGATACCCTTAAAGGATGGATAGCTTTCGGCACTCCCCTAACAAATACTGCAAAGAATGATGATTCTTTACAGTTCTATCCTCCTCCACCTTTGCAGATATTACAAAATAATCTTCCTTCATCATCAGAAAGGCAAGAAATGTCAGGACATCGTCATTTACCTCAGAAGGACAAACATATTATCATTGATGACTTATCTTCTTCAGAAGAATAGACATATTTTGAAACATTTGACTTCAGAGTAAGAGATTCCAGACATTGGATATTTTGATTTAATCTTAATATAATTGTGATTTTATTTACTTTTAGAAGAAACGCATTCTGCATAAGGAACTTTGCAATTCATGTTATTATATCAAATAATGGGCATATTTTGGCATATTTCAGATGGCTCATTTCAAGCATATTCATTTGTGCAATCATTTTGATATGATATTGAATGAGGAATTAAAATAAAAGCATTAGCCTACTACGACTGTTAGTGCGAGATTTCCTATATGATTTATTTTTTAATTGGCGGTGCTAAATTTCAATTTAGTCATCAGTTACACACAGTTGCTCTTGAGTAGTGGAGCCCACGCAGTTTTTTAGACTCTTGAGTAGTGGAGTCGGGTCTCATGTGATATTCTCTGTAACTCTTAGGATTTCACTGGACTTCTCACAGCTTGGGGAGTTCACAAACCGCGATCCATTAGAGGGGCCTAGTGAAGCTACCGGGGCCGTGAACTCGGTTGGAATTACGCATAGGGTTGGCCGCGGTAACTCTCTAAAGTTCACAGAGCTCACAAGGCGACCTTTGGGGTACCAAATCTATGGTCGTCAGTCCGTCAATGAGTAGGTTTAAGCCATTCCTCATGAGTTAGTACTAAAATCAAGTTGAAGATCTAGGGGGTCTTATGCATGGTTGGCCTATCTATGAACATGGCCAAAGAACTCACACTGCAGCCCACTTTTCCTTCGTCTGCAAGGTCGAGCCCATTCATGGGAGGATATTTTTCTTTGTTCCCTGCGACACTGCCGGAAAGCTATACAGACGGCATCAGTCTTACGCGTGACTAGTCGTTGAGGACTTTTTAGCCTTTTAGGCTTTTAGTCACTGGCTCCATCAACTGCCCGCATGGGTATGCATATGATAGCCTTCACGGGCTTTTTAGGGCCACTGGCTTTTCATTGCTACCCGAATGGAAAAAATGATAGGTCTTATGCGTAGCTAGCCCTTTTTAGGGCTTAACTAGACTTCCTTAAAATGCCTTAAAAGACAATAATAGGTGTGATCATCGTTGCTGCAAGAATGATAGACATCTCTGATTGAGATTGATACATCACCACTTCTGATAATATCTTCAAGAGGATCTGTCTGTGTTGTTCATAATATATCAGCTTGGCGATGATACCAATTCGACAAAATTTCTCAGAGCTCGCTTGATGATGACGATGGTCACTTTCTTTTGCAACGCTTACTGATACATAGTCTTGATATGCTCGTGAATTTCTTCTTTAATCATTCATCTGACGATACACAGACATGGTCTTGTTTATTATTACCCCATTTTGATATAGAATCATTATGCTTGATAATATTTTGGATCAAAATCAGTAGCATCTTCAAGACGATATCTTTTGATGAAGCGAGCATTGACCGATATACTGATGCCTTGCCCATCTTGATCCACGACTCTCTATGCGCCATTGGAATACACTTCTTTTATTATGTACGGCCCATCCCATTTAGGCTCGAATTTGCCCCCTGTTCGACGGGTGACCACTATAGGTCTTTTCAACATCAGCACCATACCCCTTTCTTGAAAGAACGATATTTAACTCATTTATCAAAGGCGGTCGATATCCTTGCTTGATATGATTGTAACCGCTATTGGGCTGTTAGGCGTTTCTCATCGAGCAAATCCAGTTCTTTCAGCCTTATTTTTGCATTTTCATTATCTGTTATAGACTGATGTACTGCCACTCTAAGTGACGCTACTTGTATTTCAATCTGGATCACTGCTTCTACCCCATAGACTAGCGAATACAGTGTTGCTCTTGTTGTTGTCTGATGAGTAGTTTTGTATGCCCACAATGCTTCTTGTAACCTTTCATCCCAATCGCGCTTGTTTCCAGTCACTGTCATTTTCAGTATCTTAACTATCGTCTTATTAAACGCCTATGCTAATCCATTGGCCGGCGGATAGTATGGTGTCGAAAATGAATGATGGATACTGAACTTCTGACAGAGCTTCTCTGTGCCTCTATTTTTGAAGGGAGTGTCATTATTTGTAACAATTTTCTTTAGAATACTATGGTGATATATTATCGCGTGCCGGATGAAATTGACCACATCTTCTTCTTTGACATTGAGTAAAGCAACTGCTTCTGTCTACTTGAAGAAATAATCTGTCGTTGCCAAGATATATTGCTTTCCTTTGGACTAAGGCAGATTTATAGGACTGATGACGTCAAGTCCTCGGGCAGAGAAGGGCCAAGAAGCGATTGATTGATGCAGGTCTTCTGGAGGGGCGTGTATAACATCTCCGTGGATCTGACATTCATGACACCGCTTTGCATAATCTATCGCGTCCTTGAACATGGTAGGCCGATAATACCCCATTCGGTGTATTCTATGGAATAAATTCGACCAGTTTGATGTGCCCCACATTCTCCTGTGTATGCTTCTTGCAACATCTAGCGTGCTTCTTGTTCGTCTAAGCAACGTAGAAGTATTCCATTGTAAGATTTTTTGTACAATACTTCATTGCATACAATAAATTTGCTTGACTGTTGCTTGATCGGTTGTCTTTGTGCCAGATCTTCTGGTAGGATGTTATACTTGAGATAATCGATGAAAGGCTGACGGTAATCATCTGTTGTTATTTCCAAACACGATACGGGAAGTGTCTCAACGGTTTCATCGATGACTTCTGAAGATGGCAAAAATCTTTTTTCTTTTATAGTTACTTAGAGAGGGCTTCGATTTGGGCAGGATAGAGTCGTTGCCAAACTAGCCAAAGTATCCACTTTTGCATTTTCACACCGTGGTACATGCTTGATTTCGACATGACAGAACTGTTCTAGCAATTGCTGTGCTTTCCGGCAGTATGGCAAAAGTTCTTGCTTTCGTACCTCGAACTCAGTCATCAATTGATTTATAATTAATTTAGAATCTCCGATGATATGCAGCGTTTTTATCTCCATTTCTTAAGCCATTTCCATTCTAATGATGAGGGCTCTGTACTCGGCTTCATTATTTGTGCACGTATTACTCAACGTGAAGGAGTAAGGTAACAAGTCACCTTGAGGAGTAATGAATATCACTCCTGCCCCCGCTCCTGACGCTCAAGCAGCAACATCAAAATACATCTGCCATGGATTTTGTGACTTAGCCAACATAACTTGCTCGTTTGGAAAATCATCACTGATGGCTTCACATTCTGCCATAGGGTGCGCTGCAAGGAAGTCTACCACCGCTTGTCCTTTGACTTCTTTTGTCGACTCATACGTAATAGTATATTCCGAAAGTAACAACATCCATTTGGCCAATATCCCAGACAACATCGGCCTTGTCATAAAAATTTTATCGGATCTGCTCTCAAGATCAAAGTTATGTCATGGGAGAGACAATAATGTCTTAGTTTCTGAATTGCAAATATCAGTGCTAGACACTCTTTCTCGATCGGAGAGTAGTTGCATTCCGCACCCATCAGAGTTCGGCTTAAGTAGTAAAGAGCGGTTTCCTTTCCGGCTTCATTTACCTGGGCCAACAAAGTCCCTAAAGAATTCTCAGCTGGCGATATATACAAAATAAGCAGCTTTCCTTTTATCAGAGCTGTTAGTACCGACGGCTGTTTCAGCAACTCTTTTATTAAATCAAACGGGTTCTGACAGGCTTGGTCCCATACAAACTCTGTATTTTTCTTCATCAAATGGGAGAATGGCTGACACCTCCCTGCCAAATTTGAAATGAAACGGCAAATGTATGACAGCTTTCCTTGCAAACTTTTTAATTTCTTTAATGTTGTCGGTGGTGGCATATTTTGAATGACTTTGACTTTCCCTGGATCGATCTCAATGCCCCTATGCTGGACAACAAAACCGAGAAATTTACTCGAAGACACTCCAAATGCACATTTAGCTGGATTTATTTTTAACTGTTTCTTTCTGAGTCAACGGAATACCGATGCCAAATGTTCACGATGCTCTTGGTGATCTCCTGACCTAACCACCAAGTCATCGACATAGCACTCAACATGCTTGTGCATCATGTCTTGGAAGATATCTGCATTGCCCTCTGATATGTCACCCCGACATTTTTGAGACCGAACGCCATAACTTTATAACAATAAATTCCCAGCGAAGCTCTAAGTGTTGTTGCTTCTTCATCTTCAGGTGCCATTCTAATTTGATTATACCCTGCGTAGCCGTCCATGAAGGACATGATAGCATACTGAGTCGTACTATCAATTAGTAATTCAGTTATCGGGAGAGGAAAATCATCTTTTGGACAGGCTTCGTTCAGATCCCTGAAGTCGACGCAACCTTGACTTGTCCGTTTTTCTTCTTTACTGGGACAATGTTCGATATCCACCTGGGATATTTGACCTCCTTGATAAACCCGTCCTTTATCAACTTATTCACCTCCTCTTCTATCAGGGGACCAAGTCCGGATGAAAACGCCTTTGTGCTTGTTTAACCAACCTTTTCTCTTTAGAGATATTTAATCGGTGCATTGCTACAGAAGGCACCAAACCAGGCATGTCTGCATATGTCCAGGCGAAGACGACTTTATTTTCTTTGAGAAGTTGAATGTATTTCTTTGACTCTTGCTCAGAAAGACCGTCGCTGATGAATGTGTTCCTTAGTCCTTCTTCAGTACCTAGGTTTTTCTCTCCTAAACTGTCTATTGTCGGTTGTCCCCCGTCTTCCATCTGCTTAGGAGCCATTTTAGGATGCTTAACTGTTTAAGGTTTCTTTTCTGATAATCGCTTGGTTGTAACCATATTCACCGTCACCATTGCACCCCCCTCTTTTTCTTTGCCAATTACTATTTCGCTCATGTCTATCATTCACTGTATTATACATTTCAATGTATAACAATTCTCTGTTGGATGCCCTACTAGACAATGATAGCGGTAGAAATCTCTCTCTCTGGTTCTTGTCACATCTTCAGGGCATTTAGGTTCTGGTAACTCTATAATGTCAGCTTTTAGCAATTGGTTCATCATAGGAACGACATCCTCCTTGTCGAACGCAAACCCCTCGTGAGAATTAAGCACCCTGGGCCTCTTTCCGCTATATCTGTTTCTTGACTAATTCCATTCTTCTTTTCGTTCTGGCCTCTTTTCTGTGGAGTCCCTTGTATCTTTGCTTCTCTTGTCACGATCGACGGTGTTTACGGACATCCTGCTAGGTGCTCTCCTAGTTGTTTCATGGTGAAATGCTGGCATCTTACGAGTCATCAATTCCAAAGCATGAGCCTTAGTGATCAGATGACGAAAAGTTCTGATGTCGGTGCTAGTGAGTCCAAATGCAATGCCCGTTTCCATAGAATTCAGGCACATCTTGACATGTTCCCTTTCTTCTGGAAACTGCCTGCACGAGGCTCCCAACGTCTTCCACCTATTTATGAACTTTTCTGCCGGTTCTCCTTCTCTTTGCCGTATGGAAGCCAATTCTGTAATACTAACATCACACTCTAAAGAGAAGAAGTTCTACATAAAGGCGTCCTGCATATGCTCCCAAGTACGTATCGACCCTGGAGCCATGCTAGAATACCATTGGAATGCTTTGTGTGTCAAGGACGACCTGAATAATTGCAAGCAATACTGCAGTATTGTAGAAAAATTCCTCATGTGATGTTTTATTTAAACCAATCTGATTTAAATGATTTTAAACTCGCAAGTATACGAATCAGATGTAGATATGGTACATATTACGAGATCATTCCCACGAGGACTGGTTGTCACAATTCAAATTTACAACTCTTCTTAACTAATCCAACAAATAGTTTTGCCAACAATTAAGTAAACTAACAGAAATCTATGAAGAATAACTGAGAATAATGAGTAAAATCCAATCAAAGAGAAGACTAGGACTTTCGAATCCACCCCTAATTATCCTAACCCTTATTTTACCTGTTGATTCACCCTAATTCAGATTGATATCAAAATAAATAAAGCGCACTCTATGTCCTTGGTCGGGCACATAGAATGTATAATTCCTTAAAGCATATGGATCACATCTTTCCATCCATGGTCAGGCATGGAGAGATGTCGATTCCTCTTTCTTCCTCTATAGGAAACCTGCTCATGGTCAGACACAAACACCTAGAATAATATTCCAAACAACATCCATATCTAGACTTTGGTTAAGCTCATAGAATGGAGAAGTATGAAGTTTTCAGTTAAGCCCACTAGAGAAAGAAACAAATCAATCAAGTTAAGATGAAATAAACAAACAAGGATCATTCAAGTTAAGGGGCTTCATCTCAGCCCTAGCTAAGGAAATTAGCTATCCATGAAATCAATTAGAAAGTAGGAAAAATAAAATTGATGAAATAAAAAATCCTTCTCTCCTCTTTCTTCTCTTTTCTTCTCTTCCAATTCTGTGGATCCATTCCTAGGCTCCCCCCAAGCTCTAGCTCCAAAAGATCCCTATCTCCACGTTTTGCATCTCTTTTTATAGCTGCTGGAGTGGCTAGAGTGGTGAAAATCGGATTTAGAAAGCTGTCGCATGCGCAGCGAAAGCCTTTTCACAGCCAAGTTCGGGGCTTCATAACTCTCATGTTCCTCGCCTGATGTCAGTAAAATCAACATCTCCTGGGACGTTTTGAGATGGTCTACACGATGGACGGTTCAGATCTACCATATGATCAAAGATGGTGGGCCACAACCGCCTGGAAAACTGGATTTCGCAGATGTACGAAAGCTTTCGTATTCTTTCGCTGTCGTGATTGGCAGGCCCCACAGAAGTGTTTTCATGAAAATCCACCTCGTCCATTAGATTCAGGAAGAAATTTCAGTCAAGAATGGGTGGTTTTGAACGTGCATTGACGCGGCTCAAAGGAGAAATCACAATAAAATCACTTTTGAGTGTTGTAGGACAGTCCGTTTGTGGCCTCTGTACCGCACATGTGTGCACGTATGGGTACAAACAGCTAGCATTGGTTTGATGTCTTCGAGGCCCTCTACGCGATGGACGGCTTGGATCATCCGTACGAACAATGTGTGGGGCCCACTAACGTCCGCAAAATGGACGCCGTCCGTCCATTATGCAACAGCGAAAACGGAAGTTTCTGTTTTGAGAGGTCAGCGTTCTTGGACCGACTTCTCTTTTCCGGTGCGCGACGGATACTTATACATGTGTACACACACTCTGTTCGAGTGGGGTCCACTGCGATGTTCTTGAGAAATCTAATCCATCCATTTAATTGGTCTCCCCATTTATGGCGTTGAGACCAAATTTGAGGCAGTTCCATATATCAGGTGGACCCAGAATCAACGGTTTATGGACTGATCTGTTAGTTGGGGAACTTCTATAGTGATCCGAGGGCTGAAATTTGATATGTACAGTTAATTTATGGCCCTCATCCCATGTATGAAGTTTCTAGGCAATTGGATGGTGGGAACCATGTGATCTTGCATTTTACACCAATTTCAAGCATATTTAACGTGAACAGATTGATTTCCTCGGATCCCTAGCGTATAAATCCATCGATCTTGGTCCCCTGGGGTCTGTCCCTTGCTTGGTGGCTTCAGAGCATCAAATCCACTCTTTTAGTATTCTTTTTCAGTCAACGCTCCTGATTACACCTTGCAACAAAAACACGATTAAAATATTCCATTAAGCATTATCATATACGTAAAATCAGGCAATAACTGGGGTTTGATATGTAATATTCGACCCTCATTGCAACCTCCAACCAGCATTTTGCTAGTCCCGAGTAAAACATGCGAAAAATAATTTCAGAAATAAAAGGGCAATTCCTGTAAACCCGAGTGACTAGTGAACAAATAATTGAGATGTGAGAATTCTAAGATTCATGAATGGTGAGTAGAATTTTTCTCCTGGAATCAAGCTCACAGTAAACTTCATAATCAAGTTCAAAATATTAATCCATTAATTAGAACAATTCTAAACATTGAGTTCCATGAGTTTATAGTGTAATCTCGGCTAACAATCATTAAGAGATCCAATTGTCAATTTCATGATATCATTGGTAATTAACGAAATTCATGACAACCAAAACTGAAACCAACACTTGCCTTTTAGATCATCTTTTCATTCTATCAGCCTTTGATATTTTTATGAACAGTAACGCCAAGGAGGGGAATCAAATCTTCACCTATAAGGAGCAAACCTATGGTGAAAACTTGTCGCCTAACCTTCTTCTTCTTTCTTTTTTTTTTTTAATGTCAACCATGGGGGATCGAATCTACACCTATAGGAAGCAAACCTATGGTGAAGATCGATCGCCCAACCCTTTCAATTCTTCTTTATAAACTGATGCTAATATTTTGTTTTTCAAGCTAGTTCCTTTCATGCTTAGTGATTACCAAGTTAATCATTCAATTATCGAACCGGAACCTTAATGTGTAAGCGAGATGTGATATGCGAAAACATGACTCAATCAATGTTTAAAGCTTCTAATCATGGGTTAACAATTCAAACTTAACTGTGAAGTCTAACAGACAACTGAATCCAAGAGTCATAAATTACCAACAGTCTATATCTTGTAATGTTAAAATCACAATTATCCTTCAAAATCACAAGAAATTCCAGAAAAAGTTAAAAATTTCACAATTTTTGCTCATGACTAAGAAAATACTGATTAGGTAACCTAATCTCCCACCCCCAACCTAAAATCTACATTATCCTCAATGTAAAAGAAATAAGCATGCAATGCACACGGGACAACGAAAATAAAAGAGGAGTGATGGAAAGATAATACCTGGACAGAGAATCAAGAGGCTTTCTCAAAAATATCAACGTAAAAGTGAGTCAGCACAAGAGAGAAACCAACAAAAGCAAAACAAAAATAACAAGAATAACAAAAATAAAATCCGACCTACACCACTTTTGCAGGTGCTCTCGATTGCATTTAATGTATGCAATAAGCCTTTTAAACCCCTAGGTTGCCCCTAGTGGACGAGTTGTAGTCTTGTGAGAGTTTACAGCAATGTTACCCACAAACATTGAACTAACTAACCAATCATGCCACAAGGTTCCTCTTTCGACCAATATCTTGATAAGTTTCTCAGTAGGTTTCTCAACAAGATCATCCAAAAGCCCTTTTTGCAATAGGCTTGGATGCCCTGGAGCATGGCGTTCCATAGAAACTTATGTACATCATCAAAAATTTGTCGTCGATTCGCCTGAGGTATCCAGAGTATATACGATTCACTTGCGACAGAAGAAGTTTTAATGGTAGTATCCCATGGTGAATTAGAGGACTACAAGTATATAAGATTCAGAAAGGTTTTCAGGAAATGATGTAGCCTCAACATATTCTGAAGTTTCAAACTTCGATTCAATTTTCAGCCCTTCCTCCCTTAATGGTAAACAATTAAGATCGGGGAAGAAGGGGCTTCAGAGTAAGGGTGTTCTCGGTTAGTAACAACTACCGAGATAGTCTCTTGCAAGGCATCCACTATTTCTTTAATCATAGGATCATTCGAATCTAAAAGGTGTGCCACGCAATCGTCCAAAGAATTGGAAATTCAGCTGAGAGTGACTCGTTTCCTGCATCGAAGTCTGTGATGATTTGCTCAGGAATTCTATCATCTCTAGAAGTGGATGAACGCATGCTCTCATGCTCTTGCCCTGCACAGACAAGTTGGAGATCAATAAGGGAAGCATTGATATGAAGACTTTGGTCATTGAAGCTTCTCAGTGGAGGCATTAAATCGTCTAAAGTGTATAGCTCAGATTGTAGCCTCAACTGGGTAGTTTCAAATTCCAGAGTCATGTCAAGTAAATCGTCCATCTCCCGAATCATATCATCATTCAATTCAGAGGAGTGGTCCAAACATGCATCACAAAGGTTGGAAGGGTTAGTTGAAAGTGGTTCATCCTCCACATTTAAGTTTGTCATGTCGGACAGGTGGAGTAGATCACTATGGTTGACAACTTCCTGATCCTCTTGATCATTAGCAGGGGCCACACTTGAGATTGAATCCCAATACTCATCATCATCTAATTCCGTGCAGTGCACACTTGGGATGAGATCACATTCCTTACATTCTATTCCTAGACTGGGTTGAGGTTCAAATAAACTAACCTCTACCTTATCATTGTAATCATGTGTGTCCTATGAGTGAAGTGTGTCACTAGCATTATATTTAAAAGACACCCACGTATCTTGATCATTCTTTTGGACAGTCATCAAGATCGACTCATCGGGAAATTGAACCATGTGCTCATCGATACAATCCAACTCTTCATTCTCAAATGCACTATTTTCCATAGTCGCATCACGTTAACTCCACTATTGTACATCTTTTACAAGTTCTTGAAATCTTTGGAGCGTGTTTTATTGAATGAGCTCCAAATTTGTATGAAATTCTGAAGTGAATTCTCTTGGATCATTTTTTGTTGGATTTCAGTGGTATAGGATCCAAGAGATTGTTACCATGATGATTGATTCAACTTCCCATGGTTCCATTGACATTATTGAATTGGACAACTTGATGGTTCCATTAATATCAATGTGGGCTGTTCTAAGAATTGGACTGTTGACTGAAGAGTCATTAGCACTTCCATTTGAATCGATTTTGGTTGAATCTCAAAGGAATATCCAAGAAGAGTCTGTGTCACTTTGAAATGAATTCTCTTAATCGATTTGGTTGTTGGTTCAATCATTATAATAGGTTGTTGGTTCATCTTTCCAACATTGATGTTTCCACTTATTATAGTCATACGGATCATATGTGGGAGAATCTGATGGTTGGTAATACCTATTATCACTCATAATATAATCACGCATTGTTTTCTTTTTCTCGGATGGGTGATAATAATTCTCACTCCCATAGTTATGATAACCCCAACACTCACGTACTATCCGTGGGGTGTAATTGTTCTCCCGTATATGATCACGTAAGAACTTCTTAACCGATGGAGCGTTATACTCTTGTCGGTTCTCGATGATTTTTTCAGAAAAATTATGAGACATAGGTTGATTTCTATCAACATCATCATACATCCTTTCATACTTTTTCGCATTCTCAAAAGCTATCTCAGCATATTGATGTTCCCACTCGTGCATATACATGGTGAAACCCTAACTTTGAATCTAATCCTAAGAAAAAGAAAAGAAAATATCCTGCAGCACTTTGGAAAGTGAGAGGAGAAGTTAGAAAGAAGTTACCAGACTTGGAGTTCTATGTTAAGGTCCGAATTAGAAGTGTATGTCAAGATCCTACAAAACAGGAAAACAGGTTAGTTTCTAAAAATCAAACAGAAAAAAAATAAATAAATAATTCTAACCTAAAATTAGAAAAATCCGAAGACTATGAATTATGATAAGAGAGAATCCTAAATCCAATTGGATCGAAACAGTCCCTGGCAACGGCGCCAAAAACTTGATGTTTTATTTAAACCAATCTGATTTAAATGATTTTAAACTCGCAGGTATACGAATCAGATGTAGATATGGCACGTATTACGAGATCGTTCCCGCGAGGACTGGTTGTTCGAATTTACGATTCTTCTTAACTAATCTAACAAATAGTTTTGCTAACAATTAAGTAAACTAACAGAAATCTATGAAGAATAACTGAGAACAATGAGTAAAATCCAATCAAAGAGAAGACTAGGACTTACGAATCCACCCCTAATTATCCTAACCCTTGTTTTACCTGTTAATTCACCCTAATTCAGATTGATTCAAAATAAATAAAGCGCACTCTATGTCCTTGGTCAGGCACATAGAATGTATAATTCCTTAAAGCATATGGATCACATCTTTCCATCCATGGTCAGGCATGGAGAGATGTCGATTCCTGTTTCTTCTTCTATAAGAAACTTGTTCATGGTCAACACAAGCACCTAGAATAATATTCCAAACAACATCCATATCTAGACTTTGGTTAAGCTCATAGAATGGAGAAGTATGAAGTTTTCAGTTAAGCCCACTAGAGAAAGAAACAAATCAATCAAGTTAAGATGAAATCAACAAACAAGGATCATTCAAGTTAGGGGCTTCATCTCAGCCCTAGCTAAGGAAATTAGCTATCCATGAGATCAATTAGAAAGTAGGAAAAATAAAATAGATGAAATAAAAACATCATTCTCTCCTCTTTCTTCTCTTTTCTTCTCTTTCAATTCTCTAGATCCGTTCCTTGGCTCCCCCCAAGCTCTAGCTCCAAAAGATCAATATCTCCACGTTTTGCATCTCTTTCTATAGCTGCTGGAGTGGCTAGAGTGGTGAAAATCGGATTTAGAAAGCTGCGCACTTGCAGCAAAAGCCTTTTCGCTGCCAAGTTCGGGGCTTCATAACTCTCATGTTCCTCGCCCGATGTCAGTAAAATCAACGTCTCCTAGGACGTTTTGAGATGGTCTACATGATGGACGATTCAGATCTACCATATGATCAAAGATGGTGGGCCACAACTGCCTGAAAAATCGGATTTCGCAGATGTACGAAAGCTTTCGCATTCTTTCGCTGTCGTGATTGGCGGGCCCCACAGAAGTGTTTTCATGAAAATCTACCTTGTCCATTAGATTCAGGATGAAATTTCAGTCAATAATGGATGATTTTGAACGTCCATTAACGCGGCCCAAAGGAGAAATCACAATAAAATCACTTTTAAGCATTGCAGGACAGTCCGTTTGTGGCCTCTGTACCGCACACGTGTGCACGTATGGGTATAAACAGTCAGCATGGGTTTGATGTCTTCGAGGCCCTCTACGCGATGGACGGCTTGGATCATCCGTACGAGCAATGGGTGGGGCCCACTAGCGTCCGTAAAACGGATGTCGTCCATCCGTTACGCAACAGCGAAAACGGAAGTTTCCGTTTTGAGAGGTCAGCGTTCTTGGACCGACTTCTCTTTTCCGGTGTGCGGCGGATACGTATACATGTGTACACACACTCTGTTCAGGTGGGGATCCACTGCGATGTTCTTGAGAAATCTAATCCATCCATTTAATTGGTCTTCCCATTTAAGGCGTTGAGACCAAATTTGAGGCAGTTCCAGATATCAGGTGGACCAAGAATCAACGGTTTATGGGCTGATCTGTCAGTTGGGGCACTTCCTAGTGATCCGAGGGCTGAAATTTGATATGTACGGTTAATTTATGGCCCTCATCCCATGTATGAAGTTTTGAACCAATTGGATGGTGGGAACCATGTGATCTTACATTTTGCACCACTTTCAAGCATATTTAACGTGAACGGCCTGATTTCCTCGGATCCCTAGCGTATAAATCCATCGATCTTGGTCCCCTGGGGTCTGTCCCTTGATTTGGTGGCTTCGGAGCTTCAAATCCATGCTTTTAGTATTCTTTTTCAGTCAACGCTCCTAATTACACCCTGCAACAAAAAAATGATTAAAATATTCCATTAAGCATTATCATGTACGTAAAATCAGGCAATAATTGGGGTCTAATATGCAATATTCGACCCTCATCACCATGCTAGTTATGAAGTGCATCAGATGTTCTTCTGGCGATCCCTCCCTATTAAACTTCTGAAAATCTGGATGCTTGAAGTTGGCTGAAAAAGGGAATATCTTCTAACTCCCTTGGATAAGGTGTTCGGTACCTGAAATGGCCAGTATTTTCATGCTCTCTTTCTATTCTGACAGCTTCTTCAACGACTTGTCTTACTTCATCTTGTGTTACGGTTCTTGCAGCTGGAACAGACCCTCACGATCCTGCCCCCTGTGCTTGAGAATTTTCAGGCCAGTTTTCTTGTCCATTCATTGTGCCCATCATCGGAGGAGCCGCTATCTGGGCTACGTTGTGCGTAAGAGTCGCTAACGCCTCTCTGAGGTTTCTGCACTCATCCATTAGTGCTCTTTGTGGTTTTGCCATCTCATTGATACGATCTTCTGTAGTCGGTATATTGTCTTGATTTGCCCCGGCCATATGTACCGCAACTTCTCCACTCTTTGACGAATCCGTAGTTGGAGTGGGGCAGGAATATATCGATGTAATAGGACTTACGAAGAGAGGGAAGTATGGAGTTCCATTCGACTTTTGCAAGCTTTCGGTGCTATTGATCGATTGGGGTGATACAGACATCGTTGAACTTGTCTGGGATGATACGGATACTGGTGAACTTGTCATTAACGCTTTACCTTTCTCCTGTCTCGTCCATTTTACCCTTAGTGCGATCAAAGTTGGGAAGTCGCGCGATGCTAACTGCGGAACTACTCGCTCAGGGTATATCGCAAGAGGAGCGAGTTCAGGATTCTTCCTTGCTATATTATGTGTTATCGGCTCCCTAACTCTTAGCGAGGGCAGATCCACCTAGGGGCTTCTCACATTTCATGCTCTCGTTCTACGAGACATTACGACGGTCTAACCTCCATCGCCTGCTAGCGGTTGCGGTGAAGTAGAAACAACCCCAGCTGTCGCTCGAGTCATGTTGTTTTTATTTGCAGGAAGTCGAGTCATGTATGAGGAGGCTGGATTCAGTGCGTACTCTATTATGAATCCGGTCAGAGTGAAACAGAAGTTCACTTTTCTTGCAGGAGTTTCCATCGGTTGCAATTTGTGGTTGAATTCAGAAACCTTCAAACATGAAACATAACTGTATTTAGCATTTGAAGAATCAAGTAATCTATCTTAGTGATGAAGGGGAGGATGTTCCCACTAGAAGTCACCATTTTGACATCAAAAAGACGCCAAACTTATGATGAAAGTTCTGTAACTATCTCGATGTTAATATTAAATAAGATAACTCCCCAGTGGAGTCGCCATTTTGTTTCGAATAAGAAACAAAAGTATTGGATTTGGGATATTATCTTATTCAAACATAACAAAGAGAGAGTATGTAACGCCCTGAAAATCGGGGGTCGAGCATAAACTCAACTCCCGAGTTCCAACGCATCACTTATGCAACAAAATGAATGATGATTGAATGTTGTCTGTATTAATGCATTGAACATGAGTGAGATTAAGCCAAAACAACATATCATACTCCAGAGACAAGTGAGATTGCAAGCAGAAGACTGTGATAGATATATAAAATATAAAAACTGTGGTGAGTCTCCAGAGTGTGATAATGTTACCAGGTTAACTATTTACAAGTACAATTTCAAATTATACCAAGTTGTGTAAGGTCATCTAGTCAATATCCCAGAAAGCCCCATCGATTAGGACACGGCTCACAGGAACCCGCCTGAAACTGCATAAAGGAGGAATCCTCCTCATCCTCATAAGACTCCAGCTCCGCTTCGCAGCATTGCCATCATCTGAAACTCAAACAAGTCTGGTTGGTGTGTACAACACCGTCCCGTAACGTGGGAGTGAGTGATCAACTCAGTGGAACAATAAAGCATAGGTTAACATGTTATCAATTCAGTCAAGCAGTAATGATAAAGCAGTACAATCAAACACTTCTAATTACTCTTATTAATGCAAGTATGAATGCAGTCAGGATGCATGCCCTCACCACATACTCCCTCATGCGATACCATCTTACGTTCGCGGCATGCTTGTATTCCTCAGTGCTCCACATCTTCCAGGCATATGCAATGCGATGATGAGCATGATTACCGAGTTGTTATTAGTCCATTTCAAACGGCAGGATTGGGAAACTAAGGTACCTCCCTTGTATCATTCCCAAACATGATCCATTCTAGGGTCGTCAGTCCTAGTTAATCTCATACGATGGTGTGTTCTAGGTCGCTGCAAAGGCTGCCAGGGCTGTTACATGCATTCGTTACACCACTCCCCCATCACCTTTTTAACGGTTCATCACTAAATTGATACAGGCCTAGTTCATACTCTATAAACCGCGGTAAAACTCGTCGTCTCACCGCAAATTCAGAGTATGCTCGAGGTCACTACAAAGGGCTCGTCACCAATCAGTGTAGGCCGACAGCTCGAATATAGTGTCCCGTACCACCATAATCGGCTCACGAGTCTGGTTGCTCAATGAACACTATGGGGAGGCACGTGGCCCCAGCGTAGGCCGACAGCTCGACCACGGTGTCCCATACCACCATGCCTGGCTCATGAGTCTTAGCGGATCGAGGTACCATGGTTAAAGGGATTTCATTGGTAAGTTTGGTACCCTAGGTTCAAGCAGAGGCGTCCAAACATGGTGAACATACATAAGACAGATCGGGTTGCTTGACGAGCTCGGCTAGCTCGAGCGCACAACAAGTAGAACTATATGAAGCGCATAAGCACTTCGTGTGGCCAACCACTATCGCTAACCGAAGTACGACTCGGGTTCGTCGAACACATCTCACGTGGCAAATGAATCTCAGCCACTAATTTAATCCTGTTACCGATTGCCTAGACTATAGTCATAGCCCCAAATACAATCAATCCATGACCAGAAGCATGTAGAGTAAAGCAGAATAAACAAAGTGATTCAAGCATGTTGACAAGCATGTCATAAAACATGTAAAAAAGCACAATATAAACAGGAAATACAAACACCTATATTTCATAAGTAAGCAGTTAAATTAATCAAGCAACATGGAGGAAATCATATACATCTCTAAGGTAGCTGAGAATCCTATCTCAACACCCTATTAAACTTAGTTCGTCACACAATTTATCACACAGGCATTTTAGCAAACACTTAAACTACACCACTCCAACATACATGACGTATGTTGATTTCAACATAGAATAGGACAAATCCTTATAACAAGGAGTTGTCGCATACACATCAATCATGTTCTTACATTCAATACATTTGGCAGGCATAAATCATAAATCCATATTTATTTAGTCATTTCAACAAACACGTAGAATACACTATTTTAACATACATAGTGTATATTAGCAAAAACATGTATTAGGGCGAACCCTTTCTCCAAATAAGTATTTTATCCATATGTAATATATTCATACAACAAATAATCATGGCAAACACATTTCCAAAATTTATACATATACGGTACTTTCTACAAATACCTAGGATATGTAAAATTCCATATTCTTCGTATTTAATCGAAACGGAAAACAGACAACACATTGTACATGTGCAATTGCATGCAGATCATGAATCTATCATTATCTGACATTGAAAGAGTTGAAAACCATAACCTATACACCTAAAGTCCGCACCTTTTGTCGTAGAATCGTAACGGAGTCGATAGATTCGCTAAGCTTTAGTATTCGGCAGTTTGGTAACCTATAGAATGAAATAGGTTAGCTATTTCATAGCCTACAACTATCAAAACCCCAAATCAGTTTAGGGTTAGGGTTTCTTACCTAGAAATGATGCCGGAATCGCCGGGAAAGCGATGAGAATGGAGTGGTGAAGCTTACAGAGCGGCAGGATCAGGTGGCAGGGAGATACTCCCATAACTCCCACACTTTCTCTCTCTTTTCTCTCTTTCTCTCCTAGGGTTTTCTCAAATTCGTATGGCTGAATGAGAGAGGGTTTTAAGGTCCTTATATAGCCTAAAATCTCACCGAAATAGACTTCAGGTCAAGGTATACTTAGGTTATATCCAAAGTGGGTCAATTTCAGCTCAACGAAAGACTTCTGGCGGGCCCCCTTGAGCCAAAGGTTGGACTTAAGCTCACTAACACTAGATCTAGGTACCATTAAGTTTTCATTCCAGTAGGGTTCTCAGATCACGCGTGGCGGACCAGTTTCAATTCAACGGTCAGCGGATCTCGATCGGAGATTCCGAGTACATGGATATGTTTGGGAAAATATCCCTGATCCGAGGGTGTAATTTGGTCTGATTCTGACGGTCTGGTTCGTTAATACTGATCCGCAAGCGACATGTGCCAGATTTATTTATTTGGAATTTAATTTAGAATTATTTTCACATTTCTCACACTCCCCGCTCTGAGCTCAAGCAAATAGCACTGGGACACTATCTGGATTTGATTTCCGAGATGGTTGTCAGCCCAGCAAGGCAGTCTTAATTCCTTAACTTCGTGTTAATCAGACTTCCGACGTGCGGTCTAGATCTGATACGGAGTTTCGAGATGCTCCCGAGAGCAGCCAGGTAATGAGATTGATCCTAGATTTTAGGGTAACCTAGCGTCAATGATTCTACAAGTTTTGGGTCTTGCAGATCGTATTTAAAGTGATTGGTGCTAATTTCACAGGTACTCTAGTTTAACACTAGCTAATTCTCGCCTAATTTCTAAAGGATTTAGTCCTGTATGATTTCTGTCTGAGGTGGTACCTGGGCCTTTGTAGTTTGTATATAAAGTGATCCAAGTTATAATACTTAGCTAGTTTAAGATAGTGTCTAGGGTGAAAGTACTTAGAAAAATTGAAAGAACAAGGTGGTGAAGGGTGGGATTTGTGAAGGAAATGGGTTCAAAAGTGGTTTTAGACTTTGGGATTGAGTTCTGACAAGTTACTAAGGTGTTAGGATCGACCCATTGCCTAAGGACGTCTAATCCCAAGTTGGCAAAAATTTGGGATGTTATAGAGTAATTAAAGATAATCATTACAACTTATTAATACTGAGTTCATTTACATCCTCAAACATCCCTTGATTCTAATATAGATTATTTAGAATGTACAAATTGACAAAGTTTTAATATTCAGATCATATATCAAATCCGGCAGCATTTCGTCTTATGATTTGATCATCTCTTTAAGAAGAATATGACTCCAATATCTCCTCTGTTGGTTTCTCCTCTTGAAGCTTGAATAGAAGAAATCTGGAGTCTGGCCATTTCTGCAACATGTCAGCCCTTTAGCTTCTTAGACTGCAAAGCAGTCTGGTTGCGCGGACCCGCGCAATGGATATTTGTTGCGCGGACTCGCGCAAATCATAGGAACCTCCTCTCCTACCTTCAGTCTTCCTCCTTGCTCTGTTTCCTCTCCAAAATCTTTAATTTGTCCAAATGAAGGAGGGGAGGGGGTATTTATAGGCCCTTCGCACGTGTGGAACCTCGAGTTCGGCGTCGTGGGACCCAGCTTTCAATGCTTCAAGTCTTTTATCAAAGAATCATTCCTAGAACCAGTTGTGTGAACCTACGCAACTGATCTTTGGATTACACGGACCAGATCAATGGATATCGTTTGCGCGGACCCGTGCAAACCCCTCAAGGACACTTCTCTTTTTTCTTTCATTTTCCTTTCTACTGTCTTACTTTCCAATCTTCTTTTACTTTAATCCTTTCAACATTTTTATGCCTCAACACGACCCTAGATGGATCCTTCATTTGGGTTAATGATATAAAGGGAGGTACCTTAGTTTCCCAAACCTACTGTATGAATAAGTTTAATTAAGTACTTGGCTAACACGGCCATGCATCGCATTGCATTAGTTAGGATGTGCTTTTGGTGAGGAAGGTGCACTTTAGGAAGGTTGTCATATGCGAAATTGGTTGTCGGAGTTGCTTGTGAGGGAGCTTTGTACGAGGGCATACATCATTACTTACACTCCATTCTTGCATTAACAAGAGTAGTTATGAAGTGATTGTTGTATTGTTTTATCATTACTGCTTGATTAACTTGATAACATGTTAACCTTTGCCTTATAGTACCACTGAGTTGATCACTCACTCCCACCCTGGGACGGTGTTTTAAAACACTAACCCAGTCTCTAGTTTAGATGCAGGTGAGGGGGAAGCCTATGCAGTGGAGTTGGACTTGATAGATGAGGATGAAGAGTTCTCCTATTTTCCAGCTCTCAGGCAGGTCTATGTAGACCTCGTGCTGATTCGATGGGAACACGGTGATACTTGTCTTAGTTGGACATCTTACATTCTCACATTTTGTATATTTTGAAACAATACATGTATATATTCAGCCCGGTTACATACTCATACTCTGGAGGTTGTGAAACACTTGTTCAAATATATATGTTTCAGTCTTCCGCTTAAATTAATTATATCCAGAGTACGATATGATGTTTTAGTATAATCCCACTCATGTTTAACTCATTAATATGGACGAAATCTGAACATCATTATCCATGTTGCATAAGTTATGTACTGGATCTCGGGAGTAGAGCTTCGCTCGACCCTCGAAATTCGGAGGCAATTTGGATTAAACTGGACCTGGGTTATAGGTAACATGACGCACTCTAACTTAGGAAGGGGGCGATGAAATTTAGAAACGATCTTAGGATTCCAAAGTTTCACCGACAGGCGAGACTGAACACTGTAATTTAGCCAGTGCGCATCCTAGATCATGTAAATTGATCTCCGACTCTTTTCGCTCATTAGTCAGCAAGTTTAAATCATTAGTCGATAAATTCCAATCCTAAAACAGACCCAAAGGGCGCGAATCGTGCGTATTGGGTTACAAAATCGGACCGTGCGAGGTTAGAACCCTAAAACAGGAAGTACGGTGGGGCCTAGGGGGTCCTACGCGCACACATGGCACCCCGGGAGGGGAGGAGCCATAGCGGGACACCCCAGAGGGGCGCAGCGGCGGCGCACAGTGGCACCGTGGAGCAGCGGCGCACCGTCAACCGACTGGCAATGTAGGGCCTCTCCCACGTGTGGGGCCCCTCTTTTTAACTCCTTTGCCCCATTTCACCCCATTCCACCCTTTCTAACCCTCCAAACACCTCTAAACCCTCCAAAACTCCTTTTCTCTCTCAAATCCCTACTTTCATACACTCAAATCTCTCAAATCCTCTACATCTTACACCCCACCACCACTATTATTCTAAAACAACCCATTTAATCATCTCATCTCTCTTATTCTCACTTATTTGAGCACAAAAACCCTCTTTTGTATCTCGTAATCTTCAAATCCTACAATCCACTTCATTCTCCAAGCTTTTCCATTCCAATGGCCCTCTTTGAGCTAGTCACCGAAATTTCTCCATCTCAACGCTCCTCTCCCTTATGGGAAAGAAGAAAGTGGCCCCGGATGAAGACGGGCCTAGCCGTCCAAGCCATTCTAGGAAGAAGGCGAGCGTTGAGACTAGTGAAAGCGCTGAGCGAAGGTCCAAACGGGATCTCGACCCTCGAGTCCTGATAGAAAGGTCACCACCGGCGAGTGTCGAACTTGGTAAGTTCCGTGGTCGCAAGGTTGTGTTTGAAGCTCATGTTGACGAGAAATTATTTGGATTATATCTAGTGATCGACCTCCTCCTGGAGAATGGGTGGGGTCCCATATTCAAGGGAAACACTCATGCGAGTGAAGGCACGGTGCGAGTCTTTTATGCTCACATACAGGTCCCAACTCTAGTGCCTCTTTAATTTATCATACAGTTGGGAAGATCTCATGCCAAGGTCGATGTGGACGTCATGGCACGTATCATGGGGATAGAACGTGGTGTGGTACATGCCAATGAGACTAATCTCGCTAGTGAACGGGAGAGAAATCGCCGCACACATTTCCTATGTGGCCAACTTGTAAATTGGAGGCGAGGAAATAGCATCGCATCGACTCGTATGATAGATGACTTCCGCTTACTCCATATATGCACGTACAACGTGTATCCTAAGTGGAGTAACCGCACAGAATGCACTCAATTCATGGTGGATTTCCTGTACAGAGCTGGACAAGGAGACAAGTTGTGCCTACCTACTCTCGCCTCGACTAAAATTATCAACATTACACGATCTACTAGGGAAGACACCTCACTCCCTTTCGGCCGACTCATTTGCAAGATCGCTCGAAACTTCGGCTTCAGACTCCATATGGATGACCACACCCCAATACATTTTATTAGTGAAACTACACTCAACAATATGGGAATAGGCCCCAGGCAACGCCAAGCAAGGCTTGATGAGTACGGGGATGAGATAGAAGAAGTGACTGAAGAAGAGGAAGGAAGTGAAGAAGTGGAAGGAAATGAAGAAGAGGAAGGCAATGAAGAAGAGGAAGGAAATGAAAAAGAGGAAGGCAGTGAGGAAGAGGAGCAGGAAGAAGAGGAGGAGGCCCAAGACTGAGATGGGGGACCTCCTACTGCTACACATGAGGACAACCATGACGGGCTGCCTTAGAAGCCCGCCTGGTTAAGATTGAAGAGAACCAGGCCCACCTAAAGTAGAAGATCGAGGAGAAACCGGCCTACCTGAAGCAAAAGTTCAAGAAGATGTCTCGCACCTTAAAGGCCCTCCTGTGCTGTATGTAAGATAAGGGAGCACCTCCGCCTTCGCCAGAATCAGAGGACTAGTCATATGTTTGTAGTTGTTATTCTCGCTTTTTTTTTTTTTTTTGTAATAGCCTTAGTTAGGCTTAGTTGGATGTTAGGTTGGTCAGTGTGAAAACCTTTTATTAAATTAACTCACATGCATTCACTGTCATAATTCATGTAATACTACATCATATGTATTTGACAATTTTGGCTAAATGAAATGCATGTAGTTTCTTTTGTTTAGAAATGTGTAGAATGTTTGGAAAAGTGGTTGATGTTATCCTAATCCTATAAACATTGCACCCTATGTTGTATATAGGGAATGCCTCCTAAAATCACTTGGAATATGGCACGTCTCCCACTTGGCAGATCGATTGACGGGGCACCTCCTCCGAGCGATAGCCACATGGACCCCAGTTTGGGCCCGGGTATTGAGACAATGCCGGATTCACAGCCGACCACTGGCCCCACGAATGGGCTAACACCTAGTGCACCACCGGTTCTGGATCAGAACCGTGCGTTTACGTCGACGCGACACGTGCCTCAGGCGGCCTCTCCCCTTGATAGGTTGGAGCAGATGATGCTCTTAATGCAGCAACAACAACAAGTTTTGGCTACTATTGTGGGGGCCATTGCCCAAAACATGAATGTGGTCCCGCCTATACCACCCGTGCAGCCTGCTAGAACTATGAATACAAGTGACCTATTTGAGTGCTTTCAGTGCCACCGTCCTCCCACTTTTATGGGAACTCATAAACCCGAGGAGGCTAAGTACTAGTTAGATCGCATATCCACGATGTTGAGGCCGTTGCACTGTGCTAAAGCAGAGCAGGTTGAGCTTGTTACTTATACGTTTTAAAAGGAGGCTAGTCTTTGGTGGGATAGCATCCTACGGACCGTTCCCACTGGATTTGCGTGGACTCGGGATGAGTTTGAAGCCCGTTTTCACGGAAAATACTTCCCCCTCACTTATCGTAATGAGACTGAGGGCGAATTTCTCCGCTTTCGACAAGGGGGGATGACAATGGCAGAATATGAAAACCATTTCATGAAGCTAGCCAGATATGCTCCATTGATCCTAGCAAATGAGCCGATGAGAATGCGGCAGTTTTCAGAAGGACTGTGGGCTGATATCCGCACCGAGATGTGTTGCACTAGCATTCCCAACTATGCTGAGCTAGTGAACATGTCCCTGCGAGCTGAGTAGGATGGTGAAAGAGTGTCTTGAACACGCATGCTAATGGGCCCAAGGCCTCGGCTTGAATTACCGAACCGACCATTTCTCAGCAAGAGGCCGCATGCAAATTAACCTCCCAGACTACTAGCTTTGTCAGTCTAGCAGAGGTGATCTGATCTTTGGTGCATCTATTGTAACAAGGCGGGCCATACAGAGCCCTTTTGTTTTACCAAGATGAGGGACAACGGCTTTAAGCCGCCTCAGAAGATCAACCGCCAGCCACCACAAGTTATATCGGCTCCACCTCTACAATCTGCACCATCGGCATAGCCATTCTACCGACCTTCAGTGCCTCAAAACAGGCCACCTCAACGACCTATGGCAGTGCAACCCAATTGTCCACAACAAGCTCGAGTGCATGCGCTCGCCACTGAAGCGTCTGAATCTGCGGTCGCAGTACCGCTAACCTTCGAAGTCATTGCCCACATCCAAGGTACACCGGTATTTCTGTTGGTGGACACCGGGTCCACTATTTTGATGATAGCATACTCCACAGTCAAGCGATTAGGCCTGAGTACTACCCTTATGGTTGGGGTGAGAGTCATCGCAGCAGCAGGAACTTTTACTGACGCCACTAAGCTTTGTAAGAATTGCTCGATAGACTTAGGAAGCAGGGTGGTGTGCATTGACCTAATTGTCACCACGATATATCATTACGACATCATCCTCGGCATGGATTGGCTCACCGAAATGAAGCCTGAGATCGACTATGAAACCAGATCGGTGACAGCACATGGGCCCGAAAACACGACCTTCACTTCCCAGTTCAGGTCAGTTGGCCCTGCCGTATTAGTTATTATACTTCCCTGTTAGAGGATGTTGATGGTCCATCTCTTGAGGACACGCCAGTAGTCCAAGATTTCACAAATGTGTTTAGAACGATCCCTGGACTGCCTCCTCAGCACGAGATCGACTTTACCATTGACTTTCTGTCAGGTGCGACGCCTATCTCTTTACCGACGTATTGTATGCCTTCGTATAAAATGGAGGAGTTGAGAAAGCTGATTGATGATTTGTTAGATTCGGGTTTCATACGACCGAGCATATCTCCTTGGGGAGCACCTGTGTTGTTTGTAAAGAAGAAGGATGAATCGCTGTGATTGTGTATTGATTACCACAGACTAAATCACATCACAGTAAAGAACAAGTATCCTCTGCCCAAGATAGATGACCTGTTTGACTAGTTGAAGGGGGCGCAATATTTTTCTAAGATAGACTTACAGTCCGGGTACCATCAGTTGCGCGTCAGGAATGAAGACGTACAAAAGACAACATTCAAAACTAGCTTCGAGCACTGCGAATTCCTCGTGATGCCGTTTGGACTTACAAACGCACTGGCCGTATTCATGGATCTCATGAACATGGTATTTCGACCTTATCTGTACCGATTCGTCATCATATTTATAGATGACATTTTGATATACTCTAAGAGTCAGAAAGATCACGAAGAACACCTGTGAGCAGTCTTTGATACTCTAAGGCAGAATCAATTATTTGCACAATATCAAAAATACGATTTCTGGAAGGAAAAAGTCAAGTTTCTGGGACACATAGTTTCCAAGGAAGGAATCGTCGTGGACCTTGCCAAGGTGACCGTGGTACAGGACTGAAAGTAACCTGGCTCAGTAACAAAAGTGAGGAATTTCCTCGGACTAGCCGGCTATTATCATCGATTCATTAAGGATTTCTCCAAGATAGCCCGACCGTTGTCTCAACTCACTCAGAAGGATCTTAAGTTTCCTTGGAACGAGAAAGCAGAAGCAGCCTTTCAGGAATTAAAGGACAAGCTGACGTCTGCACCCGTGCTAGTACTGACAGAGCAAGGGGTCAATTATATTATATACACCGACGCCTTTCGAGTTAATTTGGATTGTGTACTTATGTAGAAGGATAGGGTGATCGCTTATGCTCACGACAGTTGAGGAAACACGAAGAAAACTACCCCACTCACGACTTGGAATTGGTGGCAGCCATTTTCACATTAAAACTTTGGAGACATTACCTTTACGAAGAGGAGTTCGAGCTCTTTTGTGACCACAAGAGCCTCAAATACATCTTTACACAGAGGGACCTGAATATGAGGCAACGACGTTGGATGGAGACCTTAAAAGACTTCAAGTTTGAGGTCTCCTACCATCCTGGGAAGGCTAACCTTGTGGCCAATGCATTGAGCCACAAGAGAACCATAGAGTTTGTAGCCCCACTGATGATAGAAGAGTGAAATATAGTGGAATTTGTGCGAGACTTCAAACAGAAGCTGACAGTGGAGGAGCCGTTCGAGAGCGTCGCACACTTTCACTTGCAACCACTTGTCGATGACCGAATCATTGCAGCTTAGAAGGAAGATGAACTGTTGGTGAAGATGATAGAGCGTGCAAGCGACAGTGAAGAATCTGAATGGAAGTTTGCGATATCGTGGCCGCCTATGCATCCCGAACCTCCATGACTTGAGGAGAGAAGTTCTAGAAGCCGCTCATAATTCAAAGCTGGCGATGCATCCAGGTAGTACAAAGATGTATCGAGACGTGAAGCGTTCCTACTGGTGGGACAACATAAAGGCCCACATAGCAGATTTTGTATCCCAATGTCTCACGTGCCAACAAGTCAAGGCCGAGCACCGTCGACCCCCTGGTTTACTTCAGCCCATGCCCATAGCTGAGTGGAAGAGGAATTTCATATCTATGAATTTCATTTTCGAGTTACCAAAGATGAGAAAGGGGCACGACTCCATTTGGGTGATTGTGGACCGGTTGAGGAAATCGACTCCTTTCCTCCCGATTAGAGTTTCTAATTCGGTTAATGACCTGGCCAAGCTATACATTAAGGAGATAATATGACTGCATGGGGTTCCTATGGAAATTGTGTCGGACCGAGACACGAGATTCACGTCTATTTTCTGGACTCAAATTTAAGAAGCAATGGGAGTGAAACTAAAGTTCAGTACCACGTTCCATCCATAGACCGATGGGTAGAGGGAATGGGTAAATCAAATACTTGAAGACATGTTACGAGCGTGCGTACTTGACTTCAAGGACAACTGGGATGACTGTCTCCCTTATGCCAAGTTTTCTTATAACAACAGCTTCCAAGCAAGCATTGGCATGGCTCCTTACGAAGCCTTGTATGGGCGCCCTTGCCGAGCTCCACATTGTTGGGAAGAAGTTGGCGAGAAGAGTTTGGTTGGCCCAGATTTGGTACAGGCGACCTCAGATAAGATTGATATTATCAGGCATCGGCTTCTTGTAGC
Source organism: Magnolia officinalis (assembly GCA_021015155.1). Taxonomy (NCBI): domain Eukaryota; kingdom Viridiplantae; phylum Streptophyta; class Magnoliopsida; order Magnoliales; family Magnoliaceae; genus Magnolia; species Magnolia officinalis. Next base: position 28,857,308 of record JAJHSJ010000016.1, on the reverse strand, counting down.
CCAAAGTAGACGGAAGAGTTACACTGATACAAGACGGCGACAGCTGGAATTTGAAGTTGGGGACCATATATTCCTTAAGATTTCCCTAATGGAGGGAGTACTTCGTTTTGACAAGAAAGGGAACTCACGCCGAGATTCATTGGCCCATTCCAGATTTCAGACCGAGTGGGTATGGTGGCATACCGTCTCGCCTTGCCCACACCACTTGCAGGCGTGCACAACGTATTTCACGTATCGATGCTGAAGAAATATGTTCCTGTCCCTACCTATATTATCAAATGGGAGCAAGTACAGTTAAGTGAAGATGCTACCTATGTATTACGACCAACGCGTTCCTGGATAGGAAGGAGCAAGTATTACATAGCAAGGTTATCCCACTCGTGAAAGTATTGTGGACACACCACACTGAGGAAGAGGCTACTTGGGAAACGGAAGCCAAAGTCCATAAAAACTACCCTCAGATCCTCGAGGAGTATGAAAAGGTACTAATTTCACGGATAAAATTTTTCTTTAAGGGGGGTAAATTGTAACGTCATGAAAAAATCCGTACAAAGACCCGAGTATCACTTCAGTCAGAAATGCCTAAAGACCGTATCCAGTCGTAATTAAGGCAGAATTTAGTTAAGTACTAAACTGAATAAGTGGTGGATTAAGCTTGGGCCACCATTTCCACAAATGAGGAGACTTAAAACCATTAATACCACTGACTTAACACCACATAAAGACCTAGGAGAAATCCCAAGAGCCTTTCGCTCTTGGGAGTACATTGAAACCCCGTATCGGACCTGGACCGCACGTCGAAAGTCCGATGACCGCGAAACTATAGGGTTATGTCCGTCCTACTGGGCTTGACATCCATTGCAGGAATTAAGCCCAAATAGTGTCCAGAAACGCACAACTTGAGCCCTGAGTAAAGTGTGTGAGAAACGCGAATACCTTTAGAAAATGTATTGAAACTTAAGTGAATTGGGCCATTTGCTCACACACAAAATTAAGAATTTCGGACCGTCAGTTTCTGACCAAACTTCACTCATGGGAAAAAGGAAATTTTCTTGCACATATCTGTATAACTGTGGCCCCGATCGAATAAGTATGACCATTGATCTAACACGGGTCCTCCACAGCCGATCAGCTTATCTGATCGCACTGAAATCACATCTTGACATAGATCCATGGTCAGAGAGCTTACCCTACGATGTATGTGAGTTGTGACCTCCCTATGTGCCCCGTTTGCAAAAACAAACGCCCTTCGGTTATAACCTAGGTATACCAGGGCCCTGGGGCCATTCGCATCACTTTTGGGCCTATATATAGCCCTTATACCACCCCACCTCTCTCTCATACGAATTTCTCCAAACTCTAGGAGAGAGAAGAGAGAAAAGAAGAGAAAGGAGTAAGGAGAGAAGAGAAAACCCGGGAGATCGTTGCTGTGATCCTCTCCCACCACTCCACGCCTCGAATCACCATCCCATTTCTCTACACCATTAGTTTCAGTTACAATTTGAGTAAGAAACCCTAACCCTAATCTTGATTTAAAGATCCAAATAGAGTAATCGACAAGCTAGCTAACCAATTTCACTATTTAGGTACTCGACGTTCTGTATTCGGGAATGTAGAATTCGAACCAAGTCCGAATCGAGTATCCGACAAAAGGTGCAGACTATAAACGTTTAGGTTATAGTTTTTAATGCTTTCAATGTCAGCTAATGATTTATGTCTGACTTGATTGCTACCATAACGTCTTAACACGTCAATTTCGATGTATTATACATGTATGAACTATGTTGAACAAATATGTATCCTATGTGTTTGTTGAAATGTTTGAATGAACATGTAAACATGATTTTCGCTTGCCATGACTATTAATCTAGGATTAATGTTTTTCATATGCATGATGACCTCTTTGTATAAGGATTTGCTAAAATATATATTGTAACTAACCTAGTCTATATATTTGGTGAGGCATAGCCTAAGTATTTGATAAATTGTCTGAATAAGAAAATGTTGATGATTTATATTTATTAGGAGTATTAAGATAGGATTCTCAATTACCGTAATCATATGTATAGTTTCTTTCATGTAGTCATATTTGCCGCTACGAAATTTATGGATAAAATGCAAGTGTTATGTAATATGATCAATGTGTTTGATGAAATGCTCAAATGAGGATTGATTTGGATTGTTTGTTAAATGCTGATGTGATTATCAAATGTATCTACCTATTGCATCTGAGTTAGATTGGGGCTACAACGTAATCCAGGTAATCAGAGCAGTCCATATACGGGTGGCAAAATTAGTCTTACCACATTGGGTAACTCGATGAATCCGGGTCGCACGACGATTGTCGACAGTGGTTAGGCCACAAGGGGTGCTTATGCGCTCCATGTCGATTAAGTCAACGTGTGCTCATACCAATCGAACTTGCCAAACAAACCGATTGGCCTATTATGTGTTTACCCTATATGGACGTCACTGCTTAAATCTAAGGTACCGTTTACCAATGTAAAAGCTCGTTTCAACCATGATACCACGATCCACTAAGACTCATAAGCCGGGCATGGTGGTATGGGACACCGTGGTCGAGCTGTCGGCCTACGCTAGGGTGACGAGCCTCCTCGTAGTAACTAGTGAGCAACCCAGACTCGTGAGACAACATGGTGGTATGGGACATCGTGTTTGAGCTGTCGGCCTATGCTGAGGTGATGAGCCTTCCCGTAGTGATCGCGAGTATAAACTTTGGAATTTGCCTATCGACTGCTTTTCATTAGGGGTGATGCCCTACAAATTGCCTATCATATGTGGCTAACTAGGATTGACGACCCTAGATGGATCCTTCGTTTGGATTAATGATATAAAGGGAGGTACTTTAACTTTCCGAACCTGTGGTATGAATAAGCTTAATTAAGTACTCGGCTAACACGGCCATGTATCGCATTGCATTAGTTAGGATGTGCTTTTGGTGAGGAAGGTGCACTTTAGGGAGGTTGTCATATGCGAAATTGGTTGTCGGAGTCACTTGTGAGGGAGTTTTGTGCGAGGGCATACATCATTACTTGCACTCCATTCCTGCATTAACAAGAGTTGTTAGGAAGTGATTGTTGTATTGCTTTATCATTACTACTTGATTGACTTGATAACATGTTAACTTTTACCTTATAATACCACTGAGTTGATCACTCACTCCCCCCGCCCTGAGACAGTGTTTTAAAACACCAACCAGACTCTGGTTTAGATGCAGGTGATGGGGAAGCCTATGCAGCGGAGTTGGACTTCATAGATGAGGAGGAAGAGTTCTCTTATTTCCAGCTCTCAGGCGGGTATACGTAGACCTCGTGCTGATTCGACGGGAACACGGGGATACTTGGCTTAGTTGAACATCTTATATTCTCACATTTTGTATATTTTGAAACAATACATGTATATATTCAGCCCGGTTACATACTCATACTCTGGAGGTTGTGAAACACTTACTTGTTCAAATATATATGTTTCAGTCTTCCACTTGCTTAAATTAATTATATACGGAGTATAATATGTTGTTTTAGTATAATCTCACTCATGTTTAACTCATTAATATAGACGAAATCTGAACATCATTATCCATGTTGCATAAGTGATGTACTGGATCTCGGGAGTAAAGCTTTACTCGACCCTCGAAATTTGGAGCGTTACACTACGTGTGGAAGCTTGATAGAGTTATGGAATGATAATTGTCTAAAGGGGGGTGATTATGACCAAATAAATCTTTTCCTAATTAATCATACAATTACATACTTAAACTAATATGCCAATTTAAACTAAATAAAGCAATTTAACACTAAGGCTTTTAAGCTAATAGTGGGTTCAATCACATAGACTACAATAAATATGTTATTCAATCAACTAGTCTATATATGATAGTGTATATGTGTATATGGGATGTGCTAACTATTAACTCTTAGCATTCATCTATGTATATATATGGAGGAACGTTTAGCTACGAACCAATTCACACGTCATTACGTGCGAACCTTACTATCAACTGTTGGATAAGGTCGATGGTCTGAATGAAAGTGCTCTTAGCACGAGTTTCCTTCTCTCACACGCCTCTTCACCATATTCTTTAACTCTCCGAAGGATGTGGTGGAAGCCTTTTCATATGAAATTCTTCCGCTGGGATGTTAGCTGGGTCCCACCAAGATGTTAATGATAAATCCATGTCGTCCATACATTTTTTTAAATAATTTTATGGTATGAACCCAAAACTGAGGTAGATCAAAATCTCAAGTGGGCCACACAATGTTGATTGAACTCTCACTATTAAAAACTTCCTTGGGCTACCAAATTTTTGTATCAAGCTATATTTATTTTTTTCCATCATCCAGGTCTGTATGACCTGATCTACAGGTTGGATGTCAAATAAATATCATGGTGGGCCCTAAAAAAATATTTAACGGTGAGAATCATTATCACCGTTGCTTCCTGTGGTGTGGTCCACTTGAGATTTGGATCTACCTCAGGTTTGGGATAATACCTTGAAATGATAAGAAAAAACGTATGGACGGGGTAGATTTGTCAAAGAACATCATGGTGGGCCCGACCTAGGTTTCCAGCACGTGAAAGGCTTTCGTAAGAAATCTGCATTTGAAAAAACGGCGCTGCGGATTTCCTATGAAAGCTTTTCGCACACTGGAAACCTAAGTGGGACTCACCGTGATGTTTTTAAAAAAATCCAATCCGTCCATCCATTTTATGAGATCATTTTAGGACATCTGTACAAAAATGAGCCGAATCTAATACTCAAGTGGGCCAAAAATGTGAAGATTAAACTTACACAGTTGAAATATTCGTAGGTCACGAAAGTTTTAAATCAAGATAATATTTGTGTTCTCAGCTAATCCTAGTAGGAATGATTTTATGAATGGTATAGATGGCATATAAACATCCATGTCGACCCCAAGGAGGTTTCAACGGTAGGAATTTCCCTACCTCCTTTTCCTTCAATACAGCTCGATTGAGTACTGTATCCTGCTCACTTTTGGTCTACAGTCCTAAAATGAGCTCAAAAAATGGATGGACGGGATAGATTTCTCACAAATATCATGGTGGGCCCCACCTAGATTTTCAGCGAACTTAGCAAGAATCTGGATGAGGGGAACGAATTGGCTACTCCCCCGCCACCATCCCTATGGCTAGTGGTCGGTGCTCTGTGGACCCCACCATGATGTATGTTCTTCATCCATTCCGTTCATCCATTTTTACCGATCATTTTAAGGCTTGATCCAAAAAAATGATAGGAATATAAATCTCAGGTGGAACACACCACAGGAAAACAATAGTAATTGGATATCCACCATTAAAATCCTCCTAAGGCCCACTATACCGTTTGGCATTCAATCTATTGATTAGGTCATAAATACCCAGATGAAGGGAAAAAAAACAATGATCAGCTTGATTTAAAACTTTTATGGCCACCAAAAAGTTTTGAATGGTCGATGTTCATTCAACACTGTCTCTTGTAATGTGGCCCACTTGAGATTGGGATATACCTAAGTTTTGGTCTCATACCATAAAATGATATATAAAAATAGATGGACGGAATGGATGAAACACATACATCATGATGGGCCCACAGAGCACCGACCACAGCCATTGGCTAGTGGCAGGGGAGTAGCCAGTTAGTTTCCGTCTTGGAGGGGCGCGGATTGGATATTGACAAGGTCAGTAGCCAAATCGCTACTGAAGTGATGTCACTAAGCTCTGAGGACCCCACCATGATGCATGTGTTATATCCATACCGTCCAACCATTTTTAGAGATCGTTTTATGGCATTACAAAGAGAATGAGATAGATCTAAAGTTCAAGTGGACCCCACCATAGAAAATAGTGGGGACAGTGACATCCACCGTTCAAAACTTCTTAGGGGCCACAGTAGTTTCTGATGAAGCTAATATTTTTATTTTCACTTCATCTATCTCTATGTTAACTTATGAATATGGATCTCAAAAATACATCACTGTGGGCCCTATAAATGTTTCAACGGTGGGTGTGACAGCTCCCACGATTTTCTGTGGTGGGTCCACTTGAAATTTAGATCTATCTCATTCTCTTTGTAATGCCATAAAACGATCTCTACAAATGGTTGGACGGTATGGATGCAACACATGCATCATGGTGGGGTCCATAGAGCTTGATGACGTCACTTCAGTAGCGGTTTGGCTACTGACCTTGTCAGTATCTAATCGGCACTTGTCTTGGAGGCAATCGCGTGCGTCATCAGGGGACGCGAATTGGATACTGACAGGTTGAGTGGCGAGACTCGCTACTGAAGTGACGTCACCAAGTTCTGTGGCCCCACCATGATGTATATGTTATATCCCCACCGTTCATACATTTGGAGAGATCATTTTAGGATATGGCCCAAAGAACGAGGTAGATCCAAGGCTGGGGTGGACCCCACCACAGAAAACAATGGTGAGAGTGATGCCCATCATTGAAACCTTTAAAAGGTCCACCATGATTTTTATTTGAGATCTAATATGTTCATGTGTTAACGCAGACATGAAAGAAGGGAAAACACAAATATTAGCTTGATCGAAAACTTTTGTGGTCCTTAGAACTTTTTAATGGTGGGCGTCACTCTCCCCACTATTTTTTATGGTGGGGTCCTCTAGATCTTTGGATCCGACTCATTCTTTGGATCATGCCCTAATATGATCTCTCTAAATGGATGGGCGGTGTAGATACAAAACAGACATCATGGGTGTGGCCCACAGAACTTGGTGACGTCACTTCATTAGGGAGTCTGGCTACTCAACCTGTCAGTAGATAAACCACACAAGTCGTTAGGGAGGCGAGGGACACAGATTGCGTCCTACCTCCGCCCGTCTCTTGGAACAGGGGGGAGCTTTGACTGGCCACCATGATGTATGGGTCTTATCCACACCGTCCATCCTTTTTCTAGTCATTTTAAGCTATTAGCCCAAAAATATGGCAGATCTAAGACAGATGTGGGCTACATAGTGGGAATTAAACCCTTACCGTTGAAAAATTCATGGGGCCAAAGAAGTTTTGGATGGAGCTGATATTTGTGTTTTCTCTTCATCCAGATCTATGTAACTTTATGAATAGGTTGGATGGCAAATGTAAATCACGGTGGGCCCTAAAAAATTTTTAACAGTGAGAATTATTATCAGCGCGGTTTTTTTTTAAGCGGATTTCCTTTGAAAGTCTTTCGCGTGCTGGAAACCTAGGTGGGGCCTACCATAATATTTTTTTTAGAAATCTACCCCATCCATCTATTTTTTCTTATCATTCCAGGGCATTATCCCAAAACTGAGGCAAATCCAAATCTCAAGTGGACCACACCACATGAAGCAGCGGTGATAATGATTCTCATCGTTAAATATTTTTTAGAGATCACTGTGATATTTATTTGACATCCAACCTATAGATTAGGTCCTACAAACTTGGATGATGGAAAAATAAATAAATATTAGCTTGATCCAAAAATTTGATGGCCCCAGAAAGTTTTTAATGGTGAGAGTTCAATCAACATTGTGTGGCCCACTTGAGATTTTGATCTACCTCAGTTTTGGGTTCATAACATAAAATTATTTTTAAAAATGTATGGATGGCGTGGATTTATCATTAACATCTTGGTGGGACCCAACTGGCATCCCAGCAGAAGAATTTCATGTGAAAAGGCTTCCGCCACGTTCTTCGAAGAGGCAGAGAATATGGTGAAGAGGTGTGCGAGAGAAGGAAAATCGTTCTTTCAAACTCGCACTAAGAGTGCTTTCATCCAAACCATCGTCCTTATCAAACGGTTGATAGCAAGGTTCGCACATAATGACATGCGAACTGGTGTGTAGCTGAGCGTTCCTCTCTCTCTCTCTATGTGTGTGTGTGTGTGTGTGTGTGTGTGTGTATATATATATATATCACTAATCAATCACATAAGCATAATTAAACAAGTGCGCAAAAGACAATCCCCAACATAAGCATGTATAATGGTTCAGTTTCCCTACTCCACACCCGACGGACGCTGTCAACTCATGAGTGTATCGGATTTCACTATCGGAGGCTTTAAATCAAGTTCACCTCTAACCTTTATAAGCATACACTCCCACCGGAAGCCTATGCATGGACTTACCACATACTAACCTATGTCAATGGCCTACGTAACGACTTATAATGTACACACCTATATCGATGACCTACATAAGGACTTACCACATACTAACCTATGTCAATGTCCTATGTAACGACTTATAATGTACACACCTATATCGATTACTCACATACACACCATAGCAGTGCCCTACACAAGAACTTACACACGTACTCATGATCAGACCCAAGGGTTGACAAGCCCAAGTGCAAGGCTACAATGTAGTAATAACTCTGTGAGACTGAGCTTGAATCTACAGGGAATGGGAAATATAAATTAGAACTAATCTAACAGTAAAGGTTTTTCTGGGTTTTCAATCTAGTGATTAGGTAAAAGGGTTTTAAAATAAATAAATAAAAGACTAAGGGTTCAGGAATCTACTCATGGTAATTGATTCAATGTATATCTCAATTGGAATTGAGCTTCTATCATATCCAATCGAAAGATAATTCATTTAAACCATTCATTAACACCAATAAGAATATGATTTCAATTAAACGATTCTCTCGTGAAGCACTCAAACATCGATCAAAATGATTTCAATTGATCTACTGTCGCCTAAGGGTGCTTTAGACGTTTTTTCTTTCTTTCTTTTTTACGCACGCACACACACCCCCACACACGCCTTAGTGGGATTTCACCACCTATGGGTACTCGAACCCTTGACCAGGTGTTGAAACTCCTAAGAGTCTACCACCGGAGCAAGAGTAAGGACCCTTTTGATTCCATGCGATTGATGTCCGAGTGCTTCATTGTACCCGGAGTGCACAACAAATCTAGAAATAAACAACTCAAATACTTTAAACTAAATCCAAACTAAATCAATCTATTGTTATCATTCAAACCAATATTATTGAATCAAATAATCTAAATATTGTAATTGAACTACAAGCTTTATCCCTTAGCAGAAGGTAAGAGATTAGTCTAACATGCCTAATATCTTAGAAAGAAAAATAAAAGAAAAACAAAAAATACAAACTAGAATTGAGGGGAAGAAGAAGGACGGCTCCGTGGAAGCTTCACCACTCCTAGGTCTTTCTCCAAAGCCTTAATTCGTACTTCAGAAAGCCTAAAACATCCATTTAAATAGAAAAAATATGTACCGACTTGGAACCGACTTCAAATTTATACACTTTTGTTACACTTTGGTCGCAATAATTGTAGACTTCAGTTGCACCAAATATCACTTTAGTCATACAGAATTAGTCCTCAGTTGTTGTTGAGACTTAAATATTACATATTATCCCCCATTTATTACTTGGTTTTATGAACATGATAATGTTTAATGTTATATTTTAATCATGTTTGTGTTGCAAGGTGAATTTAAGAGCTTGGATTGAAAATGATGCTAAAAGCATGGATTTAATGCTCAAGAATCACCAAGCCAACGATTGGATCTTAGAAGACCAAGAATGAAGAATTCACAGGCCAAAGATCCAAGAAAACCAAGTCAAGAATGAAAAGAATCGAAGTTTTGAAGTGAATTTATGTGATCCTCGACTAGTCCTGGCTTCGCTTCGACTAGTTGAGGCTCCTGCTCGACTAGTCCTGGCTCTTGTTCGACTAGTCCTGGCTCCTGCTCAACTAGTCGAAGAATCCTCGACTCGAACTCCAATAACATGAACTTTTAAATTCCGGTCACCCTCGACCAGTCGAAGGTTGTCCTTGACTAGTCGAGGGTTATACAGATTTTGTGCGGACTGTGTAAATTTGAGGCGATTTCTGAAAATTTTCAACTCGGTACGAAAGGAGGTGATGCACAACTATAAATAGGGGTCCCTAGGATGTTCCTAGGCATCTTCTAGGGTTGGAGGAGTGAAACAAAAGGTTGGACCCGTCGTCCGGGAGTTTTTCTTCTTCTTCCTTAGTTGATCTTTTTGTTTTGTTTAAGAGTCTTTAGTTCAATCATGTCTATGAGGCCTTTACATTTGCACTACTTTCACTTTTTTGAACAGTTGTCCAAAAAGTATATGCAGTTTCTTTCAATGATGTGGTTCCATCTTCAACTACTACTTCCATCATAGGAGGTATCTATTTAGACATAGTGGCTTGCCACACACTTTCCTTAATATATTTGAAGAAGATCCTCAACCTAGCTTTCCAATATGAATAGTTTAAGCCATCAAAGGGAGGTGGCTTGGTAATGGATAAACTTTCAAAATTTGACATCTTATAGCTCTTGATCTAGCTCAAGGAGGTAAATCCAAAAAATAAAAAGATTAACCCTCTCTGATACCATTGAAAAGGAGAGCTAATGATGTCTTAGAGGGAGGTGAATGAGACAATGCCAAATAATTGAATAAAAGTGAAATATATAAAGAATATAAAATCTCAATCACCTAAGTATTGAAACCTTGATTCCAAATAATTCGTAAGACAACCTTCACCTAAAATGTTAGGTAGGACAACCTTCTTTCACGAATGTCTTTAAAATCAATCTTTCAAACTTGCAAGAGAAGATAAAATAATTACAACATTCACCGCAAGAATGAAAGAGATAACATTCACCACCAAAAAGAATAAAACATTCACCACAGATGCACAAGGAGTTATAGTGGTTCGGTGCTTATAACAATCATACTTACTCCACTCCCAAAATTACTACCCTCGTAATTTTAGCTTTCACCATAACAAGGTTTTTATAGGTTTACCTTAACAACGTTATACAGTTGCTTGTGATTTTCACGGGCTCACCACAATAAAAGCCCTTTTGTGATTTTCACGGGCTATTACAAACAAAAACCCACTTTGTTAATTTCACGAGCTATCACAAATCAACCCACTGAGATTTTCACAGGCTATCTTAGAAAAACCTAAAATGAAATACAGTAAAATACTTATCTTCAAACATAGATTTGAAGACACAATAGAAGCTTGTAGTAGATAAACTTCTTTCTTGAATGTAGAGGAGGTAGTATTCACTTAAAAGAAAGAGTATAGGGTTCTATAGTATTTTAAAAATGAAAAATTCAAATGCTACTTGATTCAATTCTCTTAGATCTTAAAGAGGAGTATAGATTACTCTTTAAAATAAGATTGAAATGATCTTGAGAAAGGGAATTAAATAAGCTAAAAATAAATTATAAATACCACATAATTAGCTTGCCGAGGACCTGAGCTTCTCTCTATCTTGTAGAAGGTTTAGAGTGATTTTTCATTATGATTTAGAATGAGAGAAGGCCTCTATTTATAGGTAAAGGGATTGAAAATTTGGCTAGCCTAAGAATAGCTTCAACTGGCCAGATTCCACCAGATTCGTTCCAAAGGCTATCAGATTGCACGAGATATGATTTATCCAAAATTCGACTAGCTCGAGATGAAATTCGGCCAGCCGAATTTGTCAATCGGTTGGCCAAATTCCCATGATTTCCAAAGGAATGCATTGCTGGAATTTAACCCTAACTTCACTTGGGCTGGCTGAATTTCTAGTTAGGCTAGTTGAACCAAAACTTAGGATGGCCAAATTTTTAACAGAATTTGATAATTACCCCAACTTGAAGTTAGGTTAGCCAAGAAAGTTAGGCTGGACGAAATCCATAGCAAAAACACTATTAAAAACCCAAAATCAATTAGACTTTTGAAAGTACCTAACCTAAGGTCTTTCTAAGGTTATATCACCTGTGTTTTAGCAAATACATGGGACTTGTGTTGAACTTGTCTTGAACTCAGGTGACGACAAGCTAATATTGAGTAGTTGTGATTCTAAACTTGCGATCTGACTTGTAACACTTTTGTCTTGCGAAATTTGACAATTAATGTGTGTTAAACATTTAAGAACTTACAAAATGTAGGCCCAAATTCATCAATGATCCAATCCTCTATTGTCCACTTGATTAGTTGTGTACATCTTAGATAATCAGAGTGCATCTTCATCGAGTCGGATCTCCTTTGAAGGTGGTCTTCGTCTAATTCAAAAGAGATCTAGATTAGCCAGTGTTGAGGGTCAAATATTGCATATTATCTCCCATTTATATCTAGGTTAGGGTTTTTCTTTTTTTAGAAACTAACGTTGTTTTTTGTTTTATAGGATCCTAACATAGAACTCTCCAAACCGGAAAACTCCTTCTAACTTCTCCTCTACTTACTTTCCATATTGTTGTAGGATTTTTCTTTTATTGTATTTTAGGATTAGATTTAGAATTAGGGTTTCACCATGTATATGCAAGAGTGGGAACGTCAGTATGCTGAGCTAGTTTTAGAGAATGCAAGAAATTATGAAGGGCTGTCAGATGATTATGTTAGGAAACAACCTATGTCTCAAAATTTTTCTAAAACCATTATCGAGAACTAACCAGAATACAATGCTCCACTGGTTAAGAAGTTCTTACGCGATCATATGTAGTAGAATAATTACACCCCACAGATTAAGAAAACAGTTTGTGATTGTTGGGGTTATTATAATTGTGGGAGTGAGAGCTATTATCACCCATCAAACAAGAAGAAAACAATGAGAGATTATATTATGGGTGATAATATGTACAAACAACCATCAAACTCTCCCACCTATGACCAGTACAACTATGATCAATGAAAACATCAACATTGTAGAGATTAACCAACAATTGATTATAGTGACTATTCTCTTGAATCTCCTACCTTTAAAATCCAACTAGAAATTATCCAAGAGGATTCACATTTGAATTTCATGGACTATCAAGAACAGTTTAACCAACTTGTCGCAGGCATGATGAAATCATTGGAAGCGATTGAATTGCGCCTCGATAAGGTTAAAGAGGCTAGGTTATCACAATTTTAACCCAATCTAGAAACACAATGCGAGGAAAGTGATCCTAACTCGCTTGTGGAGAGTACTGAAATTGAGAATGAAGAGTTGGATTGTGTTAACGAGCATATGGCTCAATTTCCTGAAGAGTCGATCTCGATGACTGTCTAAAGGAATGATTAAGAGACATGGGTGTCTTTCAAATATAATGATATTGACACGCTTCAATCATATGACACACTTGACTTCAATGAGGAGGAAGAAGCTAGTTTATTTGAGCCTCAACTCAACCTAGGAAAATAGTGTGAGGAAAGTGATCTCATTCCACTTGTGAATTATACTGAATTGGAGGATGATAAGTATTAGGATGAGAATCAAGAGTTTACAGTCCAAGATTCACTACAATCGATTTCAATTATGGTTCTGGAAAGCGATTACGAGATACAGGAAGTTGTCGACCATAATGATCTACTCCACCTATCTGACACACTTGATTTAAATGTGGAGGACGAGCCTCTTCCAATCGACCATTCCAGCTTTTTTGAGGCGTGGGTAGACCACTCCCTTGATTTAGATTATAATATGATTAGGGAGATGGACGGTCGCTCGATATGACTCTGAAATTTGAAACCACCCAGTTAAGGCCATCATCTGAGCTGTTAACCCTTGACGATACAATGCCTCTACTGAGTAGTAGCAATGAACAATATGTTCACATTAATACGCCTACTGATCCACAATCTGTCTATGCAGGGTAAGGTGAGATGTATCGGTGACAATTGGCTCTCACTAAGGTGAAGAGTAAGAGATCATGTTTTCCTCTATTATAAGAGAAGACGAAGGAATCATTGGGCATATTATCACAGACCTCAATGTGGAAAATGAGCCTCTCTCAACTGATTATCTCAATTCTCTGAAAGATCGCTTGGCATATTTTGCAGATTCAAATGATCCTATGATAAAAGAAATAATGGATGCCCTACAAAACAATACCTTGGTGATTGTTACTAACCGAGAGAACCCTTATTCTGAAGCCCTTCCTTCCACAGATCTTGAATGTTTACCATTAAGGGAGGAGGAGCTGAAAGTTTAACCAAAGCCTAAAACTTTGGAATATGTTGAGACTACATCACCTACTGAGAATTTTTCTAAATTTTATCTACTTGTAGTCTCTGATTCACCATGTTGCGATAACTCTGAAACTTTCTGTCTCAGATAAATCATATGTACTTTGGACACCTCAGGATATTAAAAGGAAACTTTATGCTGAGGTCCACAAATTTCTCTGGACAATCATGTTCCAGGGCATCCAAGCCTATTACAAAAAGGGCTTTTGGATGATATTGTTACGAAACCTACTGAGAAATTCATCAAGATACTGGCCAGAGGAGGAACCTTGCGGCATGACTAAGTAGCTTTCCTCTGTTTTCTTAGTTAGGTTTATTACTTTCAAAGAATTTAGGATTAAGATAGTTTGCTTTTCGCCATTTAAGATAGTTTACTTTTTGCTGTTTAGGAAAGTTTACTTTCTGATGGTTTAATTCGTGTGCTAACCCATCTTCACATTGAGATATTTTGGAAAAAAAAAAACTCAGAATTCCTTCTTCAAGTATTACCTTTCCACCACTTCCCTTTTTCTTTTCGTTGCCTCATTTGCATTGAATGTTTATCTCTTTTACATTGAGGACAATATAAATTCTAAGTTGGGGAATCAGTTGTTTTCTTAGTCTTTGGGCAAAGTTGTGAAAAATTGAGAAGATTTTCTTAAATTTCTGCAAATTTAAGTGATCTCGAAGTTAGTCCATGAATTAAAATTACAAGATACTTAATGTTGATGCCTTATGTCTCTTGGATTTTAGTCACTTGGGAGATCTCAAAATTAAGTTAAGTAATTGATCCTCGATCAGAAGTTTTAAACATGGATTGAGTCATAATTTCACATGTCATATCCAGCTTACACATTAAAATGTCAGTTTGATACCGAATTGTTAACTTGATGATTATTAAGCATGAAAGGAACCAACCTAGGGAATTTGTCCATCAAGTTCGATGAGAAGAATTTTTTAAAAAAAATTAAAAAAAAAAATAAATAAAGCCCAATTAAAAAATAATTGTCTTCAAAAAAAGCCACCTATTAAAGATCTTTAAAAAGACTGACATAGTGTGAAAGCCATCGATGGAAAAATCAAAAGGTGGAAGAATAAAAGAGGAAATTAAAAGATGAACTATAAGGCAAGTTTCAGTTTAGGTTTTGGTTGTCCTGAATGCTCTTTTAATTATCAATGTTATAATGAAAGTGAAGAATTGAACATTTGATTGTGATAAGTCTAGACTTCATTATACACCCATGGAACTCAATGTTTGGAATTGTTCTAATTGGAGGATTAATGTTTTGAACTTGATTATGAAACTTACCGAGTGCTAGAGTTTAGGAGAAGGTAATACATAACATCAATGTGTATTAGAATTCTATTATCTGAATTGTTTTTTTAAACCACTTGAGTTTATAGAAATTATCCTATAGTTCTCGAAATATTTTTTGCATACTTTGCTCGAGACTAGCAAAATGCTGGTTGAGGATTGTGTTGAGGGTCAAATATTGCATATTGTCTCCCATTTATATCTTGGTTTTATGAATATGATAATGCTTAATGTTCTATTTTACTCATGTTTGTGTTGCAAGGTAAATTTAAGAGCTTGGATTGAAAAAGGTGCTAAAAGCATAGACTTGATGCTCAAGAATCACCAAGGTAAGGGATGGATCTTAGGAGACCAAGTTTGAAGAATTCACATGCCAAAGATATAAGAAAATCGAGTGAGGAATAAAGAGAATCAAAGATTTGAAGTAAAGAAAATGAATCCTGAAATCATCCTGAAAAAGCATATTATGAAACTCTGGGTCATTGTGTGAAATTGCGTAGAATGAAGTTTATTTTGAAAAACTGTGTAGAGTGAAGTCTATTTTAGCAAACTGTGTAATTTGAGGCGGTTTCTAGAGTTTTCCAACTAGGTACGAAAGTTGGAGTTCCACAACTATAAATAGGATGCCCTAAGATGTTCCTAAGCATCTCTAGGGTTTTAAGAGTGGAGCAAAAGGGTGGAGAAGCCGTCGCCATGAGTTTTTCTTCTTCCTTAGTTGTTTTCATGTTTTTCTTTAGAGACTTTGGTCTAATCATGTCTATGGTTGGCTAAACCTCTTAACTTGGGCTAAGAGGTGAAGCTTATAGCATGATGAGATGTTTCTATTGTTTTGATTCATATATATGTTAAACCTTCTTTGATTCTAATTTGATATTTAAGGAATACTTTCAGTTTTTAATGGTTTGTTGTAACTCAAATTATAGTAGATTTGCAATAGTTTTGAGTATCTTCTTTTCCTGATTTGAGATTGTGAAATTAGTATGTCCTGTTGTTCACCATCGTCCCTTGGGCATGGTAGGGTGATGGAGTCCTTCCTAATCTTTACAATTCTCATGCTTTGAGATTATGGGATTGGTAAATCCTGTTGTTTGCCATTGTCTCATGGGTATGGTTTGGTGATGGAATCCCTGCCAATTATCATAGTTCTCCTTCATTGAGAATTAGGTCAATGGAAGTTCAAATTTGGTTTTATTAAAATATTTTCCAATTGGATAGGAGGGACTCCAATTCTAATTGTGTTACTTAAATCAAGTAAGAGGCCTCCCTGATCACTACAAGTGGATCTTAGACACCCTATTTCCCATCTTTAAATTCTTAGTTTTAATTACTCTATTCACAATTACTGTCTCAAATACTTCAGAATTAGTTTCACATCTTCTTTTAGTTCTACTTCTAGTTAATTTTAGAAATGTACAAGATTCAGTCCCTGTGGATTCAACCTCGGTCTTACTGAGATTATTACTACATCGCGACCCTACACTTGGGGTTGTGAACAGCCAACAAATGAGCCTAGGTCGCGGACGCATATCTCACAAGAGCTAGGAAATTAGGGTTG
The DNA here is from genome assembly GCA_021015155.1 of Magnolia officinalis. Taxonomy (NCBI): domain Eukaryota; kingdom Viridiplantae; phylum Streptophyta; class Magnoliopsida; order Magnoliales; family Magnoliaceae; genus Magnolia; species Magnolia officinalis. The sequence goes on along the minus strand of JAJHSJ010000016.1, from coordinate 28,840,457 downwards.
GGATTTCTAGGGATTATATGATTAACTTCAGGGTTTTAGGGTTTTAAGGTTTTGGGTTCTAGGTTTTAAGTCTTCAATCTTGGTCCAATTCTAATGTGGTTAGTCACCATGTTTTGGGTTAGTGCCTAAGTTAAAAGAATGCATGACAAACATTTCCCGAGTATACCTAGTTAGAGGTACCTATGACAACCAATGATTGACGGGCATAGTGAGTTCTCCGTAAAGCCACAAAGAATAGGGCATCTACTTACTTTGACAACCGGTAATAGGGCGATCCCAGGGAAATTGTGTAGTAAGGGACATTGTTGATCCAGATACAATAGTTGAATCCCTATAAAGTGCAAGGGTGACTAGCTAACTACTATCCAAATTCACTATGAATCCCATTGTAAATATCATCACGGTGGGAAAGCCATAGTTAGATCCCCATAAATCCGTCAAGTGCAGGGGTGATTACAACAATCCCATCACCCTCATATATACACAAATAATCTTTTTATTGTACAATCTGCAAAAACTGACACTTGACTATAATCAATCTATCTGCTTTTATGCCCGACCAAGATGATGGGGTGTCTATCACTTTGACATTCGATTGCCCGCAACCTCTACTAAAGAGCGGCATTTGTAGACACCCACTCTAATGAACCTAGCATGGAACCGAATCATAAACCCAACAACTTTTAGAAAACCAATAGCCAAAAAACTTCATTTAAGCATCTATTTACACCTGAAAGTCCACCAAACAACCCCATGACCCAATCGAAATTAACCCAAGGCTTCTTTAGAACCATTTGAACAACAAAAAGTGGTTAAAATGATCACTGTCTACCAACGAAAATCCAAATTTTATTGGCACCTTTCGATCAATCAAAAGCTGTCAAGGGGCATTTGGGACCATAACAGAATGAGTCATGTATAAAAGTGAGGGTAGCTAAAGTGTGAAAATCTAAGTTCTGCTGCCCTAGCAAAAGTCAACCAAGCTTCTAGAATGTTGTGTGTGGATCCGTATGCTAGGTGCATTAAAATTCAAGCACCTTTAAGCATCAATTTTCATTGGATGCTTAGATCACTTTTTACCTTTGATTCCCAGTAAAATTAAAAGTTTTACTACCTTCCTAGCCAATCAATGGGTGTCATGTGTCCAACATCCAATCAAACCATGCCACATGGGTGTCATGTGTCCAACATCCAATCAAACCATGCCACATGGCATTTTTTCCCTTAAACTTTTCATTATTTGCAAAAATGTCGTTAGCCAACCTATAAATTGTTGAGACTCAAATATTGCATATTTATCCTTTCAATTACAATAGTTTTCCTAGCATTTAATTGATAATTTGATTTAATTATATACATTTTTGTCATGTGAGGTGATTCAAAAGCATATGATGAATATACGCTTAAAATGATGGATTTAGAGTTCAAAAGAAGATAATGAAGAATTGAAATTTTGGAAGTCATTAATGAAGAATTCACATGCCAAATATCCAAGGAAACCAAGTGAGGAATGAAGAGAATCGAAGATTTTAAGTGAAGAAAAGGAATCCTGATAATTGGCCTGAAAAAAGATATTCTGAAATTCTGGGGGTCAGAAAAACATAGTTCTGAAATAATTCCAAAATAGACTTCGATTCCATCAAACGAACTTCAATGGTATCGAAGTAAGTTATCGATGCAATCGAAGCCAGTTTGATGCAATCGAGAATTTCAAGATTTTTTAAGCCAAACTTGCTTGACAGTTCTGGACCAATTTTCGATGGTATCGAAGAATTTCGATGACATTGAAGTTTTCCATCGAACGTGCATAAATTTGAGGCGGTTTGCGAATTTTTTCGAGGCGGTGCGAAAGTTTGAGTTGGAAAACTATTTAAAGAAGTCTTCATGCTACTCCAAATCATCTTCTAGGGTTTGGAAAGGAAAAGAAGGCCTATGTGGAGCGCTGACAACGTTCTTCCACTCCGATTTCTTCACGGGTTCTCGTTGATCTTTTTGTTTTTCTTCTAAGATGTTAGTCTTGTTACGCTAATCTCTTAGCTAAGGCTAAGGGATGAAACCTATAGTTTATTTTAATGTTTATCTTACTTTGATTCAAGTTTATGTTGAACTTCATTGATTTCTAGTTTGATTTGAGGAATATTTTTAGTTTTCTATGATTTATTATGACTTCAATTACAGTAGATTCTGTAGAGGCTTTCGATATCTTCTTAATCTATTTGGAGTTCTGGAGATTGGTAAATCCTGCTATTTACCATCGTCTCCTGGGCATGGTAGGATGAAATCCCTTCCAATCAATGCAATGGATCTTCATGTGTAAACTAATCCAATGAAAGTTCAGATTTTGTTTTAATCACTCTATCATCCGATTGGATAGGATAGGACTTTGATTCCAATTGAGTTATTATTGAATCAAGTAGATTGAATATTGAGATTGTTATAGGTGGATTCCTGAATCCTTAGTCTTTTATCTTTATTATTTCAAAACTTTTTTTCTAAATCACTGGATTAGAAACCCAGACAAACCAAGTTAGACTTAGATTAATTTTAGACCGTGTTCCCCATTCCCTGTGGATTCGACCTCATTCTCATTTTAAATATCTACAATATCTTATTCTTTACCAAGGAGATATATATATATATATATATATATATATATATATATATATATATATATATATATATATATATATATATATATATATATATATATATATATATATGAGAGAGAGAGAGAGAGAGGAAGAAGAAGAAGAAGAAGAAGAAGAAAGTGAGGAGCACCCATTCTAGCTAAGTCATCCACCACATTTTAACCATCAAGCCTACATAAGACATTAAAACTAACTATCAATGGTTCAACTCATCAGGAGTAGGGTTGATTTCTAAGATACACGGTAATCTTATATAAGGAGTGTGAAATTGGCGGTAATAGCCGCCTTAGTTGAAGTAGGAATATGCCAATATGTCCTAGAGGGGGGTGAATAGGACTTTTTAATAACTTAATAACAATTTAAAATCCTATCACTCTAATCCTAACAGCAAGCATACATTAGGATTACTCAAGAGTAACTCTACTGGCTTCCAAGCTCGGTAGAGGATCCAATCACAAACTATTTGAGAGATGAACAATATGCAAACTAGTTTATGATGGATATGACTGTGTGTGTATGTGTGAGGTGTGATTTCAAATAGTCAAATATGACTGTGTGAGGTGTATTTAAGGAAATCACATAAGCAAATGTAAGACAATAGCAATCTCAAACACAATCATTTTATAGTGGTTCGACTACTTGTCTACTCCACTCCTGGCAACCGCACTCAACCCTTGAGTGTACTAGATTTCACTAAGGAGGTTTCACATGGTTCACCTCAAACCTGAGGTTTTAAATCAGGTTCACCTCTAACCAGTACAATCTACACCTAGGCTGACAGTTTATGCTCCCACGAACAAGAGTCAACACATGACACCTGATTTTAGGCACACTGGCCAAGGAACCACACAAGGAACCTCTTATGTTTATGCTCTCACGAGCAAGGGTCAACACAAGGCACCCACTTTTAGGCACACTGGTCAAGGATCTTATATAAGACCCTAACTGTTTATGCTCTCCACAGAGCAAGGGTCAACACAACACACCCACCACGTACACTCTCGTCGGAGGCCTCCTAGAGGACTTGTAAGGGGTGAGAAATACCTTAGACCCAATCCTACAAAGGAATGATCACAAGGGTCCTCTGGATTTTATTGACTTACAGATAAGTAGATGAGCCCCATTCAACACGTTGTTGAAGATCTTCCTCCTCTATTGACGAAGAATCTTTTGCTTCCTTGAACTGCAACTCAGAAGATGTACCAATGCATGGCGACGGGTTGGGTCAAGGTTGTAATGGAATCCTACTCTATTGAAGGTTTTCCTATAAGGGAAATAGAGCGATTCCAATCATTTATGCATTCAAGGCATCCCAGCTCAATGATTTGCCATTAAGATGGTAGCTGAAGGATCCTTGAATGCGAAAGTTCATTCCCCAATCCACTCTATTGAATGTCAATGATGAGGGTGGATTGGAGGATGAACTTCCAATAGAGAAAGGGCTTTGGGTATATGATATAAGGTTAAACACTCAAAAGCACTCTCTTCTTTCTCTACCAGCAAATAAAGACAAGCTCTCTATATATACAAAAGGTTCTAATGGATATAAAACGGTCACATTTAGGACAGAGTTCGATATCATCGAGCAGGGTCAATATTATCGAGCGTATACTCTCGATTGTATCGACTGGCCACTCGATGACACAAACTCAAATGTCATACGCTTTTGAAACGATTTGCTAGTTGGTCGAGGGAATCGAACCTGCATCGATGTCATCAGATTTCGAACTCCAATTTCATCGACACGAGGATCGATTCCTCGACATTTGAAAATGAGAGAGATTTGCCTTAGAAATATTTCAGGTCAAAGATATGATCGAGGCCCACTCGATATCATCGAAATTTGAATGTCGATAATATCGATGGCAGTGTCGATGCATCAATAAATCTAAAGGATTTCCCAGTAAGCTTGCTAGACAGTTTATGTCCTTTCTCGATGCAATCGACTTGGCCTCGATATCATCGATATTTGAATATCGATTTTATCGAGTGACCCTCGATCCAAGATAAAACAACCTGAAAATATTTGCTGGATAACTGTGTCCAAGACCGATATCATCGAAGGCCTTCTGATATCATCGAAAGTTGAATTCCGAGGATATCGAGGGGTACTTCAATATATCGAAGGTCTTTATGATTTTCCATAGAAAAAAAGGGACACAAAATCTCTGCTGTCGATTTTATCGAGTCAACTTCGATAGACTCGATATTCAAATGTCGATAATATTCATACAGCTATCGATACATCGATAATTCTGTCCAGAGGTATATGCGGTTGCCGGATAACTTATGTCCTCATTTGATATTATCGAGAGATCTTCGAGGACATTGACAACACTTTCCGATTTTATCGATCAGTCTATCGATAAATCGACAGAGGTAGAAAACTTAGAGATTTTTCTGATTTAAAAAAAAAGTTTCCTAACTCATAAACCTTATGATATTCTAATTGATTTTAAGGGTTTTAATTAACTTGTGTTTTGAGACATGGGATGTGAGGCTTAGGTTTACCTGTGACGAGTTTAGGCACACATTCGATTGAGGCAGACGCTTGATCAATCTTCCTATAAGGCTCTTCTGCTTTCAGACTCAACACTCACACTAATTGACAAACCAGGGCACTTTCAATCTCCCCCTTTGTCAATTACGTGACAAAATACCAAAACACCCTAGAACAGCATCTAGACAAACACTTCCTAAATTGTGTGTACATGTATTTTACACAATTTTACAATGTCTAGTAAAACAATACACACAATCTGAAGCTGCTTTATCTTTAATAGCATTGTCCCCCTATCTTGGTGCAGGTGCTCCCCCTAACACCTGCATCATCATTCACATGCAGATATACATAATTTTTCCTTCGGGGTGTTTAATTCGTTCTCCTCTTTTTTGTGAGTCATTGACAAAGGTAAAGGTAACAGCTGATATTGATTGAAGTAAAAGCAATTTGGGAGAACCAACATTCAGAGAGCATACATATATAAAGGATAGATGTATAATGATCAAAATAGTTGATTAATCGGACATCATTTTCAAAAACTATGTATGCATAGTAAACCAAATAGAGCAGGGAGATAGGCAGATAAAATAAAGTTTAAACACACCATTTGCAAATATAATCAGATAAAACCAGGGAATAGTAAAAGCTAGATATGAATTTTAATCACTCATAGCCCAAAATATCCAGAACATTTATACTACCCAATATTGGCAGTAGTATAGTAGTTATCCCAAAAAAAAAAAAAAAACCAAGCCCATTTTTGGGCATCCAAAACCAACCATAAGTATCTTAGCCCATCCAGGGGCATATACAAAAAAAAAACCAAGCCCATTTTTGGGCATCCAAAACCAACCATAAGTATCTTAGCCCATCCAGGGGCATATACAAAAAAAAACTGTTAGACTCTGCAGATTAGTGAACTATCACATACACTCATGGAATCATAGAGCATCCAAAAAGATACTAATGCCCATATGCAGAGATACGAGAGGGTGAATATGATAGCATCCATAGACCAACACTATGGAGCAGAGGAAGATGGAGCTATGTCATCTCGACGGTAGGTGAACAGATCAACCAACTGTTGCACGATCTGCTACACTCCGTTTACCAGGCATTCCAAGACGGTAAACCTTTCGTTCACCGATTCCTTGAGTTGGGAGACATCTCGTTGTATTGCTCCGATCCTATCCTGGTGGAGCTTAAACCTCTTCACATGCCTGGGTGCTAATGTGGACGGTGCTTGATGGGACACAGGAGGTTCTTCCCCAGCCATTCTAGCCTCTTTAGTGGGAGCATCGCCTTCACCTCATTCTCCTTCTGCGTGAATTCCTTCCTCTGGTGAATCCTCAAGACACTTATGGAACTTTAAGTCCATCCTTCGAATGTTGCTCTTGTTGAAGACATGAGGGGGAAGTTCCGAATCGCTGGTAGATGGAAAACCGATGGCATTGCACATCGTGTGTATAATCCAGGGATAGGGCAACTGAATATCCCTAGACGTATGAATGACATAGACTAACTGGTGCACAATAAGAGTAGGGAGGCAGACCTTGATTCCTACGGTTATGGAGTAGACTATCATGGTCATAAACCCAGTGAGATCGGAACGGTTGGTACTTCTAGGATAGATGTTTGAAGCGAAGATACCATGCAAGATCCGAAATCGCGGTTCCATGAACTTGAATTTTAGTGCATTTCCTTGATACCAAGGAATGTCACTACCATAGCAGAGAAACTTGGTGACCATTGATCGAGTTTCAGGATATTCAAGATCCATATCTGGAAGACCATTAGGTGACAGGGTAAGACCAAAAATTCCAGCAATAGTCTCAGGGGTGATTACCACGTCATCACCATTAATAGACACCAGTGATAGAAGGTGGATTAGACACAAGAGAATGACAGGAAGAGAAAAAATTGTACGTCCATTCAAGTTGACAGGGCCCATCAAAGTCAAGAACAGGCAACCAATCAATTGCTGCAAAAAGGGGTTCCAGATTATACAGTATTAAATAGTCCCTGTCAACCTTTCTTTCATGAATAAGCTTCTTATCAGTGTACTTAGCCAAAACTGGATTCACTCTAACTGGAGGAGGTGCTGGAGCCTCAGATTGGGACCCCCTTTGCGATCCCTTTCTAGTGTGCTGACGTGTAGGGGTCTCGCGTTCAGGGGCCCTTGCTCTTTCTTTTGAGGCAAGAACTTTTTGTCGAGCGGCTCTAGAAGACTCTCTCGGACTAGACACCTGTCCTTTGTCCTTTCCCATTTTAATAGACAGAGATTTGAAAGTTGAGGAAAAAACTGACAAAATTTCTTCTTAAAAAAACTAAAAATATATACCCAAACCAAAAGCAAGATGGAATCTTGAAAGGGAGGAATGATAGGGGTATTAACGGTTTTGAGGAACATCGATGACTCCTTAATGGAGTTTTGTGTGAACCAAAGGAAGGAGACGAACAAGAAGAAGGTAAAAGGGTTTTTGATGAAAAATATGAATTTTCCCGCTCGGCCGCCTTATATCGAACGGTAATCTTCGATATCATCGACCAGTGTTTCAATGATATCGAGAGACTCCATTCGATGTTATCGAGACTATCTTCGATATCATTCTTGATCATATGACTCTTCCCATTCCAAAGAGGCGTCGATGAAATCGACCTTTGATCGATTAATCAAGAATCAACATGACTTATCGACAGACATATCGAAGGTGAATAATTTTCATTTTCTCCGCATTTCCACAACCTTTCATGTATAGTATAGAATATCTTTGAATCAACCATATACACAGCAAAATTTTGTACAAGATTTGTACAAATCAAAATTATAAATATTAAAATGTTTATATAAAAAAAGATTGAGGTGAGGGACGTCAGATGTATCATTAAGAGCTTAGCAAAATTGCATCATTTCAGCAAATATCCAGATCTCGATGTATGACCTGGACTTATTTTTCCATGCTCAATATTTCTTAAGCATAGGGATCAGCCTTACCCTTGCATTTAATCACATAGCAGTGGTTATTAGTGCGACAACCCTTCATTACTGATTTACCTGATAGGTTTAGGATTTCGCATTCTCGTTTGTTTAATGTGACCACATGCTCATTGTCACATATTTGAGAAATGCTCAGTAGATTATGTGTCAATCCTTTTATGCAAAAGGCATTCTCATTTTTGAACAAATTTATTCCTTTGATGATTCCCTTTCCAATTACTTTAGCGGTGCTTCCATCTCCATAGGTGACTATCCCATCATTAAGATCCGAATAGTTTGAAAGAAGGGACTTGTCACTTATGACATGTCTTGAGCAACCGCTATCCAGGTACCACTTAGTATCATTGCTTGTTATATGATTTGAGTGAGTAATAAGGCAATTTTTCTTTTCTTTCATTACCCATTTTGTGACAGAATTTTTACTTGTGGTAGGTTCAGTTTTCTTGTTTGTCATTCTAGGTGGTGATGGGTGTGTGTTTCTTCTATTCATATTCCTAGGTGGACTCGTGACATTTTGTATTTCTCTGGTTGGTTTGAATTTACCAGTATGATTTTTACCAGAATTATATTGAGTCCTCTTAGAAGATATGCATTCAAACTTGTAATGTCTGGAATCACCACATATATGACAAACAGGAGTGTCAGGAGTGTTTCTTGTGTTGTTTCCTGAAGCAGCAGATTTTTCAGCCATTGGTGCTACATTTCCAGATTTTGATTTAAATTTATCATATCCTAATCCACTCTTGTCCTCTCCAGTTCTTTTCCATACCTAAAAGATTTTCTAACTTCTCACCACTCTATGAAAACTTATAGTTTAGCTTAACGATTTTTCTGGATTCTTCTAAATCAAACAGGAGTGTATGATTTTCATTTTGAAGGAGCATGTTTTTGTCTTTTAATAGCTCAACCTGTTTCTTTAGTTTTTCAGACTCGGTTTTAAGGAAGGTGTTGATTATTTATAGTCATCATTATCTGAGTGATATTGTTGTAGATCATTGATTAGATGTGTATTAATTTCTAAGGTTTTATCTAGATCTTTTTGCAGCAATTGTTTTTTGTTTTCAGATATACCAAGCCTTCTAACTATGTTGATGCTATGGATGTAGAGCTGATTGTAAGCATCTTGTCGTTTATTTTGTTCTTCTTCTTCTTCCTTTTCAGTTTCCTCATTGTCTGACGGAAATGATTCAGTGGCTTGTGGTTCTTCTTCGTTCTCAGTTTCAATGGGAATGATTGGGGCAGTGGAAACCATAAGAATTTTCAAAGATTTTTTATCTCCATCTCTCTCTGAGTCGCTAGATTCTGAATTTGACTCTTCCGTATCATCCCATGTGGCAGCCATTGCCTTACCCTTAGTTTTTCTATTTGGGCATTCAATAGATAAGTGTCCAAACCCCTGACAGGCATAACATTGTGGTTCTTTGGTCTTTTTACCAAAATTACTAGCAGAATGTTTTTTTGTTTACTTTTCTTCCTTTAAATGGATGGCCACGATTTTTCTGAAAGAACTTTCTGAACCATTGAGCCAACAAAGCCACTTCCTCATCTTCATCTTCTCTTTCACTTTCAATGTTCTCATTTGTTGTTTTCTTTGAAGTTTTGAGGATAGTAGTTTTGGATTTTGTGGTTTGTTTGAAGTGTAGTTCAAATGTCTGTAGGGAACCTACTAGTTCTTCAACCTTCATTTCATCTATGTTTTTGCATTCTTCAATGGTTGTTACTTTAAGATTGAACCGTTTCAGTAATGATCTTAATAATTTCCTACAAATTTTTGGAACCAGAACTTTTTCACCTAATCCACCCATGGAGTTGCAAATGATAATTAGTTTCATGAAAAACTCCATAAAGGTCTCATGCTCTTCCATTATGAGACTTTCAAACTGTGATGTTAGAACTTGTAGTTTTAATCTCTTCACAGTACTTATTCCTTCATGGGTTGTTTCCAACAAATCCCATGCTTTTTTGGCTGTCCCACACATACTGATTTGATTGAAAATATCTTGGGACACCGCACAGTAGATAACATTCATAGCTTTAGCCTCAGCAGTTTGATTTACTTTATCGAATGTTGTCCACTTCTCTTTGGATTTTGGTTTGGTGATAGTTGTACCATTTTCAAGTACTATTTGTTCAGATGGTGGCACATATCCTCTTTTAACTATATCTCAAACATCATGATCCAAAGATCTCAGAAAGTAGTGCATTCTAGCCTTCCGGTATGCATAATTTGATCCATCAAATACTGGAGGTCTAGATACTGATGAGCCCTCTCCTTTGGCCATATTCCAACTTCAGTCAAGGTCACTCTCTAGGCGGTGAAGCCCTTAAGAGAGACCCGCTTTGATACCAATTGATATTGTGGTAATAGCCGCCTTAGTTGAAGTAGGAATATGCCAATGTCCTAGAGGGGGTCAATATGACTTTTTAATAATTTTATAACAATTTAAGATCCTATCACTCTAATCCTAACAGCAAGCATACATTAGGATTACTCAAGAGTAACTCTACTGGCTTCTAAGCCTGGTAGAGGATCCAATCACAAACTATTTGAGAGATAAACAATATGCAAACTAGTTTATGATAGATATGATTGTGTGTGTGTGTGTGTCAGGTGTGATCTCAAATAGTCAAATATGAAAGTATTTAAGGAAATCACATAAGCAAATGTAAGACAATAGCAATCTCAAACACAGTCATTTTTATAGTGGTTCGAATATTATCTACTTCACTCCTGACAACCGCACTCAACCCTTGAGTGTACCAGATTTCACTAAGGAAGTTTCACATGGTTCACCTCAAACCCGAGGTTTTAAATTAGGTTCACCTCTAACCAGTACAACCTACACCTAGGCTGACAGTTTATGCTCCCACGAGCAAGGGTTAACACATAGCACCTGATTTTAGGCACACTTGCCAAGGATCCACAAAAGGAACCTCTTACGTTTATGCTCTCACGAGCAAGGGTCAATACAAGGCACTCACTTTTAGGCATACTGGCCAAAGATCTTCTACAAGACCCTAACTGTTTATGCTCTCCACAGAGAAAGGGTCAACACAACGCACCCACCACGTACACTCCCGCCGGAGGCCTCCTAGAGGACTTGCAAGGGGTGAGAAACACCTTAGACCCAATCCTACAAAAGAATTATCACAAGGGTCGTCTGGACTTTATTGACTTACAGATAAGTAGATAAGCCCCATTCAACACGTTGTTGAAGATCTTCCTCCTTTGTTGACGAAGAATCTTCTGCTTCCTTGAACCGCAACTCAGAAGATGTACCAATGCATGGCGACGGTTTGGGTTAAGGTTGTAATGGAATCCTACTCTATTGAAGGTTTTCCTATAAGGGAAATAGAGCGATTCCAATCATTTATGCATTCAAGGCATCCCAGCTCAATGATTTGCCATTAAGATGGTAGCTGGAGGATCCTTGAATGCGAAAGTTTATTCCCCAATCCACTCTATTGAATGTCAATGATGAGGGTGGATTGGAGGATGAACTTCCATGAGAGAAAGGGCTTTGGATATATGATCTAAGGTTAAACACTCAAAAACACTCTCTTCTTTCTCTACCAGCAACTAAAGACAAGCTCTCTCTATATATAGGTAAAAGGTTCCAACGGATATAAAACGGTCACATTTATGACAGAGTTCGATATCATTGAGCAGGGTCGATATCATCGAGCGTATACTCTCGATTGCATCGACTGGCCGCTCGATGACACAAACTCAAATGTCATACGCTTTTGAAACGATTTGCTAGTTGGTTGAGGGAATCGAACCTGCGTCGATGTCATCAAATTTCGAACTCTGATTTCATCGACACGAGGATCGATTCCTCGACATTTGAAAATGAGAGAGACTTGCCTTAGAAATATTTTAGGTCAAAGATATGATCGAGGCCCACTCGATATCATCAAAATTTGAATGTCGATAATATCGATGGCAGTGTCGATGCATCAATAAATCCAAAGGATTTCCCAGTAAGCTTGTTGGACAGTTTTGTCCTTTCTCGATGCAATCGACTCGGCCTCGATATCATCGATATTTGAATATCGATTTTATCGAGTGACCCTCGATCCAAGATAAAACAACCTAAAAATATTTGCTGGATAACTGTGTCCAAGACCGATATCTTCGAAGGCCTTCCGATATCATCGAATGTTGAATTTTGAGGATATCGAGGGGTACTTCGATATATCGAAGGTCTTTATGATTTTCCATAGAAAAACAGGGACACAAAATCTCTGCTGTCGATTTTATCGAGTCAACTTCAATAGACTCGAGATTCAAATGTCGATGATATCGATACAGCTATCGATACATCGATAATTTCGTCCAAAGGTATATGCGGTTGCTAGACAACTTATGTCCTCATTCGATATTATCGAGAGATCTTCGAGGACATCGACAGTACTTTCCGATTCTATCGATCAGTCTATGGATAAATCGACAGAGGTAGAAAACTTAGAGATTTTTCTGATTTGAAAAAAAAAAAAGTTTTTTAACTCATAAACTCTATGATATTCTAATTGATTTAAAGGGTTTTAATTACCTGGTGTTTTGGGACATGGGATGTGAGGCTTAGGTTTACCTGTGACGAGTTTGGACACACATTCGGTTGAGGCAGACCCTTGATCAATCTTCCTATGAGGCTCTTCTGTCTTGTAGACTCAACACTCACGCTAATTGACAAACCAGGGCACTTTCAAAGTGTCACGATTCTTATATTTCTTCTCAAATCTCCCATGTGCACACATGCTTAGGGTAGTTCTTATAGCTTATTTACATGTTGTAATAATTTTCCTCTCATACACTTCCCTTAGTTATCTATGAATGATTAATTATGTGTATGCTCTATGTTTTGCCAAGTCCTCAGATCCTAACATATTAGAAACCAATAATCTTCTAGTTTTGTGCATTCCTTTAAGTAATCATCTCCTATGTTATGGTTGATGGGAGCAAACCATCACCACGATGGTAGCTGTTGATGTAGAAAATTGGTTAGCCTTCCCTAGACCTTTGAGTGCCTGCACATGAAACGGAAAAAGGAGACCCTGGCTTAAACCGGGGACCCTCCGATGCTAAAGTTAAGCCAAGGAATCTGGGTCTAGTCGGAGAAAGGGTTTTTTGGCTATTTATAGTAGAGGAGAGACAATGATGTAGAGGAGATCTCCCTATTTAATAGGTGTGTATTGTAGAGGGATTCGGATCTTGAGCGAGTGGGAGAATTTTTCGAGATCTTTGGAGAAAATATTGGGATCTTGAGCTTGTCGTTGATACCTTCCGAGTTCTTTGGAGAAGATCTCTGGTGGATCTTTGATTATTTGGAATCACTGGAAGCGTGCAGTAGGAGACCAATGTGGTCTTGTTTGACCTAAGCAGGGGGGATGCCAACTTGAGATCCGACCTGATCCTTTCGGCACGTGCTTGGGCTTCCTTTGACGTTGTGTAGGTCGGCCTATTTTCCGACCTACTGACGAGAGGCCGAGCTTGAGCCCGGTTGCTGCTCAGTCCGGAGTCGAGTGGTGGATTTCTCATTTAGGTTCGTTGTTGCCCAACCTAGTTAAGTGCACGAGGGTCCGACCTGCCTTAAATTATTGGTCGGCCTATTTTCCCCATAACAGTAGCCATAGTAAGTTTTATTAGAATCTTTTATTTACCTTTTGGTAATCATAGGCTCTTTGTTCATCGCCAAAGTTGAGCCATCACGTTCTTCTATATTGTGATAAGAGTTGTGCATTAAGTTTTTATTTAGCTTTGGACCATGTCCGCAGCCGGTCAAGCAATAAGACATCTAGAACCTTAAAATCTCCGAAATGCTAAAATTCCACAAAGCAAAGACCGCACTCAGAGAAGGGTATCTAGTCCATTCCTCCTCCATCACCGAGGTCGTTACTTAGAATTTCCAATCATAGACCAATCATAAGAGTCATACAATTCAAGGAATCTTTGATTCCCTGACAAATTATAATTTTACAGGGTCTAGCCCAACGTAAATTTCAATATTAATGGCTGCTACCGGCAACTCCAAGTTAAGCATTAATATTCACGTGCCATTTATCCAACCCACAATTAATCCATCCTACAATTAAACAAAGATATTAAGCTGAAAGAAATCCATCCTACAATTAAACAAAGATATTAAGCTGAAAGAAATCTCCCCTACAATTAAACAAAGATATTAAGCTGAAATAACGATTGCGAGTGATGGCGCCGCCTCCCACTAGCTTATCCATACCTTCATGGAATGGTTGCTTAAATCTTCTAAGAAAAAAAAAAAAATATTAAAAAAAAAAAAAAAAAAACAAAAAAACAAAGAACTGGTTATTTAAATGAAATCAAATAACTGTTGAGATCAAAGAACAAATGCCCATTAATCAGAGTTAGAGTTTTAGGATCATCTGATTAATCTACCTTCATTCAATACTCCATTAAAATTGTACACCTAGAATTTAAACCGTTTGATCGAATTACATAGATTCTCCATGTAATAAGTGTGTGTAAATGTGCCTATATCACAATACTATAGTGTCAACGTTTTTGTCCACATAAAAACTACAGGTAGTATGTCAGGTCACTCACCATGACACCATGATCAAGCAAAAGAGCAAAGGGCCCACTTCGTCCCATTTTAAGGGCCCGCCTCTCTCTACTCCTTTGGCTTTTTTCTTCAAGAACCAAGGCATAAACCTATTTTATCGCCTCAGCCAGACTCAGAGCTGACCTCATCAAACATAGACACACAAAGGACTTACCTACTCCCAGCTAACTTACAGTCTCCTAATTGAAATGGACCAGAAATAGAGTAATGTTCACATCCATCTCAATCTCAATGGCCCACAGTATTACCATCAGTGAGCCCATACAGCCATTAAAAAGGTAAGCCCCACCTTGAAGATCATGTCGCAGATACCTGTAAAAAGATGGACGGCCAGTGGATTTACTTAATGAACGGATCGGCCTGATTTTTGGGCTAAACATTCTTCAAGGTAGGCCCTACCTTTTCAGCGGTTTGGATGTTGTATTCAGGTTGCATGTTAGTTGTATGCGCTTAACGGATAAGCTTTATGGTACAATGATGTGTATGTAAACATTGTGTGAGACTAGGGTTTCAATGGGCCGGGCTCGGGCCTGAAAAATCGGAATTTTAATAAAGGCCGACCGACAGCGCCGCCTGAAACAGTTCAAAACCCAGGCCGAGACCTACCACAGGCCCGGCCCATTGACAGCCCTGAAAGAGATTGTTGCCCTTACCTAGTCAAACCATAGAACTGTTTTTCCATTTATTGTTCATTGCTTTCGGCCAGAACGAAGAATGTAATATGACCAAGCCAATTATTACAAGGCATCTAGCCTTTATTTTCGAAATGCCCAATATGGTTTAGGTTCCCCCATTGGATAGCACACGTGTAAGAGATCTGGGCTATTCATCACACAGACTACAATGTGAACATCCCTTGTCCCAAAAATAGTGTTGGTCTGCCTATCAGACAGGTCACTCTTTATGGAAACTATAGGGAGTCATGAAAAGAAAGCCAACAGTCTATATTGAATGCACACGTGTGTCTCACTTGACGAGCATACTATACTGGTTTTTGGTACATGAAATGTTTATAGTACATACTACTTAACGAATGGATCCGATTTTTGACACGTACGTCATCTAATGGTGGGAACCAGGTTCCATGTGGGGCTCGCATTCTATTGAAATCCAGTGATAACAGTAAGGACGTACGCACATCATCATGTAAAAGAAGCCTTTTTCAGTTGATAACCTTGGAATTTGGAAATAGGAGCAATGCAAGTGCACTGCTACCATCGCGCTTCTAAACTGCACTCGCCTCACCACACGTGATAATAAGAAACACTTGTGTAAGGTCGGATCCGCTCATTTTCTGTTCTAATTCCATCTCTTAAGAATCAGATTGATATGATTATTAGCTTGTCCACACATACAGAAAACAAATGAACGGTTAATAGAAGTCAATCGACGATGCATGTTAACAGAAACACGTATTGCCAACCTGGTGATAATATCACCCTGATTTTCTTTATACATTATATTAAATATCAGGTTGTGACATAATCAACGGATTGGATCTTGAATATATGTTTCTTGTTTCTCTGTGTAAGGCATTCATCTTTCAAGCGCCCAAAGGGCCAGAGGAAGTCCATTTAGCATTTGAACTATGCTACATGATAAGAATACATGCATTCAGGAACTTTGAGGTAGTGAGACGGTGAACCACAGAAGGCATTCTTTTGTACCTTTTTCTCTTTGGTTGAGCTTTGTTTTTTGTGCTCTCCATCACCCAAGTAGTGCTTGTTTGGTGGGACATCATCACTACCATCATTAATAGCTCCAAAGGAATGTTAATGCCCCTACTTTGGTGTGGAAATGTTAGCAATGTCAACAGAGCTTTAAAATGACACATGAAAATATGGAACTGCTACTCATTGATCTTGATTGGTCTTTTGTTGGTGCGACCAGGGGTGAGAATGGTGAAAAGGCCAGGCCATGCTGACCGGACAGGCGTAACCATCCAATAAATAAATAAAAAACATATATTCAACAGTTTATACATGCTAATTGTTTAAAAAAGAGACTTGGTTGGATGATCTAACCATTCCAATACTCATAAGAAAATTGCAGGCCATGATCTTTTTGCAATATACTATCTCATTATCCACAGATCTATAAATAGAAGTCAGACATTTAATCAGCCATCCCATGTGGCAATTAAAGCTTTAGGACTTTGCTTGGTGTTAGTATTTTCTTTATTTACCTGCATGGAAATCACTTGGGTTTAAGCCTCAAATCTAAATAATTAAGTGTTGATCAAAAATGATATTTTCCAGAGAAAATGTACGGTATTGTCTTAAGTGTCCCATGAATTACTAGGAAATGTCTATCTGCCGGAGGATCAACCTTGGAGATTGAGTTGACCCATCCCATGTGTCAATTAAAAGCTTTGGGACCTTGCTTGCTGTCAACACTTTTCTCTATATCTACATGCATGGAAATTACTTGGGTTTAAGACTCATATCTAAATAATTAAGTGTTGCCCAAAAATGATATTTTCCAAGGAAAATGTACAGCATTGTACTCTTAAGTGTCCAATGAATTACTAGGCAATGTCCATATGTAGGATGATCAACCTTGGAGATTGAGTTGACCCATCCCATGTGTCAATTAAAAGATTTCGGACCTTGTTTGTTGTCAACACTTTTCTCCATATCTACATGCATGGAAATCACTTGAGTTTAAGCCTCAAATCTAAATAATTAAGTGTTAACCAAAAATGATATTCCCAAGCCAAAAGGCAAGCATTGTGGTAGGCATCCCATGAATCATGCACATAGGCGATGTCTATCAAGGATCACTCTTTGAAATCAAGATGACCCATCCCTATGTCCATTAAGAGCTTTGAGACCTTGGTATTGGCATTTTCTAAGTTTACATGCATGGAAATCACTTGCATTTAAGCCTCAAATCCAAATAATGAAGTGTTAACCAAAAATGAGTTTAAGCCTCAAATCTAGATAATTAAGTGTTGACCGAAAATGATATTCCCTAGCCAAAAATGCATCGACATTATTTGATGTATCTCTTGAAATCACTAAGGGAGTGTTTGGATTGTAAGTTGCTTAAGATAAGTTACTTATGTCACAAGTAGCTTATTTTACTTTCTACTTATTAAGCTAAGTATGGAAGATAGATCCCGGGATTGGTCAGGCCTGCCAAACAGACACCGGATTGTGATCTCGGGATATAGCAATCCCATGGATCTTAAGACAATCCACTGACATCACCATCATTACCTTTAAATCCCATCCAATTCACCCTAATCTATTCAAATTTGCCTAGGACTTGTTTGGTTCGAAGGATTGGAAGGTTTAATCCTGAGATTGGCCATGCGTGCCAAACAGACCCGATATAGCAATCCCGGGATACAGCAATCCCATAGATCTTGCACCAATCCACTGACGCAGCTATCATTACCTTGAATTCCGTGCAATCCATCCTAATACCATCCAACCTGCCCGGCCAAACAGGCCCTAAGCAACATTTGTCAGAGGATAATCTTGGAAATCAAGTCAACTCATCCAATGTGTCAATTAAAAGCTTTGGGACTTTGCTTGGTGTTATCATTTTCTGTATTTATAAAAATAAAAATCACTTGGGTTTAAGCCTCAAGTCCAAATAATTAAGTGTTGAACAAAAATGATATTCCCCAGCTAAAATGCACGAGGCATTATTATCTGATGTTTCCCCATGCAAGGTCTGCAGACGCTACTTTTAAGATTTGGTCTCCCTTGCTAAAGAAAAACCAGTTTCATCATCTAGTGGGCCCCATCTAAGATCAACCATACTTCCAAGCCACCAACCATGCTGGGGCCCACACACACCTAGAAAATGTGACTTCTGTATAGATTAACATATGTTATGGTTCTCTCTCCCACCCCTCGAGTCATTTCACTTGCCAATAAAATAATACATGGAGAAGGGTTGGTTAACCAACCAAATCACACCCCCCTAATATTTTCAATATTCTGAATTGGTATCTTTTGTTTACTGAACCATCCTTCTTGAAAGTTCACCACCATCTTGAATTGGCAATGACCCGTCATTCTTGCATATGTCACTCATGCACGGCTATCCAGACGATTCAACTTGTGAGCTTGTTATTGATATGACCATATCTCGAAAACCATACTGATCAAGTAATCCTAACCGTCCAATTAATTGTTTTCAAATGGGTGGTCAGAGTAAAGTAGTGATCCGGTGTAATTTTTGTTATGCTCCATTCGTGCGTCAACGATTGGACCGTCTGAATAGTTCTGCAACTATGCCATTTGAATATTATAAGAATCACAGCCATTTTAAAGATGGTGTTGAAATATCACAGGATAATGTTTTACTAAATTCCATCTATCGGCCGGCAAAAAAAAAAAAGAAAAAAAAAGTGCAGACATATTGGCCAGAGAGGGAGATGGACTACCACAGCAAGGGAAGCGGCTTCGGTCCATCCCTGACTGTGGGGCCCACCATGATTTATGTGTGGTATATCCACACTGTTCATCCACTTTTTCAGATCACTTTAAGGCACCGGTCCAAAAATGAAGCAGATCCATCATATCTCATGTGGACCACCAACCAAAAAGAATGTTGATTGCTTATTAAAAACATTTTGGTGACCACAAATGTTTTGGATCAATCTGAAAGTTACTTTTTCTACTTATAGTAATAGATATGTAACATAATTTAGATAAATTTGGTTTGTAATTGGTTATAAGTAACCCTTTTACTTACATTCACTTAATCACATCATCTAGTTTTTAAGTTGCTCAAGAGATGAAGCAGGGGGCCAAAGAGAAGAGAGTAGTATGTTAGTTACCAAACATACTTATTTACTTAATAAGTCGACGTTAAGATAAGTAACTTACAATCCAAACAACCCTTCATCCATATCTTTGTGATCTGATCAACGGCTTGGATGGCAGATAAACATTCCAGTGGCGTCCAGGAAGTTCTTAATGGTGGGCATTAATCATCACCGCTTCCTATGATGTGGTCCACTTGAGATTTAGATCTAATGCATTTTTGGGCTTATGCCCTAAAACGAGCTAGCAAAACAGATGGACAACATGGACATAAGACACATTCATCATGGTGGGCCCCAAACTCAGGGCGGATCCACCAAAGCTGCATCCCACAGCAAGTGTGTACCATAAATCTAATTTACTTTTTAACGAGAGAGAGAGAGAGAGAGAGAGAGAGAGAGAGAGAGAGATGGATGAGCTACACAACGAGTAATGTGTACCATACATCTAGTGGGCACTTATTGGAAAGGTGAGAAACAGATACATGAACTACCACAGCAAGTGTATTAATTTCCATATATCTATTACACATCTCCAATTTCCACTTTACATGGCCTCTCTTGTCCACATCTCCAATCTCCTTTCTCTCGTCTAAGCTAAAAGCAAAAAGATCCCCCACCATTTACAAACCTATCTTTAATCCACTCAAAATTAATTAACACTAATCACATTGTTACTCTCCTCGCTTTGCCATACCATCTTTCCACATCACAAGTATCTGGTTTATGTATGATCAATCAGAACCAGCCAACTACTGGGCCCTATCATCTACGAGTAACAAATTCACAAAACCCACACCCATTAGACAATCCCATCCATCAGATTTCTTCAATTTGCCATGATGAATATTTGACTACTAAACTTTTTGTTTTCCACTGTCTGTTTGAAGGACACGAATAAGATGACTAGAATAATCAAATATGAGTATATTTTTACGAGTTTAATTACTATCCATATCAGGGGCAACTAGATGGACGGTATCGATCAATACATAATCAGATCAGATTGATTTTTAAGAAGGATGATTTTTCATGGCGGTTCTACCTTTTTTCATGCTTTTAAACGTACACGTGGCTTTCCGGCTGGAAAGACGTATAGTAGTTCCCTTAGTAGAATCGTAGTCACCGTAAGTATCATGATATTTGGTGCAACTAAAAGAACCCTTTGAGAAATAAATAAATAAATAAATCTCAGCTCAGAATATCACTACAATATTAATATATATTTCCATGTTTGCTGATCATACATACACCCTTATAAATACATATGTGGCACACGTGTGGAAGATCCAACCTGTTCCCTAGAAAGGACTCATCTGTTTTGTATGACTGCGCACTGGTCACGCCCGATCAACTCAGCAGCTGGGCCACATCTATACTTTATTGCACCATCAGCCATCCATTTTTATATACAAATGACCACATGATTGAGAGAACTGGATCGGATTTTAGGATAGGTGCACATGCATGATGGGGCCCGCCCTTATGATTGGCTTGATTTTCACACAGATATCCCATTTGGCACGTGCGGCTGCCGCCCTCATGTAGACATGCAAAAGAAGTAGTCAACAACTATAATTCCGCTTCCGCGTAATCTTCATCAGAGGATTTATACTGATAGAGTGCGACTATCCGTACGTGTGAATATAGCAACCGTACACATGCATTTCTGTAAATCAATCTGAACCGTCAAAATTGTGGATTCCACTGTATCAACGGCAGAGACATAAATGATATTAATCATTCATTCCAGTCATCTAATTAATTGATACTTATTCGAATTAGGCTGGTTGTCTTCCACCTTTAACCGTGCATTTGATGACCACCTCCAATCAGAAAGATCGATCATCTATTCTTCAATATAAATTTTTGGTAATGCCCGATTTACACTAGGAATGAATGAAGTACACGTCTGACACATGTATAGTAGTCATGTGCATGAATGTGGATGAACGTACTCTGCCAACACATCTGTCCTTGAGGTGATGAAAACATTTCGAGAAATACAACCTTCGGGACGTGGACTGGTTATTGGCTCAGTCAAGATCCTTCGCCCTGTAATTTGATTGGAGGTTAGGATTGACGTTGTCAGAGATGAGCTCCTTTGAAAAAATATTTGAAACGTTTTCAGTTTGTGTACTTGATTGGGTTTGTATTATGCAGTAGTCTATCATCCAATCAAATAAAATAATACCTAATTTCACGCCTACCTCACTTGTCTAAAATAAAAATAATACCTAATTTCACGATTATCTCACTTGTCCAAAGGTCAAATCAACTTAGATTTATGAGTTGCCCATCATAATATATGAGTTTATCCACACCTTTCATTCATCTTGCCTTATTATTGCATGATCTATGGGATTGTTATAACCCGGGATTGCTATATCCGGTCTGTTTGCCATGCCTGCCCAATCCTGGATTAAACCTTCCAATCTCTTTCAATCCCTTGAATCAAACACGTCCCAGGCAATTTTAAAGGGATTAGGGTGAATTGGATGAGATTTAAAGGTAATGATGATGATGTCAGTAATTGTCTTAAGATCCATGAGATTGTTATATCCCGGGATCACGATCTCGTGTCTGTTTGGTACGCCTGGCCAATCCCAAATCTATCTTCCAATCCCTTTCATCCCATCTAATCTGCCCACCAAACAGGCCGTAAACCTTTTCATGAGATTAGGTAGACTTGGGTGAAGGCAAAATACAAATATCATCTTAATCCAAAATTACTGCAGCTCCTATGAAATATCTAATAGTCGACATTTAATCTCCTGTGTAGTCTACTCGAGACATGTCCAATTTTTAACTTTTTAACTTATACATTAAAATGATATGAAAAAAAATGTACAGACGGTGTGGATAAATCCATCCATAACAGGGGTCCCCGAGCGGTCCAACCTGTTCTGAGCTTGAGACAGGAAAAGATAGTACCCCCGCCTTTAATCTAGCATTATTTAAGACATGACCGGGAAGGTTTGATGGTTCCACGTGCCTTCAAGAGCCTTTCCTAACATATCTGCTTGATCAGAGCTTTCCATCAGGTGGGCCACAGTATTTAGATTTCTGGCCAAAAATCGCAGCCATTTCCAACGGCCAGAAAATTTGTTTTCTGTTTACTTAGTACATCGTGGCCCACCTGACGAGCGAGATGATCTAAAAACTTTTCGGAATAAGATCTAAGCATTATTTCCCCCCATAAGGAAAGCTCAGATCTCGCACACATGTTCCATATTGGCAAATAAAACCCGTGTGAAATTAGCAAAAGCACAGTATTACGTGACACGTAAGCAAATTACCAAATTACCATCACAACAATATTTTTCACGTTGTAGAAGATAATGCTAAATCTGGTTTTCGAATCTTACTCAGTAATTGAAATTATATATTAGCATGAAAGGTAAATGCTAAAATCTTACCGTGCTACAGCTTTATCTTTTTGCCAAAGTATCACATTTGTAGCGCATCTGAGCCATTGAAAAGGTCAGCCCCATCAAAAAGATAGACTGGCATGAAAATCATCTAAATCAAATGGACGGGCAGTGATTTGACCCATCTGAAGACGCTAGTTGATACGGACCGTTAATTAGAACAGTCACCTCTTAGATGGGTCACTTTCGAATTTCCTGAATCGCCGCCTACAATATCTCTCAACCAGACTTCTTGTTTCAAGCCTTTTGGCTGAAATTGTATTAGCCGTTCAATTGAGGGATTTTGTAGGTTACTTTTTCTCAATCAATTTGGGTTATGAACAATGGTCTATTCAACAAGAGGCAGTTTAATGAACGGACCAGATCAATAAGCAAATTCGATGATGAATGTCGATTAAGGGTGGTGAAGGTTAACACACTTCACCCACACAGAGAAGGTTAGCAAACCCCATCTCCATCTTACTTACCTTCCCAACTAACCTTTCCCCATTTTTTGCGATCTTATTATGTCAATAGGTTGGATTGTTTTTTTTTTTTTTTTTTTTTTAACTTTTCTTAAAGAGGAAAAAAGATTGATAGCTTGGTCACCCATGTGAATTGGTACTCATGCAACGTTTATAGTGAGGAACACCTAATGGAGACTAAATATGGATGGAACATGACCAAAAGTCCAAAACAATTCGAAGATCCTAACCATCCAATCATCACGTTGGACATTCATACCGACCCATGAAATTACACATGGATGTATGATCACCGAATCCAGATCTTCCATCTTTGCGAATTTTAATTTTGGCAAAAGATAAAATAGGAAAGGGTAACGACTTATATATTAAAAGGAGAAAAGTTTCTTGGGAAAGCCAAGATAATTGAATCGGTGTGGTTTTTCGTCTAGCCTGGGTGAGGAATCACCAATTCAAATCATCCTTCAACTACAGAAGCGAAGAGAAAATATCGGCAGGTGGCCGATGCGTTCCTTTCGGGAGCATCAAATTTCAATGCGGGGATAGCCGTGGTTGGTTGCGCAAGGTACGCCCAATCACGTGACTCTCAGCTGCCTTCAAACGTACGCGGACTGGTACTATCCACCACGACTTGGCTTGGCTAGAGACGGACGGTCCTGGCAGGGGTTCCAGGACCCACCACGATGTATGTGCTTTATCCACACCTTCCATACATTTTTAGATATCATTTTGTACCAAAATCACGAAAATGAGGCAGATTGAAGGCTCAACTAGACCACACCACACGAAGAAGTGTTAACAATGACTTTCACCGTTGAAAATTTTCTTTGGCGCACCTTGATGTTTATTTTTCCATCGAATCTGTTCACGAGGTCACATATACATGGATGAAGGGAAAAGATAACTGTTAGCTTGATTCAAAACTTCTGTAGCCTTTCAACGGTAGGCTTTCAATCTCTACTGCTTTCTTCGGTGTGGACCACTTGAGCCTTCCATGAATATGCCTCCTTTAATGCTCATTTGATAAAATAAACCTTAAAAATGGAAGGACGGCGTGGATAAAATACATACATCAGTGTGGACCCCACAAAGCTTCTACCGTCATGCTCTAGCTAGGTCCTTGAGGGGATGGTACCTAATCCACGTCTCCTTCAAACGTGTGAGTACATACGTAATAATAAACTAAATTCACGGGCATTTCCGTCACTTGAGAAAAGAAGTACGGCATCGGATACAAAGAATCTTTCGGGTGCCCGAAGAAAAAGGGAACTACCCAGCGCCATTAACATAACAAACGCAACTCACGAGCGATGTGCATGTGCAGGTAGAAACACTCGTATCGAATCTGGACCGTTAATCAGGTTCACCAAAACCATACCGTTATATCAGCCGTTCAGATCATACTTGTAAAGTAAACCTACACATTTGGCATAGTATCGTAATTAAGCGTGACCACCGAAGGTTTTAAGGTAAGAGTTGTTTTGTTTTTATCTAGGGAATGTGAACGGTGATACGCGAGCCATTCAAATTTCAGGTCGTTCACACATGTTCTACGTCCGCATGTGTGGGGCGTTAGCTCATGGGCGCTTGAAAGTGCAATCCTCTCAGTGGAAACTGGAAAGAAAACAACACCCTATCCAAGTGTCAGAGAAGCTTTATTAGCGCATTTGGAGGACAGGAGTTACACCAGCCAAACGCGCGAAATTACAATACGGTAACAATAACATAAAGAGGATGAGCCGCGGAGCCGTATGCATCATGAGTTAAATGGGTCCTGATAAAATAAATGGAATTCGTGATGTGATGATCTATACTGTTAATTTTGTGGACCCAACTTCATATGTGAATTTGCAAAAATAAAATTCTAACATATTTTTCATAATAACTCACAATATTTGATACATTTCTTAATGTTGATGTATCTATATTTAACCGTCTATTTCATTGTCAGATGATTGAAGTTTTAGAAACATTTATTTAAAGTATATTTATTTTAATCCTTAATCTGAATTAGAATCCATTAATTCATCAGTTTGGATTACTGAAAAGTGGACCGATTTGTAAATCAAATGCTCCGGGAGATTGTTCACGCATGACCTACCAGGAGTCTACAGAGAGGAGAGAGGTAAAGTAAGATTCCATCACGTGTCGTAGACTCGTTTGGAGGGCATACGGTTGTGGGAGACGTGTATGTTTTGTACGTTAGGCGCATGGTTCCAAAACCTCTGAGTCAACTCGCTGGTTTTGGAAACCATGAACCTGGCGAGTTGAATCAGTGACTCGAATACCACACCCGGTTACTGCACCGTGGAGATGAATTATCTGACTCGGGAGACGCGTCTTGCTACAGTATACGCGCGTTCGCGATTCTGATGTGTGGGTCCCAGAGTTCGGTGATCCATACCTTTCGTGCATTGTAGCCCATCGTGGATAGACCAAACCCTTTCAAAGTTGTACCATATTTTGGGGAGCGGATTAGGTGAGACCAAGGATCCACTAAGGTGAGTGGGACCCCTGACCGTTAGGCTCATTGTGATATAAGTGCCTTAAATCCACACCGTCCAAACGTTTTGAAAGCTCATTTTAAAAAATGATCCCCAAAATGAAGAAGATCAAAATCTTATGTGGACTATACTGCAAGAAACAGTAGCGATTGGATCCCCACCATTAAAATCATCATGTGGGCCACCCAAATGTTCATTTTCTATCAAACCTGTTAATAAGGTTATAAAGATCATATCAGCTTGATCCAGAACTTTTTTGGCCACTAGAAATTTTTAATGGTCGATTACGACTGTTTCTTATATTAAGATCCACTTGAGAATTGGTTCTGCTTCCTTTTTTGATCATGCTATAAAATGATTTTTCAATACGGATGGACGGCGTGGATGTAGTCACTTACATCACAGTGGGCCACACAGTCTGGGTGCCACCCACCACAGTGGATCCAAGGTTTTACCTAATCCGCTCCCGATATTTTGGGAGATCCTAGAGAACGCCGATTACTTGTGCCCCCGGCCACCGGAAGTTCCTGTCGGTAGAAGCTACGTGGGGCTTACAGAGATTCGATGATAGATCTACTCCATTAATCAGTCTCTAAAAATCACAATAGGACAGGAACCTAAAAATCAGATAGATCCATAACTCAGG
The DNA here is from genome assembly GCA_021015155.1 of Magnolia officinalis. Lineage (NCBI taxonomy): Eukaryota > Viridiplantae > Streptophyta > Magnoliopsida > Magnoliales > Magnoliaceae > Magnolia > Magnolia officinalis. The sequence goes on along the minus strand of JAJHSJ010000016.1, from coordinate 28,813,875 downwards.
TGGGCCTCACATCATGAAACAGCAGGGATTGAACACCCACCACCACTGGAAACATTGTGGGGGCACAGGCAATTCGTGTGCGATCCTGGCCACCGATTTGGGGCTTTTTCAGCCTAGTGTCGGCCGTTGGTGTATTTCTCTTCTTAACCATCTATCTACGAATCAAACAGAAAGGACTGTCCTACCAAGCAGATATTTGGGGCATGTTCTCCAGAACATGGGTCCAGTTATCAGATTTGAATACCCACGCGTATGGGTAGGAAGACACAGTCACGTGGACGTAGACATGTAGAGATCCAGACCGTTCATCTGATAGGCTCTACAATCATGAAATGCCTCAAAATCAGTTGGGACAATCTTGGTCAACGTCTAAAGGGCTTGGGCCCATTGCATGTGGACCATGGATTGTACTTTTGTTCTGATTTTGTACTTGTGATCTCAGAAGTCCTAAAATAACTGGTCAGGATAGCACCACCATGTGATATGTCAGAACTGAATTCATATAAACGTGTCCGAGGACCCACGACCTACGGTAGTAGTAATTTTCGGTTTCAGTTCTTACACATGCATGGGTTGGTAGCCCCACTTGATCATTGTCTTCCCTAAAGGATAACTATTTCGAATGCACGGAGCTTCTCTGAACTTTCTTACCGTGAAAAGATTAAGAAAGATATATTAAGGTGAAAGAAGTTTCCGAATTAAACTACAATTAAAACTCTTGTAAGTGACTTACATAAATAATAAATAGTCATGATTTTGTTGACTTCACATGCCCCATGTACCGGGTTGGGAATAACTCATTTCAGTTTGTGAGATGCGTACATTTTAAGGTCTGGACGGACCCGATCACTTCTGCTTTCGATCGGGCCTTTTCTAATCCATCTTGGCCACAAAATTGTCCACAACCCGCTCTACATCACCATGCCAGGAAAATCTCTCCACAAGAGAATCCTAGACGTCCACTTGTTGCTACCAAATATATGATTCAGAAGAGAAGTACATAAATGAATTGATGGATAAGATCTTCAAATGTGGAGGATTTTGAAGGATAACCCTCCATAAAGGGTCCTGGTGGACAGACGATCAGCACCACTCAACGTTGGGCTCCACTTGTATGCACATACAGGCCGACAGACGGCATATCGTGGAGGATATAGTTCCTTGGGTTTGAAAAGTTTCACCCCCTAAAATAGATTGCTCCAAATACACAATAGTTGATTAAAAGTGATTCTCAGCACCAAGTTGTACTGAAGCCTTCCCATGCACCTAGCTGTATTTGAATCCGTTGGCATTCACATCACCTATCCAAACCGTTCATTAGGTCGCCTTTAAAAACCCTAATGATGGGATGATCCAGCTTATCTAGTCCGTGGCATGCAAAATGGGCAGATAAGATTGCCCATAGAAGATATGTCCAGTCATGATGTTTGGGATCATCTGATTGCTGTGATTTTTGGAGGGTGGTAACCGGAAAAAAAAAAAGCGGAGGAAAAAGCACATAGCCTAAGGGTGTGTTTGACGCATGGAATTACATGCTATTAAGTGGGATGGAATGGCTTTTGGCAAGAAGTGCACTAGTTGGTGGATTGTCACTTAATGCCATGGGAGTGAGCCTATTCACTTTGGTGTTAGGATGATGTAGGATGTATGACTTAAATATATGTTTTGATTCATATAGTGTTTGGTTGTATATGGAAAATAACTATCAATCTCGAAAATTGTGTTTGAAAATTACATTGAGAAGTAAGGTGGGGCTCACCTTGATGTTTGTGAGTAATCCACCTCGTCCATCCGTTTTGTGAGATCATTTTAGGATATGCTACCAAAGGTCAAGCATATCCAAAACTCAAGTGGGCCATGCAAGAGGAAAGAGTGGGGAATGAATTTCCTACTGTTGAAACCTTCCCGAGCTCCACCTTGATGTTTATATGTCATCCCGACCGTTTATAAGTTCATTCCTGCCGGGATGAACTGACAACATAGAAAACTTTTTCGTTACATAAAACTTTTGTGGCCATATGAATGTTTCAATGGTGGTCACCCAATCCCCACTGTTTTCTCTTGTGTGGTCCACTTGAGTTTTAAATCTACCTCATTTTTGGTCACATACACTAAAATGATCTTGTAAAATAGATGGATGGGATGGATTTCTCACAAATATCAAGGTGGCCCCCACCTCCCTTCCCAGCATAAGAACTTCTTAGCTCATGCTTTTAGGAGGAAATCTCATGGATTCTACAAATCTGGGTTGAGTCGCAGAAAGTCCTCCCAAACCCTCCCTACTCCATGCACAAGATCCAATGTTGAAAACTTATGATGAACTAAAAATATATGATTTTTCAAACCAAGAAATTTAAAGTTCCATCTCACTTAATACCATTAATTCCATGCCCCGAACACCCCCTAAAGGATAGTTTAGATAGGTGATAAGGAAGCCCACATGTCTAAAAGTAATAAAATATAACTAGTGCATGAAAATGTTTCACGTGATGAGAGAGAGAGAGAGAGAGAGAGAGAGAGAGAGAGAGAGAGAGAGAGAGAGAGAGAGAGAGAGAGAGAGATTAGGAATAGGGGAAAGGCATGCATGCCTCATGTTATGTACTCATAGGGCCACTTTGAAATAATAGTTTAAAATCTCTATATTCACATGGAATTGCTAACATAGCTTTGGAATGGAATTATTTGGGAGTAATTCTTTGATCCTCCTAATGTGGCACACATGGATGAATTAGAGGCCTCATATAAAACTAATGGTAAGTGTCCCATCTTAACTTTTTCCAGTGTGGCCTACCTGAGTCCTGAATGGTTATGCTTTTTCGATTCCAAGGTAAACATAAGGTAGTATACGTGATGGTTAGGGTGAATCTCATGAAAGTTCCACTAACCCAATGGTCTCTGTGCACAAGATACCTGACACATGAAGGGAGAAAGATTTTTGAGAAAGGTAAACAGTAGAGGAGAAAACAAATAGAGAAAAATGAGAGAGTGCGTATATATTAAAATTGACGCGGGGGAGGACGTGAGGTTGAGCACCGTCTTCCTCAAGAGGATAACTATTCCAAATCCACGGAACTTCTCTAGACTCCTCACAGAGACTTCACGAATCCACGAGGAAAGAAAACAAGAAATAGAAATAAATTCTAATAAATTCGAAATTGATTAATGAATGAATAAAAATGAGTTCACAACCCTTTAAATAGTGGTTCCAAGAAATGGGAAAGAAATTAGAATCAAACTACAACTAAAACTACTAGAATTCGCAACTTACTATAAATAGTAAACTTACTATTTATAGACGGTCGTGATGTCTACTAGTGCGCAAGGTTTTCGGCCAAAAATATTAAGTGTCCTATCCGACTTCAACAAACTATTCTCCTAATTTTTCTAAGCTCTTTTCACGTTGGACACAACTCCTAAAGCCCAATGGATGAAGAGTTATAATCAAACTAAAACTTACTATTTATAGTAAAAACGAAATTAAAATAGGGAAACGAACGTCAATCCAGGGGTATTTCACAAATCTGGGTTGCGCAACCCAACATAGCAGGGTTGGTTGGCTAAAGTAGCTCGTTCTACCCCAAAATCATATATTTTACGTTAGATAACTCATTCCGGATTGCGAGATACGCCTGATTTAAGGTTCGATGGTCTGGATCACTTCTGTCGTCGACCGGGCCTTTTCTAATCCATCTTGGCCATGTAACTGTCCGCGATCCACTCTACATAAAAAATCTAAGCCTTTGAAGGCATTTTGTGGATAAAATCTAAGCCATTGATCTAACAACAATTATATTTTTTGATTCCTAATTTATGTGTTTAAAACATTTTTTTAAAAAATCTCCTTAAAATATTCTATTTTCCACAAAACTACATTCTCTGGTGCAAAAATGTCCTAAACTTACTCTTGTTGTGTACAGTACCATCTTTAATTCATAGTAATAATCTGTATTATATAAAACGAGGGGGTAAGGCAGATGCAACATAGTGAAAAGGGAAGAAAAAGAAATTATGTAGAGAGAAATTTGGATGGTTTTACCAGGGTCTAGTGGCCTAGTGCCAAAGTATGGTACATTGGTTGGTTATTTCCTGTGTTGTATTTAAAATGATGATTTGAACCGTTCGTGTTCTAGATTCTGTGTTACCAAAATCAAGGTGAGAAACATTTTTAGTATAGGTTGTTGCTTAAAATTTATCAATCCTTATTAGCCTGCCTTCCATATGCAATTTAATGGAGAAGAAGAAAAATCTTGCCTCACTTCTAGGAGTCACTAAGTACTTGCAATTTAATGGAGGGTACAAGAGAATATATTGGGGGTGCCGGTTAAGGCTGGGGACCCTCCAATGCTTAAGTCAGGCATATGGACTCATAGTAGGCGTAATAGAATCGGTGTATTTGTGTGTACCTTTACCCATGCCCCCCCCCCCCCCCCCCCCAATGGCGCCGGGGCGGGGTGTTGCGCAGCACGCCAACAACGTAGTGAGCCGAGATCCAATCTCAGGCCTCACCCAAAAACGATAAAAAGGAAGAAATATAAACTAGAAACAAATCAAAGCAATCCAAAACAAACCACAAGACAAGATATACGTGGGAAAACCCCAATCTAGGGTAAAAAACCATGGATGCAAACTTCCACTATGAAGAACGAAGATTACAAGGCAATATACTAACCTCTCCCTTGGAAGTACAGAGAAAATCCCTTGCCCACACCTTAGAAATATTTTCCAATATTCACCTTAACCCTAGAATAGCCCTAGGGACCCCAATTTATAGTTTTGGCAACTTCCCTTTCTGCATCCCAGTTGCGAAACGACTTGCGACACGAAATCCATGAAACTCCTTTCCGCATCCCAGTTGCGAAAGGACTTGCGACACGAAATCTGCGTATGTGGCTCCACTTCTCAACAATCTCCCACTTGGAGACACATCGCCATAAACCTTTGTCTTCTTCATCCGGAGTGCACCACTCCCCGTCTTCAAGCCTGAAGACCAATCAAAGCTGAACAGAGCTTCAGCTTCTCTCGTGTGACCACCTTGGTCAACATATCCGTAGGATTCTCACTTGTATGAATCTTTCCAGAGCAATCGATCCATCTTCCAGTAATGAACGTATGAAGTGATATCTGATGGCAAGCGATAATAATGCCAGTGGAGGTTGCCTCGGTCGTCTCAAATGTCTTGACACGAAATAAATTTTTTCCTTCACATTATCATTCTCAGATAACTCTATTTTTGCGACCCCATTCTGCACTATCTTGTTTCACCTTTTGCTATTTTATTCTCATTGCTTTCCTTTTTATTCCCTGCAGCTAACTCATCATAATAACCGCTTCGGCAAAGAAAGACTCCGCTTCTGTATACGGCTTTGCATCAGCCATCACCTTATATTGAGTCCCATCTTTACAGTACTTGAAGCATTGATGGAGAGTCGATGGTATGATGTCGTATTGATGCATCCAAGGTCTTCCCAAGAGGAGATTATATGTCGTTACTGCGTTAATGACGTGACAAACAATGTCTGTCGTTAGCTCCCTTATCTCCAACGTTAGTGTGATTTTGTTCAGCGCTCGCTGTCCATCTTGATTAAACCCTTGTATCATCATCCCACTAGGGCGTAAATGAGAACGACCATATACCAATTCATTTAGCATCATTAATGGTAGCAAATTCACCACGGACCCTTTATCCAGCATTATTCATTTTATCTGCTTACTAACAACATCACCCACACCCATCAGCAGTCTATTATGTTCTTCGCCACAAATTAGATCATCATCGGAGAAAGAAATGACTGGCATTTAATTATTTTTCTCTTTGTGTTCCATCTCTGTGAGCAATGCTTTTCTGACATCATTATTGGATAAAGCTTGAATTAGACTGTTTCAAGAATCTTCTGACAGTCGCAACGCATCGTACACACTCAGTAGGGCTGTTATGCCTTTCAAATGACTCACCACATCATATGTTACCCTCTCAACATTATTCTTTCCCTTTTCTCTAATACTGTCATGACATTCTTCAAATGTTTCTTTTCTTGTTACCTCGATGTTCTGTTTTTTGGGGACTTTTTATCCTTTTGCCCGAGCATAACGTGACTACTGTGGCTTTGCCTGTCCGCCTTAGCGAAGGACTGTCATCCATTTCTCTTACCAGTGGTTTCTTGAATGATTGTTACCCTTGTTGTCAGTTTATTGTTCTTGCATCTGTCAAAAATCAACAATAGAACTTAATTAGCATTTATTGACAAATCTATTCTAACCCGAGGATGAAAGGAACGACGTTTCCCGTTGAGAGTCGCCATTTTGGCGCCTTATAGGACGCCAAACAATGATGAAATTCTCTGAGTCATTCTAAATAAATATTAAGCAAGATAAAGATCCCAAGCAGAATCATCATTTTGTTTCGACCAAAAATGAAAAGCATTTAATTTGGGAAATTATTTCACTCAATAATTACAAAAAGAAAGAACTAAGAGAACAATAATCAAATTTATTCATTCTGAGTTCTTTACATCATTTTGATTCTCTAATTTTGAGATAGAATTTCTAGAAAATATAAAAGTGCAAGTATTGAATAGGCTCAAATATAAATTTTGGCAGCATTCCGGCTCATATCAGTCATGTCTCCTGGGGAGATGAGTTGTGCGGGCTTTCTGTGCACTTCGTCCCTCATTGACATGATAAAGGAGCGCCTGAATCATTTTAAAACACCTGGAATGGCCTAAGGACTTGAGAAAATGCAACATAGTGTTGCCTCAAAGAGTATCCGCGCAACTCTTCCATGAGTTGCGCGGGCCGAGAAGTTACATGGGCCCGCGCAACTCACAAGGAGTGGCGCGGCCCCGCCTTCTGCACTTTGCGCTCCCTCTCCTTCTCTCCATCTCCAATACCTGTCCGAGGCACTGGTGTTCCGAACATCCAATCTAGCAAATGAGGGGGCAGGGGGTATTTGTAGGCTTCCCCACGTGTGAGCCCTTGAATCTCGTGTTGTGGACACCACTTCGCATCATTGCGTGTCTCAACTCAACCATCCCAATGACGAATTGCGTAGACTCGTGCAACTGTGATGAGTTGCGCGGATCTGCCCTACTCCTTAATTCCGCACTACTCATTTCTCCAGCATAACTTGAATCTTCTACAATCTGCTCCCCACACAACTCGCTCCCAGTGCATCTTGATTCCCTTCATCTTTCTTCTTCTCGCCTTTTCTTCTTAACCAAATTTTATGCTCCAACAGTGTGATTACGCAGTACAAATCCCAACATTACTCAACTGAAATCCTATCCTATCTAGTTGGGTAATAGAGCGGTTAAATATCATTCATATATCAAAATAGATTTTGAAATTTAATTGAGTTGGTTCTCACACCATACACTAAATTATTGATCGTATGGAATTTAAAGCATTTATCATACCCGTAGTCTACGATAGATCAATAGATTTTACAAATTAATCCCTTATAAAATAAATAAGAAATTATTTGTAGCCTTCTTAAGCATCCAATCTGCCTGGAGTCGACAATGAAAAGAAGTGAACTAGAAATATCTCTTCATTCAAACCAAATATCAATTAATTGTTCAATAATAAAATCAAATACTTGAATCAAAGTAAAGTTTAACATTAAAAATAACTATAAGCTTAACCTCATAGCCCTAGCTAAGAGATTAGCGAATCAAAGACATGAATGAACTAAAACTTAAAAAGAAAAACAAAAAAAAACTGAATAGAACCAAAGGATTGGTGTACTCCAGGGAGGCTCCACAACTCCTTGCTCTACCCCTTCTACCATAATTCGTATCTAAAAAGGCCTAAAACACACTTTAAGTAGGAAAAATTCACACTGTCTTGGAACCGACTTCAATTTACGCACTTTTATTATGGTTTGGTTGTAGTTGATAATTTGCTTCGGTCACACCGAATTTCACTTCGGCCGCACTGAATTAGTGCTCAATTGCTACCTAATTTCCTCAATTTGCATTTGAAGTATCTGTCTTCCTTAGGTCGCACCAAACATCACTTTGGTGGCACATAACATGGCTTCGATTAGACCGAATGTCGAGATAAATTATGTCTAAAAATCAGAGTTTGTGCACATTCAGTCGAATCAACCCAACCTTAGGTGGGTCCAATAGTCTGTTAATTCAGTTATAAAACTTTGTGATTTCGCTAGTCTTTTCTTTCTTCTTTGTATTTGGTTTTCTTGGATCTTTGGCACTTGAAATCTTCATTAATCACCTCTAAAACTCCTAATATTCTTTTGGTCATTTTTTGAGCATTTAAATCTTCTTTTTAATCGTCCTTTTCACCTTAGCTCTTTAAATCACCTCTCCTATGAAGAGATACATAATTGGGTCGATTAAGTGCATTTATGCTTATAAAACCAATACATAATAAGAAAAAATATATAATATTTCACATTTAACACACCACCCAACTAGCATTTTGCCTAATCCCGAGCAAAACATGCGAACAACTAATCTTCAAAATTCAAATTCCAAACCTTTCTCAAAAAACACATTTTGTGCAACATTATACATATATGTAAGATTCAAAGATACAATAATAAAATATAAAAAATCTAGAACCTAATATCATTAGTAAACCATTAAACCAAGTTCTACTTCATCAATCAATTAATAGAATCTATCTAAATATTAAATTCCTATTATGCTTAGTGGATTCCGACTTGTAATCCATAAAAGTTAGCCTTCTCTCCATAATGTTAACCATGATAATTATCTTAAAGTTGACAGATCAACACAAGTTATTGATTTTGAATCCTTCTCATTTTCACTTATTTTTCAGCTTTTTTATTTTTTATCTACGGCTTTCACACTATTATCTATTTTTTCTTTTTTTTCTTTTTTATTGTTTCCTCATTTAAGCGCATGTAATAGGCAGCCATTTTCGATTCCAAATGTTTTTTAGTTGGTACTCTTTTTTTTTTTTTTTTTTTCTATTCATACCAAGGTAGATAAAGATCTTCAAATTTAGTTCCTAACACTTTTAAGTAATCATTAAGTTAAACATTAAAAATTCAAATTAACTTTATAGAAGATGAGTTAGATGTGAATTTGGAACTGGGTTCAATTGATGTTTAAAATTTTTTTTTAATTAATTTATTAAAAAGAACTTTGTTCAAAAAACTACTAATCAATTAGAATCTAGACTTTCAAATTTTACTTTATATCTTAACGTCATACTCAAACATATTTAGATACACATAATATTAATATTTAAAATGAGTTTTAAAATTAGAAAATTGAAGATTTTAAAAATTTTATTCTCAAAACTAAGAAAATATTGATTAGTTCCATCTAACCTCTCCCCAAACCTAAATTTACATTTTCCTCAGTATAAAAGATATGTAATGCATCATAACATGAAACAATACAAATAAAATATGAACGAGAGAGAGAGAGAGAGAGAGAGAGAGAGAGAGAGAGAGAGAGAGAGAGAGAGAGAGAGAGAGAGAGAGAGAGAGAGAGAGAGAGAGAGAGTACATAAGGAAGATCAATATAATGGCATGAATTCTTCACCATCTAAAGGGATTAGTATTAAACAAAAACAAACTAACTAT